>JAMXBC010000004.1:100097360-101297360 GCA_024138005.1 Lumnitzera racemosa
AGGTTGATAGGGTAAAATCCTAAGTCTACAAATTTATTGGATTATTATTTACGTTTTAGTTATTAATGATAGGATTATGTCAAATTGTGTTAAATATATATATCTATTATATTAAAGAAAAAAATTCTTTTTTAACTACCTATAGCTACCTACTTTGTATAAACCATTAAATATATTTATATGATAGTTACCAAATTCAAATACATCCAATAAGCTTCTCAACTACTGTCTGTTATTTATAAATCTTTCTAATTATATGGTTACCATTTTCTATCATACTTATCTTTATGATTGCTATTGTTTTAATTCTTCATTATTTTAATTGCCCAACATTACTTTTATTTGAAAATTTTATTACACTTTTTATTTGATCAATATTTACTATTAATAAAGTCTTTTTATTTGGAAAATTTATTATAATTTTGATTTTACTAACATTTATTATTTGTATTCTTCTATATCATGGAGTCTAAACTTTTTTTTTATATTGTTTGCACAAGTAACGCAAATGCATTATCCGCTAGTGTTATTAAAGTTCTATGGGCTTTATGTAACCTTTACTCTCTAAAATTACTATTTAAGTCTCAAAACATATGGCATAAAAACCAACGCTAAATTTTATTCTTAAAATTATAAAATATCTTATAAGATGAATATATTTGTCAACTTACTTAATTTTTTTTCCTCATATCTTCTCCTTTTCTTTTCCCATTAATATCTCTTTCTTTCCATGTTTACCATTTTTTCTTAAATCTCTCCCACTCTAACCCCAATAACATTAATGTAACTGTGAGATGGATTAGTACACATTCACAAACAAATCCATTAAACTCTCAATAAACTTGCCATGAAAATTAACCTATTAGTAAGTTTCTCCTTTCTCTTTCTCATATATGCCCTTTCTATAACATATTTATATTATCTATTGACACATTTATATAATTTTTAAAGATAATAAAATTTTTATTTAGAGAATAAAATTAAGAAAAAAGATCATCACAATGATTCGAGGGTCAAATATAAATTGTTGATAATCAATAATTTATATTCGAAACATTTTTTCCCATATTTCTAATATTTATTATTATATTTAATTAACTATTTAATTTTATCATGTTATTAATATTTCAAGTATTTAAAGTTGTTAAACTTGATAGTGGATGCGGCATCTGTTGGTACTATAAAGCTAAATTATGAGTAAAAACGATATCAATTTTACCATGTTTCCAGATATATAACAAGTTCCCTATATTTTTAAAGCTTTATTTTTTTTACTTTTTTTCTTATTTAAGGAAAAAAAAAAGAAGAAAACACATTCAACAACACATCCTTTATTTTCTTTCATCTATTTGAACCAACCTAAGCAACGATCTTTTTTATGTAAGCTGATCGTATTATATAGGATACTCGACCTACCAAATCCAATTATAACCTAATAGAAAAAAATTTCGTAGAATTTATGATGGATTTCAAGAAAATTTATAAACTATATAGGATTTGAGTTGAGTTTTAAGAAAATTTTGATGCCTAATAAATGATCCAAATTGAGTAAAAACTTTGCCCTATTGTATTGTACTAACCACTTACCATTATTCAAGTTAATTTACTTTAATTTATTTTTTAGATTGTTTAGTTCTTGAGAATATAAACTTATAAGCCTTGCAGTCAAGTGTTTTGGATTTGGTTCATAGAATTTAATACGGTTGAGCAAGTTATCCGATCAAGCCCAAATTTTACAATGAAATTAGAAATATTAGTAAAAGTGATTCCGTGAGTTTAGATTTAGGGAAAATAAATAATAAAATAATTAATTATTATAATATTAAATGATATGTATATTATCAGTTATTTATCGAAAACGTGTAAAATAAGTTTCAATAATTAACAAATCGATAGAGATAAATTATATGCACACTAAAAATCACAAAATAACTTAAATAATATCTAAGAGTGTTTATTTGTACCATATATGTATTTATATGTAGGTAAAAATATACGAAATTGTTTAAAATACCCGAAATATGCTAAAAAAATGTAAATTAATTACAGGAAATTCATAAAAATTAAGGAGAAATCAAGAAAATTATAAAAACATGTGGAATTATCCAAAAATGAGTTGTGGCAAGTGTCACGCCCCGAAGCGGCAGAGTCGTAACAGCCCCGCTGTGTAAACCATCCTAAGATAGAAGTTGGCCTTACAACCGTTATCTTAGACCTGATCTACACAAGGCGTTCACGACTAACTCGCTTTGAAGTAAACAGTTTGTAATTTAAATAAATCATGTACCTAAGAAAGTGAGAAAATATATATATACACTATCATTCAATTATTAAAATTCAAGTTTATAATAATTCTCCGTAACATATTTCCTAGTTATACATTATTCAGAAATAAAAAGTAATAAAATATGTGTTGATTCTTCAATGTTTTTCCTCACTCCCTAGGATCCAGCAGTTGCTAGCTTCAGAGTAGTTGTTGCCGCTTCTTAGCCAGCACCTGCATGACTTCTATAGGGATGTGAGCAACCACAGCTCAGTAAGTTAGGATGGAGGATTTAAAACTATACCATAAATACAATAAGGTTTTCAATCAACTTATTAGGTGCAATGTATGTACAAGCAAATGCCATCGCACGATGTTATCCGGCCCGTCGTAAGATTAGAGAAATTGCGCCCGCTTTAATCCGGGTTGAGGAGTTGCCATTAATACAACCGCTTACGACCAAACCCAGGCTTGTATAATGGAGACCTCACTCCTCCCGCGACTACCTTCGAACCATTGTCTTCACTCTCGCTGCGACCTCCTCTCCTATCACTTAGTTCAACTAAGGATGAAGAAGGGACCATTTTGCAATTCTGCGCTATCCCTTTCGAAGGGGTCGGTATTTGGCCGGAGAGTCCTAAGTTCCCCTAACAGGTTGCCATGATGTTCGATTATGATTACTGATTGTATATTTAATTAAGTCCAGTTTAGGGTGATCAATCATTTCATACAAATCATACAATACATGCTAGAGCAACAAACAGAATCATAGTATCACCCATAATCAAGCACATGCACACATCTAACTATCTAACAAGCACAACCAAGCATAATCTTAAGCCTCCAAAATACAGCATCTTATTAATCCCAACTTACCTCAACTCCTCGCTTACTCACTCGAGGTCTGACGTGCTCAGGCCATCGCCGATCATCCCTATAACACAAACATGGTTTCAGTTTTTCATATAACTGTTATAGATTCGTTTTATGCTATAACACATATTGTTATGTGTTATTTAGGGTTTAATATGCCTAATTATCTAGATCTTGAGTCTTTTACAATTATTTTAGGTTTGGGGTTAGGTTCGGGTTCGGTTTTCGCATCAATTTCTAAATTAGGTTTTAGTTCGATTTCTAAGTCCTAAATATGCTCGAATCCTAATGTGAAATTAATCACATTAAGCTCGAGTATTCAAATATTCTATTGGGTCTTAATTTAATATTCTAAGCTATTCGGTACACGTTAATCCTAATTAGGGTATCGGATTTATCTCCGATGTGAGAAAATCTTACTTTTTTATATAATTACCTAAAATTCAATCTTAATTCAAATTTAATATTATTCTGATTTTTACTCTAACATTATCTAAATAACCCTATTTTTTTAGATTTATTAATTTACAATTTCACATATTACTAATTTCTTATATTAATTACCTAATTTCCTAAATTAACCATCCTTAATACTCTAAAGGTTAGGATTAGGGTTCCACATCAGATATTAACATCCCTAAACATATAATTACTATCTAAATCGGTAATTAATATCTTAATCACCTAATTAACACCAAATTACCCAATTTTTCCATCATTTTAGGGCTAAAAATTAACTTAAAAATTTAGAAAATTAATTTTTAAAAAAATGACTTCATACCACTGTTCTATATCACATGAGCATCTTACAGAAAAAAATTGAGCTCCAAACTACACTCCTAAGCTTATTTATTTTCCGTTTTAATCATGCTTGGTTTTGCACGATTTCTTAAGGACCCTATATTTTCAGACGGGATTAAATTAAATCACTAGTTTTTTCCTAAATCTAAATACAATAAAACCTCAGAATAACAAGTTTTATAATTTTCTAAAACTATTTACTATTTTTACAAAATTACACAAAAATTGGGCAGGAAATCGGACTCACCACTCTAGGTGGCTCCAGCCACCATCGGCCACCGTGGCTTTGTCAGATGACATGGGCACTACTACCACTGTATGGTGGTGGTGGCCGTCCACTCCCAGCTGCCCGTCGGGTCGGGGTTCTCCTTTGTGGCCCCAACTGCACAGTTTTCCTTTTCTTTTTTTTTCTTCGTTTTTTCTCTCAATTTTCACCTCTTCCTAATTTTCTCTGATTTCTAACTGTCCAAATGAGATTTTGAATTTTTCTTACTATTTATAGAGCTTTAGTGTAATTACTGTGCATTAATTAGATATGACTTTGCCCAATTTTCTTGATTTTTAGCTTTTGTGTTGTCTAATTTTAATTGGTTAATTTTTATTTTGTGGATTCTGACCTACCACGACCTGATTTAGATTATTCTTGATTTTTCCTGATTTTTTCTTAATTAATTATGAATTTTCTTTAAGTATTTAGTATTATTTTAGCACATTTCGAATATTTTAAGTAATTACGCGTATTTATACCTACATGTAAATTCATATATAGTACAAATAAATATTCTTAAATATTATTTAGGTTATTTTATAATTTTTAGTATATATATAATTTATCTCTAGCGATTCGTTAATTATCGAAATGCATTTTACGCATTTTCGATAAATGACGAGTTGTATACTTAAAATTTAGAATTTTTATAGTCTTTTATTTTATTGCTTATTTTCTTAAATTCAAGTTTACGGGATCATTTTTACTAATATTTCTAGCTTTATTTTAAAATTTAGGTTTGATCGAGTCTTTCAACTGATTGAAACCTCGAATGGTTAGTTGTGGGGCTTACAGCAAGCTGAAAATTAAAGAAGAAAATTGACCAATAAAATTAAACCAACTAGAAAGTGAAAAAAAAAAAAGAGGAGATAAAGACACATGTTAACCAAAAATCAAAAGAAAACCCTAAAAAACTACCATAAATTATGATCAACCCAACCAAAAATCATTTTAGTCAATTATGAGTTCAAGAAAAATAAAGAGAAGTTGAGAAGAAGAAGAAAACCAATTTTTTCCACAAATATACAAAATGTTGTGTATTTAGGGCATTATAGGGGAACCCACACCCGAATAGTATTTGGGAAAAAACCATACTGACCACTACACAATGGACCCTATGCTTAGTGGTGCTAACGGTAGCCGAAGCTAACGACGCTGGTGAGTCCGATCTTTATTCCGATTTTGTTTTATTTATTAAAAATACTAAATATTTATGGAAATTTAGTATTTTGATATATTTTGGTATTTAGTTTTTAGAAAAAAATACTATTTTGGTAAAATTAGATCTCATGATATATAATGCTTAAGAAACCCGTAAACCTAAGCATATTTACAATTTAAAAATAAATGACCTGAATAGTGTAGTTTTAACCAAAAAAATTTTTTATAGACTATTCAAAGTGTTTATAACAATGATATAAAGAAATTTTTCAAAAATTAATTTTGAAAGTTTTAGATAATTTTTAGGCCTTTAAATGATACATAAAATAGTAATTTTAGGCTTATTTGGGTAAATTAATAATAAGTTGATGTAAATACTAATTTAGTATGTAATTAGGAATCCTGAGATGTAATTCATTAATGTATGATGGTATTTGTAGAGTTTGGAATGTTAATTGTGTATATTATGCATATTAAGTAATAATAATAAATAAATAATGGGTAAAAGTACATAATTAAGCTAATTTTGTGATTTGGAGATTAAATATGTATAAATTCTGATTAAGGGAATAATAAGACATTTGAATATATTATTTGGTGATTAAATATGATATTTATAGTATTAGAAATGTTAGATAAGTGATTTAGGTGTAAATTATGTAATAACATATAATATATGTATTAGGAATTAAATGAGTAGAAAATATTAGGTACAAATTAATGATATTATAATATTAGAAATGTGATATAAATTTGATTTGGAAGGTGAATTTACGAAATTATATGAAAAATGTAGGTTGTTTTCACATCCAGAGCTAATTCGATAGTTAAATTAGGAATATGGTATACCGTACGAATCAAGGTGGGCCAAAGTAGCAATAATACATTTGCTTGCCCTGAGTGAATGTATTTCCAAGTTGTAACCTTGATCGGTTCTAACCACTTGCACTATCTTGTATTTAGCTCTTTCTGAGTGAAGAGATACTTCAAACTCTTATGGTATGCATAAATTTTACACTTCTCTCCATATAGATAGTGCTTCAAAAGTTTCAATGCATGAACTACTGTTGCTAGCTGTAAGTCATAAGTGGGATGGTTTCTCTCATATGGCCTTAGCTGGCAAAAGGCATAAGTGATAATACGTCCTTCTTACATTAGAACATAACCTAAACCTTGATTTGACGCATCACTGAAGATAGTGAATTCCTTCCCACTCTAGGGTAGTGCCAACACTAGAGCTGACACTAGTTTCTCTCTCAACATTTAAAAGTTAGCTTCATATTCATCATTCTACTCAAATATTACACTTTTTTTAGTCAACCTGGTGAATGGGGTTGCTATCGGAGAAGAGCCTTCAACAAAACGTTTGTAGTATCCTGTTAGACCTAAGAAGCTTCTAACTTCAGTTATGGTCTGCAATCTAGGCTACACTACTACAGCCTTCACCTTTTCTAGGTTAACTAAAATGCCATCCTTATTAATTACATGACCTAAGAAAGTCAAATGTTCAAGCCATAATTCACATTTCTTAAACTTAGCATACGGTTTTTGAGCTTATAGCCTTCTTGATACTAGCTTTAGATGTTGCTTGTGCTCTTCTTTACTCCTAGAGTAAATAAGAATATCATTGATAAAGACAACTACACTTTTATCTAGAAAGTCCTTGAACACTCGGTTCATTAGGTCCATGAATGCTATTGATATATTTTTCAGTTTAAAAGGAATTACCGAGAACTCATAATGCTCATATCGAGTTCTAAAAGCTGTTTTTAGGATGTCTTCCTTCTTGATCCTCAATTGCTGGTATTTTGACCTCAGGTTAATTTTTGAGAATACTAGAGCTCCCTATAACTTATCGAACAAATAATCTATTATAGGGAAGGGATATTTGTTTTTTATTGTGACATTGTTTAGTTCTATGTAATCGATATAGAGTCTCATACTACCGTCTTTCTTTCTAACAAAAACGATTGGAGCTCCCCTAGTTGACGTACTCGATCCAATGAACCCCTTGTCTTGCAAGTCCTGTAGCCAAGTATTTAACTTGACTAGCCCCATTGGCGCCATCCTGCAAACTACCTTTGATATCAGTATTGTACTCAGTACTAAGTCAATATTGAACTTAATATCTCTATTAGGAGGTAACCCGATTAGCTCTTCTCGGAATACATCAAGGAAGTATTTCACCACTAGGACTTGCTCCACTTTTGCTGAATCACCTACCTCGACAGTAATTGTAGCTATCTTTCTTCTCTCCCATAGCTCATAGGTAGGTAATCCTAGAGGTCTCTGAACGTTTAACTTGAAATCGAAGGAAATTTTATTAGGCAACTTAAAGTAAACCACCATATTATAACAAGCTATAATGGCATGGTACTTAGATAACCAATTTACACCTAGAAGTTCGTCAAAGTCTATCATTTCCAGTACCAAAAGGTCTATTAGCAACATTCTACCTTCTATCTTAACACTAATGTCTCTACAAATCCTCTCTAAGATTTTCCCAACTCCTAATAGAGTATTCACATTTAATGTATCATTTAAAAGATAAGCCATTTGCATGCACAAATAAATCAGACACACATGAATGTGTAGAACTAGTGCCAAATAAAACATAGGCATTATGGGGATGTACAAGAAGCGTACCTACAATAGTATCCATGTTCAGTACGTTCTGATGCTGCTGTTAGTGAAAGCACAAAAACCTTGTTCAGTACCTACTGTCTTGGGTTACCTATTTGCTATTTACCAACCTAAACTCCCGTCTGAGGTCTCATACCTCACTATGCTAGGGCTGCTTAATTGCTCGTATGCCTATTGGTATACTCTATTATTAAATGCCTTCTCTATTTACGTAAATGGCAAAAATTGAGACAAATGAATCTCTTGGTGCACATCCCACTAGTATGCCCTGATTTCTCATAGGAAAAGTATGCGCCTGATGGCCATTTACAGTCTCTTAATTAACAAGGCCCATAATACTTTATACATTTAATTGTCAGAACTGCTGGAGGGAGAGCTAATGACATCAGTTGAATTTGAGCTAGTGAAGTTACACCAACTGCGTATTTAATGTCACGTCTTGAAGCAGCAGAGTCGTAACGATTTTGCTGTATAAACCATTTTAGGATAGAAACTAACCTTACAGTTGCTATTTTAGACCTGATTTATACAAGGTGTCTACGACTAATTAGTATTGAAGTAAACAATTTATAAATTAAACATGTTATTTAACTATGTAATCATGAAAAATGCATATTTACACTAAATAATTTGAGTATGTTTAAAAGATTTAGTAGCCTAATCGTAATCTACCTAAGTAATACATAAAGTAATACTAAAAACTTTAAAGATAGAATCCAAACTTAGGAGTATATCTGATCCTCAGTTTTATATCCTTATTCCCTAAGATCCAATAGTTTGGTAGCTTTATGGTAGTTATATGGCCACTTCTTAACTAGCACCTACAACAACATTTATAGGGAAGTTAGCAACTAACCGCTCAGTAAGTTGGGCTAGAAACTTAAAACTATACATCAAATACAAACATGTTTATCAACCAAATTAGTTAGATGCAATATATGTACAAGCAAATACCATCGTACAACATTGTCCAACTCATCGTGAGATTAGAAAAATTACACCAGCTCTAATTCTGTTGAGGAGTTTCGATTTATATGTAATAGCTCACGACCAAACTTAGGCTTGCGCAATGGAGACACCACTCCTCCCACAACTACTTTTGAACCATTGACTTCACCTTTACTGTAACCTCTTCACCTGTTACTTAGTTCAACTAAGGATGAAGAAGGGACCCATTATGCTATCCAGCACTATCCTTTTTGAAGGGGTTAGTATTTGGCCGAAGAACTTAAACATTTCCCCTAATAGGTTACGATGCAAATCTGATTTTAAATTACAAGTCATATATTTAATTAAATCTGGTTTAAGGCATTTAATCGTTCAAACAAATCATACAAATACAAACCAAAGCAATAAACCAGAAGCAATATCATCAAATTTAGAAACAAGCACATAAAGGTATGCCTATAATCATCTATCTAACAACAACAATCAAGTATAATCTCAAGCCTTCGAGTACTATTAACAATATTCCAAAATATAATAAAGTAACTATCCCAACTTATTTGGACCCTTCGCTTGGTCATTTAAGGTACAACTCACATGGGCCATTGTCGATAATCCCTATAATATAAATGTTGTTTTAATATGTATATAACTATTTTATATAAACTTTATTATGTAGTTCTTTTATGTTATCTTTAGTTTAGGGTTTTTCTTTATTTAGTTGTTTAGATCTAAGTCTCTTACAATGATCCTTATTTTAAGCTAAGTTTTGTTTCAACTTTTGAGTCAACGTCTAATCAAACTTTTAGTTATAGTTTTATTCACAAGTTTTAAACCAGCCATTAATCCCTTGTTACAAGTATAAGGATTTCTGAATTAGTTTTTAATTCAATTTCTGCTTATGATCTTTATATGTAACCTTAAGAATTCCTTCCAAATCAATATGGAAAATTCATTAACTGTATTCAAGTATCCTAAATCTCCTATTTAGTTTCAAGCCTGCATTTTAGTCAGTACAGTACATTATATTCCTTATTTAAATACTGAATTTACTCTCGACGTGAGAAAATCTTACATTTTCTTATATAAACACCTAAATTTAAGTTTCCTACCAGATTTATTATATATTTCTATTATTATTATAATATCGATTTTAACCTAATACTTTTCTACTCATTAATTTTTTACACTTACATATTACACATTATCACATAATATGTACATAATATACACATTTAATATTCCTATAATTTCAAATATCATCTCTTAACATCAAATAACATCTAAAAATATCTAAATTCATCCCATATGAAAATTTATACCTAATTATCCTAAATTTCAAAATTAACTTAAAATATATCATTTTTACCTATTATATATACACTATATAATATATATAATAATTACATCTAGTACTCTAAATGCTACAAATATCATACTATATCAAAATTTAACATCCTAAAACATATAATTATACATTAAGTCAATAATTATCTATTTAATTACTAACTCAAAATCACTCATTTTATACATCATTTTAAGTCCTAAAAATCATGTAAAAATTTAGAAAATAGATTTATGAAAAATCCCTTCATAGCATTGTTTTAAATACTTTAAATAGCCTACACAAAAACTTTAAGCTCAAAACTACATCTTTAAGGTTATTCATTTCTAAATTGAAAATTAGCTTGGGTTTAGTGAATTCTTAAGAGTAGTATATCCCGAGACCTAAATTTATCATATTGATATTTTTTCCTAAATCTACATACTAAAATATCCTAGAATATCAAATTTCATAATTTTTCATATCTATTTGATATTTTTAAAAAATTAAACAAAAATCGAAACTCACCGGTATTGGTTGCTCCAGCCACTAAGACCTTGTTAGCTAGCTTAAGTGCTACCACCACCGTCAAGTGGTGGCGGCTATCTACTCCTAGGTTGTTGTTGGGTGTTGGTCCACCTTATATCCCCTATGTGCACACTAAATTTCTAATTTTTTTTTGTAAAAATACTCTCCATACTCTTTCTAATTTCTCTCTAATTTTCTTAAACTCCTAATATGTCCAAATGAATTCTAGAAGAGGATTTCCAAACTTATAGGGCTAGTTTTATTTTTTTTTCTTCTAATTTTCACTTGACATTTGTCCCTTATCTTCTTCCACTTCACTTTCTATTTGTTTCAATTTTATTGGTTAATTTTATTTCTTCAATTCTAGCTTGCCATGACCACAATCCATACCTTTCCACACTTTTTCTTGATTTATTCTTAATTTTTTATGAATTTTATTTAATTAATTTGCATTATTTTGTTATATTTTATGTATTTTTGGAAATTTTGTATATTTTTACCTATATGTAAATACATATATGATATAAATAAATACTATTAAATATTATTTATATTATTTTATGATTTTTAATGTGCAAATAATTTATCTCTATCGATTCGTTAGTTATCAAAACTAGTTTTACACGTTTTCGATAAATAACAGGTAATATATATATAATTCAATATTATAATAATAAATTATTTTCTTATTTATTTTCCTAAGTCCAAACTCATAAGATCACTTTTATTAATATTCCTAACTTTGTTATAAAAATTAGGCCTAATCAAATAATTTACACAATTACCTTAAATTCTACAAACCAAATCTTGAGCACTTGATTACGGGGCTTACAACTAGCCTGCAATACCTAAGGCTTCTTGCCCTTGTCCTGAATATCAACTCCTAAAGCTAATCATTTACCTAAAACAATCCCCAATTGACAAGTCATCTACTCTTCGGTTTGCTATAATCTCTACTCTATGAATTTAGTTTTTTCTACCACTGCAACATATGTGGGCAATTGAAAGGAACCCATCCATTTCTAAAGTTCAAGCTTTAGGCCTCGAGTAAACCAATGAGCCCTTGATTCATCATTTGCCTTGATAACTTTACCAAGAACTTAATTAGGCAATTCAACTTTGCCTTATACTCCCCTATCAACCTGTTACCTTGCTAGCAATTGTAATAGGCTACCTCCTTTTAGTCTATGATGCTTCTAGGAAAGTAATCACGATAAAATAGCTCCTTAAGCCTCTATTAATTCATTGGCCACCTTTCTAGTCTATAAGTTGAGGACTACCAAGTCACTGCAGTCCCCTTTAACATGTTTGTGGCATAATCAACTTTCCGATCATTGGGTACCATAAAAGACACAAAAGTTTTTTCTATATACTCTATTCAATGATCTGCTGCTATCGGATTAACCTTCTATGGATCAAAATCCATTACCAATCTAGCAAATTCATTTAAACCTATTAGCTCCTCTTACCTTTGTCTAACAGCCTGTTGCTGCTGTACCATGACACAAACTAAGGTGTTCATTATCCATATTAATTGTGCCATATCGTTACTTGCTTGCTTTTGACCTCCCCATTACACTTGAATACCATGTGGCATCTGGCTACTTACTTGTGGCTGCATCGGGGGTGCTCCTCCCTTTGGGCATTCTGCCCTACACTTCAATCCTAACTAGAGGCTCTCCTAAGCGGCATTTTGTAGGAAGGAATATATATAAAAAGGACAAGAGCAGAAGGGATAAATAATGAGTTAACAATAGTGAAACAAATGAAAATAATACATAGATTATAAAGGGAAAATAAAATAAAGTAAGCAACTCAATAAAGAGTAACACATATATAATAAAATATTAACTATTTTAATATCGAACCCCTTAATTCTACCCCTTCTCTCTTCATCTTCACCATCCTAAGGATTCATTGCCTATATTTTCTATTTTTGATCAAATCCTAGCTTTGATACCACTAGAGCTGTAACACCTTAGAACTTAGGGGTGTTATAACCCGCCTCATGCCATTATCCTATAATGAAATAATAAGGCATCTAAAATCTGTACATATGTCTAAATCTACATCAATTCAAATTATCTACCAAATCTCATATCATAAGTCTACAAACATAATTTGTATAAAGTTATAAATTTCACTCCATAAATATTGAAGAACATGATAATCCTAACATCAATAATAAAAACTAGGGTCCATAAAACTTCTAAAAGAATAGATCTCAATCCCTAATCAAAGTTTCACTTCTTAACACCAAAAGCTAGCAGTTCATTGATCATGAATTTGTCTCTACTAATCATTGTAATAGTAAAGATAGTCGATACCCTGTCCATCTTAATCAAAGTTTACATATGACTTTTCATGAACATAAAAATCCTCAGTACTTGTAATTAAAATATATATATATATCCCTAAAGGGTAGGCTAATGCCTAGCATGCATATGCAATAATCATATACGCATGTCAAACCATTCAAATTCACATACATGAAATGCAAATAGATAAAACAAGTATTTATTTATTATCTTTTCATTAAGTCTAGTAAACAACATAGTTTTGGTGTCCTAAGACTTAGAGTAACTCACAACTACGGAACACAATATATATATATAATACATAGTACGGTATTGGAAACTGCTACTCTAGACCTCAATACCCATAAGTCCCCATCTACTTGTATCATGTCGATAGGCAACTTTACAGGGGACAACGTTACTTATTGATTAACAGGGTACTCTTTAGAGATTTGCTACTATGAGATCCTAGGTCAAGCCAATCACATGCGGCAAGCATTTATAGGTTATATAATTTTTATTCCATTTTTCATTTTCTAACCTAACATACATAGTCAACAACTAACTATGCACATACCTATCATAGTAGGGTTAACCTAGTAATTTGAGCGGTCCAAATTGGCACCTGTTCAACATAATGTATTCTAACTTAGTATTACTTCAATAATTAGCTATTTCTCATTTAGTCTATTTGACCTACATACATATGTATATATATTTATATATATACATACTATAGTAACATACTTAGTATAAAATATAATATAATATAAATTAATATGGATATATTAACTATTTTATATAATTTTCTTATCTTATTAGTAACTACATAATATTATGCTTAAAATAAACCAAAATATTTTATGCTATGTGTTACCATGCATGTAATAATGAATTTATTAAAATATATGAAATACAAATTAAAGGTAATCCTTTGGCAGCAACATGACTTCACGATAACATTTGCTTACTAAACTTATTATAATAATAAACCAAGGAGAAGAGTAACTAAATTATAATATAATAATATTATATATTATGGCTAAGTTTATATATATAAGACTAAGGGATGGACTTTTGCAACCAGGAGATAATCAACAAGCATCCTTTATGGATTATACACCGATCGACGACAACTAAAAACAGCATTCTTGTTATAACATCCTCGTTGGCTATGTATATACACACACATACATATATATATAGTGCAAATATATGTTTTAGATATATATATATATATTTAAATGTACATAACAAATTATAGAATATAATAAAAAAATATAACATATAATGGAATATAATATAATATATTGTAAAATATAATATATAGATAATGAATGAATTTTTCTTTTTTTTTTTCATACGCATAGCATATAAGCCTATGACCTATAACTCAACTTCCAAACCTCACCAAAGATAACACCAACAACCATCAACAATGAAACACTTTTCTGATCATCTATCTCCCCCTTTCTTTTTTTTTTCCTCCCCACTATACACATAAGATTTTAATAGATCTACAATCTCCAGCAAACATTCCCACCATCACAATACACCTTCTTAGTAACAACCAAACCACTACCATCTTATCATACTGCCACTCCCATGTTCAGTCAACAACTGCACTATCACATTTCGAAGCTATGGAGTTATAACAGTTCCTTTGTATAAACTATTCTAAGATATAAGCTGATTTTACAACTGCTATCATAAAGCTAATTTACACAAGGTGTCCACAACCAATCCACTTTAAAATAATAGATCATAAAATAATAAGATTATTTTCTTGCGAAAGTATGAAAAACATATATTAAGATTATGATATCCTAAGGAATATTTACATGATTCAGTAACCTAATTTTACTTAAGTAATACATAGTTAGATACTAAAAGACTCAAAGATAAGAACCAAAGCTTTGAAAGTTGAACTATTCGTAAATTTATACCTTCATTCCTTAGGATCCAACGGTTGCTAACTTCAAGATAGTTATAATGCAACTTCTTAGCTAGCACCCGCAATATCATCTATAGAGATGTGAGTAACAAACTGCTCAGTAAGTTGGGATGAAAACATATGACTATATATCAAGCATAGGCAAGGTTATTAGCTAGTTATTTAAATGCAATGCAATAAACAAATAACATTGCGGGACGTTATTTTATCTATACACTCGCTCTAATCCAGGTTAAGGAGTTCAGTGTATATTCAATAGCTTACAACCAAACCCAAGCTTGTGTAATGGAGACACCGCTTATCCCATAACTACTTTCGACTCACTACCTTTACCTTTGTCGTAACCTCCTTTCCTGTAACTTAGTTCAACTAAGAACAAAGAATGAACCATTATGCTCCAGTGCTATTTTTTTCAAATGAGTCGATATTTTATCAGACATTCCTAAGCATCCCTTAATGGGTTGCAATGCACAACTGATTAAAATTAAAAGTCATATGTATAGTCAAATCTAGTTTGAGGCGTTCAATTAATTTACATAAATCAAACAATTATAGTCTAGGGCAACAAGCTAAAATTGAACAATCAAGTTTAGAAACACACACACACACAATCAAGTATAATCTTAAGCCTCCAAGTACTATAAAATAATACTCCAAGATACAATAACGTATTGAACTTACCTAAACTCTTCCACTTGTGTACTAGGGTACGATTTGTGATGTTATGTTGCCGTTAGCCCCTATATTATAAATATCACTTTTAGTTTCATACAATCACTATATATATATAGGTTTTATTCTATAAATTTAGATTATTATCTCAGTTTATAGTTTTACTATCCTTAATTATTCAAGTTATAAGTCTCTTGTGATTATTCTCGTTTTTAGTTAGGTTCTGATTTTGTCTCTAAATTAAGTTCTAACTCAGCTCCTAATTATACCTTATTCATAATTCTCTAAAACACTTACTGACCTATTCTACAAAGTCTAGCTACCTTTAACTTAGGTGAAGATAGTCTCTAATTAGGGTTCGAATCAACTCTCTAGTGTACTATTGCCAACCATGTCTCTTATTTAGGTTTTAAGTTAGCTTTTGATCAAGACGTATCCCGTCTTTCAACCAAAATTTCCATAACTTCTACATTAATTTCACTTCTACAATCAGGATTAGTACCCAATTACTACTTCTAACTTTAGCCCTTATGATCATACTCATGACTACACTTAATTATTTACCAATCTTAAATTATGAAATTATGCAATATCTTCATACTAACACTTAATACAGTCGTACAAATGATTTTTTACTCCAAGTAACTCCATTTCTCTTTATTTAATTATCTTTAAAACATATTAGTATTCTAATTATAACATTAACTATACTAATTGGTTACGTTACCTTTACAAAAATACCTCAATAGTGCATCGTTTTTGTGTAAATCAAAATTTCTCTAAAATTCATTTTTAAAATTTGAACAAATTGATCACATAGTATGAAAATATAATATGTGAGCATCTTATATTCAAAAATTGGGATTGAAACTACATCATTTGTCGGTTTTAAAATTTACTCAAAAATTAGTATGCGCATTTATTTCTTAAGGAACATATATTTACACTAAAAATTTGAAAAAAATGGTTTGATTTTTGAAATCTACACATGAAATTACTTACAAATACCAAAATTCATAATTTTTTAACATGATTTGGTATTTTTAATAAAATATTAAAAATTGGATAAGAAATCATAACTCATCGTTGAACCTAACTTTGGTCACCGACAATGCCACTAAGCTTCTCGACAGCTTGTCGGTAGCCTTAAACATTGGGTGTGCTACTGGGTGGTGGTGGCCGTTCTCTCTTAAGTTGTGTATAACCCCTTACACCATGATTTAGCTGTAATTGCTCTTATATTTTGTATAATTTCCTAAAATTATTTTTGCGTGTTTTCTCTACTCTATCCTATTTTTCCTAAGTTGCTATATGATCAAATGGGGTAATGGAGTAGGATTCTAAAATTTATAGAGGTAGAAAAGGTCAAGTGAGGATTTTCTCAACACCTAATGTCCCTAAATGTCTACCTTTCTCCAAATTACATGTCTTCATCGCTACTTTTTCTTTCTACCAAATGATATCCTAACTTGTTATGCCTTATTCCAGCATATTCTAGTATAACACATCATTTTCCTGAATTTTTTATTAATTTTTCTATATTTATTTAGTGTTATTTAATATATTTTAGGTATTTTAAATAATTTTGGGCAATTATAACTACATGTAAATGCATATACAATACAAATAAATACTCTTAAATATTATTTGAGCTATTTTATGAATTTTTGTACACATATAATTTATTAATTATCGAAACACGTTTTATACGTTTCTAATAAATAATAGGTAAAATACGTGTATGCTATAAATATAATATGTTGCTATTTTATTATTTTATTTTTTTAAATCCAAATTCATAGGGTCACTCCTATTAATATTTCTAACTTACTTGTAAAATTCAAACTCAATCGGACAAGTTACACTTTTACTCTAAATTTTATAAACCGATTATAAGTTGATAGCTAATTTTATAGGGTCTCACATTTACGTTGCACAACCGTAACCCTTACTACATTCATTAATATCAGCCATTCACTAATCATGCCCATTACATGATCATAATATGTGGCTACCTTCCATAACAACAATAAAATACAAAAATAGCCATCAAAGATAAATAAGGTTTGTAAGATTATAAAAAAGAAGCTAACTTACATGAATGAAAGTAGGCTCACACCATACATGTAAGAATTCGCAAGTTGACCAAGAAACACACAAAAGATTCGTTTTCTTAGAATCTTGTTGTAAAGAAACAACTTAAAAAATCTCAATCCATAAGCTTACTAAGAAATCGAGTTACAAATTGGTTGGGGGGTGGGGGGTAGGGGGGGTTACGGTGGTGGGGGAGGATAATAATGTAATGAAATGGTTAGAAATAGTGAAGGGATGAATAAGAGAGGACAATAGATTTGTTTTGATATATGGGAGGAGAATAAGATATATCGTTATCTTTTATAGATATTATGGGAGGGGAAAAAGATATACCATTATCTTTAATCTATTATTATTGTTATTGTTGTTTTTATTATCAGTTTATTAATAATTTTGTAAACCTCATACTATAGATTGAGTAACAACTCCTTTAGGCTCTTTATCTCCATTAAGGTGAATGTACGGTAACTTGAAACTTGTGCTCTTTATACCTTAAAGTGTAGATTTTACGGTGGGTATATGGTAGAAAATTCGCACTTATGTCCTACCCTATAATAGTAGGTTCTCTGAGATTTGTTTCCATAACCTACCTATGACCCTTAAAATCTACCGGTAACTTACTCAATTTAGTACGGTTATCCACTACACCTAATGTTAGGTTGGGATTTTGTTTAGGAAAACACTTTTGAATCAGTTTCCATGATTGGTTAATTTAGATTAGAAATTAACATAAGGATATGCATTCTAATTCAATTAAGGTAGAAAAGAAAAGATTAATTTTTTGTTTTAGGATTAAGAAAGCTTGATTGGATAATAGTAAGCATTGATTTGCTGTAAAAAAGAGCTTTTTAATTAAAAAAATTAGTTTCTAATTGTTTGAAAATTAAACCAATTAATAATTCTATATATAATACGATTTAAACTAATATCATAATTCATAATTGTAATACTAGTATATCGTTATCTTTGAAAGACAATATTGCCACATCAATTATATTGCTTGCATAATTTGGTATACTTAATGGTAGATAGTGGATCTAAAGTTGATTTCTATTGAAACCATAAGGTTATAGTGGGTTTTTGTGTGTGAGTAGAGAGTAAATCAATTATTCCCAATGAATAGTTCTTATATTCATTGTCTTTCTAATTCCTAAATGTAAACGGGTTATTTTAAATAGTTCAGTTTCTCATTCAGTTATTTTAAGTAATTTGACTTTGATAAAAAGGTTATGGACTGAATTGGATACGATCACTTCTACAATAGGAAAAGGTTGGATTTTGCGTGACTTTTTTTTATAAATTTTTCTACAGTCTCCTCCCTATTTTTTAGGGTGCTGGTCTTGCTATCCATCTCATTATTAATTTAAACTCATTTAAATTTGATCTATTAAATAAAATGTGAATTCAATGGTTTAAATTTTAAAAAATAAAAATGAATGATGAGATATATAAGATTGATCATGTCAAAGTAAAGGATGGGACCATAGAATCTCCCTCTTTTTCATATATGTTATAAGAGAATTTTACTTGTATACCATTACATATAAAATATTATGTCTTTATCAATTGTATAAAAAATATTACCAATTTATTAATTACATCTTTAAGATGGACATAAGAATTTGTATTTGTACTGCATCTTAAAAATGCAATATACATTTAATTATATTAATATCGTAACTTTTAAATGCGATTTAGTTACATATATTATGAAATTACATTAATATTGCAACTTTTAGATATGATATAGTTGCATGTATTCTGTTGCATTTAAGAGATGCGAAATACATTTATGTCACATCTTTTAAACGTTAAATAGTTACTGTAAATAAAACATTAAATCTAATTTATGAAATGTGATACTTTTGTTATTTTTAATGTTGCATTTTTCAAATATGATTTAAGATTTATGTTTATGTAATATTTTTCATTTAATTCATATTTATGTAATTTTTTTAATAATAAACACGTGCTTCACCCTACCTTATAAATATAAACGAATCAAAATGCATTATGCAATTCCTTAATTTTTTTTTTTAATGTTAATGATATAATAGATGTGATAAGAAGCTGGTACCAAACCGAATCAGACCTACAGTTCCATAGTTAATGAGTTTAAGGTATAGTTTGATTGTGTAAAATTTATGAGACTGGACTAGACTAGACAAAATGCTTTATCTAATATTTGGTTTACAATTTGAACTTAGTTACTGAAGAAAAAAAAGGTACAAAGGACCCGATAAAATACTTAAAATTTATCTCATTTAAAATATAGTATAAAAGTTAACTTTACTAGACAAAAATATAAGTATTTGGAATATAGATGTAATTATATAAATATTAAACATTATTAAGGGTATAAATTTTAGATAATATTTAGATATTATACTTTTTATACAATATACAAATATTATTAAATAAATATTAGATAATATTGAGAGTATAAATGTCGAAAAATAATATTGAGCTTAGTATTTATGCATACCAAATAAGAAACATCACAAAACTCTTTATTGAATACTATATAAACCAAACGTATTATAATAATATTGTATTGTTTTATACTCTTTGCACTATTTGGTTCTCTTTATCTTGCCTAGTTTTAATAATCAAACACTAATTAGGTATAAAAAAATAATAATAAGCGAAGATAAACATGCAAGTTGACTAAACATATGTGAGAATTGACATCGAGAACCCTTACCTTCTGTTTATGAGAGCCCTTAAGATCCACTCAACGTCTTTTCGTGAACCTCGAATGAAATAAAGAAATTTTATAGAAACTTCTTTCATATATATGAAGATTATGATAAATATTGGCTATTACAATCATCATGAAAATATTTACATCAAACATCTATATTATTTAAGTCAGGATACTTTTAAGTAACTATTGTTTTCTAAAATTACTATCTAATCATCAATCTAATAACAAATAACAACAAAACAACTTTTAATATCGATTACCAATTAATTTAATAAAGATATCTTTGTTAATACCATAATAATACTCACTAGAATTAGACCAAGGCATGGTCCCAAACTGACTAGGAACTAAACCCAAACCTACCAGTTCATGATTCCTAAAATGTGGAATTAGATCTTAATCCATAGGATCGGTTCATGGATCAGTTCCTTAGACCCATTGGTTTAATTGGTGATTTAAGGAATCTTAAATCAACCTTTTTTTTTAAAAAAAAATAGATTTTAAATAAAATTTATGAGCCTAAAACAAATGTTATCTTTAACTTATTTTATAAAATAGCTATTGGGAATATACACTTTATTTATATACAAGTATATTTAACTTGATTGTCATATTAAAATATGGGACAACAAATATAAATATTGAAAAGAAGTTAAAAAAAACAAAAGTTAGTTTTATATTACTAAAAATCAAATTAGTTTTTATAGTAAAAGTCTATATATATCAAATTGGATAAACTTTTGAAATCATATTTATTACTTTATTGTAAATAGTAATACATTAAATATTGTGAATGGGAAATGATTTTTCCTATTCACATTGAATTAGTTAATTTTTTTTACTAGTTATTTATTAATATTAAATTTATTTTATGCTTCCTACTTTTTAATCTTCTTTTCTTTTTCTTTTAACCTTTTTTTTTTAAGTTGGTAGTTCTTGGATCGTCATATCCACAAGTTTGAAAGGTCGACTCAATTTGGATTTGTTAACCCAATAGTTCAACCATATGCATCCAACCCATATGCCCAAGTTCAATATGCCCAAGTTCATGCTGGTTCTTGGACCGCTAATTTATTGTTTAGATTCGATTCGTGCTGGGTCTAGATAGAATTATTTCATAATTCACTCTTACATCTTCCCAGTTATCTACTTTAAGAAAGGATAAGTGGATGATAAAAAGTATATAACATATCAGAGTATTTCAATAAAATAATTATTTTGTTATATAAGAAATTAATAGTTATATAAAAATATAAATTGGCTTTTTCTTAAAAAAGGATTCTAGTGTGGGCATCGCTGGTACGTATTAACCATGTAATTAATGCTAACGCTTTAGCCTCCAAGGTTTATTTTCCTTACAAAACCAACGGGAAGACGATCATAATATTTTGGCTGGTTGCCTTTACACCAGCTATACGACTATTAGTTTATCAGCATATCTTTGTTTGGATTTTTTTTTTATTTGTATCTGACATATATGTAATTTTTATTTGTTTAAAATTTGATATTTAAAAAACTATTTTATCTTTATCTTAATTGTTTTTATTTTATAATTATAATAAAAATGGTGATTACAGTATCGAAATTGAAAAATAAAAATTTATATATTTTTAAGAAAAAAACTTTGAAAAAATATATTTTATATATTAAAAATAATTATTTTAATTAGTATTTTTAAGAAAATATATATTCACCATTTTTATGTCTTATTTTTGTCGTATACAAAAATTTAAGTAGACAATAATAAAACCTAAACGATAGATGAACCGAACGGAGTGTATTTGCAGCTATCCTCTGCTTATGGATAAAAAACGTGATGACATTATTCCTTGATCTACTTTTTCAATAGTTTTTATTTATTTATTTTTCTACCATTCCTGCATAGGATTTTCACTACAAGAAATCTATTACTTAAAGATTTTAATATGAGCTACCATCCATTTATGCCTAAGAGACGTGTTTGCTATGTGATAAGGATTTTTGTCTTTTTTTTTTTTATCATCAACATTATATTTAATTTCACTTAAGTTGCAACATATGATAAATTCAATCAAATATATTATTATTTTTCTTAGAAAAGCCTGTATTTATTTATTTTTTTGGCCAACTATCATCACATTACAACCTTCGAAAGGGGAATAAATCCTTATTCGTTCCGTTTAAAATGGATCTTTCTACTATTAGTTTTTATTTATTTATTGAAAAAAATCACGATGAGACAAGTAGAGCAGAAACAGGAAGGCCCATGACATGGCCCATCACTGCCTCAATAATGGATTTTGGTGGGCCTTGTTCTTATCCATGGACACGGAGATCTATAAGATGTTGATATCTTCTATTTCTTTCCATCATCCCCTTCGTTTAATGGATATTTTTAAAAATTTCCTTAACTCGTGATCGGAAAGGGTTTTTAAATTAATTTAATAACAAGGAGATATGTAAAAATTAAAAATTGTGATTTTACAATTTACGGAAAACACAAGTCGTGTTAAATTAATCCTCCTTACACAATTGCACAAGTTATATATTACTTATGCCAAAATCACCATAGGAGGGTCAATCATACCAAGGTAAATGTAGTTTCAAGTCATTTCTTTATTTCTTGGAATCGACCCCTTCAAATTAGTCCTCAGAACTCATTGTAACTCGGGATCTTTATTTATTATTTTGCTAAATTGCAAGAAGGTTCATCTTTTGCAAATGCTCATTTAATCCATTTATTTTCAAGTCTCCACTCAACCATTTTACCCTAATTAGAATAAAACATTATAAAATAACGTAACATCTCAAAAAATGTAAGGATATAAGGAAAAAAAAAGGGGCACTTTTTAAAGAGAAATTACTCATGTAATTCTTAGCATTTATATACTATTTTATTTCAATTATTTATTTTTGTTAATTTTAAATTCTTAACGTTCTTAACCATTGTTTTATTAAAATATTATTTTGTCAGCTTCACTATATATTCCATCCGTTGTTGATATGTGTCGGCTTTTTATTGCCCGTTACCCAAAAAAAAAAAATGAGGGGGCTAAGATTTGCATAATTTTAGTGTCCCTTTTTTCTTTTTTGCATTTCTCGTTGCTTTTATTGTATTATGTAATTAAATATATTTGACAGCTTTTTTTTTATATTACATCAGTAAATAATTCAATATTATTATTTTATTAAATTAATTATAGTAAATCAAGTAGAAATTGAAACGCATCGACAATGGACGATAAATTTAATGTAGTTGACAGAAATTCTATTTGTAAAAAAAAAAAAAAAAAAACTCGAAGACATTAAGAACTTAAATAAAAAAATATAATAAAAATGCTAAAAGCTCAAACAGAAAAATAAGTAAATATAGAGGATTAGATGGGAAATATCCATTAATGAACACATTTATAAAATGAGTAATAAATTAATGATAATAGCAAGAATCATTAAATAACAAAATTTAAATCGATAATATATTAAAATTTAAAGAACAAGAAAATAAAAAAACTATTAACTCCATCCACTTTAGTCTGTGGTTATTAACACTATGTTTGGCTAATGTAAGGATAAGTGGAAACGGAAAGAAAAGTGTAGAAAATAAAATAATGAGAAGGAAATCAATTGAAAGGAAAAGAGTGGAGAAACATTTTCATATTTTATATTTGGTTAATATAAAGGGAATGCATTAAGGAGAAACAAAATAATAGATTGGCTAAACTACCCTTCTTATCCAACTTTTGGCACCTCTCTCTTTTTCATTTGTAATTGACAGTAATGGAGATACAATATTGCGTGTGAATCCTGATGATGATGCTGAGAGCAACACCGGATCCTGATCTATGGTGAGAAGTGCTTATCAGAAAATCCAAGATGTGTTGACCATCATCTTGTTTTCATGTAAAAATCCCTTTGTGGTTACATTATAGTTTCCATATATCATTTTTGACAAAAACTCTTTATTTTTGCTGATAATTTTGACAAAAGCTCTTTATTATTACTGATAACCGTTCATCTTTTGACTATTCAAGATCGGATCATCTTGTTTTAATATAAAAATCTTATCGCGGTTATATTTTAGTTCCTTTTCTTTTTTCTTTTAAGTCATTTTATACCATTTCCACTCACTTCTCTTATTCCCCACCTAAAGTCGGAGAGAAAGAATACAACCTCTTAGGTGGAAACAATTTATTCCATATCCATCCAATCCATCCATTTTCTTCCCCTACAAAATGCAGCGGATAGCTCTCATAAAACAAAAAGAAAGATGGAAATTGTATATCGTAACAAACTGCACATGATGATATTCCCCCTATAATAACTAGTTATGCCATGTCACGATTCACAGCCCCTAATATTAGAATTCAACTACACTTGACTTTCATCACAATTCACAAACCTTAATTCTGTAACAAAAAGTTAACCAAACACATAATTTCTTTTGATTTCCATTGGTTTTTTATTAATTTTTTTTTTTAAACCACGTTTATTTGTACCCATCCAAATATAATTAAAGCTAGGGGTGGGCAAATTAATTGTGAGCCAAACCGAAAGTTTGATCTTTTTTTTTCACATGGTTTGGTTCATTTTTGGTCAAATGATTTATGGTTTGGCTCGGTATTCTAAACCGAATTGTACCGATTAGATTTAAAAAGAGAAAAAAAAAAATAAAAATCGCGTAATTGGGCCGCCCGATGCATGAAAGAATTTCTTCGTTGGTTTATTTACTCATGTCATGAGAACATAATGGATTTTTTTGGGCCATGCCATTTCTTATTATTAACTAGTTCCAACAAAGCATTTCCCTATTGCTAACAAACTTGTGCATAAATTTTCTTCCTCATCGTCAATTAGTTTTTCCTATTACTTATCGTGATAGTTAACTACATTGCAATGGGAAATATTGTTTTTGTTTCTCATCATAGTTTCCCTTTAGTTTTTCCTTTCTTTTATGGTTCTGAATAAGTTCGGAAATTTTTTAAAAAAAAAAAAGAAGAAGAAGAAGAGAAAGGGCTGGAAAAGCTTTGCAATATTTAACCACCACCTCCTTAAAGATATGATGGTTTTTAGTTGATTCTGGCCCTTGCCTCTAATTGTATCATTTCCTTTAGCTTTATTGCTTCCTGCAGGAGAATGGCTACAGGAATAATCAAAGTCTGATTTGTTTCTATTTTGTTTAAAACCTCTTTCATGCATTCATGACTTGGAAGGTCGTGCTATAAATCAAGTTTGAAATACACAATGTAGTTGTTATGTTTCCTCACTTATGTCGCTGATTCCCAAAATTCATAACGTTCACGTTCACAAAAACCGAACCGTTTAATTTTCAAATGTATGGGTAGTTTCGGTTTAGGAAAAAAAATAACTGAATTATTAATTTTATGTTTAGCTCAATAGAGGAAGGTGAATTACATTGAATAGAATCATGTTCGATCCTAGTTCAAACCACCTTCTTCAATGACTTGCCTTTTAATAAATAAATAAAAAAATTAATATTTATATTATTAAAAAGAAATATTTGATCAAATATAATTTACATACGTTATGCTCAAAATTTATCACAAATGATAGGCACTATATCTGCAGCACTGTAACAAATCCCTTATCACTCTCCAAAAATTTTTAAGAATATGAGGAAAAAAGTAAATACATAAATTGGAAAAATACTAAAAGTACACATCGTGTTGTTCGAAAGTCACAATCGATATTTTCTTTTTCATAAAAATATAAATTATTGACATAGTACTTTAGACATGGCTCTTTTAGTCCCAACTAGATCTGATGTGTCCTGTGGCCTAAAGCTCACTCTTGGCCTAAGGCTCACTCTTGTAGGCCTGAGCTTTAGGCCAAACCTAGTAAGCTATGCAACGACTACAACGTATAAGATAAAGATGGAATAGCCACATTTTGAATAAGTAGGACACGTTGAGCGCAATGATTTCACTCTCCTACACTTGTAAGAGAAGATCTCTCCACTATAAAATTAGGTTGCTATCTAACGGTAAACCTCTTTACACTTTGCATATTAAGCCCGCGTATTACCTTCAAGCATTCTATACTCTCTAGATCCCAACTAAAGTATTGAGTGGCCACATTGGACAATCTCTCTGCATCCACTCATTATGTACTATTTTGCAAGCCCATTACGTACAGAATCTAAATGACTACCGGCAAGAACTTTGAGACGATGTTTAGCGCTATCTGTGGGAAAGACTGAATTCCTATACCTAAAACCTCAAACATATCAAACACATACCCCACGAGCAATCTATTTAACATCATGTCTCAACACGACGAGCAAGAAAATCAATAGATGATAAACGACCAACCTGGGAGCAATCAGCCCCTCCCAAGGGCTGTGTTGGAGGAGCGCTTAAAGCATATGGAACACTTGGCTGAAGAGTATGTTGTGCAAAATAGAATGCTCCGTGCTCGGCTAGATGAAGCGAAGCTACACAATGCATAAACTCACCATCCCAAAGCTTCAAATGCCCTCATTAGGCAGAACACCCAGTAATAACAGTAGTAAAATAGTAAGGATCAGCAACCTAATCCGCCATTACATCAGCAGTTAGTAAGGTTTGCGGTTACTCACTACCAAGCTCTAGTTTGTAACGAATTGACTTGCAAGGAGTGCAAGCTTACTCAGCTGCATGATGAGCTCACCCAAAAGTGTCATTAATGTGATCATGGGAGAGCCGCACCCTGGGAGCCAGCTAAGCACTAGCAACTCAATTAACGCCCTATCAAAGGTGCTGGCTATAAGGGAGACGTCCCATCAAAGGTGCTGGCTGTAAGAGAAAGGAGACAGAAGTTTCACACTTTCATCTCTTTCTCTAATGAAGGCCTTGAAGGGATCAACACATCTTATCAAGATGCCCTAATGATAAGAGCAAGCATCTCAAAATTCGAGGTCCTAAAGATTATGGTAGACACTGGCTATCACGTCCCGAAGCGACAGAGTCGTAACAGCCCCGCCGTGTAGACCATCTTAAGATAGAAGTCGGCCTTACAACCGCTATCTTAGACCCGATCTACACAAAGCGTTCACGACTAACTCGCTTTGAAGTAAACGGTTTGTAATTTAAATAAATCATTTACCTAAGAAGGTGAGAAAATTTATATATATTCACGATAATTCAGTTATTACATTATTCAGAAATGAAAAGTAATAACATATGTAATGATTCTTCAATGTTTTTCCTCATTCCCAAGGATCCAGCAGTTGCTAGCTTCAGAGTAGTTGTTTGCTGTTTCAGAGTAGTTGTTTGCTGCTTCTTAGTCAACACATACACGACGTCTATAGGGATGTAAGTAACCACAGCTCAGTAAGTTAGGATGGAGGACTTAAAACTATACCATAAACACAACAAGGTTTTCAATCAACTTATTAGGTGTAATGCATGTGCAAGCAAATGCCATCGCATGACGTCATCCGGCCCGTCGTGAGATTAGAGAAATTATGCCCGCTCTAATCCGGGTTGAGGAGTTGTTATTAATGCAACAGCTCACAACCAAACCCAGGCTTGTGCAATGGAAACCTCGCTCCTCCCGTGACTACCTTCAAACCACTAACTTCACCCTCACCGCAACCTTCTCTCCTGTGACTTAATTCTGCTAAGGATAAAGAAGGGACCAATTGCAATCCTGCGCTATCCCTTTCGAAAGGGTCGGTATTTGGCTGGAGAGTCCTAAGTTCCCCTAACGGGTTGCCATGCATGTCCGATTATGATTACTGGTCGTATATTTGATTAAGTCCAATTTAGGGTGATCGATCATTTTATACAAATTATACAATACATGCCAGAGCAATAAACAGAATCATAGCATCACCCATAATCAAGCATATGCACACATCCAACTATCTAATAAGCACAACCAAGTATAATCTTAAGCCTCCAAAATACAGCATCGTATTAATCCCAACTTACCTTGACTCTTTGCTCACTCACTCGAGGTCCGATTTGCTCAGGCCATCGCCGATCATCCCTATAACACAAATGTGGTTTCAGTTTTTCATATAACTATTATAGGTTTATTTTATCCTATAACGCTTATTGTTATGTTTTGTTTAGGGTTTAATATGCCTAATTATCTAGGCCTTAAGTCTTTTACAATTATTCTAGGTTTGGGGTTAGGTTCAGGTTCGGTTTTCGCATCGATTTCTAAATTAGGTTTTAGTTCGATTTCTATGTAGTGTTTTATATTCCAACCTTAGAAATTTGTTTCAACCCATAACGTGAAATTAATCACATTATTTCCCGATCTCCTAAATACCATCATTACCCCTAGTCAGTATTTATTTTACCCGGTACACTTAAATCCGTATTAGTGTACCGAATTCACTCCTAATGTGAGAAATTTTTACATTTTTCATATAATTACATAAATTCAAGTTTCATATTAGATTTATTGTACATTTTTATTATTATCAAAATATCAATTTTATTATAATATTTTCTATTTTTTATATTTTATTAATTACATATTATGTATTATTACCTTTTATGCATATAATACACTTCTAATTTTTCTATCACTCTAATTATCGTCTCTAAACACCAATTATCATTTCAAAATATCTAAATTCATCCTAAATAAGATTTTACTCCTAATTACACTAATTTCCAAAATTAACTATTTTTCCCTATTACTCATTTACTATATAATTAACCTAATAATTACATCTAACACCCTAAATGCTACAAGTATCATACTCCATCAGATTTCAATATCCTAAAACGTGTACTTATTCACTAAATCAGTAATTAACCATCTAATTACTTTATTAACTCTAAATTACCCATTTATGCCTTATTTTAAGGCCTAAAAATTATCTAAAAATTTAGAAAATTAATTTTTGAAAACGGGCTTCATAACACCATTCTATATCCTCTAAGTGGTCTACACAAAAATTTTGGGCTCGAAACTACACTTCTAAGGTAATTTATTTCTAAACCGAAACATGCTCGATTTTACACAATTTCTTAAAAACTCTATATCACGAGACATATTTTCATCAAAATAATATTTTCCTAAAAACTACATACAAAAATATTCCAAAATAACAAGTTTCATAATTTTCTAAGAATATTTAATATTTTTTCAAAATTACACAAAATCGGGCTGAAAATTGAACTCACCGATTTTAGTGGCCATGGGTTTATCGGCCCACCTGAGCGTTGCCACCACCGTGTGGTGGTGGTGGCCGTCCACTCCCAGCTGCCTGTCGGGTATGAGTTCTCTTTTGCGGCCCTAATTGCACAGTTTTCCTTTTCTTTTCTTTTCTTTTTTTTTTCTGAATTTTCTCTCAAATTTTTTAGTCTCTCCATTTTTCTCTAATGCTAAACTATCCAAATGAGTTCTGTAAATTTTTTCCGTATTTATAGATGATTTTTGTAATTATTATGCATTAATTAAACATGACTTTACCCAATTTCCTTGATTTTTAGCTTTTGTGTTGTCTAATTTTAATTGGTTAATTTTTATTTTGCAGATCCTAACCTACCACGACCTGATTTGGATCATTCCTGATTTTTTCTTATTTTTCTTGATTTTTTCTTAATTAATTATGAATTTTCTTTAAGTATTTAGTATTATTTTAGTACATTTTGCGTATTTTAAGTAATTACGCGTATTTATACCTACATGTAAATTCATATATAGTACAAATAAATATTCTTAAATATTATTTAGGTTATTTTATAATTTTTAGTATACATATAATTTATCTCTAGCGATTCGTTAAGTACCGGAATGCATTTTACGCATTTTCGATAAATAACGAGTTATATACTTAAAATTTGAAAATTTTATAATCTCCTATTTTATTACTTATTTTCTTAAATTCAAACTTACGGGCTCAGTTTACTAATATCTCTAGCTTTACTTTATAATTTATGCTCGATTGAGTCTTTCAACCGATCAAAACCTCGGATTGCTAGTTTTAGGGCTTACACTGGCAACTCCACTTATATACTCTTCCTCCATACATACGAAAGGATAAGGAAGAAGTTGTCAGTAAAAATGAAGTCGTACCACCATAATCTCATTAGCTTCAACAGAAGTATGGTCCAAGTTAACAGTATTATCACATTGGATATGGAACTCAACGACGACGACCATGTAGCATAACCACTTATAAAGTTCGTTGTGGTTGATTGCTTCTTCCCTTACAACACGCTCTTAGGAAGATCAAGCCTCAATGCATTTAAGATGATCACATCCTCCCTTCATTTGAAGGTCAAATTCTCGACCCTAATTGGGGTGGGAGTATGCAAATGTGATAAAAAGCTTTCAGGAGAGCACTATGTCAGGACAATCAAGGGAGATGGTGTCTTTGCCCTAGAAACAAGCCTGCAGGAGAAAAAACAAAAGACATCCAGATTAGAACCTCACCCGAGCAGACTACAAAAGTCAGGATTGAAACTCCAACCAAAGTGAAGGACAAAATCATCACTCTCCTATGGACAAATTTAGATAGGTTCGCCTAGTTGGTATTTGATATGCTCGATATTTCACCCAACTTAGCAACCTACACCTTCAAAACTGACATTATAGCACGGCCTGTCAAATAGAAAAAGAGACATTTTGCTCCAAAATGGAAGGCTGCAATCGAAGAGGAAGTGCAGAAGCTGCTTAAAGCTGGCTTTGTGTGTTGATTATACTAACCTTAACAAAGCCTACCTTAGAGATTGTTTCCCCCTCCCTAGGATTGACCAACCTATTGATTTTACGTTAGGACATGCTTTGCTGAGCTTTATGGACACCTTCTCAGTGTACAGCCAAATCAAAATGGACCCGAAGGATGAAGCTCATACCTCTTTCATCACCGATTACAGCACATATTGCTACACCATGATGCCATTTCGACTAAAACATGCCGAAACCATGTACTAGCGAATGGTGATGAAGCTGTTTAAGCCTTAAATTGGGCATAATATAAAGGTGTACATCAACAACATGATTGCCAAGAGCTATAAGCCAACCGATCATGTTAAGGATCTCTAAGAAGCCTTTGACCGAATTTGTACGTACGATATGAAGCCAAGCCCCTAAAAGTGTGTCTTTGGCGTCAGCTTTGGCAAGTTCCTTGGATTTCTAGTCACATAAAGGGGTATTGAGTGTCACGCCCCCAAAAAGGTGAAATCGTAACAATTTTGCTTTGTGAATCATTTTAAGATAAAAACTATCTTTATAGCTGCTATCCTAAACCTAATTCACACCAAGCATATTCAACTCTACCCCTTTTGATGGGAATCAAGCTATGGGACCTCTAACCTGCAGCCAAGCTCGAGGACTAAAGGGGTTAGCATGACAAATCGTTATGTTCCAACCAATCCTTACCGAGGCCAAGTACTTCCTTACCGAGTTACTTTTAATGCTATGCCATATGATCACCCGTTATTCTGTAGTACGCCGAGTTGATGAATACTCTCTAATGCTAAGCTGACCAATCACTTAGCGTAACCCTTGCCGAGAAGTCGAGAGATAGAAAATCCAGACTAACTAAACTATTCATGCTCGGACAAGCCTATATATCCAACTTTTTGTCCGCATCTCCCAACAACCTTGCCAATGCAGTATCGCTACATAAACAGTATTATATGTAGAATTTGTAGCACTAATGATTATTTTTCTTGGATATTTTTTTTTATCCTTTTGTATCGTATACATTGCTTATTTAAGAAATTTCCTTATTGTCTTTTCCCTTTTAGGCAAATTACCTTAACTTACAAGTATAAATACCCGTGTACTTGTAGCTGTAACAAAGAAAATTATCTTTAATACACTTTTGAGTATTTTCTTCCTTATGTAAACACTATTGTTTATTCTCGACATCACTTTTATTCTTTCCCTTAAGTAAGGTTAGGTGGCAAGTAATCTCATTGGACCAATTTGTGGTCATATTGAATTGTACCGTGAGTCCTTGGAAGTTCCATTACTATGTCATATCCTCAACAGCTGCTTGTGGGTTTTTTGCTTACTGTTTCCATTCTTCACTTTCACCCTTTCGTACTTTTTCCCATTGACCCTTTTCGAACTTTCTGCAAACTTGGACCTATTCAACGACCATCCTTATCTGTTCTTGGTCACGGTTCGCAATACCTTTAAAACGTCCGATTCGATAGCTGTTTGATGTAAACCTGTGAAGTAATCCTCTGAAATAAATTCTAAAAAATAAACTTATAATTTGACCTTATAAAAAAGTAGTAGTAGTAAATCTTATGAGCACCTATTAATTCATATACAAACCAAAATATTGAAACTACTAAGCTCCTTGAGGAGTCCTGTATAGTTTTTCTTAAAAGATTAGAAAGCTATTACTAAGGGCAATAACTAGCTATTTCTTATTGCATTTCACTCCTCGTTTCAATTTACTAGTGTTTTGGTATTGGGTAGGTACTTACAATCCATTTGAGACCTATAAAATGGTCTATAAGAGAATGATCGACAACTTGGTCAATAAGTAGGATAGAAACAGAAGTATGTACTTAGTACATCACAAGTAGGGTTTTCAACTAAAATTGGTTAAATATAATATATGTACAAGTAAATGTCATCGCATGACATTATCCGGTTTGTCATAAGATTAGATAAATTGCGCCCGCTCTAATTCGAGTTGAAGAGATTGACTTCATATACTCATGGATCGAAACCAAACTGGGGCTTGCGTAATTGAGAACACCCTCCTCTCATGAGAACACCTTCGAACCATGGCCCTCAACCGTACCCCAACCTCCTCTCCTATCACTTAGTTTAATTAAGAGTGGGGAAAAGACCATTTCAGCTATCCTCATTAAAGGGAGTTCATGTTTGGTTCGAAAATCCTAGTCATTACCTCTAGTAGATTGCGATGCATATTAAGTTAGATATTAAGCCAAGTTTAAGTTAGTTCATTTTTTTAAGGTAATCAACTAAGCTCAAACAATTCAAGTATAGTAATATTCATAAGACAACCATATCATAGAGTTCAGCTCCCATCACAGTAAATTGAAACCCAACCACAAACATTACTTACACACAAACAGCGAATTACAATCATAAGCCAATAAACACCAAAGTCTCTAAAAATTCTGAAATAATATCCCAAAATACTGTAAAGCATTAATCCCATTTACCTATACCAAAGCTCATTCTGATAAATTTAGAACATCAAGGCTTTACTTAATAAAAAATCTTATATATATACCAAAGCTCATATTCAGTCTTCGTAAAATTTACGAAAACGTTAGTGTTCTATTTAGTATTTAGTTGAGATATTATTTATACAGCTAATGAGGAGAATTCTGTATCTATATATTTATATACATACACATATAATTAAGTACTTTATTTTATCATATAGGTCATAGCAACTTACTTAATAATATCTAATATACGTAGTTTATTAATACTTATACCATATAGTTTCGATTATATCGAAATGTCTTTACTATTGTCTATATTACGCTTTAATTACAAAAAGATCGTCGTAGTACAATATTTTCTGTAATATTATAGAAAATATCTATTTTATTACCTAATATAATTCATTTTTTGTAAGGACAATATCGTAAAATTTGTATGAACTTGACTATACCTATTATATGTTCATTTAAATAATTATCTCTGAAGGGTATTTTTTAATTCTTGTATACAATTAAACTGTATAACAACCAATATCCTACTGATATCAGATTGTGTAATGAAAAATATACGTTTACACAATTTTACAATAAAGTATAATGAATCATGTCTACTCATATTTTACGAAAGCAATGATATTAAATTTGTAAGAATATAAAGTTTAATTTTTAATAATTTCGGTAAATAATTAATACTAGGGATCCACTCATTTTGAGAATTAATGTTAGTAATACACAAGTCTTACAATTATCAATATTTTAAGTTTATAATTCGAAAAAGAATGAAATGGTACAAATAAAATAGTCAATTTAGAAAAATAATGAAATACCGGACGTCTTTTTTCTATAATTATTAAATATCAATAAAAAAAACAATACTTAAATTAAAAAAAATAAAGTTACCTAAAAGTATTGAGTCCTCTTTTTTTTTCTTCTTCTTTTCCTTTTTTTTTGGTTCCTTCTTCATCTTCTTTTTTTTTGTTCCTTCTTCATCTTCTTCTTCTTTTTCTTTTTTTTTTTTGTTTTTCTCTTCTTTTCTTTTTCTCATTTCTCTCTCTATCTCCCCATCCCACCCTAATTCTGAATTTGTGAAGCTTATAGATGGCTTTTATAGCCATAAGTATTTCATCGCCATTCAAATGGCGGTTAACATATTTCTTTTTTTCTTTAAGTTACATTATATATTATATTTTATTTAATATTTATCCTGTCTTTTAGAATATTCCATTTTTTAGCGTCAATAATTTACAGTCACAATTTTCATTTCCCACATATTTTTATTTCAGGTAAATTTTAACGTAATCATTAGTAAAAATATTAGTAATGTATAATATCTAGTTAAGTTATATTAATTATTTGAAACTTATTTATATACATTTTATACGACATTTTACTTACTAATATTAATTATTAAGATCATGTAATTGATTCTAACAGATTTATCCTAAGCTATATATAAAATTATGAAACTTTACATTAGAGTGATTAAACCTGATAAATTTAATATTTCTAAGAAAGTTCAATATAAATCAACTTAAATTAAAATATTAAAACTATACGATTACTTCATTTAAATTTTTTCCTAATTATGAGAGTTCAACTTAATTCCACAATGTTGTTATAAATCATAATTTCTTGAGTGTGTTTTAAGTATTAAAATTTTCAATTAATTTCTTATTAATTTATATGATTATATATCTATGTCTAGATGCAATTCAGATATTCTCACACTTATGAATGCTTTTAATCAATTTTATGAAGAGGGGATATTTGGCCAATTAGGTTTATATTAATTCAATTACTTTTACATATTATCTCATGTCATTAGTAATATTATTATACTCATCATTATATTGTTAAGATCCATATTCCTGTGATTATAAATATCATTAGTATAAACTATTTTTCACCTATTGACCTAACTTATAAACATATTTTCTATAAAAGATATAAACTACTCGAAAGTTGATAAGTTGGAGTCATGTGGTATTATGTATTATATATTTTCAATTTTCAGGTTAATTTACAAGTATAATTATTATTTATATTGGATATACTCATAAAAATACGTGTATATTCATATGGTAATGCTATATTATCTCATTTTATAGCTTAATTAACTTATCTTTAAGTTTTCGTTGCATTCCAAGCTCAATTGTAGGGGTTCTAAGAGATTTGCATTATATTAAGCAATCATACTTCTATGGGCAAAATTGGGATTTTAGATAATTATTTTCAAAATCTAATTTTACTGAGTCACTTCAACTAACTTTTCCATCTTAGTCATAAAGTTTGAGTTTAATTGGATAACTTTTCTCAAAAACCCTGAATTTAGGTACGATTACCCTAAATTCAACTTTAAGGTCTCATATAAAGTAAATTTTCACTATTTTGATTATATTCTTATTATATTACAGATTTTCAAACATGTGAGAATTCCTCAATCAGGGTTGTTACGTTTTTTGTATGTTTTTAGCCTAATCAGTTTACTTTTCCGGATGCCTTAAATCAACTATTGACCTTAATCATAGAAGGACAAGGCTTTGTCCTAATACTTAGATGTTTATGTGTAGATTGTTGATTTATGGGATATCACATTGAGACCAACCCTAAGAAGATCACAACCATCAGGGAATGAAGCCTCCAACCTCTGTCGGAGACGTATAGAAGCTTACCGGTATGGTGGCTGCCCTGAACAGATTCATTTCGAAGAGCGCTGACAGACGCACTAAGTTCTTTAAAATCCTCAAAAATCTAAAGAGTTTGGAATGGACTCCCGAGTGTATCACCACCTTTCAGTAGCTTTAAAACTTCCTTGCTCACTCACTGATTCTCTCTAAGCCTGTCTAAGAAAAGGACTTGTTCCTGTACCTAGTGGTACGCGACCAAGCACTCTTCTCTGTACTGGTTAGAATAGAGGGAAGAGAACACAAGCTAGTATATTACGTCAGCCAAATATTGCAAGTCACGTCTCGAAGCGATATAGTCGTAACAGTTTTGCTATATAAACCATTTTATGATAGAAACTGATTATACAATCGCTATCTTAGACCTGATTTACATAATGCGTCAACAATTAAATCATTTTGAGGTAAATAGTTCATAAATTAAGTATGTTATTTACTTATGAACTTAAGAAAGATACATACTTATATTGAAATAACTTGAGTATCTTTACAAGATTTAACAACTTAATCCTAATCTACTTAAGTAATTTGTAAATTAATACTCAAAGCTTTAAAGAATAATCTATGCTTGAAAGTATATTCAGTCTTTAGTTTATATCCTCACTCCCCAAGATTCTGCAATTGCTAGTTTCATGTTAAAAGTAATCTGCTTCCTAAATATCACCTACAATGAAGTCTAAAGGGATATAAGCAATCACAGCTCAATAAGTTGAGATAGAGACTCAAAACCATACAGCAAACACAAATAAGGCTATCAACTAATTTATTAAGTGCAATATATGTTCAAGCATATGCCATTGTATGACGTTGTCCTGCTTGTTGTGAGATTAGAGAAATTGCATCAACTCTAATCCGAGTTAAGGAGTTTCCGTTAATGTAACAGCTCACAACCAAACCCAAGCTTAGACAATGGAGATACCGTTCCTCCTATGACTACCTTTGAACCATTGACTTCACCCTTACTGTGACCTCTTTACCTATTACTTCATTAGACTAAAGATGAAGAAAGGACCAATTATGTTATCCAACGCTATCCTTTTCAAAGGGATCGGTATTTGGCCGAAGAATCCTAATATTTTCCTAATGGGTTGCTATGTAGGTCCAATTTAGATTTATGAGTCAAATATTTGGTTAGGTCCATTTTAGAGTGATCAATCGTTTCATACATCTCATATAGTACAAGTCAAAGCAGCACATCAACAAAACAAGCACAGGCGCATAGTTAACTATCTAACAAGTACGATTAAGTATAGTTTTAAGCCTCTAAGTACTACAAATTAGTACTCCGAAATACAATAATGTATTAATCTCAACTTATGTGGACTCCTTGCTTGCTCGATCAAGATAGGACTTGCTCAGTCTATTGCCAATAATCTTTATAATACCAACGTTGTTTTAGTTTTCACATAATTGTCATAGATTAGTTTTATTCTGCAACATATATTGTTATCTTTGGTTTAAGGTATAATATGCCTAATTATCTATATTCTCAAGTCATTTATAATTATTCTTGATTTGGGCTAGGTTTAAGTTTAGGTTGAGTTTTCACATCAATTTCTAAATTAGATTATAGTTTTGTTTCTAAGTACGATTTTCTACACGAACCCTAAAAAACTGTTTTGATCGATAATGTGAAATTAATCACATTACTTTCAAGTATCTTAAATATCATAATTACCCCTAATCAGTATTTTATTCTACCCAGTACACTTAAATCCTTATTAGTGTATTGAATTTATTCTTAATATGAGAAAATTTTACATATTTCATATAAATACCTAAATTTAAATTTCCTACCAGATTTATTATATATTTTTATTATTATTATATTATCAATTTTTATTCTGATATTTTTTATTTGTTAAATTTCCTATTTCACATATTGTGTATTATTACCTATTGTGTACATAATACACACATCTAATATCCTCATTACTTTAAATATCATCTCTCAACTTCAATCAATATCTTAAAATATTTAAATTCATCCCAAATCAGATTTTAAACCTAACTTACAAAATTAACCTAAAATTTACCATTTTTACCTATTACATATATATTACATAATACCTTAATAATTACATCTAATACCCTAAATGCAAACAATATCTCACTTCATCAAATTTTAACATCCTAAAATATATAATTATGTACTAAATCAGTAATTAACCATATAATTACCTAGTTAGCCACAAATCACACATTTTATGCATCATTTTAAGACTTAAAAGTTATCTAAAAATTTCAAAAATTAATTTTTGAAAAAGGGCTTCGTGACATTATTCTATATCACTTAAGTAGTTTACACAAAAATTTTGAGTCCAAAATTACACTTCTAAACCTATTTATTTCTAACCTAAACAAAGCTCGTACAGTTTCTTAAGGGTAATATAATCTAGACACAAAACAATCAAACTAAAATTTTTCCTATTTCTACATACTTAAAAACCTTAGAATACCAAATTTTATAATTTTCTAGAACTATTTAATATTTTTAGTAAAATAACTAAAATCATAAGGGAAATTGGACTCATAGTCATAGGTAACCGCGAGCATCGTGGCCTTTTTGGCCAGTCCATGTGGTGGTGGTGGTGGTGGTCGTATATTCTCAGGTGGTCATCTGGTTGGGGATCTCCTTATGAGCTTCAACTACACAAATTTCTTTGTAATTTTTGAAAACTAATCCTGACTCTCTTATTTTGACCCTCTCTATTTTTTCTACCCTTCTAACTGTCTAAACAAACTTCTGAAATTTTTTTAGGTATTTATAGAGTTTTAAGGAAATTATAGTGCATCAAAATTGGTTGGACAATTACCTTATCTTATCCTTTTTCACTTTTTATTTATTGTATTTTAATTCGTTGATTTTGTTTCTTTTATTTCCCAGCTATCACAACCACTTTCTAGAGTTTTCCTCATTTTTCTTTAATTATTCATGCATTTTCTTTAATTAATTAACCTTATTTTAGTATATTTCGAGTATTTTAAGTAATTACATGTATTTCTACTTACATGTAAATACATATATGGTGTAAATAAATAATCCTAAATATTATTTAAATTATTTTATGATTTTTAGTACGCATATAATTTATTTTTATCGATTCATTAGTAATCGAAACTCTTTTTATACATTTCCGATAAATAACATGAATTTTACATATAATTTAATATTATAATAATCAATTATTTTATTCTTTATTTTTCTAAATCCAAACTCATGAGTTCGCTTTTACTAATATTCCTAGTTTCGATGTAAAATTTAGGTTGAATTGAATAATTTGGTCGATCGCCATAAATTTTACGACCCGAATCCCGAGTAGCTAATTGTAAAGCTTACACTGCATGGGCCTTTGTAGAAAAATTCACCTTGGCCATTGTCATCATAGCCCAATGGTTGAGGCCCTACTTCTAAGTGCACCAACTCACTATATTCACGGCTCAACTATTGTACACCATGTTATAGAAACCAAACGCGTTTGGATGGATGATGAAGTACATAATGGAATCAAATGTGTATGGAATCCAGTATCAGCCATAAGCGACCTACAAGGCATAAGTGCTGGGCAACTTTGTGGTGAAATATACAAGAGAGGAGAAAATACCATTGGGTGATGACAAGCCGATGTGGACTCTCTATGTCAATAGGTCATCTACTTCGGGGGGTGGCGGTATAAGTCTTATTCTAACTAACCCGAATAATGTCACCATCTACTGTGCCCTCAAGTTCAATTTCGATTCTAGTAACAATAAGTCTAAATACGAGGAACTTATCATCGATCTTAAGTTAGCAAAGGAGATCAATGCCGAGCAGTTGTGGATCTTCTTGGACTCTATTCTAGTCGTCTAGTAGGTTCGAGGCAAATATGAAGTCAGAGACGACATTATGGTAAGGTATCTCGAGAAAGTGAAAAGCCTCCTAATGGAGTTCCCTTCATTAGACATTAAGAAGATCCTTTGATTGGAAAATTTCGCGGCAGACTGGCTATCCAAGCTGGCCTTCACTGGCATACGGAAGCCCGAGGTGAAGGATAGCAAGATCTTTATAGAATACCTACAAAAAAAAAAGAAGCATAGCTCTAGGCTTTGCTAAAGTTTTAGAACTAACTACGACAGTACCAAAGCCAAGCTAAATGGATCCTATTCGGAGTTACTTAGAGAAAGGTATGTTGCCGGAGGACAGGAGGGAGTCAATGAGGTACCGGTACTACACCATTAATTATACACTAATCGATGGCATCCTGTATCACAGGAGAGTCAACCTCCCTCTTCTCTGATGTCTCCAAGAATGGGAAAGGTTGCGCGTCACGGAAGAGCTAAACGTCAGAGTGTGTCGCAATCACATTCAATTCCAAGCCCTCTACCTATGGATGCTACGACTTAGATATTACTAGCTTACCATGAGACAAGACGCAAAGGCTATAGCCCAGAAGTGTCCGTAGTGCTAGAAGAATGCCCCAATCAATTACATACCTAATACCACCCTCCAACCCCTGACGAGCCCATAGCTATTCGCACAATGAGGGATTAATATCCTCGACACCTTGCCAAAAGTTGTAAGAGGACGACAGTTCATAATTGTCACCGTAGATTACTTCATGAAGTAAGTAGAGGCCAAAGCAGTAGCCAAAATCAAGGAGAGAAATGTTGAATCTTTCGTCAGAAATAACATTCTCTCCCGGTTCGAAGTCCCCAATGCACTCATCATGGACAATAGCTGACAGTTCGATAACCTTAAGTTCAGGGAGTTCTACGCTAAGTACCACATCACCCCGCACTTTACCTTGGTCTCTTACCCCCAATCAAACGAACAAGTTAAGATAACAAATCAAGTCATTTTAGATAACATGAAGAAGAGCATAGACCGATCTTAGGGTGCTCAGGCTGACGAACTGCCCAATATCCTATGGGGGTACAAGACCACCCACCGTAGTTCTACGAGTGAGACCCCCTTCCACTTTACTTTTGGGTCAGAAGCAATCCTCCCAATTGAGCTTGAGCTCCCTAACATCTGGACTCGAAGTTTCGACGCCGCCCTTAACGACTCACTGTTGCAACCAAGCATTGACACCATCAGGAAAATCAGAGACCTTACTGTTGCTAGGGTTATTACATACCAACATCGAGCCACCTGGTATTATGATAAGAAGGTCAGACACAAGGAGTTCAAGGTCAGCAACCTAGTGTGCTGAAAATGAGAAGCCAAAAATTCATGCGAAGACTAAGCCAAACTGGCCCCTAATTGGGAAGACCTAGTTATATTCAAGGAGAGATTGGGCAATGGAGCATACAGGTTGGAAAGATTAGATGGCGAGCTCATCTCGCGCACATGGAACACTTATTATCTTCAGCTCTATTATGATTAGAATTTCATTATGTACAATTTTTATTTCCATTGTGATGAAATAAAAGTTCTCAATTGATTGTCTACTTCTCTCTCTTGCTCCCTTTCTTTCTTTTGCCTTCTGAGCCTTTGCAAGGGCATATGCATAATCAACTAAGGCGAGTTGGAACGCCACTGACCTGAACCCCCTAGGGTAACCTCGGTAAGGAGAAACACTTTTTGCATAGAGGAACTCCCCTCCACCAAGTAGGTCGAAACACCATCGACCTAGCCCCCTAGGGTAACTCGGCCCTAATTACATTAATTTTAAAAGAAAAAAAGAAGAAGAAGAAAACTCTACTATCTCCTATGATCAACTAACTCTAGTAATTTAGAAAAATCCAAAGCATCTGTCTGTTCAGAGTGCTGCTTAGCCAGTGCTTCAAGTGGTAGGCCCTAACTTAGAGCGGGGCTTGAGGAATGCAAACCAAGAGTAGTAGAAGGATCACCCATAAATGGATTCTCCTTAAGAATAGCTTTAAGGACAGCCTCCTATTGAGCTATTGGGGCAGAAGCGAATGTAGAAGCTCCTTGCCTAGCCCCAATAGTAGAGGGAATGCTTGTAATCTCAATAGCTACTTGGGCAGCCTCCTCCTCATGCGCCAGGACTTCCCTCTTCTTGATAATGGTTGGGGAATCCAGGAAGTTGAGGAAGCTGAGATCAAGGTTCGGAAAATGGGAAAGAACCTCCTTCCTTGTGTAGTGCACAGGGTCCGTAATCAGGTCCTCTAGCTCGTTTAACCACTCATTATTCTTCCAGTAAACCGTGATAATCTTCTTAGAGGTAGCATTACTGAAAACTTAACCGCTCTCCATCTTGGAGATGATCTCCTCTATCTTCATAACCTTTCCTTGCAGCTCCTAAACTTATTGCTTTAACCCGACCTTTAAACTAGCCAGCTCCAGCAAAGTAGCTCTAACACCTTCGCACTTGGATGCTTTCATTGCTAGCTCGATTTGAAGCCTAGCTACTTATGCCCTCAGTTCAACATTCTCTTTTTCGAGTCCTACCCTAGATTTCCCCTCCTCATCTAACTTTCAAGAGAGGCAAGCCTTCAGGTCCTTTACCTTCTTGGCTACCTTCTTAGCCCTATCCCTCTCCTTCTTCGAAACCTCAAAGCTCTCCTTAAGCCCCACTACTTGTACAATAGAGCAGTGCAGGTGCCTATTAGTCTTGGCGAATTTTTTCAAGTACCTCTTAATAAAATTCTTAACCTTCAGCAGGTACTTTTTGTGCCAACGCAATGCCTCCCAAAAGCACTTTACCTCTTTCTGGGCGGCATTAGACTTATTTAGTTGAAGCAGCACCTGGCCATAATACCGTAGGTTGAAAATGAACCTACCGTTAATCAAATGATGCTTAAAAACACAAAATACGACAATGCAAGAGTAGCAAAAACTTACCCGTTACATTAGTGTGCTTAAATGGCCTACTATTTGTATAGGGTCATCCCTACTTTCCTAGGAGAGCCCCTCGAGGATGGGCTAGTCACCAGGGGTATAAGACCCCATTGAAGCTTGGTAGTTGAGTATCTAGCACCGTAGCATTAGATCGTTGGCATGGACTTCCCACTTCGGCCTGAAGAGCTTCCCCCGAACCCTTTTTGTTTCTATTTCAAGGGCCCTCCTTACTAGCTTGTCATCTTGGGAAGTGTACAACACCTCTTGAAATAAGTTTGGCCTTATCCCCATCAACTTAAAGTTGTTAAAGACTTAAAAAAATGTGCACACCATATCGTCGATGCTATGATAGGGATGAGCCATCGACCACTCATTCCACTTCCCCTTGCCTAATGGCGCCCTCACTAGAGCCTTTTGTTTTTTCGCTCCAAGACTTGGCTTTACGAATGTTTTAGGAGCCTTGTGCTTTTGGCTTACATCTTAAGGAAGGGTGGCCCCTTCTACAATCTCTTCCTCCCTTGTCCTCAGAGGGGAAAGCACCTATACATCAAGCCCTTCCGTCTTGGTACCTTTATTGCCTACAATGATGGGCTCGGTTAAAGGCATAAGGGTAAGAGCAGCCAAAGCTACACCTAAAGGCTCTGCATCTATAGGCTCGTCATGGATGCCAATGGGAACTCCTTGAGGAACATACTTCAGCTGTACCCTACTGGTCTCTCCGGGCCTTAGCCTTGGCTTTACAATCTTGCCCCTTGGTGGATTTACCCTTATTCTCGCCTGACGGTAGCTCATCAGGTTGTCTATAGAGGGATGAGGCATTCTTAGAGCCAAGTTTTTGCCTACAAGAAATTCAATCGCAATTTAGAAAAGTAAAACAAAAACAAACCAAAAGAAACTACTACTACCATTTGCAAAATACTGTCGTGACCAGCACGATCGAAGAGGCCTTCCCATCCTACAACCATCAAACGAAGCACCTCGATACTAACATAACAGACGTAGGCGCATAAGAACAAACCTATACCTTCAGCTCACTTCTCCACCACAACTTTCTTCATGTTGAGAAGAGCTTAGAGATTGGGAGTCAAAAATACCTCTCTACAGTCTCTACAATGTTAATCTCCTAGCCATCTCTCAACACCATGAAGGCCAACATCTCCTGGACGGCTTTAGTATCACTAAGACTAAGCATCTTCTCACCTTTGATACGGACCATTCTGGTCCACCGGGTCTAGAAGTCCGCTTTTTTTGGTAGTTCAACCACGACATATTCATCCTGCTAGCCTTTAACCAAATCTACAAAGCTGCAAAACAGCTTCTTTCCTGAATACAGCTAGAGGTAAAGCCATCCCCCAATGCTCTTCTACATATAGAAGTGATAGAGCTCAAAAGTAGTCCTTATCACCAAGTATTCGTAAAGCACTTAAAAAGCCTTCAGTACCCTCTACCCATTAGGAGGAACCTACGACGGATTATAGCAGTAGTAGTTAAAGAACTCCTTCTCAAAGCGACTTGGAGGGAGATACTACCCAAACTCTAAACACTTCTTAAAGATTGCAAAGTGCTTTCCTGATAGTATAGCCATCCATTCGTCCTTGCTTGGAAACCTAATATGCTACCTAGGAATTTCCTCTACAAAAAAGTTATTGATGATCCAACTAGAGGCAAATTACCTACTTCTACTTACACAACCGTTAGGCCCTTTGCCCGTATCAAGAGCATTGAACAAATCCTTTGTGGAGGGTAGGGGATTGTCCGCACATACATCCTTAGGGATGGCATTGATAATTTTGGCCCTGTTTAATGCCTCCACAGCCATCTTCGTTGGTTGGTTGAGTTGTACTAGTGATGAGACCTCGTCTTCCCTGTACTTGAGGGGGATTACTCCTTGTAGACTTTAAACTAGAGAGATGCGACGACAAAGATGAATTAGTCTCACCTTTATTAGTTGACATGATTGTAATGTTGGAAGAATGAAGTTTGAAAGTTCGAATACGAACGCAAAATTTGTAATAATTGAACGAGAAGATTATAGAAAAGTGGTCTCTCTTTACAATCCTCCTATTTATAGCATGCGGTTACCTTTAAAAGGTAAAAGGCATATAGCTGTACGCCTACTACAGCATGATACCTGTCACATTGCATTTAATGCGTGAAATACAAGCAGGAGAAAATCATATTTTTAAAAAGTTCTTTTAGTAAGAAGCTTCTTTAGGGCCCATCTAACTTCCACCTAATCGATACGATAAAGATATGGCGCAGTTGCATTTGCTTGGTCCTCATCGAACACCATTTGAATAAACTTATTTATGGCCTTGAAGTGCCTGCCCTGTAAGTTGTAAGGGTATCCCACTTTAATACCCAAACTTAAGCCTTGATTGGGGCTCCAGCACTCCATTTTAGAACTTCTGACCATTCCTGTTCATCTTGCCTCAAATATTCTAGGCCTAGGTATCTATTACCTCGGCTACCTTCCAGTCCAAACCTTCGTACCCACCATGTTGGCCCCATAACGCTAGGTCAAATTCTTTTGAGTCGGATTAATCACACTTGAGCAACCCATGTATCCAGGTCAAATTCTTTTGAGTCGGATTAATCACACTTGAGCAGCCCATGTATCCCTTCTCCTTACCTTCACCTTAACAATGAGATTCTCGAGGGGGGAGTGTTAATGGGACACTTTGGAGATGGACCCCTCAAGCCCGATTGGATTTAACGTATCTTGTGGCCTAGGGCTTACCCTTGTGGGCTTGAGCCCTAGGCTTGAATGGACCAAGTTCAGTAAGCTCTGTAATGGCTACAACACATAAGATAAGGATGAAACAACCATATCTTGAATAAGTTGGACCCATTGGGCACAATGATTCCATTCCCTTACACTTGCGGGAGAAGATCTCTCTCGCCAACTGACCTCTGACTGTTGGCTCGGCTTGGTTCGGCTCAGCTCCATTCCATTATAAATATCAGGTTGTTACCTAACGGTAAACCTCTCTATACTCTGCGTGCTAAGCCTGCATATTACTTTTAAGCATTATATACTCTCTAGAGTCCACTATTAATTTAAGTATCAAAGTGACAACGTTAAACAACACCCCCCCGGTGTCCTCTCATTGTGTACTATTTTGTAAACTCATTACGTATAGAATCCAAATAACTACTGACAAGAACTTTGAGATGATATAAACTTTATTTCATCTTTACACGTTAATGACAGGCAGTTGACACTAGTTAATTTGACAAATTTAATTAATTATATAATAAATAATAAATTAATTACATAACTAAAAATGGTAAATTGCAGATACACCTCCTTATTTTTACTTGATACGCACTTAACTTTTCTATTTTTGGAATTGTGCACTTATACTTTTAAATCTTTAAAAATTATGCAGTTTAACTATTTTTGGGGATCTAAATGCACTTTAAAAAAAAATTAGGAGTATAATCATACAATTTCAAAGATAAGTGAGCTAAGTGCGCATAAAGTAAATTAAGGAGGTATACTTGCACTTGCTTTTTTTTTTTAATTTTATGAAGGAAACTTTAGTAGATAAATAAATAATTTATTAATTAATCAATCGATTAAAAATGCAAATTACAAAGTTTATGAAAGATGTCGTTGGCAAAAATATTAAAATCAAAAGGTTAGGAAAATTAGAACAAGTAAACTATAAGATTCAGTAATATACAAATGGAACAAGTTGTTCAATTTTTTTTTTTTAAATCAATTCATTTAGATTCTATTGATGTGGTAATCAACTAGGTGTAATGGGGAAAATAGGCTTGAACGCCAAGGTAAATGCGACTGGGTCTCGATGTTGGATATCCTGTAAGCCCTAAAGTTAAGCCAAGTGATCATATGATTGAACTTAAAATATAAAGTCTAGGGCGATTGATTAAAAGATCCGATCAAACCAAAATTATAAATTATGGATAGAAATATTAGTAAAGATGACCCCGTAAACTTGAATTTAAGAAAATAAGTAATAAAATAAGAGACTATAAAATTTTCAAATTTTAAGTATAATAATTATTAATTATCGAAAAGGCGAAAAGTGTAATCTAATAACTAATAAATTACTAAAGATAGATTATATGTATACTAAAAATCATAGAACGACCTAAATAATAATTAGGAATGTTCACATGTACCCCATATGTATTTACGTATAGATAAAAATATGCGAAATTTCTTAAAGTGGCTAAAAGCTTATTAAATAATTAAAAAAATTATTAATTAATTAAGGAAAAATCAGAAGAAAAAAAAATCAGAGAAATCTGGAATGATGTAGATTTGGTCGTGGCAAGTCAAGAGTTGAAGAAGAAAAATTAGCCAATTAAAATCAAGCAACACAAAAGCTAAAAATTAAGGGAATTGGGCAATGTTATGTCTAATTTAATGCATGTTAATTACCACCAAGCTTTATAAATAGGAAAAAAATTTATAGAGCTCCTTTGGACAGTTAGGAATAAAAAAAAAATAGAGAACTTCGAAAAGTCAAAAGAAAAACCGGAGAAAAAAAAACAAAAGAAAATCTGTACAGTTAGAGCTAGTGAGCTAAACCCACACATCACTACCACCTAGGACCGAGCCACTATCACTACCCCACTCTAGACCCGCCATCTAGGCTAGCTGACACACTTGGACCAGAGTTAGACAGCCAAAAGGCATTAAACCTGGTGAGTCCCTTATCTGTTCCGGTTTTGTATAATTTCTTAAAATTAGTTATTTTGCTTAAAAAATTATGAAACTTGTTATTCTGAGGTTTTATAGTATGTAGATTTATGAAAAAATAGTGATTTAGTTTAATCACGTATGAAAATATAGGATTCTTAACAAATTAAGCAAAATTGAGCATGATTAGAACTATAAATAAATAGGCTTAGGAGTGTAGTTTGGAGCTCAGATTTTTTCTGTAGAATGCTTAAGTGATATAGAACAGTGCTATAAAACCATTTTTTTAAAATTAACTTTCAAAATTTTTAAGTTAATTTTTAGCCTTAAAATGATGGAAAAATTGGGTAATTTTGGGTTAATTAGGTAATTAAGACACTAATTACTAATTTAGATAGTATTTAGGTGTTTAGGAATGTTAATCTTTGATGTGGAAACCTAATCCTAGCCTTTGGAGTATTAAGTGTAATTAATTTAGGAATTTGGTAGTAATTGTAGAAAATTAGGAATATGGGGAATTGAAAATTTAATAGATCTGAAAAATTATGGTTATTTAGAAAATATTATAATAAAAATCAGAATATACTAAATCTGAAACAAAATTTTATTTTAGGTAATTGTATAAAAATGTAAGATTTTCTCAACTGGAATAAATCCGATACTCCAAATAGGATTAGCGTGTACCGAATAGTTTTGAATACTAAATTAAGACCCAATAGGATATTAGAATACTTGAGCTTAATGTGACTAATTTCACATTAGCATTCGAGCATATTTAAGACTTTTAAATCAAAACTAGAATCTAATATAAGATCCGAACGTTGAAATAGGGTAAAAAAAATCATTAGTATATAATAGGTATACATGGAAAATAATGAGTTAAATTATAACTTAGAATATGAATCCTTAAAGTATAAGTACTAAAATACCTATTTATATTATAGAATACCCAGAGACGAATTAGCTTGTAATTAAGTGATCAGGCGACTGAGAAATTCCAAGTAAGTTGGTTTATTGCTTACTGTATTAGAGTACTATTTTTATGGTACTTGGAGACTTAGGATTGTATATGGTTATGATTGTAAGTAGTTTATGCATATGTTTGATGTATCTGAATTCATGCTGAAATTTGTGGTATGATTGATTTTGTGTTATGACTGAATTGGTGTGAATTGTTTGAAAACCCTAAATGAAATTGAATCTTATTCAACTCTAATGACTTAAAATGTTATGCATTACAACCCGTTAAGGGATCATTAGGATTTTCCAACCAAATATCGACCCCTTCGAAAGGGATAACGCAGGACTACATAATAGTCCCTTCTTCATCCTTATTCGAACTAAATAACAGGAGAGGAGGTCGCAGCAAAGGTGAAGTTAATGATTCGAAGGTAGTCGCGGGAGGAGCGAGGTCTCCATTGCACAAGCTTGGGTTTGATTGTAAGCTGCTGTATAACATGAAAACTCCTCAACCCAGATTAGAGTGAGTGAAATTTCTCTGATTTCATAACGAACCGAACTACGTTGTATGATGACACTTAATTGTTGCATTGCATTAAAATAATTGCTTGATAATCTTGTTTGTTTTTGTATACTTTCATGAGTCTCCAATTCAACTTAGTGAGTTGTAGTTGCTCATAGCTTTATAGATCCTTTTGCAGGTCCTAATTTATGATTACTGCAAGTATTATGCCGCCATACAATTATCCAAAGGTCTATCCTTTTGAAGCCAGGGGTGTGAGGATTAATTGACTTAGTAGTGGATATGTAGTTAGTGTGTTCTTTGTGGTTTAAAACTGAAAGACCAGTAGTTATTATGTAAACTTAGTAAACAGTTATGTTTAAGTAGATCTTTCTGGGAAGTTCTGTAGACTTTATATATAATTATATATGTTTAATAAAAAATTTGTGATATTTACCATAAATGTAGTTAAACATTTAATTGGACTGTTTACTTCAAAGCGATAAGTCATCGACGGCTTATGTAAATCATGTCTATAGTAAGTACTGTGAGGCCAGTTACTATCATAGAATGGTTTACACGGTGGGATTGTTGTAACTCTGCGACTTCGGGGCATAACATGTCCTCTTTGCTCTTGGATACCTATAAGAGGCCCTTGATGGGTTGGTTTACAAGAGCTTTCTGATGATTAAGTCAGCGAGGAAAGATAGGAAAGGATGAAGTATGAGAGGGGATTCGAGTTCTCTTCTTTAAGGAGTAGAGAGGGTACTTGCAAGTAATGTGTATGTGTATGTGTCACGCCCCGAAGCGGTAGAGTCGTAACAACCCCGCCGTGTAAACCATCCTAAGATAGAAGTTGGCCTTACAACCGCTATCTTAGACTTGATCTACACAAGGCGTCCACGACTAACCCGTTTTGAAGTAAACAGTTTGTAATTTAGATAAAGCATTTACCTGAGAAAGTGAGAAAATCTATATATATATATATATATACTATAATTCAGTTATTACATCATTAAAAAATGAATAAAATAATTCTAAGATAAAAACTTAGACCTTAAGAATATATATTTGTTCTTCAAATATTTTTCCTCACCCCCAGGATCCAGCAGTTGCTAGCTTCAGAGTAGTGATTTGCCGCTTCTTAGCCAGCACCTGTACGACGTTTATAGGAATGTGAGCAACTACAGCTCATTAAGTTAGGACGGAGGACTTAAAACTATAGTATACACACAACAAGGTTTTCAATCACTTATTAAGTGCAATGCATGTACAAGCAAATGCCATCGCACGACGTTGTCTGGCCCGATGTGAGATTAGAGAAATTGCGCCCACTCTAATCCAGGTTGAGGAGTTGCCGTTAATGCAACAACTCACAACCAAACCCAGGCTTGTGTAATGGAGACCTTGCTCCTCCCGCGACTACCTTCGAACCACTGTCTTCACTCTCGTCGCGACCTCCTCTCCTGTCACTTAGTTCGACTAAGGATAAAGAAGGGACCATTTTGTAATCCTGCACTATCCCTTTCAAAGGGGTTGGTATTTGGCCGGAGAGTCCTAAGTTCCCCTAATGAGTTACCATGTATGTCTGATTATGATTACTGGTCATATATTTGATTAAGTCCAGTTTAGGGTGATCAATCATTTCATGCAAATCATACAATACATGCTAGAATAACAAACAGAATCATAGCATCACCCATAATCAAGCACATGCACACATTCAACTATTTAACAAGCACAACCAAGCATAATCTCAAGCCTCCCAAAATACAACATTGTATTAATCCTAACTTACCTCGACTCCTCGCTCACTCACTCGAGGTCCAATTTGCTCAGGCCATCGCTGATCATCCCTATAACACAAACGTGGTTTCAGCTTTTCATATAACTATTATAGGTTCGTTTTATCCTATAACGCTTATTGTTAGGTTTTGTTTAAGGTTTAATATGCCTAATTATCTAGGTATTAAGTCTTTTACAATTATTCTAGGTTTGGGGTTAGGTTCAAGTTCGGTTTACGCATCGATTTCTAAATTAGGTTTTTAGTTCGATTTTTAAGTAATGCTTTAGATTCCAACCCTAGAAATCCGTTTCAACTCATAATGTGAAATTAATCACATTACTTCCCGATCTCCTAAATACCATAATTACCCCTAGTCAGTATTTATTTTACCCGGTATACTTAAATTTATATTAGTGTACCGAATTCACTCCTAATGTGAGAAACTTTTACATTTTTCATATAATTAAATAAATTCAAGTTTTGTATCGGATTTATTGTACATTTTTATTATTCTCAAAATATCAATTTTTATTATAATATTTTCTATTTATGATATTTTTTAAAAATTACATATTATGCATCATTGCCTATTATGTACATAATGCATTTCTAATATTTCTATCACTTTAATTACCATTCCTAAACATCAATTATCATTTCAAAATGTTTAAATTCATCCTAAAATAGATTTTACTCTTAATTTCCCTAATTTACAAAATTAACTTAAAGTTAACTATTTTTTCTTATTGATCATTTACTACATAATTAACCTAATAATTACATCTAACACCCTAAATGCTACGAGTATCATACTCCATCAGATTTCAACATCTTAAAACATATAATTATTTACTAAATCAGTAATTAATCATTTAATTATTTAATTAACCCTAAATTACCCATTTTATGCCTCATTTTAAGGTCTAAAAATTATCTAAAAATTTTGAAAATTAATTTTTCAAAACGGGCTTCATAGCACTATTCTATATCATCTAAGTAATCTACACAAAAATTTTGGGTTTGAAACTACACTCCTAAGGTCATTTATTTCTAAATCGAAACATGCTTGATTTTTCATAATTTCTTAAGGATCCTATATCACGAGCCATATTTTCATCAAAATAATATTTTTCCTAAAAACTACATACAAAAATATTTCAGAATAACAAATTTCATAATTTTCTAATAATATTTACTATTTTTACAAAATTACACAAAATCGGGCTAGAAATCGAACTCACCGATTTGGGTGGCTCCGGCTACCGTCGGTGGCCATGGGTGTGTTGGCCCACCTAGGAATTGCCACCACCGTGTGGTGGTGGTGGCCGTCCACTCCCAGCTACCCGTCGGGTCTGGGTTTTCCTTTGTGGCCCTAACTGTACAGTTTTCCTTTTTTTTTTTTGGTTTTTCTCTCAATTTTCGAGTCTCTCTATTTTTCTCAAATCCCTAACTGTCCAAAGGAGTTCTCTGAATTTTTTTTCCTATTTATAGACGTTTAGGGAATTTATTGTGCATTAAATTGGACAAGACAATTGCCTTATCCCTTAATTTTTGGGCTTTGTGTTGTCTCAATTTAATTGGCCGATTTTTTTTCTATTTTTTCCCAGCTGCCATGACCCAATTCTAGATCATTCCTTATGTTTTCATGATTTTTCTTTATTTTTTTAATTAATTATGAATTTTCTTTAATTATTTAGTATTATTTTGGCATATTACGCGTATTTTAAGTAATTACGCTTATTTCTACATACATGTAAATTCATATATAGTACAAATAAATATTCCTAAATATTATTTAGGTTATTTTATGATTTTTAATATACATATAATTTATCTCTAGCGATTCGTTAATTATCGGAATGCATTTTACGCATTTTCGATAAATAACAAGTTATATACTTAAAATTTGGAATTTTTATATTATTTTATTTTATTGCTTATTTTCTTAAATTCAAACTTACGGGATCATTTTACTAATATTTCTAGCTTTACTTTATAATTTAAGCTCGATCGGGTCCTTCAACCGATCGAAACCTCGAATGGCTAATTTTGGGGCTTATAGTATATATGCATGACCGGTGTAAGGAAGAGGAGCTTATACCTTGTAGCCTCTTGCGCTATTTATAGTGCAAGGAGCTCACCTACTAGGGACATATGTTAATCTAGGATTCATTTGTACATACCTTTTTATGAGATATGCACAGTAGGGGTAATAGGGTGACCCTACTAACTGGTTGGTCATGAATATGCTAGTAGCTATGTTTGAAACTCAAGATGCTAATATTCTTAGGGGATGTTGGGTCTACTGGCCATACTGCAAATATTGAGTGTGTAATTAATGAGGATAAAATGAGAGAGAGCAATGGAGGTCAACCTTTTATGGAGTGCCTGTAGAGGAGAAGGTGCCTATAATACGGCAAACATGTCCTTGGAGGTCGAAGAAGGTCATGGAACTCGAAGGGTAAATGAGTAGATGGTAAAGTGCTTGGGTAGATCATAAGGCATCTTAGTGCTCAAGTACACAAAGAGCATGTCTTTAAATCGTTCAAGCACAAGTAAAGTGCTAAATATGGTGCTTAGTTTCTCGTCCACTAACAAGCCTTAGATTGGGCCTAAAATAGCTTATCTATAGATTATTTCCTTCTTTCCTTGAGTTTTAGTTACTTTCTTAAAAGGTATTAATCATGTAATATTAATTCATAACTTTAAAATACTTAAAACATTATTTATTTTATAATAAATTTTGGATCTTGCTTCTTTTTATTTGATTAACAATATAAAATTATTTATTTATTCTTTTATTCATTGAAATTTTATTTTATTTTAGTTGTCATCTTTTATTCCTAAAATTTAAAAAAAGGATGTTAAATTGTAAATACATCTTCTTATGTTGTTTCATATGCACTTATCCCCTTATACTTGAAATAGTACGTTTAAACCACCAAATCTTTTTAAGAACGTGCATTTTAACTGATCTTGAGAGTTTAAATTCATATTTTTTAAAGATTTGGGGTTTAAGTGCATAGTTTTACACCATGTTTAAGATAGGGGAAAGAAATAGAGAAAAATGAAAATAGAAGAAAAATATTTATTTAGATAAGAAGAAAAAAAGAAACAATGGTTATGGATGAAATGTGTATTAGATATTTTTTTTAAATTTGGTAAAGTATCAAAATACCCTTTAAATTCCATAATTCCTTTTTAATGAAAGGATATCTAAGCAAATTTAAACATTTTATTTTTCTAATTCTCTCTAAATTAAAAGAAAACTTTTTTAAAACTTGATAAAATACCAAAATACCCTTTAATTTTTCTTCTTTCTCCAAACAAGGAGAAGAAATTAAAAAGGAAACATTTCCTTCCTAATTCCTTCCATCCAATTTTTTTTTTCCCTTCAATCCAAATATTTTGTTAAATATAAGAAGGTTAAGTGCATATAAAATAAGGATAAGGAATGTATCTACAATTTACTCAAATAAAAAAAAAATACCACAAAATAAAATATGGTTCTATGATTTGATTCTTTCTTTTAATTTCTGTATATATTTATTATTTGTTATTATAGTAATTAACTAAACTTGTTTAATAATATTATCCAGCCAATTATTCATCGACAAATATCACTTCTATATTATTAATTTTTTTTTTCTGTTTAAATTTATAAATGAAAGTGGCGCAAGTATTTATTGGAAGTTCTCTGAATCTTTCGAATTTCTTGAAGCTTTCTTCTTCTTGGTCTTCTGCTCCATGAGGTAACTTTTTCTCTAATCTCGACATTCAGATGGAGACAATTCCGGTGTTCTGCCGGCCGACGGCCGTTCTTTTCCAGGCAATGAGGCTGTCATTCTCAACATTTCCTCCTCGACTAAGCACCTTTTCCCACTACAAAAACCGAAAATCTCCTCTCGGACATCGCTTTCTCTCCAATAATTCGGTAATCCTAGCAACGAAGAAGCAACTTCCACAATTAAACACCGACGAACGAGGTTTTTCTCTCTCTATATGTGTATATGTGTGTGTCTGTTGTTGTGTGTATTTTCGTGTGATGTACCATCAATGAAGTTTTTAAATAGATTGAACTGATCATGGATTGCAGAGATTGATGACTCGGAGTTATCAAAAGGCTTGAAAGATGAAGAAACTATCGATTTAGGATGGTTACCTGCTTTCCCTCACGTGCTAGTTGCTTCCATGTCAAACTTCCTCTTTGGTTACCACATCGGGTTCGTTATTTCTGTTTTCACTTTAAGCGTTAACCGTCTGCTGTCATCTTACCATACAAGTTTCATCTCACTATCATGGTGAATGATAGGGAAGAGAAGAATTTCAACTCTGAAATTATGAGCTTGTTAGGATTTGTTACCACTAGATGACCGATAGAGATATAGAGGGCTGAATAAAAAATGATATGACATGTGAAAATTGTCTTATCACGAATTCAGCATGAACGTGTCACAAAGTATTCATTTAATGCTACTGCACGACAAACTACGGTGCTTGTGCTGAATTTCGTGATAACTTCCATGCCTTGTATTGTTGCTCATAGCCGAATATATGGATGGACAATTGTGTATCAAGTACTTGGGTATGAAGCATTAGAGCATGTGAAGAAGAGTGCTGTGCTGTGTAATGTGATTTTACATATTCACTTTGACCTAATTGGTTTTGGGATGGAAATCATATCTTATCTATCCCTGTGATCCTAGTTGGATCAGTATCACAAGTAAAATGCTCTCATTGGACTAAGTTTACTTTAGTTAGCATTTGAGTTACTTGATGAGTATGTGATACTTGATACTTTACATGAAGTTACTCAGCTCAATTCCTTCTTAGGGCAATGGATTGGACTTGGTTAGTATGAAATGTTCTTCTTACTATATTCTTAGCTTTAGTTCTCAGGAAACAAAAAAGAGTAAGAAATGACGAGCTTTTTACTTTTTACATCCAGTTACTCTTGGACTCATTCATTTTTTTCTATTTTCTGCAGAGTAATGAATGGTCCTATTGTTTCCATTGCTCAAGAGCTTGGCTTTGAAGGAAACTCAATTCTTGAGGGACTTGTAGTTAGCATCTTCATAGCTGGTGCTTTTATAGGTAGCATAAGCTGTGGATTACTAGTTGACAAGCTTGGCTGCTGCAGCACATTTCAGATTGATGCAATTCCACTTGTTCTTGGTGCAATTGTAAGGTACAATTGCATATGCAAGGCAGTCGTAAGTTGACCTAGTTTGTGTTAGGCACATAGTTTTACAATGCTATCCAAGACTTTAATATACATGTCATGCACTGAATGAAAACCTAAGAAAAATCAATTTATTGTTCCTTGACAGTTGATGTAATTAATAATTCAGGTTTTCATTGTTTTTTCCTCTTTGTATTATGGTAGTGAATGTTTTAACTAGCAACAGCAGTGAATTAGGGCCATGGTTAGAGGATTGATTTTCTTTGTCTTGTTTCCAATTTTAGCACTCTTGTTCTCATTTTGATGCAACATTTGGTCGAACTAAATCCCATAATTTCTCATATGTGCCTTGACTCTTGAACGCATGGATTTCATAGAATATTCGACTCTGAGATGTATGCTTTTGCTTGGTTATTTTGTTCTTTATATCCACATCATTATTCCATTGACTAAAACTGCATCCTGTCAAGGTTATCTCTTCAAATATGTGCGTAAATTCCCTTCCCCATGGCTGAAACATAGGAAGCAGTTCTCATACCTCCTCCTTCTTCATTTTCTCCCCTTCTTCATAGTTTGTCTCTTGTTCCTTTTTATTTGATGTTAATGGCACTTGTTTTCCTCTATCAACTTCTGGAAGGCTGATCAAGAATCATATTGTTGTCTTTTCATCTTGATGGAAAATCTTTTAGAGTCTTTATCTTTTAGAGGCTGTTCATAGGTGTTCTGTTCTCAGAACTTACCATCGCAATTTATTGAGAAGTATTTGGCACATTATCTTTTACAGTGCACAAGCCCACTCATTAGATGAAATGCTGTGGGGAAGATTCCTCGTAGGCCTTGGCATTGGGGTCAACGCAGCTCTTGTTCCAATATATATTTCAGAGGTACTGCTTGAATTAATGCTCACTTAATTCCACGCAGTTCATTTCCTTTTAGTACTTCTATCGATATCATTTAGATTACTGAAATCATGAATTGATCAAGGAAGAAACTTTCTGAGAGAAATTGTTGTGTTGGAATCTTCTGGCATTGTACTTTCATCCTAGTATACATTGATGGCACTTATATTTTATATTATCACATGTTGATGTATACTGCAGATTTTTTCTTTAGGTTGCTCCGACAAAATATAGGGGTTCACTAGGAACACTATGTCAGATTGGCACGTGCCTTGGAATTATTTCATCTCTGTTTTTGGGGATGCCCTCAGAAGACAATCCGCATTGGTGAGGCTCTTTTTCTTCATAAAAACACTCCTTTTGGCAAGTTCAGTAATCTCATAGAGGCTTACATATGCTTCCTTTTCCTTTTCTTTTTTTGCTACATTGTGTGGTAGGTCTTTCCATTTGCATATAAGTATGAAGAGGTAAATTCTATCAAATTTGTAAGAGACCAACATTTTAGAATGAGCTTGGGTGGAAAGATTTAAAGGTTCCAACTGGCGTGAGCCATGATTATCAATATCCAAAAATTTTGCTTGTTATCTTGTAGGAGTACTTGGCAACTTATTTTCAGCTATTTTAGTGGCATATGTCATGTGGAATATTTTATTATTCCTTTGGATGGAGAATGGCTTTTCATATTGCAATTGTTGCTTACTTAGTAAAGCTGAAAGAAAATTTCAGCAAATTGACTTTTCTGCTAGTTTGGCTAAGTGTCACGGGAATTATTCTCTTTGGTCTTCAGGTGGAGAACAGTGCTTTACATTGCCAGTGTCCCTGGTGTGCTTTTAACCATCGGCATGCAGTTTGCTGTTGATAGCCCTCGCTGGCTGTGCAAAGTTGGGAGATTGGATGATTGTAGAATGGTGGTACGTAATCTATGGGGAGCATCTGAAGTTGACAAGGCGATTAAAGAGTTTCAGTCTGTTATTCATGATGATGGAAGTGATGCAGAAAGCAAATGGTTGGAACTCCTTGAGGAGCCACATTTTCGAGGTTGGGTTGAGGTGGTTTTGTTTAGGATATTTCTTAATTTACATTGTTCATGACTTATTAGGTCTATATCCTAATGGTCTGCATACTAAAAAACAAATTAGCACACTGGGTAATATTAGCACATCTGAATGTCAACTAGATTTTGGAAAGAAAAGACAATCTTTGAAATGTTTCTTGGCATTTGGGAAGGAAGTTATTCTTCCGTGCATCTTAAAACACTTCAATGAACAGCCAGTAAATATTTTCCATGTTGGAAAGCACTGAACACCAGTTAGCTTGTTGGAAAACGATTTCATGGTTTATAATCTTAACACATCAGTTGGCAGATAGTTTCTTGAGTAATCTTACACTTTCTTTGCTGACCTGCCAATATCACATTTCTGAAGTTGCCAGCATTGGTGGTGCCCTCTTTCTACTGCAACAATTTGCAGGCATCAATGGAGTCTTGTATTTCTCATCTCTGACTTTCCAAGATGTTGGAATCAGAAGTGGTGCTTTAGCTAGTTTGTTAGTTGGATTAACCAATTTTGCAGGTTTGCTCATGAATGTATTCTTCTTCATTTAGCTTATTCTTGGTTTGATGCACAACCTCATTTGAGTAATATATGATTGGTCGCTAGGTGCACTTTGTGCATTGTATTTGATGGATAGGCAGGGAAGAAAACGACTTTTGATTGGAAGCTATTTGGGAATGGTGAGTGAGTAAAATCAATGGTTCTTTTCTTTATCTCTGTTGACTTCCATCTGTATAGATTGGCCTTCCTCTTGCAAGAGGAATCTTTGTACATTTTATTACATTAAATCTTCCATGGTTGGTAATTCTCACTTATTGTCTTTCCTTTGCAGGCAGCTTCGATGTTTCTCGTGGTATATGCAATCAGCTTTCCATTAGATGAAGACCTTAGTCACAACTTATCGATTCTAGGAACCATCATGTATGTGCTTTAATTTTTGGTACTTGATGAATTAGCTGTAACCTTGTAAGTAATCTTTCGGCAGTATCTTTTTCTTATAGAATATTCAAATGATGTGTATATGCTGTATTTTCCCCATTGATTGCAAGATGGTCCTCTCTTTGCTACCTATACTGGCAGGTATATATTCACTTTTGCCATTGGAGCTGGCCCTGTGACGGGTATAATTATACCAGAATTAAGCAGTAACAGGACCCGTGGGAAGATTATGGGATTTAGCTTCTCTGTTCATTGGGTATGTGTAGTTTTGACATTAATGGAGGGAGGAGTAGAACGAGGAGTGGAGTTCCTCTTTACTCCTCTTCTATTAGTCTTTATTTGCCATCTCGTGAATCAACATAGACATTTCTATCTCTTCTGATCGGTGGAATTTTTTCTTTAGTATCTGAAACTTATTTTATCTGTCTTCACCCCCTTCAACCAGGTTTGCAACTTCTTGGTGGGACTATTCTTCCTTGAGCTTGTGGAGAAGTATGGAGTTGGTTCAGTTTATGCTGGCTTTGGTGGTTTTTCATTGTTATCTGCAGCATTTGCGTTTTACTTCATCATAGAGACAAAAGGGCGATCTCTTGAAGAAATAGAAATGTCATTGAATCGGAACTTGCACAGTAAAGTCGGGGAAGATTGATATTCTGCTGAAATCTGATAGAAAATTTTCACCCTACAAATGAAAGATCAACCATATCAGTGATTCTTCCCAATGCTGAACTGGTGCTTAGCCTCGAAGATGCAGGAGTAGGAGAAGCTATTCTCTTTCTGTTAATGCCTGGTTGTGAAAGAAAGCTGCGAAAGAGAGAGTTTGCCACCATGATGAGAATATCATACACTATTCAATATAAAGTGTTCATGTAGTAACCAGGATTCCATATTCCAGCAGTTAAATTCTCTGCATTTATTATTACCTGTAAATTTGTGTAGCTTTTCATTTTTGTAAATTGACGAGTATTAATATTTGCATATGCTCATTGCATTGAAGTTTTGAATTTCCTGTGATTTCTTCTGAACAAGAAAAAGGTTTGCCAGTTGTAATTGGTTGCATCTTCACCGTTATTTCATGCATATGCTCTGCTCCTGCCCCCTACAGTTGATAATTGGTGTCATATCTAAAATGGAGTTTGAATGGAAGGACAAAATTTCGTGGTGTTACTTGCAGGTGCCTTTATGACATGGTGCGGCACTTTCTTATCCTGTCCTTCCTAATCGAATTATGAAAGCAATGGCAGTCAAGACCTATGCATTAAAACTGGGAACTGGGTTTCTCGTGCAAGTGGTGTCGACTGCTTAATCCAAAAGGCTTCGTGAAGCTGGCAAGTGATAACCTAGCAAAGCCAATCAGGTAGGCTCATTTAGTGGTTCGCTTCACTTTTGTTCTGTCCATGCCTTGTCTGCCCGCATTTTGTGATAACGGTGGTTCTCTATCACCTTAAGCATTTTCTGGGACACTTTTTGGTATTAGTTACGTTTTATATGATAAACAACCTGACTTACGTACTAAATGCTACGCTGTGAATTATGTGAGGAGAAGTGTTTCGTTAGTTGTCTTTCAATTGCTGATGTGAGACATAGGCATGGTGCATGAGTTGGTTCTGGTTCTAGTTTGAGAACCAGAACCGGTCCATTAGCGTGTCTCTCAACAATTGGGGAGGGAAAACAAAAATAGTGCAATGCAATGTATTGTCAATGAAACGGCAAAATCTATATAGTTGCCTGGCGCTACATGCCAAAGCAAATGAGTCCATTACTTCAATTTATCATGTCCAACTTCCCATCATCTTCTATAAATTCACAGACATAGGCACGTTCTTTCACACGAACACAGAGATTGTGCTACATGACATACATAGAGGCTGTGCTACTTTGTCATTCTCGTAAGAGTTAGTGAATATTTCTCCCTTTTCTTAAAAATGTCTCCCATATTAATATTTTCCATACATTAGGTGTTGTAATAAATATTAGTATCTTTATATATGGTGCTATTTGTAAATTTCTTTTGATTCTTGAAAAATGAAGTAGATGATTGAAATGATGCTTGAATATGGAGACGAAGGATTAGAAAGAGATAAAAGACATGACCCATAGTGATTCGAGCATTTGACTTTTGGCGAATGTAGTATTTTTAAATTTTAAAGATGCATGAAAAATCCTCAAAGATATTTATATGTTGCAATCATTATTACTATCTTCTTTTCCTTTTGTTGGTCACTACTTGCATCGACTACGCTATGTGTTGATTGTCCTTGTTTTCAACTTACATGAAATATCCACTACCTAATCTTCTACGGTTTAGTAAATATTAAGAAAGAGTGAGTGAACTAGAGCGGATAGGGTACTTTGTGCAAGTTGATGATATCGATAACACATACCTAGTCAATCTAGGTTGTGTCACAAGAAGCAAAAGTAATGTTGATTGCTATGCGTATTTAAATCTGAAAACTTTCTATACATATGTTAAAGGAAGTACTTTATAGCTCTGGATTGAAATCAATTAAATATTAAAGGAATCACTATCTTCTCTAATTCTTGAATATGTTAATTCTCTTTATTTTATATTACATTAATCTTATATGTAGGAGTGGCTACAATATGAGTTATAGAAAACTTGTAAGATTTTAGGAATAGAAAATATGAACATGTCAAAAAGTCACCTCTAGATTATATTGTATTCCTTTGTTATTTTTTCATATATCAGTAGTATTATTTTTTTTATTTTTTATACACTTCTATTTTGTTACAAAGAGAGTATTATTTCCATATATTCATGTTTTTCTTACTAAATGGTGAAATTAAATTGTTGCACTTGTATAATCCCAAGTCCCATCTAATCGATTGCCTATTTTAATTCGTTATGCAATTTAATTTTTAACAATGCAACGTTGTCCAATACGGAGAGAGGCATATAAAAAAAAAAAAAAAAAAATTTATGATCTTGGCTACATGGTTGTGAAACTTGAGCAAGACCGGACCCATGAACTATCGGATGCATAGGTGTTGGAGTTTTATACCAATATGGCATTTTTTTTAGAAAATATTATGGGAAATGGCTTGTTTTTTTTTTTTTTTTTTTTTTTAAAAAAAGCTAATATGGTATAATGAAGGTGTATACAAAGCATGCACCTTCAATTATAGGTAGTTTTAACATTGAAGGTACATCTAGTATATGTGCCTTAAGTAGCCATTAAGTTGAAATTTGAATTAAAAGCGTATATATTGGATGTGTCTTCTGTATCTCAATTTAAACTGAAGGCGTATCTCAATTTGAGCAAGCGCATTTAGTACATACGTTTTTGGTTTAAATTTTACATATAATTTAATTTATGATTAAAAATAATTGTTATTAAATGTAGTAATTTCTCTCAGTCTAAAACGATAAAGTAATGTTCTTTCAACCCTTAATTTATAAATTGAATGGAAAGATAGATGCAATAATCAATTACATAAAATTGTAATTGGTGTAACGTTTCAACAAAGATAGTAAGTGGAGAAGAAATAGGTGTACGGGATGATCATCTAATGACTATATGAGTTGGATAAAAAAAAAATTGTAAATTGTAATACTGGGACAAATAAACAATATGTTGAACTATAATATTTGATGAAAAGTAAACTATATTTCGAATAATTAGTATACACACAAAATTTATAATGAGTCAGTGATAACATCAATATAATGACTAAGAAAGAAGGAAATAAAAACAATAGACAAAACATATCTATTGGCGTTTACGTATATACCGTGTAAAGGTCCTCACAACACAGGAAAGAAACGAATGCTTTCGTCTATCGTATGATTGAGTAAACTGAGGTGGTGGATTATCGAGATCAAGTTTCCCAAAAGGAACTAGGTCCGTTAGATGAGTCGAATGCAGTTAAGTAATGCCATTACCCATGAATGATTGTTTGGAGATGGAACGTTGCTTTTGAGACTCTAATGGAGTCGCAAGATCAAAATGTTGTTGGAACTTGAAAGTCATGTAAGAGCTAAATTTAGTCCTAGAGCTAAATTCGGTTTTTTAGGTGAAGGCAACACCCGACTCAGGGTATGTGCCATATTTCCTGTTGATATGCTTTAGGTCAACGGAATGACGTGCATGTAGTAGTATATCGTCATCGAGGTTTACCTAATGATGTCCCGCTCGACTCTGCCTGCTCAAACTCTAGCTTTACCTTTTGGTAATATATGAGGAGCTGGCAAATCCTCGTCAACAAGTAGTCCTTGCTCCCCACCATGGTTCACATAAGGTGGCTCAATACGTCCTCTTACTGTGGGTAAAAGATAAGACCACTATACAACTTAACGAAATAAAGTGTCTCATCTATAATACTGAACGCTGTAGGATAGTTAGATACCAGTTTGACACTCCCAAACAAGTCCACCCGAAATAAGTAGAAAAATAATTATCAGTATATATGATATCAAGTGTGTACAAGTGGAAAAAAAAAATAATGAATGATTTTAGATGTACGTACCAATCGACTCTCTCATCAACCCTTCGAGGATCCTAGATGTATACAAGGAATCCGTATCTTTGTCCCTAAGTTTAGATGTAAGAAGAGTGTGTTGATCCAGTCAACATCCGTCTTACTCTGGAAGTCTAATTGATAAAGCTGATCTATGTATTAGTCGATCGATGACAGCTCCATGGTGTGTAATTAAACCCTAGGTGATTTGTTTATATCATAACCAGTAACTCTCATTGACTCTTTAAGGGCTCTGGATGTATATTAAAAATCCGTATCTCTGTCCCTAAGCTTGGATGCAGGAAGCGTGTATGTTGATCCAGTTAACATCCGTCTTACTCCGGAGGTTCAGTTAGTAGAGCTACTCCGAGGTATCGACCTCTTATGGGACGTATTAGTATCCACCAAACTACAGGATGACGCGATTTGGAAAGCATCATTCAATGATGTGGAAACAAATGAGTGGTACTCGGGCAGTCTAAATGTATAGCCTAGCAATACAGAAGTGAGGTAGCAATTGTAACAACTCCTTCGTATAAGGCTCCTAAACAATCTAACGGGCATAAAAAAAAAAGAATAAAATAAAATAAACAATTAGTGAAATAACGATGGTTATTACTTACGGTCGAGAAAATGATAGCAAAGAGGATAATTTATCATATCATATCTACTGCGTTGTCTGCAAGTCTAATGTTGTGCAGTACGCATCTATAACATATATCGGATGCTAAGTCGTATCCTGCACTACTATCCATTCGGCCACTAATGGCATATCTTTGTTGATAACAAATTTATATCGATTAAGGGAGGTGACATGTGGGAATCTATCCTAAGTCTAAACCTATAGTAAAATTGCGACCCCTCCAAGCTTATGTGTGTCGGACGACGAAGCAATGTACAGTTGTCGATACATTATGCCAAGCAAGCACTACTCCAACTAAATTTCCCAATTTATTAGAAGTCCTCTAATAATGGTAGGAACATTAGGTAAATAAGATTAGAAAATTTATCCATAAATATAAATCCTTCTATCAAACTAAATATGTACGTACGCACATATTGTCGGACTGTCTCGTCGTCTGCCTTACGGTGAAGTATCCATAAGTGCTTCTGTAACCACGTAAAAAATAAACGAGCACCTATCATCTAAGCAGGCCTTACACCCATCAGTCTCTCCCTTACATCAGCTCAACTCTTTTCATTATTTGTCTCTATTCGGTTCGCCATCACAAACCCTTACCTAGAAATACAAGCTGGACTTCAACATCTTGTAGTGTAATAGTTGTTTCTTCAGCAGGTAAGTGGAATATGTGTGTCTTAAGTCTTCATTTCTCGACACAGTATTGTAATCAAATGTTAATCCAACAGAATAAATGGGAGTTTTACCATAATCGATTACTACTAAGATAAAAAAAAAATCATACCTATAAATTATAGATTATTACTCATTTCAGATGTATACTTGTGTTAAGAAATGATTTGATAATTCAACTATGGGTTTTCTCGAGTTTTCTATATTTTGGAAATTTCAAAAATTAATAGAGCTAAGAATGGAGTTTGGTCACGTGGTTTGAGTTATATATCGTTAGTATAGTGAAGGCGCAATTATAAAAAATTACATCGAAGGTGCATGCACTGGATGCGTTTTCAGTGTAAAAAATATAAGTAAGTACATGTGCCTTTACAATATCATATCATATTTTTTTTTTTAAAAAAAAAAAGCCATTTTTCGTAATATTTTCTAGAAAACAGTCTATATTTGTATAAAACTCTACATATGCCTTCACTTATGTTTTTTACACTAAAAACGTATATACTAAATGCGCTTTCAATATGATTATTTATAACTATGCATGTGTTACGGACCTCTCGAAGTGGGCCATTTTTAGGAGGTTCCTAAAGCCCAAAGACAAAAGCCCAAGCCCACCAAAAGCTTCTAGATGATGAAAAGTTCTAGAAGGTTCTAGAGAAGTCCAGAAGATTGTATAATAGTTGGTGAAGGTAGGTAAATGTAGTAGTTGGGAATCAATTATAACCATTAGATCGAATCGATCTGGACCATTAGATTGTAAAGGCTTTCTGTATATATAGGGGTATTCCCCTCAGATGTAACACACAAGTTATTTGAGTGAATACAGTATACTATCACAGTTTCTCTCTCTAACATTGTGAGTGTATTACAGGCTGACTTAGCCTTCCTCAGTGAGGTCAGGAACGCTAAGTGCCGCACGGGGTCGAGCGACGGAATCCGCCCGTGACAAGTGGTATCAGAGCCTGAAAAAGGAATTGCTTGTGGAGAAGATGTCATCTGGAGGAGACAACAACGCTTCAATGGTCGAGGAGTTGGCTGACCATGACGATCGCCGTGTTACCAGGCAAAGGGCTAGGTCTCGGGACCTTCTGAACTCTCTCCTTAATAGGATGGATAAGGCAGAGTTGAGCATTGCCGAGGCTAAGGAACAATTTGATGAGTCTCAAGGCAGTCTTGTGGAAATGGAGGAAGAACTCCGAGGCGAATTGCAGGGAGCACTGAATCGAGCTGTAGAAGAGCTTAGGCAGCATGGAAATGTTATTGGAGAGAAGGGTGATGCTCTCCAAGCCCGAGTTACGGCCTTAGAAACTAAGGAAGAAGCTTATGAAGCTAAGGTTGATGCAGTGGTAGTGGCCATGCATCAAGAGATTGAAGATCTCAAGACGCAATTGGCGGCCTGCCGAATCGCTATTGCAAATGGAATGACTCTCCAGACCAGCCATAGGGTCGATATTCCAAGACCAAAGCACTTTGGCGGGATGCGGTCTGCTCGAGAAGTAGATAACTTCTTATGGGGAGTGGAACAATACTTTAATGCTGTGGGAATCTTAGATGATGCTAGAAAGGTACGTACTGCTGCCATGTATCTGAAAGACTCAGCCATGGTATGGTGGCGCAGGAGGGCGGCTGATATCAACACCTGGGATAGCTTTGTACAAGAGTTGAAGGGTCAATTCTCCCCCCAAAATGCTGCTAAGGAAGCAAAGGTGAAATTGCGTCACCTAACCCATAAGGGTGACATAAAGCAATATGTAAAGGAATTTTCGGAGTTGATGTTGGAGATCCCAGACCTCAACCAAGAAGATGCTTTGGTGATGTTTGTGGATGGCTTAAAGCCCTGGGCTAAATTAGAACTGGAGCGAAGGGGAGTGGAAGACATTTCCAAGGCTATAGCAGTTGCTGAAGGCCTAATGGAATTTCGGAAGACTGATCCTAAGACCACAGGAGGAAGATGGAAAGGGGGAGTTGAAAGGAAAAAGAGTGGGAGTTCTTCCAAAGGAAAAACCAAAGCCGAAGAAAGAGATAATGATCGAGGAAGAACTCGTGAAGGGAGAAATGGGGAAAGATGGAAACCCCGTGAGTTGAAATGTTATTTCTGTAATGGACCCCATTATGCTAGGGAGTGTCCGAAGAAAGAGAGATTGGCGGCATTGGTAGCAAGTGAAAGCTCAGATGATGGGGATGAGGCCCAGTTAGGGTCAGTTCGTCTACTCAGTGCGATGAAGTCTCAAGTCAATGAAAGAAAATGATTGATGTATACCAAAGTATCGGTAGCAGGTAAGAAACTCAATGCCCTCATAGATACAGGAGCATCTCATCTCTTTATTTCTGATATGGCAGCCAAAGAATTGGGGCTAAAAGTGAAGGAGACCAAAACATGGCTCAAAACAGTTAACTCAAAAGAAGTTCCCACTATTGGAGTAGCCAGGGGGATAGAGCTCCGTATTGGGGGTTGGCAGGGAAAGGAGATAGTTGAAGTAGTGCCAATGGATGATTTTGAGTTCGTGATTGGGATGGATTTCTTAGATCGCATTGATGCGCTTATCGTACCACGAGCTAACTGCATTTGTGTACTTGATCACAATTCGCAATGCGTGGTTCCTGTAGTAAGAAAGGTAGGCCAAGCCCCCAAATTCTTATCAGCGATGCAATTGAAAAAGGGACTCAAGAAGAATAAAGTCACTTACTTGGCTGCCTTAAAAGTTAGGGAAGAGACTAGTGGTCAAGGAAGTGTTCCACCTCAAGTGGGCGAAATATTGGGAGAATTTAAGGATATAATGCCACCAATGCTGCCTAAGAAGTTACCACCAAGAAGGGAGGTAGACCATGTGATAGAATTGGAACCCGGATCCAGGCCGCCCGCCGCCGTCCCATATAGGATGTCACCTCCAGAATTAGAAGAATTGAGGCGACAATTGAAGGAATTACTAGAAGGAGGTTTCATTAGGCCTTCAAAGGCACCTTTTGGAGCTCCCGTACTTTTTCAGAAGAAACAAGATGGATCACTCCGAATGTGTATTGATTATCGAGCCTTAAATAAGGTCACGATAAAGAATAAGTATCCCATTCCAATGGTATCGGATCTATTCGACAGGTTGGGAGAAGCTAGATACTTCTCCAAATTGGATTTACGCTCGGGATATCACCAAGTGAGGATTGCAGAAGGAGATGAACCCAAGACTACTTGTGTTACAAGGTATGGTGCTTTTGAATTCCTAATCATGCCGTTTGGCCTTACTAATGCCCCGGCTACTTTTTGCACACTTATGAATCGTGTTCTAGCGCCTTTTCTTGATCAATTTGTAGTAGTATACTTGGATGATATCATGATTTATAGTAAGACGTTGGAGGAACATATAGATCACCTTCGCTCAGTATTCTTAGCTTTGAGGAGGAATGATCTGTATGTGAAAATAGAGAAATGTGCCTTTGCGCAAGAAGAGGTGACATTCCTTGGTCACATAGTGGGGAGAGGAAAGATTAGAATGGATGAAGGAAAGGTACGGGTCATCTGGGACTGGAAGGAACCCACCAAGCCTACTGAGCTGAGATCCTTCCTTGGCTTAGTAAATTACTACAGAAGATTCATTAAGGGCTATTCGAAGATAGCTAGTCCTTTGACGGACTTACAAAAAAAGGATACCCCTTGGGTTTGGAGTACAGAGAGAAGGCGGGCCCTAGAGACCTTGAAAATGGCAGTCACGAAGGAGCCGGTCCTTCTCCTTCCCAACTTTAGCAAACCCTTTGAGGTATGTACTAATGCTAGTGATTTTGCTATTGGAGGGGTTTTAATGCAGGAAGGACACCCCGTAGCATTTGAGAGCCGAAAGTTGAATGATATAGAGAAACGATATCCAGTGCATGAAAAGGAGATGACGACGATAGTACACTGTCTTCGGGTATGGAGGCACTACTTATTAGGGAGAAAGTTTGTGGTCAAGACTGATAATATGGCCACCAGCTATTTTCAGATTCAAAAGAAGCTCTCGCCCAAGCAAGCCCGATGGCAGGTTTTTCTGGCAGAATTTGATTTCGACCTTGAACATAAGTCAGGTAAGACTAATGTTGTGGCGGATGCTTTGAGCCGGAGGGTCGAGTTGGCAGCCATCAGCAAACCTGAAAGCAACCTCATTGATAGAATTCAAGAGGGGATGGAGAGTGATAAGCAAGCTAAAGCTCTATGGATTCAATGTCAAGAAGGGAAGACAAGGAGATTTTGGCAAGAGAATGGACTAATATATACAAAAGGGCAACGAATTTATGTGCCCCATTCCTTGAATCTGAGAAGGGAGATACTTAAGGAGTGTCATGATTCTAAATGGGCAGGTCATCCAGGAATGCACTGTACCCAAGCATTAGTGGAAGAAAGGTATTTTTGGCCACACATGAGGGAAGATATTGAAAGCTATGTCCGAACTTGTCTCGTGTGCCAACAAGACAAAGTTGAACACAAGGCAACTCCAGGACTACTAGAGCCTCTTCCCATTCCTGAACGGCCCTGGGAAAGTGTTTCCATGAACTTCATTGTAAGCTTACCCCGATCGGAAGGGTATGGTACAATTATGGTGGTGGTAGACAGGTTCTCAAAATACGCGACTTTTGTTCCAGCAACAAAGGAGTGCCCAGCGGATGAAGCGGCCCGGTTGTTCTTGAAACATATAGTAAAGTATTGGGGCCTACCAAGAAACATTGTGAGTGATCGAGATGGGCGATTTACAGGGAGATTTTGGACAGAGCTGTTCAAACTTCTGGGATCTGAGTTGAACTTTTCAACTAGTCTGTATCCCCAGACGGATGGTCAGACGGAGCGAGTGAATGCCTTAGTGGAGTTATACTTAAGGCATTTTGTAGGGGCTAACCAACATAATTGGACCAAGTTGTTAGACGTGGCACAGTTTTCGTTTAATCTACAGAAGAATGAGTCCATCGGACAGAGTCCTTTCGAGATTGTCCTGGGAAGGCAACCCTTAACTCCTCATACAGTGGCAATAGGATATACAGGGTCCAGCCTTCCCGCATATAAATTCGCAAGGGAATGGTAGGAAAATCATGACTTAGCCCGGACCTACTTAAGCCGAGCTATCAAGAGAATGAAGAAGATTGCAGACAAGAAGCGGAGGCCGATGGAATACCAGGTAGGTGACCAAGTGCTTGTTAAGTTACATTTGATACAACGTACGAAGGGCCAACTACATAAAGGTCTAATGAGGCGATACGAGGGTCCATTCCCAATTGTGAAACGAGTAGGGCAAGTATCTTATAAATTGGAACTTCCTCCTAAACTGAAATTCTACCCGGTTTTCCATGTGAGCTTGCTAAAACCATTCTACAAAGATGAGGAAGACCCTATAAGAACTATATCACAAAGGGCCCCAATAGGAGTACGGGATTCATTTGATAAGGAAGTCGAAGGGATCATAGCTGATAGACATGTGAAGAGACGTGGACAAACTCCCAGACATGAGTATATGGTAATGTGGAAGGGAAGACCAGAGAGTGAGGCCAGTTGGGAACCAGCCGAAGCACTGTGGCAATTTAAAGACAAGATTCGACAGTTCCACGAGGAAGGAGTGACGAGGGCGTCGCCGGATTGAACGAGGGAGAATGTTACGGATCTCTCGAAGTAGGCCATTCTTAGGAGGTTCCTAAAACCCAAAGACAAAAGCCCAAGCCCACCAAAAGCTTCTAGATGATAAAAAGTTCTAGAAGGTTCTAGAGAAGTCCAGAAGATTGTATAATAGTTGGTGAAGGTAGGTAAATGTAGTAGTTGGGAATCAATTGTAACCATTAGATCGAATCGATCTGGACCATTAGATTGTAAAGGCTTTCTGTATATATAAGGGTATTCCCCTCAGATGTAACGCACAAGTTATTTGAGTGAATACAGTATACTATCACAGTTTCTCTCTCTAACATTGTGAGTGTATTACAGGCTGACTTAGCCTTCCTCAGTGAGGTCAGGAACGCTAAGTGCCGCACGGAGTCGAGCGACGGAATCCGCCCGTGACACATGCGCCTTCACTATATTACCTATATAAACCCTAATTCACGCAATCAAACTCCATTCTTACTTATATCAATTTATGAAATTTCCAAAACACAGAGAAAACTCGAAGAAACTCATAGTTGAAGTACCAAACCATTTTTTAACGTGAGTGAACGTTTAAAACAGGTAATAATCTATAACTTATATGCATTATTATTTTTTTTATCTTGGTACAACTCTCACTTATTATGTTGAATTGACATCTGATTACGGCATTTGTCGAAAGATGGAGATTGGAGATACATATGTTCAACTTACCCACTAGAGAGGTAACTATTACACTACATGATGTTGAAGTCCAGTTTGGACTTGCAGTCAAGGTGTTTACGATGGCGAGTCGGATAGAGACAGATGATGAGGAGAGCTAAGCTGACGTAGGGGAGAAAGTTTTAGGTGTAAGGCATACTTAGACGAGGAGTGCTCTTTTTCTCTGATGTGATTACGGGAGCACTTTCGATTACTTCCCTATAAGGTGGACGACGAAACTGCCTGACAGTACGTATGTATGTACATGCTCAGCTTGATAGAAGGATTCATATTTACGAATAAATCTTCCAACCTTATTTACCTGATGTTCCTACCATTGCTAGAGGACTTAGTAGTTGGAAAGTTTAGATAGGGCAACGCTTGCTTAGCACGGCTATACCAATAACTGTGCACTGCTTTGTCATGTGACGTGCATGAGCTTGGAGGGATTGCAATTTTACTCAGGTTTAAGCTTAGGATAGATTCCCACATGTTGCCTCTCTTAGTCGATATAGATTTATTATCGACAAAGATATACCATTGGCGATCGGATGGAGGGTAGTGCAGGATATAACTCAGTATCCGATGCATGTTGTAGATGCATACCGCACAGCGTTGGACATGCAGACAACGTAGTAGATATGATATGATAAGTTATCCTCTTTACTATCTTTTTCTTCTTTTTCTTATGCCCGTTAGGTTGCTTAAGAGTTATATACAAAGGAGTTGTTGTAATTACTGCCTCACTTCTGTATTGCTAGACTATACATTTGGATTGCCCAAATAGTACTCATATGTTTCTACATCATTGAGTGGTGCTTTCTAGACCATATCGTTCGGCAGTTTTGTAGATATCAATACGTCTCATAAGAGGTCGATACCTCAGAGTAACTCTACCAGTGGACCTCCAAGGTAATATGGATGTTGACTGGATCAACATACACTTTTCCTTCATCCAAGCTTAGGGACAGAGACACGGATTCCTAGTACACATCCAAGGTTTGATGAGAGTTATTAGCAGTAGTATAGATAGATCACCCGGTGTTACATTATACACCATAGAGCTGTCATTGGTTGACTGGTATATACATCTAAAATCGTCTACAATTTTTTTTTACACTTGTACATACTTGTTACATATGTACCAACAACTATTTTTCTACTTATTTTAGGTAGACTCGCTTAACAGTGTCAGACTAGCACTTGACTATCTTATGGTACTAGGTATTGTAGATAAGGCACTTTATTTTATTGAGTAGTACAATGGTCTTATCCTCTACCTACAGTAGGATGGCGTACATGAGCTACCCAATATAGACTACGGCGGAGGGTAAAGACTGCCTACTGACGAGAATATACCAACTCCCTATGCACTACCTAATGGTAAAACTAGAATTTGAGGAGGCATGGCTTGGGCGAGATGCTATTAGATAGACCTCGATGACAATATTTCATCACATGTACGTCATTTCGTTGACCTAAGGCACATTAGTAGGAAATATAGTACATACCCTAGATTAGGTGTTGCCCTTACCTCGGGAGCTGAATCTAGCTTCAAGGCTGGATCTAGTTTTTACATGACTCGAATTCCAATATTATCTTGATTTTGTGACTCCACTATTGACTCAAAAGCAACGTTCTACCCTCACACAGTTATCCATGAGTGAGGGCGTCACTCAACTACATTCGGCCTGTCCAGTAGATCCAGTTCCTCTTGAAGAACTTGATCTTGACGATTCACCACCTTAGCCTACTTAATCACACAATAGATGGGGGCATTCACTTCTTTCCCGTACTGTGAAGAACTTTACACGACATAGGTATCAGTAAATATGTTTTATCTATTGTTTTTGTTTCCTCCTTGTTTGGTTATTGTATTGATGTTATCATTGATTTATTATAAAATTTATATATATATACTGATTATTCGAAATATAATTTACTTTCATTAGATATTGCAGTTCAATGAATTGTTAATTTACCTTAATATTACAATTTGCAATTACTTTTTCTTGTAGCTGACTCATATGGTAATTAGATGATCATCCCGTACGCCTATTTCTTCCTCATTTGCTATCTTTGTTGAGGTACTCCACCAGTTGCAATTTTATATAATTGATTACTGTATCAAATTTTCTATTCAGTTTGCAAGTTAAGAGTTGAAAGGTTTGAAAAAACATTACTTTATCATTTCAAACGGGGGAAATTACTACATTTAATAACAATTATTTTTAATTACAAATTAAATGATGTGTAGAATTTAAACTAAAGGCATATGTACTCAATACGCTTTCAATGTAAATTCAAACTAGGATGCTGAAGGTTTTTATTACTGTATCAAATTTTCTATTCAGTTTACAAGTTAAAGGTTAAAAAAACATTACCTTTATCATTTCGAACTAAGGGAAATTACTATATTTAATAACAATTATTTTTAATCACAAATTAAACGATGTATAGAATTTAAACTAAAGGCGTATGCACTAGATACACTTTCAGTATAAATTCAAACTAGGATACTAAAGGTACATGTACTAAATACGTCTTTAATATTAAAATTACCCACAAGTAAAGGCGCATGCGAAATATATACTTTCATTATACTATATTCGTATATTTTTTTGAAACAGAACAATTTTTCATAATATTTTTCGAAAAAAAAAATTGCATTCGTATAAAACTCTATGTCTTGGCTCAAACTTGATCCTATATGGGCCAGTGATGCTTTCGACCCCCTATTTCCACTCGGTAACTATCATTTCTTTGGAAAGCACTTTCTCTCTCCTTCACATATACATTCCCAACAAACATAGAAGAATTGTGATTCCAGTGCAATTTCACTCCGCACAACAATCCCCCTCAGCTCTTGTTGTAATTTTTTTTTGCATTTATGTGAGGGGTAATTTAGATATTTTACTTTTTATTTATACCTTATTCCTTATCTGATTGATTGTTTGAAGTGAACAAAGTAATAATAAATTAATTATACTCATTAAACATCACATCAATTATCTATTACTTATTTTACCTTCATTCCATAATTTATCATCCTCTTTTATTCTAATTAAACATGTTTTCAAAAACCTTTCTATTCTATCCTATTGTCCTTTTTAGACAGTTCTTTAATTTGAGTTTCTATTGGACCAGCATTATAACATATAAATTACTTTCAACAAACAACGCATAGTTTGTATGGAAAAGAAAAAAAAAAAAAATGAAAGGTTTGAACACATGCAGTTCTTTGTGAAGAATCGTACCTTCAATAAAGACTCCTCCCCACATAGCAAGGCAACTCCACGAGGAGTCCTGAGCTCTCAAAATTGGTGCCAACAAGCCAAACATTTTCCCGGGAAAGGGAAAACCATAAAGAAAAAAGAAACTATGTTAAGCCGAAAACAGAAAAAACTTCCCCAGCAGTTTTCGATTTTAATAAGTTTTACTTTACATACGTGTCTTTTTATTTTTATCACCTTACATATCTATGTTTTCATTTTTACACTTTATATACTCATATTTTATGGCCACACGTTTAGTTAGAGAACAAATTCAAGCTTCTAATTCATTGATAATAATTAATTTAATAAAATAATGCTATTAAATGTATTTATTATATTATGATAAAAATGATAACAAATTACTATCAATTTTATTTTGTCTTTTATAAGATATGCGCTCTTTTATTTTTTTAATTCCTCGGCTGTCTGGTATGCCACGTTTTATGTTTGGAATTATAAGATTGATTCAATTAAATAAAAAAGGCACATAATACTTATAATGCACTTATCCGTTAAAGCTTTTATACTTTTTGTATATTTGAAGACGGCCAAAAAAGAATTTTCAAGTAGACTTTTCTGTCGACTGTGGAGTGTCGAGGGACAAGTAAACGTGTATTATTATGCTTAGGGTAGATAAGTAAAGTGAACATGACAAAAAGAGATTCTCTATGTCATAGAGTTGGGCTGTGACGCAATTGGCCATGGCAACGTGACTGGCATAAGTACCTTTGGACGGTGATTTCTGGAAGGTAAAACAAGTTATTCCAAATTCCTCAGCTATTATCCACTGGGTTTCCCTCTGTTCTTCCCTAAGAAATTATCGATGATATAGTGAAGCCAGTAGCCCGATTATAAAAGAATAAAAAAGTTTTTAATATTCATCTATCTATCTATATATATATATATATGAATCAATTGTTATCATTTAATCTATTTTAATTTTAAATATTTTAGTAAATTTACAAAAAAGTTCTTTTATTAGTTTTACCGTTATAGATGGATACATAATAGCACCTTATTCTTTTGAATAATTAATTTAATTAAATAAATTAGTAATATATGTGTTATATAACTAAGATATTATAAAAACAATAAGAAATATGAAAAAAGATAAAAATTTAAAAACATATAAAAATATAAAAAATAATACATATATAACTTATATATATATTATTTTCCAAATTTATTAGGAATAAAGAGTATATATATATATGTATATATTCAATAGAAGATCTTTTGATCAACTTAGGAGATATTTAAAAATAAGCTTAATGTCATCTTCCTTTAAGAGATCTGTAGACTTTCCAAATCTTCTACCAATAATTTATATACCCTTTCATGCTCAATCCAATACTTAATCAAATATATAACCCAATATCTAAGATAATCTATCCATTTCTGAAATAGTTAATAATAGGTTATATATAACTCAACTAGTTTACTAACCAAGTAATGAACTAAAGCATGGATAACCTTCACTTTTAGAAGTAGGTAATCCAAAATTTAATGTTTTAGAAAAACTTTTCGAACTTAATAGGATTCTCCAAAACAAAGAGTTTAATTCTCCTAAAAATGAGAAAATTAGAAGATAGTACTTTGAAACATTCAATAATATTAAAATACAGATAAAAAATGAATATTATAACTTCATGAATAAAATAGGTTCTCAGATATATTTTTTCGATTGGTTTAAAGAATATTATTTGAAACATAAAGAAATTAATGTAATTAATAAATGTTTTAAATGGAAACTAAGTGATGGACAAATAATAGAATCTAATCACCTGTCACTTAACAATATAAAAACTATTTATAAAAATACTAAAATAACTTATATGCTTTTTAAAAATACCACAGATGAAGAAGGCTTAGGAATAAAGAAAATAATAAATAAAAATAATTTCATAAATCAGCATTTTCATACCATAGGAAAACAATTAAACAGAATGAAAGATACAATTATAAATGAGATAAATAAAACCATTAAGAAAAATATTGGCAATAAAACCAATAAAAATACACATTTGTTTAAACCATTTGAAATGTTAAAAAATCCAAGTAATAAATTTTTGAAAACCTAAGATGATAGAAAAAAAATGTTAAAAAATAAAATTATTAAAGAAAAAACTTCATCTTCAAAACCAATTAATTTTTTAAACATCAATACACTAACTCTTATTAAGAAATATATTATCATTAATGATACATCTTAAAAAAAAATTAATATTTTAGACTAAACTGATAATGAAATAATATATGATACAATGACCAATATTTCTTTAAAAAATTTAAATAGTAATGAATCGAATGACAGAATTAATAAAATTAATCGGAAAGAACCTCAAAAATTGTATTATCAGAAAGTAATACCTCTTAATATACTAATTGAAAAGAAAAATGATAATTATCAAAATAAGTATTTTGTAAGATTCACATATGAATGGAATGTTGATTTATATTCAAAATAAAAAATTCTTATTGTTTTTAATCAAATGATAATGTTTTCCAATACTAATAAAACTATTCCAAATGTTATTGACTATCAAGTAGAACTCCTTTTAATATCTAGTTTTGCTGGACAATTAAAAAGTTGGTGTGATAATTATCTCACTGAAGAACAACAAATCAATATTTTAACCTCATTCAAAATTGATGAAAATGTAAGAATAATTTTAGATGATAATGATAAATCAATTCAAGATATAATCAATACTTTAATATTTTCAATTGGTCAACATTTTATAGGTGATCCTTCACACATTAGGGATAAAACCTTATATTTGTTATCCAATATAAAGTACAAATTGTTAGGAGAATTTAAAAAATATAAAAACATTTTTTTTAAAAGAGTTTTCCTTAGGAATGATTGTAATAAGCCCTTTTGGAAGGAAAAATTCTTAGTTGATTTACTAAAATTAATAGATGAACAAGTTAGAAAAAAACTCAAAGAAGAAAATAATAGCAAAATTCCTGAAAATAATCTGTCATATGGAAAATTAGTATCACATGTTAATAAACTTAGAACCAATTTGTGTACTAGCTATAATTATTATGATTATCAATAGATTTGGTGGAATGTTTTCTATCAAATAAATGCAAAAAGGTCATATATGTGGCTAATATATTTTTATAATTGTTTTTCCAAGACTCTTTTCAACTAGTTTGTATACTGGTGGGAATAATTTGGAGCAATCCCTAAGATTGTCTATGAAAATGCTAAAAATGGATTTAATACTTTCATAAGAAAATATGGCTTAACATCACATGAGAAAATTTTCTAAAAAGAAATGCTTATCTCTTCTTTGGCTAGTCCTAGTACCCTAAATTAGATTAAGCAAATTCTAGAAAAAGTATTGGCTAACATGAATGAACTAACTCAAGAATTAAGCTCAGACTTAGAATCAGGATCTCATCATAGTAGGAATTCAAATGAAGGTAATTGTTATGGGATAGATTTAGGTGATCCTTGAATATTAAATGTAATTTTGTATTGTAAAAATACAGTAAGAATATATTATTCGTACACATATACCATAGTGTACAATATTGTTATCAATGACATCATATATCACCTTCTAACATGATACTGTTTATGTCTCCTCCTTTGTACTATTTCTACAGTACTCTATCGGCCACAACATTGCTATTCATTACAGTAACCTGTCGGCTCTTTCAATTATAAATCGAGGCATTCTCTCCTATTGAGGGATATCCCTCTCTCTCAAACACTCCCTCTCTCTTAAAGCCTCTTCTTTATATATACTAACACCTTTCATATTCGGCTCTTACACACATACTTTCTTCTATCTCCGATCTTACTTCTCTTAATAAATTTCTCTTTTCTCTAAAGCATATTGTTTGCTTCAATTCTGAAGTAGAATACAAATACCTCTTAATATTCTCAGATCTCTTTCAAATATTTTCAATAATTTTCTTAATCTGTATATACTCTTATATTTTGTATAAACTGTTTTAATTAATAAAATTCCAGTTTGTTTATCTCTCTTCTTATCCTTTTTTATATTATATTTCGTTAAGGGAATCTCCAATTAATTTAGGCATAATTCCATGAGATTTGCTAATTTATTATTATTTATTGAACCCCATAATCGACTGGTATTACCACCTTTGGAGGTTTCATATTTATATTCTATTATAATTCTGCACAAAGCCCCACTAGTTTTGGTACTACCGCTTGTGATGATTTCATTAATATTTTTTTCATATATCTGTTTTATGTCACAATTTATTGTTCGTATTTATGTTTATGATTATCTAGAATTGATTCTAGGTACGTGGCGTTGTTTGTATTTTCTAACTGATATACCTTAGAACTTATAACCATTACAGCCCAATATTACTATCAATACCAAATGGAGTTTAATACTAATTGCTATTGTGTATTAAAGTATAATACCGCTCAAGAAACTTTATTGCATTATTTAGATAATCATAAACATAAATATGAATAATAAATTGTGACATAAACAGATATATGAACAAAATATTGATGAAACCACCATAGGTGGCAGTACCAAAACTAATGGGGCTTTATGTAAAATTATGTAAGAATATATATATGAAACCTCAAAGGTAGTAATACCTGTTGATTATGGGGTTCAGCAGATAATAATAAATTGGCAGATCTCATGGAATTATATTCAAATTAATTAGAGATTCCCCTTACAAGATAATATAAAAAAAGATAAGAAGAGAGATAAACAAGCTGAAATTCTATTGATTAAAACGGTTTGTATAAAATATAAGAGCATATATAGATTAATAAAATTATTGAAAATATTTGAAAGAGATTTGAAAATATTGAGAGGTATTTGTATTCTACCTCAAAATTAAAGCAAACAATATGCTTAAGAGAGATGAGAAATTTATTAAGAGAAGTAAGATTGAAGATAGAAGAAAGTATGTGTGCGAAAGTCGAATAGGAGAGGCATAGTGTGTATAGAGAAGAGGTTTTGAGAGAGAGGGAGTGTCTGAGAGAAAAGGGTATCCCTCGATAGAAGAGAATGCCTTAATTTATAACCAGAAGAGCCAACCGATTACTGTAGTGAATAGAAGTGTTGTGGCTGAGAGAGTACTGTAGAAACAGTACAAAGGAGAAGACATAAACAGTATTATGTATGACGTCATTAATGACAATATTATACACTATAGTACATGTGTACGAATACTGTATTCCTACTGTATTTTTATAGTGCGAAATTACATTTAATATTCAAGGATCACCTAGATATATCAGATAACAATCATCTTCATTTGAATTCCCACTGTGATGAGATCCTGATTCTAAGTCTGAGCTTTATCCTTAAGTTGATTCATTGATGTTAGCTAATGTTCTTTCCAGAATTTGCTTCACCTAATTTGGGGTACTAGCACTAGCTAAAGAAAAGATAAAATATTTTCTATTATGGAATTGTAGAGTTGAAATATTGGTACAAGTAATTGAAGAATTGTTGTTCTTAATCCAATTTAGGATTGAATTTTCTTCAAGCCTATTTCACATTTTATAATTATCCCACCATTTGACCTTATATATTCTGATCAAATAGGTTGTATTCGATATTCGATTGGGGTTATAATTAAACCACCATGCGATAATCCACTACATATCAATATATAGAAAATAAAGCATTTCTTTTTGGAAAATTTTCTCATGAAAGTATTGAATCCAATTCCCTAACAACCTTTTAATTGTCAAGGAAAGAATTTTTTATATTTTCTTATGAAAATTGATATGTATTGATTCTAAGTACATAGCATTGTTTGTGTTTTCCAGCACCTACAAACAATAGATGATTAATTTTCGCCTTTAGAGGAAATTCTATTACACTATTTAACATTGTCTAGAATCAATAGATAATGCAATAGAATTTATATATAAAAAATTGGAAAATAATATATGTATTATTTTTCAAATTTTTATATATGAATTTTTTATCTTTTTTCATATTTCTTATTGTTATTAGAAAAATGGCTTAGTCATGTCTTCCTTTAAGATTAATCTTTTCTAAAATAAGATTAAATTCTTAGGATCAATATTCATAATGGAACAATAATCCAAATTCAAAGATTAATTGAATTCACTTCTAGATTTTCAAATTAATATGCTTTAGAGTTTCTCAATATGAAGGTCGGACACACACACACATTTCTCTCTTTCTCCCAAACTTTCTACTCACCTCTTCTCTCTCAGACACTCATTTTTACTCTCTCTTTGACGACCTCTCTTCTTTACACACATCTCTATTCTTTCTTCTCTTTTCTTACTTCTTTCTTCTCTTCGCTCATCTTCATCCGGTCTAGTTATCTTTTTTCACAAATAATCTTCTTTTCCTTTTTGAAGTGTTCCCATGCTTTTGTCTTAAGGTATAATACCAATACCTCTTAATGTTTTCAATTTTCTCTAAATGATCTGAATGTAATGCTCTTATATTTTATACAAACTTTTTAATGAAATAAAATTTCTGCTATTTTATTATCTCTCTTTTTATATTATATTTTGTGTAGGAAATTTCCAATTAAATTGAGTGTAGCTCCATAAAATCTGTTAATTTATTATTAATCGTTACAAGACCCCATAATCAGTTGGTATTACTGTCTATGGTAGTTTCATATTAATATTTATTCCATGCATTTAATGTTTAATATTTCTACATAAAACCCCACTAGCCTTAACACTGTTGCCTGTAGTGGTTTTCTGTCTATATTTCTGCTTATATAAGACTCTATTAGGTACTGGTAATAAAACCAAGCTGTGATGGTTTATGTTCCTATTTTAATTTTATGTCACAATCAGTTGTTTATGCATATGCTTATGATTATTTAGATAATGCTTTAAAATTTTTTTAATGGTATTATATCGTATTAAATAATGGTAATTGATATTAATTTAAAACCTCATTTGATGCCAATAATAATATTAGGCTATAAAGGTGTACAATCCTAAGGTATATAGGTTGGAAAATACTAACAATGCTACGTACTTAGAACTAATATTAATATCATATAGTAGTATTAGTAAAATAATAAGATAATTAACAGTTCTTCAGTATATCGATTGGAAACCTAACGGATGTAAGGCTATTAGTCCGAAAGAAGCTTAAATTTACCTCAAGCTTCTGGTAAGACAACACCACATATCAAGAACAATTAATGTAATGTTTAATGTCACAAAAAAATTAAAGATAATGATAGTAATAATTTAATTGAATTTTATCCTTATTTAGAAGACACTTTAGAGTTTTTATTTTATATTGTTTGGGCATATAGTTTGCTCAGATAATCTTTTTATTTGTACAATATATATTTTAACAGAATTTAATATATATTTTAAATACTCTTCTCATACCTATCTATTTAGTATATATACTCCTAGGTGTTAGTTGGTATTACAACCAACGGAGAGTATATAACGTGATAAGTTAGTCGGTATTTTCATATTGAGACGATTTTTTTTTGTGAAAAATATATCTTATATTTACCAATTATTTAGGACAATTCCTTGGTGGAATTCCTTATATTGTGATAAGCCTATTGAGACCTAGTATAAATCCTGTTTTGAGTCAAAGGTGGCAAAGAGTCATAAATTGGAAATCATGATATGGGATCAAAATTAGTCTTGTGAATTGCATCTATAAGATTAGAAAAATTAATTTTTTTTGAAAATATGAATTTACTAAGAAAAACCATGTTCTCTTCTAGCTTTGTGTTTAATGAGTTATCAAAAAAATTTATACTAAATAATAGGAATGAAATACATATGAAAGATTTTAATAAGGCAATAGATGATTAGAAGATACCTAAAACATTCTATGATCAAATTTATTAAATGGCTAAATGGAAAATTTTTGGAAAAAATGATTCTATCATAGCCACTAAGAAAAAGAATATTCAACTTCTAAAACAACTTGTCTATAATATTGAACCATTAAACGTTATCTAACACCTAGGTAGAAAAGTTACTATCTAATTTGCTAGAAGATCTTTTGATCAATCTAGAAGATCTTTAAAAATAAGATCAATATCATCATTTTCTAAGAGATCATTAGATATTCCTCCACCTCCACCTATAATTTATTCACCATTTAATGCTCGATCTAATGTTCAGCTAAATGTGCAACCCAATGTCCATGATAACCCATTTATTTTTGGAATAGTCAATAATAAGTTAAGTATAACTAGACCAGCATATCAACCAACCAATAAACTAGAACATCAGGAACCTATACCTTCAAATATAAGTGACCTTGAGTTTAGTGTTTTAGAAAAAACCCTTCGAGCCTAGTAAAATTTTATTAAACAAAGAATTTAATTCACCCAAGAATGAAATAGTTAAACAATGGTATTTTCCAACTTTTAATAATGTTAAGCAACAAATTAAAAAAGAATATTATAATTTTATGAATGAAATTGGTGCTCAAATATATTTCTTCGAATGGTTTGAAGAATATTATTTGAGACCTAAAGAATTGAATGTTATTAATGAATGTTATAAATGGAAATTAGGTGATCGATAAATAATAGAATTTAATCATCCTCCACATAGTAATATAAAACTACTCATAAAAATATTGAAATAACTCTTGTGCCTTTTAAAAATGCTATAGAGGAAGAAGGCTTAGGAATTAAAGAAATAACAAATCAAAATAATTTCACTAATCAACACTTATATACTATAGGAAAACAATTAGACAGAATGAAAAATGTAATTAACAATAAAATAAACAAAATTAATGAGAAAATGTTAACCAATAAAATTAATAAAAACACATCTTTGTTTAGACCTTTTGAAATGCTAAGAAATCCAAGTAGTGAATTTTTAAAAGCCTTAGATGATAGGAAAGAATGTTAAAAAATAAAACGATTAAAGAAGAAACTTCTTCTTTAAAACCCACTAATATATTAAATTTAAATACCCCAACTCTTCTTAAAAGGGAAATCGTCATAGATTATACCACTTCAAAAAAAATCCATGTCCTTGATGAAACTGATAATGATTCAATGAATGAAACAATATCAGAAGTTTCTTTAAGAAATTTAACCATTAATGAGTTGAATAATGAAATTAATAAAATTAATTGGAAAGAATCTAAAAAATTATACTACTAGAGAGCAACGCTTCCTGATATAATTTTTGAAGAAAATAATGATAATTATCAAAATAAGAATTTAGTAAGATCCACTTATGAATAGAATATAGATAGATGCTCTAAACTAAAAAAATCCCTAATGTCCTTAACCAAATGATAATGTTTTCGAATACTAATAAAATTGTTCAAAATGTTACTGATTATCCGATAGCACTTTTGTTAATTTTTGGTTTTACTGGACAATTGAAAAGTTGGTGGGATAACTATCTTACTGAAAAACAATGAATTAATATTTTAACTTCATGTAAAATCGATGAGAATGGAAGAATCCTTGATGATAATGATGAACTAATCTAATACATGGTTAATAAATTAATATTTTCAATTAGTCAACATTTTATAGGAGATCTTTTATATATTAAGGATAAAAACCTTAGATCTGTTGTTAAACATAAAGTGTAAGTCTCTAAGAGAATTTAGGCAATATAAAGATATTTTCTTTCATAGAGTCTTACTTAGAAACAATTGTAACCAATCCTTTTGGAAAAAAAAGTTTTAGTCGATTTACAAAAATTAATAGGAAAACAGGTTAGAAATAAAATCCGAAAAGAAAATAATGGAGATATTCCCTATGATTATCTATCTTATGGAGAATTAGCTTATTATGTATATAAAATTGGAACTAATCTCTGTACGACAATTAGATTATAAAAACAATTTGAAAAGGCTAAAACCTTAGTGAATTATGTGCTCAATGTGATCCTTCTTTTATAGATAAAAAGAAGAAAAAGAATATTAAATATTCTAACTCATATTATCAATGTTTACAATGTTCAAATAAAAAAAGCCGAAGAAGTTTTAAGAAACAATCCATTAAAAAATTTGAAGGTGAAAAGAAACCAAAAGATAAAAAATATAAAAGCAAATTTTATAAATAATTAAGATGTTATAACTGTAAAAAGATTGGTCATGCTACTAACTTTTGTAAGATCAACAATAAATTTAATGAATTAAACCTTGATAAACAAACAATGGAAAATATTTTACAAATATTTTGTGATAACAAACCTTTTTCATCAAAAAATTATTGTGATGATGGAATTTGGGTTAATGATATTGAGTCCACATCATTTTCATCAATTGAAGAAGATAATGAAATTAATGTTCTAACAAATAAATAAGAAGAAATTCTTTACAATATTGATCAGTTATCCAGTGATGTTATCTAATGATAATGATAAACTTAATTGTTTAAAAAAATTTAATAAAACTAATTTTACATGTACACTAAAATTACCTTATAACCTTAATGAAATCCTTGAAAAAGGAAAAATGAGACAAAAGAAATCTATTTTTGTTAATGACCTTCACAATGAAATTAATATCCAAAAATATGAAATGAAAGAATTAAAATTAATACAATTAAATCTTTAAGAGGATTTTCTTGAATTTAAACAGAAAATGATCATTCAAAAATTCTCCAATAATGAAGGAATTGAAACTTTTAATAATAATGAACAACAAATTTTTTACTCTAACTATCTTAATCAACTTACTGAGATAACAATTATAAAATGGTTAATAAATATCACAATTAAAATAAAAAATGAATTTATTTTAGAAACAATAGTTTTGTTTGATAAAGGTGTAGGTTTAAATTATATTAAAGAAGGATTAATTCTAACCAAATATTTTGAAAAAACAACTCAATCCTTAGGTACTACATTTGGTAACAAATTAAGAGTAGATTTTAAATTATCTAATGCTGAAATAATAAAAGATAATATTTCATATAAAACCATTTTTATACTTGTAAAAAATTTAAAACAAAATGTTATTTTAGGAGCACCTTTTATTAACTTAATTCAACCCTTTTCTGTTAATGATTTTGGTATTGAGACATTCTATTTCAAAAAGAAAATTATTTTTAATTTTGTCTCAAAACCACAAACAAAAATTTTAAATGAGCTTAAGCATAATTTAATTTCGGAACTTATTTGTCTAATAGAATGTAAGGAAAAACATCTAATGTATTTAAGAAATAACCTTGAGTTTAAAAGAATTGAAACTCATCTTTCCAATAAAAACTTAATGGGAAAAAAATTTATAATTTAGAATTGGAAATTAAAAATTCTATATGTTCAATACTTCATCATGCTTTTTGGAATCGTAAGTCCATATTGTAGATTTGTCTTATGAAAATGATTTTAATGAAAAAAACATTCTAACTAAGGCAAGGCTTTCTCAAATGAATAATAAAGTTTTAAATCATTGCAAAAATAAGATAAATGACTTTCTTAATAAAAAAAATTAATTCATAAGAGTAAATCTCAATGGAGTTGTTCAGTTTTTTATGTCAATAAAAATTGCTAAAATAGAAAGAGGTGTACCTAAGCTAGTTATTAACTATAAGCCTCTAAATAATGCTCTAAAATGGATTAGGTATCCTATTCCTAATAAAAGAGACTTACTTAATAGATTACATGATGTTAAAATATTTTCAAAATTTGACATGAAATCTAGATTTTGGCAAATTTAGATTAAGACAAGTGATAAGTACAAAATTTCATTCACAGTTCCTTTTGCTTAATATGAATGAAATGTTATGCCATTCGGATTGAAAAATACTCCTTCCAAATTCTAGAGAATAATGAATGAAATCTTTAATGATTTTGCAAATTTCATAATTGTTTGTATTGATAATGTTTTAATATTTTTATCCAATATAGATTAACATTTTAAACATGTTAAGATTTTTATAAATGTTATTAGAAAAAATGGGTTAGTCGTGTTACCTTCTAAGATTAGTCTTTTCCAAACTAAGATTAAATTCTTATGATTCAATATTCAGAATGGAACAATAATCCTAATTCAAAAATCAATTAAATTTACTTCTAGATTTCTTAATAAAATTAAGGATTAAAATCAACTTCAGAGATTTCAAGGAAGCCTCAATTATGTTGTTGAATTTTTCCCAAATCTTAATATTCTTTGTAAACCTTTGTTTGAAATCATAGTCTGAAATCCATACTTATGTGGTCAAATAAATTAAATAAAAAATAAATGGAATTCCTTATTTATGTATTATCGATCTATCTTTACAAAAAAATTGTAGAAACTGATACTTTTAATTTAGGATTTAGAGGAATTCGGAAATAGAAACAAAATAATAAGGAATATGTAGTTCAATTTGTCTCCGAATATTGGAATGAATGCCAACGTAATTATTCAACAATCAAAAAGGAAATTTTAGCAATTATTTTAACTATCTCCAAGTTTCAAAGAGATTTATTAAACCAAAAATTTCTTTTCTGAATTGATTGTAAAGTTGCTAAAGATGTTTTAATTAAAGATATTTAAAATATTGCATCAAAACAGATCTTTGCAAGATGTCAATCTATTCTTTTTTTTTTATTTTTAAATTAAGTATATCAATGGATCATCAAATTCCTTTCTTAATTTTCTTACACGTGAATTTTTGTTGAGAGATGCCTCTCAAAAATGATAAAGATAAAGGAAAAGCTCTGTTAATCTCCAAAAAGGGATTACCTAATGTCAAAATATGTTAGATATTTGTAAATCATCCAATACTCCTCTTGCAATTAAAGGGGATTCCTCTTCAAACACTTCTAAACTAATGTCTCCTAATGCTTAGTCTTCCAATGACCAAAATGTCTAGTCTTATAATATTCAAATACAATCTAATGAAAACCTTTTTGAATTGGCTAATATAACAATTACTCTGGAATTACTTAGAGCAATTTCGATTGCTCTAAACCCCAAAAATGTACCTCCTATGCTTCTAGGAATTCCTCATCAAATGGACGATCAGAGAAGGAATCGGAATGTACAGATTACCGAGGTAGCATCTCAGTACCTCCAATGTCAAAACTTGCAATTCAAAAGTCAAAATTTTTTCAAAAATCCATTTCCAGATATGTTTTCTCTATCGAAGAAGACATGTTTGAAAAGGATCTATTTGAATTTGCAAGAAAAGTTCTTACAAAAGATTTCTTTTATGTTCCATATGATTTTTACAAATTAATCCAGTTTTATGAAAGAATTTTAATTGACACTAGATCAATTTCTTTCAAGCATTTTGAAAATGATTGAATGATAAGTTATTCTACAGCCAGAGTCCATAAGGTATTTCACCTTAAGGAATGGCGAACCCATCCAACAATACCAATTAAGTTCAATATGAGCCCTTTGTTAGCTTAACCAATTTATTAAGCCAGTTATAATTATTACGATTACAAACAGGTTTGGTGGAATGTTTTTTACTAAATGAATACAAAACGATCACACATGGCTCTTTTTTTGTTTTGTAATTGTTCATAAAAAACCCTTCCTTATTGGTTTGTATACTAGTAGGAACAATGTCGAGCAATCCCTGAAATTGTTCATGAAAAGGCTACAAATGGTTTCAATGTTTTATGAAAAACTGTAACCCAATACTACATGAGAAATGCTTCTCAAAAGAAATATTTTATTTCATGCATATTAGCATGTCTTAGGTTATGATGTGGTTTTTTAATTACAAATCTAATAAAACCACAAATACCACAAATTTAGTCAAGATGTATAAAGTCAAATGGTGGGATAGCTTTAAAACATAGAATAAGGTTGAAGAAGAATCAATTTTAAATTGGATCAAGATCCATAATTCTTCAATTATTCCTACCAATGTCTTAACTCTACTATTCCATGACAGATGATTTTTAATTTCTTTAGCTTATGCTAGTTCTTCGGATTAGATGAAACAAATTTTGGAGAAAGCATTAGCTAGCATCAGTGAATCAACACAAAGATCAAGTTTAGATTCAACAACTGGATCAAAATCTCATCACAATGAAAATACAAATGAAGATAATTGCTACAAGATAGATCCAGGCAATCCTTAATCAATGTACGTATTTTGTTTCTTGTATGTATATTGCACTGTAAAATACAGTTTTTGTACATACACTAATGTATCACAACGCATAATGAAATCATCAATGATGTCATTTACCATCTGACATATTACTATTCATTACAGTAAAATGTTTCCTATTTTTACTGTTTCTACAGTAAACTATAGGCCATAATGATACTGTTCACTACAGTACTTAGTCAACCTCCTCAATTATAAAATATTACTCCCTCTCATTCAGAACTAAGGTCGGATACACACATACATTTCTCTCTTCCTCCCAAACTCTCTACTCACCTCTTATCTCTCAAACACTTATTATTACTCTCTCTCTCTCTCTCTCTAACCACCTCTCTTCTCTACACACATCTCTGCTCTTTCTTATCTTTTCTTACTTCTTTTTTCTCTTCTTTCATCTTCATCCAATCTAGTTTTCTTCTTTCACAAATATTCTTCTTTTCCTTTTTGAAGCGTTCCCACGCTTTTGTCTTAAGGTTTAATACTAATATCTCTTAATGTTTTCAGTTTTCTCTAAATGATCTGAATGTAATGCTCTTATATTTTGTACAAACTTTTTAATGAAATAAAGTTTCTATTGTTTTATTATCTCTCTTGTTATATTACATCTTGTATGAGAAATCTCCAATTAACTTGGGTGTAACTCCACAAGATCTGCTAATTTATTATTAACTATTGCAAGACCCCATAATCGGCTGGTATTATCGCCTATAATGGTTTCATATTAATACTTATTCCATACATTTAATGTTTAATATTTCTATATAAAACCCCACTAGTCTTTGCACTACCGCTTATGGTGATTTTCTGTTTATATTTTTGCTTATATAAGACTCCATAGGGCAGTTGAAACTAGCAATAAGTAGTAAAGTGGGTAGTGACCCACTGGCGGCCATAAATGGTTGCCCAGCCCCAAGGGGAGGTCGCGTGATCTCTAAGCCACCTAATTTGAAAGAAAACAAAAAACAAAAAACAAAATTTTGCTGCAAAACCTAATAGAGTGAAAATTGGGTCATGCAACCTAATCTCAACTCGATTGGGTTTCTACTTATTATTTATTTATTTTTGGTTTTGGGTGGTTGTGGGAGGTTACCCATCACCAAGGGAAGGTTACGCGACAGCACCCTCTCCCCCTTAGGCCACCCATGACCACTAGTGGGTCTCACAACCCACTTTGTTACCTGTGGCCAGATTCGACCACTCTAAGGTTAGGGGTTAGCAGCATTTTTTTTTTATTTATGTTAAAATAAATATTAATATATATGTGTATAAATATATATAATTATTATTTCCCTTTTTCAAATTTTTTATTTTTCTTTTTCATTATTCTTATTTTTCTACATATTTTTTTTATATTTTTATAATTATTTTATTATTTTATTTAAAAATTATACATGTACAAGTCAAGTGCTGACACATATCCATGATAACGAAAAAGTTAATAAAGTTTAATGGAATAACTTATTTAATATGAGTTGAAAAGGTTAATAATTGAAATGAATTAAATAAAATATTGATGATTGAAATAGATTAATTAAAATGTTGAGGATTGATTTGTAAAAACATGATATATTAAGGACTTTTTTGTACTTTTTCCATTAATTTAAACACCTTGCAAGGCTTAAACAAAAATAGTCGATGATGGAGCCAATATATATGGATCTTTTTAATTGCATAGTTAAAAGTTTTTAGCTAGTGCAAATTTGGTATTTATGGCCTGACAAACCAATATTAATTCTCTTCTATAATATATGTGAGAGTTTTACTTGCATGAGTATTGTAATGCTCCAAATTAGAGAGTTGTAACGGTTTTGTTGTGTAAACCAATCTAGGTTAAAAACTAATTACTTTAGTCACTAACGTAGGTATAGATTACATATGGTGTTTGCCATACCACCACTTTGAGTCATTTAATTCTGAGTCTAATAGATATCAACCTATGATATAATTTTTTAAAATAGCTTTTAAAAATAATATTGTGGCTCAAATAACTAAGAATATCAAGTTTTACAAATGATATGGAATACAAAATGTTTTAAGAATTAAATTAATTTGAGAAAATAAAGTGATTAGTAAAGGATTTATAAAAACTTACAAGTTTTACAGAGCATAGTTGAAAACTAGAGGATCACTAGTGGAGGCTTTATTAGTTTTCTTATAAGTTAGTAAAATCGATAAATAAATAAAAATTTAGCCTATTAGTCTTGAATTTCACTCTTTGACCTTATTTTCTAATGTTTTGAAACTCAAGTAGTATCCATGTATCTACTAACGAACTTATTAAATAGCTATAGAGGAATGAATGATAACTTGCTCTGTAAGTGAAATAGAGATAGTAGTACATATATGGCACAAAGCAACTAGGATTTTCAAGCAAGTTTAGTTAAATGCTATGCATGTACAAACAAGTGCTATCGTACGATATTATCCGGTTTATTGTAAGATCAGAGAAGATGTGTTAGCTTTAATCTAGGTTGAGAAGTTTGAAGCCGCACATTTCACGGATGGGGACCAAATTAAGGCTGTGCAGTAGAGAATACGCTTTATGATAATTCTGATTTTAAACATATTTCACATGGTATTTTATAGTATTTCCCTTACATTTTTTGTTTTCTTTAAAGAAATCGATACTTAATTGAGTAAAATTTTGATTTCAAGGTTTGACCGCGTTCTTGAATCGAAAACGAAGAAAAGGAATCAAGTTTCACTCAATTCGGAGTTCAATTGAAGAAGTTATGAAGTTTTGAAGTTGCACAGTCTGAGACATGACCATATCCCTAGGCTGTCTCCATGCAGGGAAATTTGCCAAAGTCAGAAAGTTACACGACCTAGGGACACGGTCATGTCCCAGGTCGTGTCTGGTAAAGAAAACGAAAACCTTATAATACAGTATAAAAGGACATATTAGGGTTTCACAAGACATATAAGACATTGGAGAAGAGAAGAGACTTGAGGAGAAGGAGAAGAAAAAGGCGAAAGCAACACCGACTTCAAGATCGAAGAGATTTTTCATCAATCAAAGGGGTTTTTCATGTTTTATTTTATGTTTTTGATGGAACTCGTTTTTAGTTTCATTATGATAGCTTAGAATTCGTGTATTTAGGATTATGGAACTTAGGGTTTCATGTGACTCTTGGGTTGATTTAGAATTCTCAATAAAGTTTCTATCTTTGCTTGATTCAATTATGTTGTTTAATTGTTAATTGATATTTCTAGAATATCAATATATGATATTATGCATGGTGATTGAGAAATTATATGTATAATTAGATATTTACATAATTGGAGAGAATTACATGTATACTTAGAGATAAGATACATGTTTTTTTTTTCTGGAAAGTTAATTATTTGTGTGGGAATTCATTATACATTAATGTAATTCTAAATTATATTACTAAGTGAAGAGATTCTAGTAAATAATTTAGGATTAGGGTTAATATGCTTGAGAAAGATATTAACTTTAATTGTGAATCCCTCCGGTCAAGAATAATAGAAATTGAATTGAATATATTTTAAGCGGTCACATGTTAAACACTAGGGGAAATAATTCCTAAATACGTTATTGCATACTTGAAGTCGTTCTTAGTTTTATTGATTTTTAAATTGCTTAATCAAGTCCCATAATTAGTTTAGTTTGTTAATTTCATTATTTTTAATTCATTTAACTCATCATAATTTTCCGGTTAGATAATAAAGCTAAGGTTAATATTAGTACTCGAAGTCTCTGAGAGACCGACTCGGACTCACATCCGCTATATTAAAACTAATAGGTGCACTTGCCTGATATCACTTTACCCGAGACTTCACTTTAAATTATGATCCCTAACCTTACCACGACCTCCTCTCCTATCACTTAATTCGACTAAGGATGAGAAGATGACCATTTCAATTATCCTTATTAAAGGGTTCGTGTTCGATCTAAGAATCTTAGTCATTTCTCCTAGTGGGTTGTGATGTGTGTTCAATTAGAAGTTAAGCCAAGTTTATTTTGGATTGCTTTTAAGGCCATCAAGTAATTTCAAACGGTTCAAAGTAAATAATATCATAAAGTAATCAATACATAGGTAAAAAATACTCAGAATAGCATAACCATATTCAAGCACATACATTGCATAAGCATAGACAACTAACTTATAATCACAAACATGATATATACAAAAGACTCCATGTATTCTTAAACAATACTTCAAAGTGCAATGAAGCATTGACCCTAATTACCTAGGTTTTGATTATTTGCTAACTTGGTAGTTAAAATTGTGAAGTAATATAGGAGTTGTACAAAGTTTTAGTTAATATCAACTTTATTTATTTTACTGATTGAGTTATATATTAGCCTTAGTGAGTATAGTTTACAGTACGTATAGAATAGTTAGTTAAGTTGGTTAGGATAACAACAAGTATAAATGGCCTGTAATCAACTGTATTGGATATGTAGAGTCATTTTCTTCCATCAATTACTTCTAACTTTGCTTTGTTTCCCTTGATCTCCTTCGTATTGTTGCATCATTCTTTAGATATTAGTAAACTTCACATGGTATCAAAGCGATCTAGTTGAGATCTTAATGGTTGTTTGTAAGTAATTCTCTATCATTTGATTAGAGGTTGGTAATAGTTTGAATTTGTGAATATGGATGCACATGATCAATCATTAAATGATCCACTGTTTGTTTCATCTTTCAATAATCCTGGTGCTATATTAGGTAATATTCTTTTTAATGGAACCAATTTTATGGCTTGGAATAGATCTATTCGCATAGCTTTAGGTACAAAACTCAAGTTAGGATTTATAGATGGAACAATACCTAAGCCTAAGCCTAATTTGAATGATTTAATACATTAGACTCATTGTGATTATATGGTTCATTGTTGGATATTAAACTCCATGACATCGAATTATCACAAAGCTTCATTTTTGTATAATCATCAAGAGAGTTGTAGGTAAAGGTGTGTGAACAATACGAACAAACTAATGGACCACTGATTGTTCAATTGCAGCATGAGATTTCTAATACTAGACAAGGGAATTAGTCCATCACATCATACTATAATAAGCTCAAAAGGTTATAGGAAGAGCTAAATGCATTGAATCTGTATCCTACTTGTAGCTGTAGGAGATTAGAGTATTGTACTAGTGATTTTATGGATAGGATGTTAGAATTTGAGTCACAAGTGAAGTTGATGCAATTCTTAATGGGTTTATCATATGTGTTTTAATCAGTATGCAATCAAATATTAACAGCTGATCCCTTGCCTTCAATTAGTCGTGCCATTTACTTAGTTTTACAAGCGAAAAAGCAACGACAAGTTACTACTATGCTGTCGAGTGATGTTAGATCCAATGTCTTTAATGTTTCTAGATTCAATAGGAAGAAAGTTTTTGGCAAGAAAATGGATTTCAAGATAAATAAATCATATTGCAAATATTGTCAAGTTGAAAGACATACTGTGGAAACTTGCTTTGAATAAATTAGATACCCAAATTGGTATAAGCGTAGAAAAGGGAAGAAAGGGAACATGAAACCAACTTCAACAGCCGTAAACTGCACACATAGAACAAAGATCATCCTTCTGTGAAGTATAGTACTCCGTTTGATCATGAAACTAGTGAGGGTAGTCATAACATTTTTTACTCACAAGTTTTACATGGTATTTATCGAGAAGTATTAAGGATGATGAAAGATTAACAAAGAAGTAATAATAGAGATCCCAATTCAGTTGAAGTAGTTGCTAATTACGTAGGTAATACTCACTTTAACTCATCTAGGAATGTTGAATAATAAGCTGGGATCATGGATTGTTGATATAGGGATAAGTGATCATATGATACCCTTTGAGTGTCTTTTACATAACAAGTAATTTCTTAAACACCCTATACACTTTTCTCTCCTTGATAGTTCAACTAAATTGATACATGTAATTGGTTCCATCCCCATCACTTCACACTTAACACTCGATCGTATGTTTCTTGTATTTAACTTTAAACACAACTTGTTATCTATCCATAAGCTACTATAAGATCAAGGACTTGTTGCACAATTTAACTCCACTTCATGTTTATTTCAGGACCAGATTACTAAACAAAGTCTATTCATAGCAAGAGAACACTATGGCTTATATCTCTTGTAATCTAAATGAATTGATTGTTGTAATACTCTTTTTGAACAAATTTGCTTTAGTCCTAGTAAAGTTTGTTGTGTATCCCACACAAATAATAATAATAATTCCTTAGATATTGCTTTATTACATGCAAGACTAGGATATACATTTGTTTCTAAGATGTTGCATGTGAGTAGCTGTAAAAATAGTGCTTCTTTAAAACACTTTTTCTATGAAGTGTATCAAGTGGCTAAATTACATCGGTTTCCTTTTCTTAGAAGTGAATGTGCTTCAAAGTCTATGTTTGATTTGCTGTATATAGATTTGTGGGGGGTGTATTCTGTTGCGTCGAGAATAGGGGAACAATACTTTCTTAACATTTTTGATAAATATTCACGCAGGACTTAGACTTATCTACTGAAATATAAAAATTAAGTGCTTACTACTATTTAATCCTTTATTAAGTATGCTCAAACTCATTTCAAAGTCACTCCTAAATACATTAGAACAGATAATGGTGGGGAGTTTGTCTTATGAGAATGTAATTGGTTTTTCCTTGATCATGGCATTATTCATCAAAGGACAATTTCACATACTCCTCAACAAAATGGAAAAGTAGAAAGGAAGCATAGACATCTTTTGGATACTACTTAAGTTTTACGGTTGCATAGTAGTTTCCTAAGGCAATTTTGGGGAGATTGTATTTTAACCGTAACATATTTAATTAATAGGATGCCTACGTACACTCTTCATTGGAAAACTCCTTATGACATTCTTTTTAGCCATAATGCTTCCTATGATCACTTACGGGTGCTATGATGTTTGTGCTTTGCTGCTGATATTACTCCTCATAAGGATAAGTTTGATGCTAGAGGTCTGAAAGGAGTGTTTCTTGGATATTGTAGGAATCGAAAATGATATAAAGTGTATCTTTTAGACAACAAGAAGGTGGTCACAAGCGGGGATGTTGTCTTTTGTGAGAACAAATTTCCTTTCAAGGACAATGATGCGTGTTCACTTCTTCAAAATACTCACTTGTTTTCTCTTTCTCATGCTACCTTTAACACTACTTCTCTTGGCTCATTAGATGTCTATTGTTTTACTCCTGCAACTACATCTCTAGTCCTTTATTCTTTTAACCAACATAGTTTAGCCCTTTCCGATGATTAGCTTCTTGTTAAGTGTCTTACTAAACCAACAAAAGCACCCCAAATGGCTTGAAGACTATGTTCATACTATTCATAGTGTCTTGCCTACTTTGTTTATTTCTAAGTCCTCATCTCATTCATCTGCTAATTGTTCTTCTATTCAATATCCCCTTTTTCTTCCTCAACATTTTGTTTATTATTGAAAGGATTATATGATTTCTTTTGCCAATATGTTAACAACTAAAGAGCCTACCTCTTATTCATAAGCTGCCCAAAATGAAATGTGGGTTGAAGCAATGAATAAAGAGTTGAAGGCTCTTCAAGATAATCATGTATGAGATTTAACTACTTTACCTCAAGGCAAACGTGCTATTGGATGTAAATGTGTATATAAAATCAAATATAGGGCTGATGGTAATGTAGATCGTTATAAAGCTAGATTGGTTGCAAAAGGATACACTCAAGTTGAGGGAGAGGATTATCATACTACTTTTTCTCCTTTTGTACACTTAGGTACTATTTGCATTTTATTTGCCATTGCTGCCATTCATATTTGGCCTCTTCATCAAGTGGACATTAACAATGCGTTCTTCTATGGGTTCCTTGATAATGAGATTTTTATGGATCCACCTCCAACTAAACTAAGGCAAGTATGTCATCTTAAGAGGTCCTTATATGGGCTTAAACAAGCCTCCCATCAATAGAACTTGGAAATTTCAAGCTTTCTTCTTAAATAAGGATTTATTCACTCTCAACATGATTATTCCTTGTTTGTGAGGACAACAAATGATGGTTTGCTTGTAGTATTACTGTATGTTGATGATATGATAATAATTGGCACAAATGAGTCTCTATTCATATTCTTAAAGCACGATTGCATGACACTTTCACTATTAAGGACTTGGGAGTTGCTCACTTCTTTTTACGAATAGAAATCTTTCACAATGTTAATGGTATATTTTTGAATAAGAGGAAGTTCATCACTAATATTCTTGTAGATACTGGACTTACTACAGCTAAACCACTGTAGTATCCTTTTCCTTTCAGTATGAAACTTTCTTCTTCTGCAGGTGCTTCCCTTGATAATCCTTCTTTTTATCGCAACATTGTCGGGAAATTTTTTTAACTTACACTCACTAAACCTAATATTTTCTTTGTTGTGTACTGTCTCAGTTAGTTTCTTCAATCTCCTTGTGTTAGTCATTTGAAAAATGCATTTCATGTTCTTCGCTATCTTAAGGGGACTATTAATGAAGGGCTTTTTTACTTTGCATCTAGGTACTTTGATCTCTATGGATTTTTTTATTTTGATTAGGGTGCCTGTCCAATTGATCGAAAATCATTAAGTGGCTATTGTGTTTTGCTTAGCTCTTCCTTGATTTCATGGAAAACAAAAAAGCAAGATATGGTTTTAACTTCTTCCATCGAAGTAGAACATTGCAACATGGCTACTATTACCAATGAATTACTTTGGATTTCCTATATTTTAAATGATCTCAAGGTTCCTTTAACCTTTCCTATTTGACTCTTTTGTGATAATAAGTCCACTTAATTACTTGCTGATCATCCATGCTTTCATGATCACACCAAACATATTGCTGTTGATGTTCATTTCACCTGTGATCAAGTAGCTAAAGGCTTTTTTCAAACTATGCATATTCCTTCTAAGTTTCAACTTGCTAATTCTTTTAACTAAACCAATGTTGGAAACACAGCTCAACTATAGCAAGTCCAAGGACGGTCTACCTTAAAGTGGGGGGGTGTACTAAGCTTTACTTAATATCAACTTTATTTATTTTACTGATTGAATTGTATATTAGCCTTAGTGAATATAATTTACAGTATGTGTAGAATAGTTAGTTAAGTTAATTAGGATAATAGCAAGTATAAATGCCTTATAACCAATTGTATTGGATGTGTATAGTCATTTTTCATCAATCAATTACTTCTGACTTTGCTTTGTTTTCCTTGATCTCCCTTGTGCCGTTGCATCATTCTTTGGATATTAGTAAACTTCACAAAACTTGTTCTTCTTAAAAAATATCCTTATATGTTTATCCAATCAATCATTTTAGTTATTATATATAAGACATGAGATTCCATTTATTTGTTTTTCTTAAGGATTAAATTGATTGGGAATTCAATTTATAAGATATATATTATTGAGCCTAAATTTTCAGTTTTCTTAATTTTAATTTAATTTTCTTTTTTCCTGATTAATACTATACCTAAACCCATTTAATATTAACTTTCAACTAAAGAAACTGAAATTTCACTTTTTTATTTTAAATAATAACTTTTGGAGTTACCACCTGACTGAAGTCAGGAAAAAGAAAAGAAACCATAATCAATTAGGTGGAATGACTACGATTTATCTATTGATTTTCAAGTTCAATTTGAATGAAAAATCAGAGGGTTTCGAATTTGAGAACTAACCTATTAAATCCTAACATATACCACTATCTCTTGTCGAAATTAGGTTTTTTCTTCTATATTATCCTTTTTTTTATAAATATCTTTAAAAAAGTAAAAACCAAAAGAAAAAAAAAACTTTCTAAATTTCTGTAGATTTTATCGTCACCTCGAAGGTACCTGTGTATCGGCTAGTTGGGATCAAACGATTGTAATTCTTTCCGAAAATTTTAGTGTATTAGTTTATTTTAAATTTGAAAACCGACTGAGTTTATGTTTTTATAAATTTAACTTATTCAAAAAAAAATCTAAAGGGTCCTAATTCTCGAATACTTTTATTTTTATAAAAAAAAACTCTCTAAAAGTCCTATATTTTTTTAAAAGGGTTTTTTTATTAATTTTTATTTTTATTATTTTATTTTAAAATTAATTTTCTATGTGAAGAATCCTAAAAAAAAAACTTAATGCTAAAAATTTCTAAGCTAATACATATTTACATATATATATATCTATAGTACTACTATTAAATAACTATCTACCTAAATAATATAATATACTTAATCTATATATAAAAAAACTAATACCAAAAGAATCCACTAATCTAATATATACATAACTATTTATAAATAACTAAGGATCTAATATGATATAATAATAATATAATAAATAAATTCTACAACTGAATCTGAACTTACCATTCAGTAAAGGAGCAGTGTGGATGGCAATTTGGTGCGTGCTGTGTTGAATTCGTTGGCGACCAGCAGTGGACAGTAGGCTGTCGCATATTGGCGCTTGAGGACGTGCGTGGCTCGACTATAGAGTGCGGTGGCGGTGCAGTGAGGATCGGAGTGATGATAGCGCGACTGCGTTTCAGGTGGTGGACAGTGACGCGTTGCTTCCTGTTCGTGTGTTGACTTGTTGTGTTGGTATTGCAACGGAGTGTGGTCGGTAAACGTAGCGCGCTCGGTGAAGTTTGTGTGCGGCAGCGTGGATGGTGTATCCATGTTGCTACTGTGGTTTATCGATTGCTACGGACGAGAGAGAGAGGGTATTCAATGATTGCAGTTGCGGGTTCGTGTGAGAGCTTAAGAGAGGCGTTGGTGGTCGGTGGAACTTGCTGTGGTGGAGCGTCGGGTCGTGCGTCTGGCGCTGCCGTTGGCGGCAAGGATGAGTATGTCGCCTGCTGTTGGTGAAGAGGTGAGGACAGGTTGGCTGATCGTGGACTGATGCCGCTGTTGCTGCTGCAGGGATCGTCTAACCCTTCTAGCTAAACGACATCCTTATGCTAATTTTGTCTGTGCAGTTAATTTTGCATCTCTAGTAGCAGCTCCGGTGTAAATTATCGCATATGAAGTTTCTGATGCCTTGTACATCTATGTAAAGTTTCATCCTGATTATTTCATTAGTATGTGAGATCTTCAACTATAAAGCCGTATTAATGTAGCATCGTTTATTCCTTCATATAGAAAAAGTTGCACAGATAAAAGAAGTTGATACTATTAGAGGGATAACTAAGGCTTTGAAGAGAGACAATTCCATCAGCTATCGAAGTTCAGGCGCAACCTTTCCTATGATTACGGCTTCATTGAGCTTCTTTAAGCAGTAGTTGACATGGTAACGAATTAGGGTGATATTTTGCAGTTGTCCCCAAAAATCTTGTATACAAAAGGCAAGTCTTTGGAGCAAGAATATGTGACGGATCTGCCTTTCACTGGTCCATCATCAAAGCCTAAAACATTGATTCCAATACAAACTCCATGTGCTGTGATGAAGATTGTGTTTGTATTGTAGTTTTGGATGATTGTCCAATGAGCTATTGGTTTTTTTTTTTTTTTCTTCAGGATAGTGTATGTTTTTCATGAAATGATAAAAATTAAATTAGATCCGAATAATTTATATTAATTCAAATCCAATTTAATAAAAATCAAATTAAATTCAAATCTTAACAAAAAGATTTAATTAGATGTGATTTCATACGCTTAACTCGCTTTTTGTAAAAAATGAAAAAGATAGAAAAATAAAAGACATATTAGCGTATAATGAAATTCGAACCTATGATCGCAATCTAACCTAATGTCAATGTTCCAATGTTTATCTGTTGGGCTATTGGTCTATGCCTTAATTTTTAATACAATTAAATTGTACTTAAATTATGTAATTTTCTAAAATAATTATTTAAATTGAACCAAAACTAAACCAATTGACTCTAAAATAATTTATTTCCTAAAAATCTAAAATTTTTATAATTTTCTTCTTTTCTCTTTTTTTTTTATTTTCATCATTTTTCAATTTTTATTATTATTTTTTATTTTAGAATTAGGACCTTAAAACAAAAATTAGAACTACGGGAGTAAAAAATTACGTGTCTACATATTTACATAAGTGTAGGAAGTTAAAATCATTTCATAAATGAATCTTACCTTCAATATCCTTTAAGTAAGATTATAAGTTAGGTCGCTCTTGAAGTTCTTAAACTCAGAAGCTTCTGAGTTATCTCCTAAGTCATATCAAAATTAAGGTTTTAACAGGATTAGCTTCTAAATCAACCTCTAAGTCTGACCCTAAAATAATACTATAGATGTCCTATAGATTACCCTCTGAGGTAACTTCTGAGTATTCACATTTATGTCTTTTTACTTCGAATACCCTCTAAGTCACCTTTTGAATTGACTGTATGATCTACTTAATTTTAGATTTTTCGCCGAGATATCTCATAAGCTATCCTTTGAGCCATATGGGCATCGAAGTTCATAGTAGATTCAACCTTAGAGTAAATCTCTAAGTTTGGTAAATACCCAAGATTTTTCATTGAAAACCCTTTGCTATAAATTATGAGTGTTCACATATTTACAGTTGCCTTAAATTCTCTCCCTGAGTTACCTTCTAAATGACTTGTTGAGTATACTAGGAATTTAATTTCTTAACAGAAGATTGTTTGAGCTATCTTTTGAATTTAGCTAGATTCATAATTTAAAGGAATTTACCCTCTAAACTTTCCTTTAAGACTGGCATCTTCAAAGTTCTTAAAAATATTCCCTTTGAGTTAGTTTTTTAGATTTTCCTGTTTTACCATTCATTCATAATTTTGCTTCTGATTTAATTTTTGAGTGAATATCTATAGAACATTCCTCCACTTCATTATTCCCTAGAATCCTCATCTAACACATCACCACTTATCAATACTCCAATTCTGATACTATCAAATTATACATATAAGTGGTATATTCTTGATTTTCTTAACTTTTTCCAATAAAACCCCTTCCAACAACATCCATATACCACAAAATACATAAAAAATTAGTTAAACCTAAAATCCAAGTGACGTAATTAAGGAAAATTCCGTTAATTTGATTAAAAACACCATTTTGGTTATAATTTAGGGGCTAAAAAATTATGCAAAATATAGAAAATAGATTTGTTGAAAAACTTTACATAGAAATGTAATACAAATATAAAGTAATTTATAGAAAAATTTTGAGGTTAAAGTTACATAATTTGATTTGTTTATTTTGATATAAAAAATAGCTCGATTTCTTAGCACATATACTATAGCTACTAAATTTTTACAAAACAAAAATTTTCCTAGATTTTATTCATAAAAATACATAGGAATAAATTTTTCCAAATTTTTTTTATTATTTTTAGTATTTTTATCTAATTTTGTAAAATCAAATCAAATAAGACTTTCACCAAAGTTGGCTTTTCCAACCATCATTGGTGGCCACCTCCTTATCAACCAGCCTAGCCACTAGGTGCTCTATCACCTGGTGGCCGTGGTTGACTTTTTGTTACTCCTTAAACACTCATACTGCTCTAAGCTTAATTTATGTACTAATTTCGTAAATTTTTGCCCAATTTATTTTTTTAATCTTCAAACTTGGTGCTTAATTTTTCCATATCCTTTTTTGCTTATACGAAATGTTGGAGAGTGTTTCTAGATTTTTTAGAACTATTTGGAGTGTTAAAATGAATTTACTTTCTCTTTCTTATAAAATTGGAGTTTATAATTAGCTAATTGCATGTTTACCTTAACTTTACTCACTAACACTTGTCCCATAAACTCCACAAGCCTAATCTGATCTAAATCTAGCTACCACATGTGTTTTTATAATTTTTTAGTAATTTACTATGATTTGTTTTACTTATTTTAGCTTAAAATATAAATAATTAGTTATTTTAATTATTTATGGGTATATATTATTATATAAATATTGCACACAATGTATACATATTTACTCTATGTGTTATTTTATGTCACATAATATTTTTTTTTACATATATAATTTATCTCTAAATACTTACTAGTTATCAGAGTTTATTTTTAGCTATTATAATAAATACCACATAATATGATTAAATTATATTAACTTAGCTATATTATTATTATTTTATTATATTTTTAATATCCAAGTCCATGAGGTCTTATCAAGTAATGTCTCGAACTTACTCTTAAATTTCTATTCAATCAAATTCATCGAAACCTTAAATTATCCACTCAAAGCAATTAGGTGAAAATTTGGGTTTTGCATTTCTACCCCTTTTTGGAAAAAAATTTGTCCTTAAAACTTCAATAATCAATTACATTTATCACTAATCTTTTAGTCTTCTAATATCATCAACCCCATCCATTAAAATAAAAGTATCACTAACCTAATTGCTAAAAGATCAATGGTACTATTTCTTTATCGCTATCATAGATGTCCCAAGTCAATTCCACTTGTAACGATCCCCCTCATTTTATTTTCTACATACTTTATGTTTCAGTTTCTTAACCCAAAAATCTATTCATTTTTCTTTTTATATAGGTTGTTTATCTATTGTATTATCCTATTGAAGATCTATTAATTTAACCCCTAATACTCCCTTTTGACTCCTCGTAAATTTACTTAGTATTGGTATATAAGATACTTTATGGTTTCCCTACTAAACTCAAAGGTAAAATAAGTTGACGTGCTATGTTTAACTTTCTATCCCATGGTAAGATAAGTTATTATCCCCTTCAGGTGAAATATCCTGTGGTGCTCTTTTTAAGGCATCTTTTGGTATTGCCTTTATATTATTAATGGTCATGGTATACATAATATCTCTCCACATTCGCCTATGTTGCAAGGATACCATAAATTCATGATTGCTATCTTATTCATCTTCGCATTGATAAATCTACCAAGTTTCATTCTTAGTAAACTCTTAGTTGTCATATCTTCTGAATTAGTTTCTAATAGAATGTATTCTCTCAACTTTTGTTTGTGTGCTTTTGGAAACTTAAGATCTAAATCTTCTAAGTCCATGATACTTAAGTACGATAATTATGATTTGTCTTTTGATCCCTAATATAATTAAAACTTCACTTCGAACATTTCTCTAAACCAATTTTGATTACTAGTGTATATATTATCTCCTGTCTTTACTCTTTATCATGATTTATTAACTTTTGAATCCGATTATCCAGTATGTTGAGAGATTACTTCCTTATTGCTATCACTTTAGTTGGATTCCTCCTTTAGTCAATATTGTTTGCACAGTTAGAAGCTTAGCATTTCATATATTAGCACATACAATTGAAAAGTTGAGGTTAGCAATTCTCAATCCTTTTACAAGCTTGTACTCAAATGGGATAAAGATTGACTCAACGGACAAATTCAATTTAATTGACAAAACCGACACAATTCTAAAATGATAAGGACATTAACCAGTTTCTGACTTTATGATTGGTACAATATGTTTGAAGTAAGTCGAAGACAAATGGTTTACAAACACATGCCTTGTAATAGACAAAGAATTTATTATGAGAGACAAGAATCATAAACTTGCCATCCTTTTTTTGCATCTCATATGTGCCCAATGACGCATTTAAGGTACACTACAACCATCACATTCTAATTCTATACATTTGTTTTTCCCTTTTTTTGTTTCCTTAATCAACATAAAGTGTACAATTTTAATAAGTATTCCACAATTTATTGTTACTACGCAAAGATATTAATCCTTTATCTTTATGGATTGCACCAATTCATTATGAACATCTTTACACACTTCCTAGCTGTAATATTCTTTTATTACCATCTCATTTCTATTTCTAAACATATTTCAACTCTTCTTTTTTTTTTTTTTAATCCTAACCTTATATTTTTTCTAAAATTCTCTTAGTACTACATCCAATTTACAATTCATAATTTTCTGAGGATTCTCCTTTTACCATTCACTTGATTTATTGAGTTACCAGGCATTTTCTTAATTCATTTTCTTAATAGTAATACTTTTATCTAGATTACTCTTCGTTAAAGCTCATCCCCTTTTTGTATCTTGGTTCGATTCAAGTCTTTAGTTATGATTTAATTCTAACCTTAGTTCCTTATTTCTAACTGTATGTACCTCTACAAACATTTCATATATTAAGAGTACATTATCTTCCTATTCTTATCTGTTTACATGGTGACATAAATGCAAGTCTTATGATAAGAGTCTTTGACTTTCTTGGTTCAAAACATCCATATTTGCTTTCCTAGATGAGTGTACATCTTTAACTTGCAAACAAGATGAAGTTTATCTTTAATATTTGTCATTGATCACTATTCATTCTCTTTTATTGATCCATATTTTATTACTTGTACTATCCTAGAAGTATTTTTCTTAAGTCTATCTCATAGATTTATTACAGTATTAATCTTTCAAAATTCCTTCACCTTCATACCTTTCAAACTCTAACCTTTACCTTTTCATTTAAGAGTTGGGTGTATCCTTTTCCAATACTCAAAGATCCTAGATTCCCTTACTTTAGCTCAATTTCTATTGTTCGGTCTTTAACTCAAATTGACTTTTCTTATCTTACCAATATCATATAAATTCCACAATGTAAATCCTAATCAATTTTCCTAAATATCCACATAACATCTTTGATTAATATATCTTCTTATACAAGTAACACTGATGAGATATCTCCTACGTATTACTTATTCATGTATTTAACATTATAGCTTGGTATAAAATGTAAGTCTTTGAGCTATTCTCTTAGTGATTACTCCCTGTTGAATCAAAGTCATATAGTCCCTAACAATATATCTTCCATTAATGTTTTTAGTATTCACAAATCATTATATTAATTAAATCCTAGGTATTCATAATGACAGAGATATATCTCATGTGATATCCCAATCTTTACTTATAATAAATAGTAATAAATCAATACATGTGTATATCATGTTACTTATATTCAATCATGCAATATAACATTACTTTCAATCTTACAATTTCATAATGTCTTTAAATAAAAGGCAAGAGCAAAAGGTCACTTACCATGGATCATGTTTAAATACTTATTTTGGGTAGTTGATAGGTCTAAATTAATCTCGATAGGCATTTCAAACTCAAAGTCTATTTGATGTCATTCAAGATCATATACTTTTTATCTCCATAGCTTTTCAATTCTACAACCCAAGATTATACATTAGAATTTTAAGTTTACATTAGAGACAGACTTACATCGGTACTTAACTTTACATTGAAGAAAACTACATTATAAATGAACTTTTCTCAACAAAGAACTACATACTTCCATATGCATTGAAATATCACATGTAAACTTCCTTAAGTAAATTGCTTGTGAATGCCAACTATTTACAAATTATATTTATAATACTAAGAGAACCGAATCCCATCAAAGATTACCAATTACCTCAAAACAGTAGAAGTTCATTTCATAAGTCACAATTTAAGCATGTCGGGAGTATTTGAGTTTCGATTCATTTTATTGTCAAAGGAGCTATTTCCCAAAAAATTATTTCACCCCACAAATTCTTAACTTACAAACTACTAGGCTCTTCAATAACCATCATAACACCTCATAACAATCAATTTCATACTCATTCTCCTTCATCCTTATCATTTTAATTCATAATCTGTACTTATTCACTACATACTTTAAAGTCTTATAATATTTGGAATTTTACACAATCTATTATTATTACTATCATTCTTTGCATTAAGTCTTGATTTACTTCATTGATTTCAACACGACCTTCTGCTTAAACTTCAATGAAAATCTTCTCCTAAAGTTTGATATGGAATTATGTTTCCTTCATTTTTTTTTATACTTCTCTATTTTCTTTTTCATTTGATTATCTATGTCTTATCTTTAGTTTTTAGGACATCGAAATTATGGTTAGAGTCTTCCTTAAGTTCTCATCTAAGTTCTTGTTATATACTTCTTAAAGTTCTTTCAGCTATAGAGCAAGTTTCTCTTAAAACTTAGCCGGGATTGGTTATTAAATTAAAAGAAAACTTTTATATCTACTTTCGCTTTACTAGTGGACATCTAAGAAACCAAACAATGATATTGTAAGGAAACGCCTAAGAATGTAAAGTACTTGTATGAAAACTTGAGTACAACCATAGGAATAGTTCCTTCTCTACTTTACACTCACTTGAAATGCAAAATTGTGGTTATTATAAACATGGCTTTTTTAACCTACCAATATCCTTTCTCCAAAGTTATATTTGTAACATAAACTTTAGCTCTCTTTCCAGTATCTTTCATTTACCTATCAATTATATGATATATTTTGTTGTATGTATTTATAATCTCACCAAGAGTATAAAACATAATTCAATTAGCCTTATTATTTGATGCAAGTTAATCTTCAAGTTTACCTTAATCTTCTACTTAATCCTTTGAATCAGATTTTACAGTATCCTTTGAATTAGATCAAGCCCTACTTACTAACATGAACCTAACAAAGTTTACATCTTACATTTCATTTTGATCATAGCTTACTACTCATTAGCTACCACTAATCTCACCTGAGCTTCTCAATTATACATCATTCAATTCTACAAATAATGTAGTAGCACAACAAATAATTTGTTATCATTTGACTCTATGGTTCTTAACAACTCATCAATCTTTATATTCATTATAATGAGAGCATGAAAATCAATTGTCTAAACTTAATGATTACTATTTAGATATGTGATATAATCATAAGAATTAAACCTACCTTTACCAACTAAGATTTATGAAGTGTTCCTATATCATCCAAAACACTGCTATCTTGACTACTTCTATCAATTACGTTACAAATTATATCATTGAAACAGTTACAATTGTAACCTTCTTAATTATCAAATATCTTTTTCCCTATAGCAACAATGGAAAGTACAAACTTCCATCATCCTTCAGTACTCTCAATTACCTAACTTTTATAAGATGATTCACTTAATAGATATACGAATTTCATATAATTTCGCAAAAGACGTAAAATAGTACTCAATCGGTTCATTTCAAAACAACTCCTACAATTAAACCTTACAATCTATAAGCTCTTCACTATTTATTATCGTCATTAAGCATAAACAAGTTAATGGTTTAGAATCCCAAAAGTAAGCACAACATAAGTTAGATTAGTATTACCCATTACTCTATATTACTTTATACCATATACGATCTCATACATATATGACTTACAAGTCTTAGTTTTTTACATCTTGCTTAATTTCCCCAATTCTCAATGTCCTTAAAGTGTTCTAATTCATTTTAGTTGTGACATTGCAAAGTTAGTTCAAAAGAGTAGTGCTTTAAGCAAATTGCCAAGAACCTAACTTTGACTGTTACTGTAAGCCCTAAAGCTAAGCCAAGTGACCGTAGGATTGAACATAAAATATAAAGTTTAGGACGACCGGTTAAAGGATCCGATCAAACCCAAATTATAAACTATAGATAGAAATATTAGTAAAAATGACCCAGTAAACTTGAATTTAAGAAAATAAGTAATAAAATAGGAAACCATAAAATTTTCAAATTTTAAATTTTAAGTATAATAATTGTTAATTATCGAAAAGGCGAAAAGTGTAATCTAATAACTAATAAATTACTAGAGATAGATTATATGTATACTAAAAATCATAGAATAACCTAAATAATAATTAGGAATGTTCACATGTACCCCATATGTATTTATATGAAGATAAAAATACGCGAAATTTCTTAAAGTGGCTAAAAACTTATTAAATAATTAATAAAAATTATTAATTAATTAAGGAAAAATTAGAAGAAAAAAAATCAGAGAAATTAGGAATGAGGTGGATGTAGTTGTGGCAAGTCGGGAAGTGAAAAAAAAAAAATTACCCAATCAAAATCAAGCAACACAAAAGCCAAAAATTAAGGGATTTGGGCAATGTCTTGTCTAATTTAATACACATTAATTACCAAAAAGTTTTATAAATAGGGAAAAAATTTTACAGAGTTCCTTTAAACAGTTAGAAATCAAAGAAAAATAGAGAGCAACAAAATTCAAGAGAAAAACTAGAGTTAAAAAACAAAGAAAGGAAAACTGTGCAGTTAGGGCTAGTGAGCCAAACTCATACGCTACCACCACCTGGGACCGAGCCACCACTGCTACCTCACTCCAAACCTACCACCTAGACCGGCCGACACACCTGGATTGGTGTTGGAAGGCCAAAAGCCATCGGACCAGGTGGTCTCTTATCTGCTCCGATTTTGTATAATTTTATAAAATTATTTATTTTTCCTAGAAAATTATGAAATTTATTATTCTGAGGTTTTATTGTATGTAGATCTATGGAAAAATAGTGATTAAGTATAATCATGTCTAAAAATATAGGGTTCTTAAGAAATTAAGCAAAACCGAGCATGATTAGAATTAGAAATAAATAGGTTTAAGAGTATAGTTTAGAGCTCAAATTTTTTTTATAGAATGCTTAAGTGATATAGAATAATGCTATGAAGCCATTTTTTCAAATTTAATTTTCAAAATTTTTAAGTAAATTTTTAGTCCTAAAATGATAGAAAAATTGGGTAATTTTGGGTTAATTAGGTGATTAAGATATTAATTACTGATTTAAATAGTAATTAGAGGGTTAGGGATGATAATCTCTGATGTGGAAACCTAATCCTAACTTTGTAGTGTTAAGTTTAATTAATGAAGGAATTATATGGTAATTGTAGAAAATTAGGAATATGTAGAATTGGAAAATTAATAAATATGAAAAATTAGGCTTAATTAGATAATATAATAATAAAAATCAGAATATAATAAACTTGAAATAAAATTTAAGTTTAGCTAATTATATAAAAAAAGTAAGATCTTCTCACATCGGGGAATAAATCCAGTACCCCAATTAGGATTAGTGTGTACCGAACAATTTAGAATAATAAATTAAGACCCAACAGGATATTAGAATACTCAAGCTTAATGTGATTAATTTCACATTAGGATTCGAGCATATTTAAGATTCTAGAATCAAAACTAGAATCTAATTTAGGAACTAAACCTCGAAATAAGGTAAAATGAATCATTAGTAAATAATAGGTATACATGTAAAAAAATAAGCTAAATTATAACTTAGAATACGAATCATTAAAGTATAAGTATAAGTATTAAAAAGACCTATTTGTATCATAGGATACCCAGAGATGAATCAGCTTGCAATTGAGTGATCGGGCAACTAAGAAATTTCAAGTAAGTTGGGTTATTACTTATTATATTAGAGTGTTATTTTATGGTACTCGGAGACTTAAGATTGTATATGGTTGTGATTGTAAGTAGTTTACACGTATTTGATATATCTGAATGCGTGCTGAAATTTATAATGTGGTTGATTGAATTGGTATAAAATTGTTTGAACACTCTAAATGAAATTTAATCTTATTCGACTTAAATGACAAAAAATGTCATACATTGCAACCCGTTAGAGGATCATTAGGATTTTGCAACAAAATACCGACCCCTTCGAAAGGGATAGCGCAAGATTACATAATGGTCCCTTCTTCATCCTTAGTTGAACTAAGTGATAGAAGAGGAGGTCGCGGCGAGGGTGAAGTCAATGGTTCGAAGGTAGTTACGGGAGGAGCGGTGTCACCATTGCACAAGCCTGGATTTGATTGTGAGCTGCTACATAACATGGAAACTCCTCAACTCAGATTAAAACGAGTGAAATTTCTTTGATTTCACAACAAACCGGATTACGTTGTGTGATGACACTTGATTGTTGCATTGTATAAAAATAATTGCTTGATAATCTTGTTTGTGTTTATATACTTTCATGAGTTTCCAATTTAACTTACTGAGCTGTAGTTGCTCATACCCTTATAGATCCTTTTGTAAGTCCTGATTTTTTATTACTTCAAATATTATGCCGCCATACAATTATCCAGGGGTGTGAGGATCAATTTGCTTAGCAGTGGATATGTAGCTAATGTGTTCTTTGTAGTTTAAGACTGAAAGATTGATAGTTGTTATGTAAAATTAGTGAACCGTTATGTTTACGTAGAGTTTCTTGGGAAGTTCTGTGGACTTTATATATAATTATGTATGTTTATTAAAAATTTGTGATAATTAATATATTTGTAGTTAAACACTTAAATGGGACTGTTTACTTCAAAGCAAGGAGTCATCAACGCCTTGTGTAGATTATGTCTATGGTAGGTACTGTGAAGCCAGTTACTATCATAGAATGGTTTACACGGCAGGATTGTTGAGACTCTATGATTTCGAGGCGTAACAGTTTCGCCTTAAACTAAGGAGTTATAATAACCCTACCGTATAAACCAACCTAGGCTAAAAACTAGCCACTAATGTAGGTCTAACTTATACAAGGCGTTTACTACATCACTACTTTGAGCCATATAATTGTGAGTCTAATAGATATTAACCTGTGATATAACTTTTCAAAATAACTTCTGAAAATAATTTTGTTGCTCAAATGATCGAGAAAATTAAGCTTTACAAATCATATGGAGTACAAAATCTCAATTTTTAACAAAAAAGTTTTAAAAATTAAATTGATTTGAGAAAATTAAGCGATTGGTAAAGGATTCATAAAAACTCACATTTTACAGAGCATAGTTGAAAACTAAAAGATCATCGGTAGAGACCCTATTAGTTCTCTTATAAGTTTATAAAACTAACAAATAAATAAGAATTTAGCCCATTAGTCTTGAATCTCATTCTTTGACCTTATTTTCCAATATTTTAGAACTTGGAGTAGAATTAGAGTATTTACTAGGAAACCTGCAAAAAAATATATAGAAATGAATGATAACTTGCTTAACAAGTGGCATAGAGACAGTAGTACAGATCTAACATAAAGTAACCAAGGTATTTAAGCAAGTTTAGTTAGATGCTATGCATGTACAAGTAAGTACCATCATATGATGTTATTTAGTCCATCGTAAGATCAAAGAAATTGCGCCTACTTTAATTCAGGTTGAGGAGCTTGACGACGTATACTTTGTAAATTAGAACCAAACTGGGGCTTGTGTAATGGAGAAAACGCTTCGCTTGAGGCTTTCCTTTGAATCACGATCCCTAAATTTATCGCGATTTCCTCTCCTATCACTTAATTTGACTAAGGGCAGGGAGAAAGCCATTTTAGCTACCCTCATCGAAGAGTTTGTGTTTGGCCTTACAATCATAGTCATTTCTCTTAGTCGTTTTCCCTAATAGGTTGCGATGTGCGTCCGATTAGAAGTTAAACGGAGTTTATTTTATATTACTTTTGGGGTGGTTAAGCAATTTCAAATAGTCCAAAGCAAACAAGATCATGAAGCAATTAGTACATAAGTCTAACACTTTAATTAGCATAAACATATTTAAGCATATATGTCGCATATGCACAGGTAATTAACTTATAATCACAAATAAGATAGATTAAAGCCTCTGAGTATTCTTAAAAAATAGTTCAAAGTGCAGTGAAGCGCCGATTCACTTACCTAATGTTTAGTTTCTTGCTAACTTGGTTGTTAAACTTATCCTTCTTCAAGATATCCTTATATGTTTATCCAATCAATTATTTTAGTTATTGCATATAAGACATGAGATTCTATTTATTTGTTTTTCTTAAGGATTAAATTGATTTAGAATTCAATTTATAAGTTACATATACATAAGTGTAAGAAGTTAGAATCATTTTAATACATGAATCTTACCTTTAATATCCTCTGAGCTAAGTTTTGAGTTAGGTCACTCTTGAAGTTCTTAAATTGGAAAGCTTTTGAGCTATATTGGAATTAAGTTTTTCATAGGGTTAACTTTTGAATTAACCTCTGAGTCTGATAGATACTAAAGATTTCCTATAGATTATCCTCTAAGGTAACTTCTGAGTGCATACATTCATGTGTTTTCACTTTAAGTACTCTCTGAGTACCTTTTGAACCCATCATATAATCTACTCAATTTTAGATCTTTTGGTAGGATATCGTTTGAGCTACCTTTTGAATCATATGGACATTAAAGTTCATGGTAGATTCAACCTTGAGTAAATCTTTAAGTTTAGTAAATACCTAAGATTTTCCATTGAACATCATTTGCTATAACTTCTAAATGTTCACATGTCTACAGTTACACCAAATTTTCTCCTTAGGTTACGTTCTAATTGGGTTGTTCAGTATACCGAAAATTGAATTTTTTAATAGAAGACCCTCCGAGCTATCTTCTAGGTTTAGCCAGCTTCATAATTTTAAGGAATTTACTCTCTAAACTTTCTATAAGATTAGCATTTTCAAAGTTCTTAAGAATATATCCTCTAACTTAGTCTTTGAGATTTCCCTATTTCACTACTCACTCATAATTTTATTTCTGATTTAACTTTTGAGTGAATATCTAATAGAATATTTGCCTTCTATTTCCTTTGAGTTGTCCTCTACTCTTAACCAACTTCCTATAATTAATTAATTTTCTCACTTTTCTCTTAAGTTCTAGTTATAGGGAACTATTTTTCACTTCATTACTCCCTAGAATCCTCATCTAGCATATCATTATTGACCAATTCTCCAATTCTCATACTACTAAATTAAACATATAAGAGGCATATTTTTAATTTTCTTAACTTCTTCCAATAAACCCCCTTCCAACAACATCCATATACCATAAAATACATAAAAAATCAGTTAAGCTCGTAATCCAAGTGAGGTAATTAAGGAAAATTCTATTAATTTCATTAAAAATACCATTTTAGTTATAATTTAGGGCCTAAAAAATTATGAAAAATATAGAAAATAGATTTGTTGAAAAACTTTACATAGAAATGTAATATAAGTATAAAGTAGCTTATATAAAAAAAAAAAATTGAGGTTGAAACTACGCCATTTGACTATTTATTTTGTTATAGAAAATAGCTCAATTTCATTAATTTCTTAAGGACGTATACTATAACTATTAAATTTTTACAAAACAAAAATTTTCCTAGATTCTACTTATAAAAATATGTAGGAATGATTTTTTTCAAAAAATTTCTAGTCATTTTTAATATTTTTATTGAATTTTGTAAAATTGGATGAAATAAGACCCTCACCGGAGTTGGATTCTCCAGCTACTATTGGAGGCTACCCCTTTGTTGACTGGCCTAGCCGCTGGGTGCTTTGTCACTTGATGGCGGCGGTTGACTTCCAGTTACTCCTTAGACATTGGTACTTCTTTAAGCTCAGTTTAAGCACTAATTTTGTAAATTTTTGCCCAATTTCTCTCTTAGATCTTTAAACTTCGAGCTTAATTTTTCCAAATCCTCTTTTGCTTGTATGAAATATTGGAGAATGTTTCTAGATTTTTCAAAATTATTTGGAGCGTTAAAATGAATTTTCTTTCTCTCTCTCTTCTAAAATTGAAGTTTATAATTAGCTAATCGCATGTTTACCCTAACTTTACTCGCTAACACCTATCTCATAAACTCCACATGCCTAATCTAATCTAAATCCAGTTGCCTCATGTGCTTTTATAATGTTTTAGTAATTTACTATGATTTGTTTTACTTATTTTCGCTTAAAATATAAATAATCGAGTATTTAAGTTAATTACGAATATATATTATTATAGAAAAATTACATACGATGTATATATATTTACTCTATGTGTTATTATGTCACATAATATTTTTGTTACACATATAATTTATCTCTAAATACTTACCAGTTATCAGAGCTTATTTTTCACAATTATAATAAATATTACGTAATATAATTAAATTACACTAACTTAACTATATTGTTATTATTTTATTATATTTTTAATATTCGAATTCATAAGATCCCATCAACTAATGTATCGAATTTATTTGTAAATTTCTATATCAATCGGATTAGTTTTATTGGCGTCCTAAATTATCCGTTCAAAGCAACTAGGTGAAAATGTGAGTTTCACAAGTACCACGCTCTTATTCAAAATTGAGGAATCTCCCAAAAAAGATTATAACATTAGGAAGACACGGAGTAAGAGAGAAGGAGAATTGTAGAAAGAATTTGAATTTGATCTTTTGATCAACAAAAAAATATCATATAGCCATAAATTTGTAACTTTTTGGCACCAACCTATTTAATTTGTAACTAGTCTAACTAGTTATAGAAACATTCACTAATTTGTTTATTTAATAAACTATTAAATGATTTACTATTCTCTAAATTCATAATGTTATCCTAATTCACAATGGATCAATTTGCTTATATTTTAGATTCGGCACCTTGGCGGGTTGGTTGTCAACATGTTGAACTTACCCTTTCTTTCATTGCTTAAGCCCGTTTGCTGCTCTCGCAAACTATGATAGTGATGTATCGGGAACTTATTTTCAACATACTGGTCAAAGATATTATTGAGCGCTTGCATGTATAGTCATTTTCCATCCTGATACGATATCAATGTATATAATTAATGTTTGATGAGCGTTTTACTTTAAAAATTTCTCTCCCTCTCTCTCTCTCTCTTGTCCATTTAATTACCAAAACTAAAGCGTATTTGTATGTGATTTGACGGGACAAGAATGGAAATATCAAATGAGTACATCAAAACTTTTGTTCGGGCTATTATATATTCTATATTTTGTAACTTAAGAGAATAGTTATAACAAGCTTTTTGTTAATGAGTGCATTACGGAAGTCTTCTTAATCCCTAAAGACGCTATAGCATTACTAATAATGAAAACATGCATTTGTCAATGCACTAATCGCATATTTCATAATTGATCAAGTGCTTCCGGTCACGTAAATCTTTTGATTTGTGGGAAGGAGTTCTTAACAAAATTGTGACTCTGGGTTTGATTTCCTTTTCAATATTTGAATAACCTTTTAGAAAGTGAGTCAAAATTTTATTACGATGTTATTTCGTTCTTCTTAATTTAAAATTGTTTATCCAACCTTCCACTAAAATATAATATTCAAGGTGTTTAAAAAAAAAAAAAACATTTTGACAAATGCTATTATATATGCATTCGATTTTATTTTGAACATGTTGCAACTAAACATAATATCGGAATTGAATCGATAATTCTCGATGCATTTGTGAACCTCGAAAATGGAACATATTTATCATTGCATTAAAGAATTCATTTCATTCCATAATATTCTTTCGTAACAAAATTAATATTAGTGTTTTTAAGAAGTGTACACAAGGCCCTTATCCAATTTTCTATTACAAAAATACTTATACATAATATAGCTTATATTATCCTAAGACACGGGTTTTTCAATATGATTTTATCGAAAAAGTTTTCAATCCTCATGTACTCATACTTTCATAAAAAAATCGCCGTCATATATTAATGGAAATGCCAAAACAAGTATCACGTGTTCTTTACATATGGTAGCGCATCCAATTTGGCAGAAGTAGAAATAAGAACTTCCGTTGCCTTGCCTATGAAAACTACAGCTATGGCTCTGAAATGGGTGGAGTTATCCATGCAAATTGGTATGTGAAGTGTGATATAAACCAAATGATTAAGACGAGAGAAAGAGCTATCAACTCATGTACCCAAATTTCTATCTACATTCTATCTTTATATATGGCAACATGTTCAAATTCACCACCACCACCAACCCTCTTTTTTTTTTTTTTTTTGGTGTAATCGTTACATATACATGCTGATCATGTATGTTTTACTTTTCTTGATCATATAAGATTTGTTGATTTGAAGATAACACGTATGGTTAAAGCAAATCTTTCTTTTTTGTTTTTACATTTATTTTCTCCGAATGAAGTTCTGATGATCTATTCAGATAAGGTATTTAATTATTTGTTGCGGTTAACAAAAGAAACCCTGCTTCTTCCAACGCACTTATTGAGAAGTTGCAAACTTTTCTATTAAAACATAGATAGCTAACAAATGGTTTTTTTTTTTTCAACTATTATACATAGTACCGCTTTGTTGAGAGAGAAGAAGGGAGAAATCAATTTTCCTTAGAAGTCTAATATTTATACTATTAAATTAAAATGTCTTTGATATCTAGTTAACAATTGTTTTTAAACACACTTTAATAGAACAAGAATTAGAAAAGTAACTCCTACCGAATCATCCCTCATTTGATATGACATGTTCAACCTTCCATTTCACGTTTAATTATTAGATTATAATCGTTGAAAATGTAACTAGTTTATCTATCTAAATTTAGTAAATATGAATTAAATCTACTGCTCCATAAAAAATAAGGATAAGAGTTAAAAACGTTAAAAAATCATCTTATTTTTAATAAGACTTCAACGTTTTAAGTAAGTTTTAAAGAATAAGCGTTTTGATCAATTCTTTAAATGAGTCTTAAATGATTTAAAGAGAATTAGATAAATTATTTATGTTCAAGTAAATATATTGCTCCAATCTTATCATATTTGAAACACATGAAACAGTACCTTTAAGTACTTTCTTAAATTTCATTTCATGTTATGAAACGTTTTAAATGAATAAATTGTTAATCTTTTATTTGATTTATTTTATAGCTCATGAATTCTAGTGTGTTTATCAAAAAAAAAAAAAACATTAAGAGCCAAAATATATATCGGGATTGCAATAGGTTAAGAAAAATTTGATGAAATGACATTTTGTTTTTTGTTTGTTGGAGAATGGAATTTTATTTATTGAAGTAGATGAATAAAGGTACATATAGTATTGACAAATCAAATGAAATAAGTACGCAAAGATCCGATCTAAAAATATATATATTTCTAGATAAAGACAAGCGATATTGATTCAAAAAAATTTTCTACACAATTATTGAATAAATTATAAACCTGGAGCTCTAGCTGTAATGATGAAGCTTTATATTAATTTTTTTTTTTTTTTGCCTCGCTAGAAAATAGAATCTTTGACATACCTAAAAAGTTATTTCCTTCTCTCTTTCTTTTTTAAGGAATAAAATTGCTTAATTAAGTGTAATACAGCATCTCCACGTAGCTGCAGGCTAATTGACCTGAGCGTGGAATTTTCTTTTAACCCCCTTTTTTCCCCATCCAACAAAATCTAATGTTTGGCTAAGCAACAAAACCGAAAAAGGAGGAAGAATCGATTCTTATCTTCTTCTTTAGAGAACTGAAAAAAATAAAGTGGCCAGGGATTATCGAATAACGTTAAAAAACAGAATATATGTTTGTTGATGGAAAATCGGATTTTTTGGGATGTCGTAGTCAATGAGAATTAAATGTAGTATGGTTTTAGCAACTGTTCCATGCACGTGCAACGTCTCCATCCTTTTTATTTAGTTTTTGGCCACCAAGGTTTCCCCCAACATTAACATGGATAGTCGCGTCGTTTTCTCGTTCTGTACTGTATGTGCGTGTTTCATCACTATTCGTCCCTATTAGTTATAAGAAAAACGTTAATTTTTAATTAATTTAAAAAATAATATTACTAAAATATTTATCGAAAGAACATAACAAAAAATTACGAAAGATTACCCAAACGAGCTACAGGGAAAAAAAAAAAAAAACTAATCCGAACTGATATTCTCTCTTTGTTCCTTCGCATTTAACTATCAATTAATGAAATCCTTTAAACAGGCACCTACCTAGAAGCCACTTTTGCTCACCAACGTTACTTTGACCGTGCCATTAAGAGAGGGTATTATATATAAGGATTGAGGAGTGACCAATACTCGCCCTCCCTCCAAAAGTTCCAAATAAAGCGATAAGGACAGGGGTCCTAAAAATGAAGGGCCCCTTTCATTTTTATTCCTATTTGTATGCTGACTCAGAACTCGCTGACTCATAATGGTGGGAAAGCTACTACTCACTAGACCTTTGCCTTCTCAAATATTGAGCATAGGGATCACAGGCTATGCTCATATAATAAATAAGAAAATATGGATGGAGCAGTGGAAAATTTTTATTGGAAGCAGATACGGCAGGATATCTTTTTCTTTTAAGGCACATCTATCGTGGGATTGTTGCTCTAAAGAAAATTAAATTGGATTAAAATTGAACAACTTTTGTTTCGACTTTCGAATTTAAAGCATGCATGAGCATCGACTTACACCATGTTTAGGAGAGTAGATGTGGAAAGGAAAAAAAAAAAATTAGCTTTCAATTGTTTAAAAGAAAAAGAAAATTATGTTATTAAAAAAAAAAAAAAAATTGTGAACGGTGGAGATATAGGAGGATTTAAATTCATAAGTTCCATAAAGAAATTATCTCTCTAAAAGGAAATAAAATCATCAAAATTATAATTTTACCCCTCATAAATGTCATAATCTCAATAAACTATTGTCTATGAAGGATTCTCTAATAATTATAGGTTTTTAAAATTTTAAAAAACAATTTTTTTCATTCATTTAATTGTCTTCACTTTCATTTAAATTATTTTCAGACGATGGAAAAAAGAAATTTCCCCTCAGTTTTCTTTTAACTCCTCGTTCTTTTCTCCTTTCTTCCCTATAGTCTATAGGAAGTATCATTTTACACTAGCATAGTCTTAAAAAAATTCCTTGAACCATGCAATAAAAAACAAAGCAACACTAGAAAGCATGTCTGTTCTCTCTCTCTCTCTCTCTCTCCCTCGCCCCAAGATCAAGAAAAGCATTTCCAAACAGAATAATATTTACTTGCAACATTAAATTATACAATTCCAATTTGGAAAGGAAATGGGCCCCAGTGGCACTTCCGTAATTAAAGCAAAAACAAAGGCCTTTTTTAATTTGATATGCTAGTACTAGATTGCTAGTTTTCAAAAAACCAAAGAAGGCAAGCCAGAGAGGGAAAAGAAAGGAGAGAGAGAGAGAATCAGTTCAGGTCACGGTTCACTCACACAAACCGCAGTTCCATTTCATTCTCTTCCTTTTCCTCCGTCTTTCTTTCTTTTTTATTTATTTTTATTTTCCCGACTTTTCAATTTTTTTTTTCCTCTCTCTCTCCACTTTTTATCTGTAAGCACCTTTGCTTTTTCTTCTTCTTCTTCCTTCCTCCTCTTCTTCTTTTTTCTGTTACTATTCTGTTATCCTCTTCCTCTCTCTCTCTCTGTCTCTCCCTCTCTGTCTCTCTCTCTCTCTCTAAGCTTTCTGGTTTCAACAATGGCGGACATAACACATCTTCCAATGGAGCAACTCCAGGACCTCGAGTACTGCATAGACTCTAATCCTCCTTGGGGTACGTACATTCTTATTTCCTTGATCATTAGGCTTTTGAGCGTCTTGAAGCAGTTTCTTTTGTTTTCATTCTCTTTTTTGTTTTTTTGGTTCAATATATTTCTTTGCAAATGCTTCGTCTTATTGTGTTTTCAAGCTTACACTTTTGAGTTTTCTCTATTCCGTTGGGTTATATTTTTACTGTTTGGTTCGTGTCTCCACTGATCACATAGGTTACCTTTGATTAAAAGAAGGGGAAAAAAAAAACAGAAAGCAGGTCTTGCGTTTAATATTTATGTGATTTGGATTAACGGATGAAGACACTATTGAGAGTTTGATAATGGTGTTGTTGAGTATATATTCATTGTGGTGGCTCCGTTTGATATTAGAAACAAGAAGAATGTAGATGTTGATGTCTAGTAATTTGAACTAGAGGAACAAGCAGAAACCTTGTTGTAGTAATAGGTTTCTTTGACAATGCCGCCGTGCATGAAGGTGGAAGTGAGCAGCATGCCACCAATGTACAAAGTTCCTGCGTCCCCAATGATGCACGAGTCATGTCACCTTCAATCACATTTTGCTAAAGTGCCATACTCATGAAAGATACTTCTCATATAGCAACATATGATTGAAGAGAACTCGGAGAGGGCATCATTTGAGAATAGGAAACCCAGTTTGCTACCGGTACACCTTAATATATAACAATGCTCTTGTTTTGATTTCAATTTTTCACATTTCTTTGAAATTCTTGAAAGCAAGTCTAGAATATTGGTTGTAGTGGAGCGGATGTAGCTATAATTCTGAAAATCTCATAAGAGTAATGTCGTTGCACAAGTTCATTGTGTTTTGTGCTGTAAGGGGTCTTATGCACTATATGCATGTCTCCACACTGTCTTCTTTTATATGTCTTTGCACTGCTAGTAATCAGTTCAAAACCTTATTATACAACATGTATTTAAATGATTACTATACCATACAGACATTCTATTAGTCAATTTCATGGATCCAACTGAAATAAGGATATATTTGGTTTACTCATGCATGAAAACATTCTAACGTACTGGTGTTGTCTTGCAGCTGAAACCATTCTATTAGCATTTCAGAATTACATTCTCGTGCTTGGAACTAGTGTCATGATCCCTTCACTTATTGTACCAGCAATGGGAGGGAGTGATGTGAGCTAATCTGCCATACTATAATTCTATCAAGTTCTTTTGCATTATCTTTTCTTGCTGCATTTTGATTTAGAAGACTGGTCAGAAGCTTGGAATCTTTTTGTTTTTATATTGATTTTCTATTTGTGTTCTCTCTGAAAGCCAATGCCTATCCACATGTTCCATTATCAGGGTGACAAGGCATGCGTCATACAAACATTACTTTTTGTAGCTGGAATAAAGACACTTCTCCAAGCGCTCTTTGGAACAAGGTTACCAGCAATAGTTGGGGGCTCGTTTGCTTATCTCATTACAATAGCATACATCATTGGTGACTCATCTTTGCAGAGAATTGAAAATTCCCATGATGTAAGTTTCTTAAGCATATTTTTGGCAGGTTGGAATTTGTTATAATGAGTATTTACATTTAAGTCTCCTCTGCTGAAATAACATAGAAGAATTCAGGGCAAACATGTATAGCAATTGCTTTGACACAATTAACCAACTTTAGTAGAATTTATGCTTTCCTCTAATTGAGGAGCTTAAGTTCATCTGCATTCTATGTGCTAATTTTTATGTTTATCAATTATTCTTTTGCCACCTGAAAGGTAACAATGGCCTTTCTTTTTCTGGAATACTGTTTTTCTAGGACTCAAATGCTAAAAATTGATTAGTTTTAATTATCCAACAAAAAAATGATTAACTTTATTGTCACAAAGCTCTTAATTCTATTACATGGTGCTTTGTTCTATTTTGGAGGTGCATTTTTCCAAAATTTTGTTAGGAGGCATTTTTTATAAATCCTGAACTGCCTCATGCACTTGTCTATAAGTGTTATTAATTGTAAAATGCATGGAGTTTTGCCCCATATTGTTAATAAGATTTTTTCTTTTCTTTTTTTTTTTTTCAACAAATTTAGTTGATACTGTCTCATTTCATAGGTTTTTGAAAGAGATCTTCCAATGTATGTGGTTTACAGAGATTTATAGAGTCAATGCGAGCTATCCAAGGAGCTCTAATCGTGGCCTCCAGCATCCAAATTGTCCTTGGTTACAGCCAAGTGTGGGGTCTTTTTTCGCGGTAAAAACCTGAACCTCAAGACACTTGCAGTTTAAGTTGCCTGATAATGCTTTTTTACACGTTTGTGCTGCTAAAATTTCAGATTTTTCAGTCCTCTTGGGATGGCACCTGTGGTTGGATTGGTTGGCTTGGGATTGTTTCAAAGAGGGTTTCCTGCGGTACGTTGTCATTTTCTGCCATTTGATAAGAGTCTATACCATCTTCAAATCCATGCTTTCCTTTATTCAAGAATTTCTGGAGTAGTAGATGTTATAGACCCTTGCTAAATTCTCAACTTCTTGTTCTGTCTCATGACATGATACAAATGAAGGTGGGGGAGTATTTGGCATGGCATTTCGTAGTTGAGTCATATTTGAAATTTCCTATTCTGGTGCACTTTAGAGTAGGCCAGACAAGTACATATGAAACTGACATTGATAATTTGATATCTAGTTGGGCAAGTGCGTGGAAATTGGCATTCCAATGCTGTTGTTGGTTATCGGATTGTCACAAGTATGTATCCTGAAGACTTAGTCTCCATTATCTCTTCAGATCAATCTCTTTCCACTGCATGTGATCTAGCTTCTGTAAATTGCAGTATCTAAAGCACGTGAGACCAATCAAAGATGTCCCTATATTTGAGCGATTTCCTGTCTTGATCTGTGTTTCAATCATCTGGATATACTCACTTATCCTGACTGCTAGCGGGGCCTATCGAGATAAAAGTACCATGACTCAGCGCAGCTGCCGTACAGATAGGGCCAACCTGATATCTACAGCCCCATGGTAGTCATTGAACTCGTTTCCCTTGCATTGTGATATACTCTTCTTGTTGCTCTAACAGTCCCTTAATTGTGTTGTCTCAGGTTTAAGTTTCCATACCCTCTGCAGTGGGGGCCACCTACATTTTCAGCAGGTCATGCTTTTGCAATGATGTCTCCTGTTGTTGTGTCAATGGTTGAGGTAAATCAACTTGCTGCATAACGTAATTATGTCTTCCAGACACTGAGCAGTGTCTATTTTAATTGCATTTTTAGAAGAATGTTTCATAACTCTTTCACTTATGTCTGTCTAATTTTGTTATAATGAAATTTCTTATGATCTGTAAATGTACAGTGGCTAAACAACCAATAAGTTTACTTGAAAAGTTGCTAGAGTCTAAATTTTACGAAAAACTTCTGGTTTCTGAAGTTTTCTGTATGGTTATCATGAATGAGTAGTCAACTGGTGCATACAAAGCAGCATCACGGCTGGCAATTGCTACCCCACCCCCAGCCTATGTATTGAGTCGTGGCATTGGTTGGCAGGTAAGTTATTTATGGAGCTATTACAATTATTATACAACTATTTTACTTGGTTCCTCTTTGAAGCTTATGGAGGGTGCAATTCAAAACTCAATGGGGACAAAGTACCAACTTTAGGATAATTGACCATGACAACAACCTTTATGTGGAATTGACATTAAGCTATGTGATGTGCAAATGTGTCTTGATAATGACAGCCTGCTCAACCTTCTTGAAAGGGGTGAAATGCTGCTTCACATTGTAGAAGATGTCAAAGGGTTTTCATATAGTTTAGTATTGGACAACAATCTGCATTAATGCACAACGATATTGGTACTGATCACATGTTAAGTATCTGCACCATTGTCATAATAGTTATTTCATAAAGCTCTCTTTTGGGTCAATGGTCACCTAATGAGTCATCTGAAGGAATAAGTTAAGGTTTGCATAGACAGGTCTTCAATTGCCATTTCTATTTTGTTGCATGACCATTCAACTTTGAAGGGGTAGGAGCTAGTTTGAGGGTCATCAGTCTTTAGATAAATGGCATACCAACAATTTGATTTTGGATAGAACTTGGGCAATTTGATTCAATTTGAAAATGTTTTCTTTGCTTGTTCACTCTTTTGCATAAGTTATGTCGATAAATGGGACATTAACTTCCTTTTATAGGGAATTGGGGTCTTATTGGATGGCCTTTTTGGGACTGGCACGGGTTCTACGGTTTCAGTGTAAGAATCAATACTCAACCAGTCTTTGAGAACATTCTTTTTTATGTTTTTAATAATTATTTTGCTGAATTAAGATTGTACCGGTACATTTGGTACCTGTTTCAGTGAGAATGTAGGGCTTCTTGGCCTGACACGTGTTGGAAGCCGGAGGGTTGTGCAAATATCTGCTGGCTTTATGATATTCTTTTCTATCTTAGGTCTGTTTTCTTCATTTAGTTGCAATTAATTAGACTGATATACCTGAGAAAATCAGACTTTATTTGCCCAAAGAAAGGGATGAGTGATGAAAAGATATCAATTTGTAGTCTGTGTGTGTGTGTGTGTGTGTGAGAGAGAGAGAGAGAGTTAAGCTAGATCTGGCAGAAAGAAATGGTTGATATGTGACTTTAGTCCTTGTGGATTTCCTCATATTTACTTGGGAGTTGTGCTTGCAGGAAAATTTGGAGCAGTTTTTGCATCTATACCTTTTCCAATTTTTGCTGCTTTATACTGTGTGCTCTTTGGACTTGTATGTAAGTATCTTCTTTTTTTAGTAAATATCATTTGTTTCCTTTTTGCTTATTGCCACTTTCTTTCACATGTTTGTTCGTTTCACTTCTCAGCTTCTGTTGGAATATCATTTCTTCAGTTCACAAATATGAATTCTATGAGGAACCTTATCATCATCGGGCTCTCATTGTTCCTTGGAATATCAGTTCCCGAATTTTTTAATGAATATTCGGGACGACCTTCTCGTCTAGGCCTCGTCAACACAGGAGCTGGATGGGTAAGTAATATCTTGTTTGTAATAACTGTTTGAAACGGAACATGGTAGCTGTAATTTTGTTTTCAGTAACCGCTGTATTTGGAAGAGAAATGCTAAATCTTAAGAGACGGCCCTTAGCATTATCAGTCTATAATACTCTGGAAATGATTGTGTCGTTATTTTGTGAGTACTAAAGACACGAGAATAATAATTATTGACGTTTCCTTTATGTGACTAAGGCCTACCGTGAAAATAACTCTCAAAGTGTTTTTGTCTCTCCTTTGCTCTATGCACGAAATCTTATTTCGCCTTGGTTTGTGCCTTTGCAGTTCAATGCCTTCCTAAATACCATATTCTCGTCTCCACCGACAGTAGGCTTGATTGTTGCTGTCTTCCTCGACAATACCCTAGATGTAGGAAAATCGAAGAAAGACCGTGGGATGCCATGGTGGGTGAAATTCAGGACATTTAAAGGAGATAACAGAAATGAAGAATTCTACAATCTGCCATTCAACCTCAATAGATTTTTTCCTCCAACATAGGAAGTCGAATCGATGCATGCAGCCCTTTGTTTCCACCCTCGGAGTTGCAAATTCCATCCAAACATAGGCAGCGGGTATAGAGTTGTTTTCTGGAGAACATTAGCGGTCATATCTTTCTACAACAGCATTGTGATTTTTTGCAGGCCACTCTGGAGCAATTGCTTAGACTAGGAAATTTCTTGCATATTGTGCAGATGTAAGTAATAAAAAGGGAGGAAATTTCTCTCTTGGGTGTATTCCTGCCTAATTAATGCGTTGCCTCAAGCTAAGTTAATTTTTTTGAGCTAAATATTCTTTTTTCCCCAAGTCATTAATTTTCCTTTGATGGGTTAAAGATGGCGGCAGATGTTCCATCATCGATACTACACACCATTTAAAGAGTATAGTCCTCCGGTGTACGTTATTCTTAATAATTGTTTCGTAAAGAGAAAGATTATTTACATTTTATAGGATAGGCATCCTTGATACAGTGTGTCGTCTCCAATAGATTAATTGTCGCATTTTTAATCATTGTTACAAGGAGAGAATTTATATTTTTTAGTTATCCATAAAACGTGCTCAATCTCAATGAATCTTATTGACTCTAGAATCAAGATCAAGATCAAGATATATCAAAGACTTTGTAACCACAAGTATCATTTGCTAAGAAGAATGATCATACCATATGAAATCATCGTCAATTTCAAGGCAATGTTAATAAATGTCTGGATCATAGAAGTGGATTTCGATCCAAGGCAATTTGGTTCTATCCGTATACTTTTCAGTTATTCATATATTTGTTCACATTTTTCCAGTGCTTCAACAACCTGAAGAACAACAGCCGGGAACCAACATCATTAAGTCCACCGTCTACGCAAAACAAGAAGAAAACTAGCCTAAGAGGTTGGGCTGGCTAGGCTTATTAGCATCTAGGCTTAGTTGTTTTAGATTTTTTACCCACATGGATTGATCAAGAAATTTCCATGTTTACAATTAAAATTAATAAATATCATATGAATATAAATTATATAAAAAATATTACCAAAATACTATTATTATGTTACATTATAAAGATGAGATATAACTATTTATATTAATATTGCATTTTTAGTATTTTCGTACATTAAAAATACAACATAGTGATGGTATTTTGATTTTTTTTTATATAATTTATAATTATGTACTTTTTTCCTAAAGTTAGTAAATATGTATTGCATTATACATTGATCACATAAAATACACAAGAGATTTAATCCATAGTAAGGATCCTATTAGGTAAGTCATTATTGGGTATTTAGCTCGCCTAATCTAACAATTACTCTATGGGATAATTTCCTATAGGATTTTGAGACAAGTTTGAAGTCTTATTTTAGAACCCTATAGAGTTTCAGAGTAGGTTTTAGAACTTAAATAAAAAAAATAACAAAGGTTAGCTATTGTAGGAATGCAATAAATAAAAACAATAAGATAATAATTTTTGAAAAACCTCGGGCCCTCACAAAGTCACCATCTCTCTCATCTGTCACACTTTAGGTTATAATCAAATCAAGTTAAACTAGCATGGTATTAAGCTCAAATTAAAAATTCGAAGATCAAGTGTGGCTTAAGTTTGATCAAGCTCTAAATTTTAACCTTGAGCTCGGTTCAATATCAACTAAGCTCTAAATTTTTTAGCTCGAGCTCAATGGAATTTTAAACTTGAGCTCGATTTAAAGAGATATTTAGAAAGTTTTAGTTTGACTCAACTAGCTCAATCGAGCTTGAACCTCTTATAAAATTTTTTTTGAATAATCTTACATTTTAAAAATAAAAAAATAAACAAAAAATTTTACCAAACTAGATTAAGCTTATGAGCTCGATGAGTTTACTATTCTAAAACTTGAGTTAGACTCGATTTACTAATCAAGTTGCTTGAGTTCGAACTTGAACTTGAGCTCGAGCTCTATTTGACTATTATTGAATTAAATTTTATTAATACTCAAGTTGAACTTGAGTAGCTCGTGAATTGGCTTAGTTCATCTGTAACTCTACTTACACACACTAGTTACTTATATACCTTTAGTGTCAATTTAAAACTCCCTCTATCTTCTTCTCTTTCTCTCTTATGTCTCGTCTAATGTCTTAACTCTCATTTCAATGTTCAATCAGCCACCCTTGTCCTGCAAAACACAATGAATGCAAAATTGTAAACTCGACTTCATTTTTGTCTTTATAAAAGTCCAAATGTGAAAATAAAATAGACTTTATTTTCATTTTCAATGCTCTTTCATTAGAATTTTATAAGTTTCATGTAATAAATTCAACTTTAAATTGTTGCGAATAGCCTTTTTTTTTATCATAAAAGTTTACACTATGATTGTACATTTTTTTTTTTTAAGGAAAGCTCAAAAGACTCATGAAAGTTATAAGGTCAAGTTTGAGTTTTAATCAAATCCTATAGAATTTGGTTTCAAGAAGTCTAAAATGTACTAAGTCAGATTCAAGTTTTTGTGAAACCCATCCTAAAACTACCCTTATGGTATCCTTATTCTTTAGTCTATAACAAGCTAAACCCTTTTAGCTTAGTCTCTTTAGTTCTTGAGAATGGTTGCCACCTTCTAAGACTATAATGATTATACCTACCTAGTGGTTCTATATCTATATCCTTGAATGTCGCTAATATTATTACTTCTACAGTATTATTATTACCTTCACCTATAATATATGTTGGTGTGTTCATTCTCTCTTATTTCATATTTGATATGTAAGACTTGTCTGCAATGGAGTGAAACTAAGACTAAAATGCTAAATCCATTTGTGTACTTAAAATGGAAAGGAATGTGTATATTTCATGTTATAATTATGTTGAAAGTAAAATAAGTAATGTAATTAGTGATAATTAATAAAGGGGATGGATAGCCGATGTTTGTGAAATTTGATTTAATTAAAGATATGTTTTTGTTTTAAATGGTGTTTTGTTATCAACAAAAAGGGAGAGAATGTTGAGTTCTCTTTTAAATTATTTTGATAATGCATTTAACAAGTATAATAAGTGTGTAAGATATCTTAGAGAAAAGAAATGTTTACAAAGAAAATAAGGTTGAAAACTGTATTGTCAAAATGTAAGTTACTATGTATATCAGCAAAAGAGAAGAATTGTGTTGATAGTCTATAGATTCGAGATCAAAAGTTGTTCTTAAGATATTTTCTAAATAATCTAAACAAATTAAGTTGAAGAAATATTGTAAAAGGTAGTGTGAACCATAACCAAAAACAAATAAGGTCATTCGTTGGATGGGTCTAAGCTTGCAGAAAACTTGAAAAAAAGTTATAGGGTATGCATGAAAGGACAAATGCGAATGAAGAGTAAGCAAAAACCCACGAACAGCTCTAGAGGATATAACATACCAATGGAACTTCCAAGGACTTACAGCACAATTCGATATAACATACAAATCAGTTTGGTGAGGTTACTCATCACCTAGCCTTGCTTAAGGGTTAGGATAAGAGTAATGCTAAGAGTAAATAAATAGTGTTTATGTAAGGAAGAAAATACTCAAGTGTATTAAGGATGATTTGATTATTTGTCTTTATAATCATAAGTACAGAGGTATTTATACCTATAAGTTAGGGCAACTTGCTCAAAAGAGAAAAGACAAAAATGACATTTCTTAAGGAAGTAATGTACAAGATACAAAAGGGTAAAAGCAAATATATAAGGAAAATAATCATTGGTGCAACAAATTCTACACATGATACTATACACGTGGTAATGCTGTATTGGTGATGTCGTAGGAGGATGTGAACAAAAAGTACGGACAGCTTACTTATTCGAGCATGAGTGGCTTAGTCAGTTTAGACTCTTTCTTTCGGCATCACGGCAAGAGTGCGACCAAGTAAGTAATTGGCCAAGCATGTACGAGAATGAAGATAAGCAGTCACCCAACTTAGTAAGTAGAATGAGTTAGTAAGGAGATACTTGGCCTCTGCATAAATTGACTAAAACAGGAAGATTCGTTTTGCCAGTCCCTCTAATACTCGGGTTCAGCTACGGGTCAATGGTTTGGTAGCCTTTTTTACTATCATTCCCTTCGGGTTATTTTGAATTTGGGATCATATCCAAATGGTCTTTGTTAAGGTGATACGGACTGAGGTTGGTAACGTTGAAGGCATCAGAAACCCCATAGTCCTCAGGCAACTCCAATTTGCAGGCATTGTCATTGATTTTCTAGAGGATTTTGAAAGGTCCTTCAGCTCTTGCAGATAATTTGTTCTTCCTCTTATTCAGGAATCATTCCTTGCTGAGGTGCAACCATTCCAAGTCTCTTAGCTGAAATAATTTAGTTGTCTTACCCTTAGTCTTCTCCCTCGTTCTTCTAGCAACTTAGTTGATGTGTCGAGTGACTTTATCATAGATGTACTAGAGAGATTGTGCTCGAGCTCTTGCGTTAAGATCCTCTTGTGTGGCCATAGGTACAGAGGTATGGTTGAGAGGTAACCCAGGATTAAAACCATAGACCACTTTGAAGGGTGTTTGCTTAATGGTGTCATGCATTGTACAGTTGTAAGGGAATTTGATCATTGGCAAGCAAACGTCCCAATCAGCCAAGTTCTTTCCCACTACAGCTCGAAGTAGTGATTCCAAAGTGCAATTAACCACCTTCGTTTGGCTATCAGTTTGGGGATGACAGAAAGTATTAAATAGTAGTTTGGTCCCCATTCGACACTACAAGGTCCTCCAAAAATGGCTCAAGAACTTTGGATCCCTGTCAAAGACTACACTTCTTGACACATCATGTAATAACACAATCTCTTATAAGAAAAGAGAAGTAATAGCCGAAGCATCATTAGTTTTTGAACAGGGCATGAAGTGTCATTTTGCTGAAACGATCCACGACGACCATTATAAAATATTTGCCTTAGATAGTTTGTGGTAGTTTGAGAACAAAGTCCATTGCTTTGTTGGGACAGGTAAAGGCATTGCTTTTCTTTGCTTGGCTTGGCACTTAGCCTTCTTACATATGGTACAGCTGTCGACAACTCAGTACACATCTCTCTTCATCCTCGGCTAGAAAAATCAACCATTCAACAGTTCACAGATCCTTCTTTCTCCAAAATGTTCGGAGAGTTCTCCACTATGGGATTCCTTGATCAGCAGTTATAAGTCCTAAAGTTAAGCCAAGTGACCGTAGGATTGAACTTAAAACACAAAGTTTAGGGTGATTGGTTAAAGGATCCAATCAAACCCAAATTATAAACTATGGATAGAAATATTAGTAAAAATGACCCAGTAAATTTGAATTTAAAAAAATAAGTAATAAAATAGGAGGCTATAAAATTTTCAAATTTTAAGTATAATAATTGTTAATTATTGAAAAGACGAAAAGTGTAATTTAATAATTAATAAATTACTAAAGATAAATTATATATATACTAAAAATTATAGAATGATCTGAATAATAATTAGGAATATTCACATGAACTCCATATGTATTTACGTGTAGATAAAAATAAGCGAAATTTCTTAAATTGTTTAAAAACTTATTAAATAATAAAATAAAATTATTAATTAATTAATAAAAAATCAGATGAATCAAGAATGAGGTGGATTTGGTTGTGGCAAGTCAAGAAGTGAAGAATAAAAATTATCCAATCAAAATCAAGTAACATAAAAGGCAAAAATTAAGAGATTTGAGCAATGTCTTATTCAATTAAATACCACAAAGCTCTATAAATAGGGAAAAAAATTATGGAACTCCTTTAGACAGTTAAGAATCAGAAAAAAATAGAGAGTATCGAAAATTTAAGAGAAAAATTAAGGTAAAAAAAAAAAAGAAGGAAATTTGTGCAGTAGGAGCTAACTAACCAAACCTACACGTCACCACCACCTGGAACTGAGCCACCACCTGGAACTGAGCCACCACCACCACCTCACTCTAGACCTACCGCTTAGACTGGTTGACACACCTGGACCGATGTTGGAAGGCCAAAAGCCATCGGACCGGGTGAGTCTCTCATCTATTCCGATTTTGTATAATTTTATAAAATTATTTATTTTACCTAGAAAATTATGAAATTTATTATTCTGAGATTTTATTGTATGTATATTTGGGGAAAATAGTGATTAAGTGTAATCACGTTTGAAAATATGGGGTTCTAAAAATTAAGCAAAACCGAGCATAATTAGGATTAGAAATAAATAGGCTTAGGAGTGCAGTTTGGAGCTCAAAATTTTTATGTAGAATGCTTAAGTGATATAGAACAGTGCTATGAAGCCATTTTTTTAAATTTATTTTTTGAAATTTTTAGGTAAATTTTTAGCTCTAAAATGATAGAAAAATCGGATAATTTTTTGTTAATTAGGTAATTAAGACATTAATTACTGATTTAAATAATAATTAGAGGGTTAGGGATGTTAATATTTGATGTGGAAACCTAATCCTAGCCTTTGGAGTGTTAAGTGTAATTAATGAAGGAATTATGTGGTAATTATAGAAAATTAGGAATATGTAAAATTGGAAAATTAATAAATATGAAAAATTAGGTTTAATTAGATAATATAATAATAAAAATCTGAATATAATAAATCTAAAAAAAAATTAATTTTAGGTAATTGTATAAAAAATATAAGATTTTCTCATGTAGGGAATAAATCTGGTACCTCAATTAGGATTAACGTGTACCGAACAGTTTGGAATACTAAATTAAAACCCAATAGGGTATTAGAATACCCGAGCTTAATATGATTAATTTCACATTAGGATTTGAGCATATTTAAGATTTCAGAATCAAAACTAGAATCTAATTTAGCAACCAAACCCCGAAATAGGGTAGAATGAATCATTAGTAAATAATAGGTATACATGGAAAAAATAAGCTAAATTATAACTTAAAATATGAATTATTAAAGTATAAGTACTATAAATACCTATTTGTATTATAGGATACTCAAAAACAAATTGGCTTGCAATTAAGTGATCGGGCGACTAAAAAATTCTAAGTAAGTTAAGTTATTACTTACTATATTAGAATGCTATTTTATGGTACTCAGAGACTTAGGATTGTATATGGTTGTGATTGTAAGTAGTTTACGCATGTGTTTGATGTATCTGAATTCATGCTGAAATTTGTAATGTGATTGATTTTGTGATTGATTGAATTAGTGTGAAATTGTTTGAATACCCTAAATAAAATTTAATCTTATTCGGCTCTAATGACCAAAAATGTCATGCATTGCAACCCATTAAGGGATCATTAGGATTTTCCAACTAAATACCGACTCCTTCGAAAGGGATAGCGCAGGATTGCACAATGGTACAATGGTCCCTTCTTCATCCTTAGTTGAACTAAATGATAGAAGAGGAGGTCGCGGCGAGGGTAAAGTCAATAGTTCGAAGGTAGTCACGGGAGGAGCGATGTCTCCATTGCACAAGCCTGGGTTTGATTGTGAGCTGCTGTATAACATGAAAACTCCTCAACCAAGATTAGAGCAGGTGAAATTTATCTAATTTCACAACGGACCGGACTACGTTGTGTGATGACACTTGATTGTTGCATTGCATTAAAATAATTGCTTGATAATCTTGTTTGTGTTTGTATACTTTCATGAGTCTCCAATTCAACTTATTGAGCTGTAGTTGCTTATACTTTTATAAATCCTTTTGCAGATCCTGATTTCTGATTACTTCAAGTATTATGCCACCTTGCAGTTATCCAGAGGTTAGTTCTTTTGAAGCTAGGGGTGTAAGGATCAATTTGCTTAGCAGTGAATATGTAGCTCATGTGTCCTTTGTAGTTTAAGACTGATAGTTGTTATGTAAATTAGTGAATCGTTATGTTTATGTAGAGTTTCCTAGGAAGTTTTATGGACTTTATATATAATTATGTATGTTTATTAAAAATTTGTGATAATTACTAATTTGTAGTTAAACACTTAAATGGGATTGTTTACTTCAAAGCAAGGAGTCGTCGACGCCTTATGTAGATTATTTTTATGGTAGGTACTGTGAGGCCAATTACTATCATAGAATAGTTTACACGTGGGATTGTTACGACTCTGTGACTTCGGGGCGTGACAGTAGCTCCCTTAGGGAATAAGTTGGTATGCATAGTTTTCCACTTCAGAACAAGTAACCATCTTCCATATGATACTCATCCACTTTCCTTCTATCAATACATCGCATAATTATGGGTCTAAAGTATAAATCTCCAGAATATTATTCTTTGATACTTACAAAGCTAAACAGTTTGGTCTGTAGTTCGGTTAAAAACGCATATCTCCTTAAAAGAGCATTTACAATTACGTTGCTTTTTCCCCTACTTGTATTTTATTACAAAATTGAATCTTTTAAGGAATTCAACCTATCTTGCCTACCGCTTTGATAACTTCGCCTAACTTCGGAGATACTTCAGCGATTTATGGTTAATATATATGAAAAATTCTCTAGGTAGTAAATAGTGCTGCTATACTTATAGTGTTCGGATTAGTGCCAAGAGCTCTTTGTCATACACGAAGTAATTTAATTGTGGCCCTCTAAGCTTCTTACTGTGGAAGGCAATTGGTTGGCCTTCCTATATTAGGATATCGCCTATTCCAATACCTAATGCATCACATTCTAGCTCAAATATTTTCTTGAAGTTAGCTAGAACTAACAACGAAGCAGAGGTTAATCTTTATTTTACCTTAGCAAAGCTTCTCTCCTCCCTTTCTCCCTATTGGAAGCCGGTGTTCTTCTTTGTGAGCTTAAAAAGAGGCACCGTGAAGGTACTAGAATTCTTAATGAATTGTCTATAAAATGAAGCCATTCTATGGAAACTTCTCATGTTGACACAAATAGTAGGAATTGGGTACTTTACAATTGCTTAGATCTTTTTTTCATCTATTCATAAGCTTCCTCTACTGACTATGTAGTCCAAGAATACCACTTCCTCCTAACAAAAGCAACATTTCTTGAGATTATCAAATAATTTCTCGATACAAAGGATATCTAATACTTCTTGGAGATGCTCACAGTAGCTTGGCATGTTGGCATTATAAACCACTATGTCGTCAAAGTATACCATGATACACTTTTCAATCAGATGTCTTAACACATGATTCATCAATTGCATGAAAATGCTGGAGGCATTTGACAAGCCGAATGGCATGACCATCCACTCATAGAGTCAATGCCGAGTTTTAAATGCAGTCTTCCATTTGTCTCCCGGCCTCATGCGGATTTGATGGTAGCTAGACTTCAAGTCAATCTTACTAAAGACCTTAGCTCCATTCAACTCATCTAACATGTCTTCAATCCATGAGATCAGATACTTGTATTTAATCATGATCTTGTTCATGTCTTGGCTGTCAATATACATCCATTAGGTTCTATCCTTTTTCAGCACTGGAAGGGTTAGCATAGTGCAAAGACTGAGACTTTCTTTAACATAGCCCCTCTCTAGCAACTCATTGAATTGACGTTGAAGCTCAGAAGCTTGCTCAAGATTCATCTGATAGAAGTATGGTGCTAGGTAACATGTCAATACAGTGCCTTGAGTTAAGGGTAAGCCTTCGGGTAACCGTTCTAAGAATAGGTTGCCATACTTGTTTAGCAACTTTTTGATTTCTCAGGGTAGTTTACCTTACTTCTTTATCTCTAATAACAGTCCAATCAACATAAAGGTTGGCTCGTTAGCATTGATGGCCTCTCGGAGCTTGGCTCGACTTATCACTAGAGCCTTCTTCAATTCACAAGCAAGTTTTGTTTGCAATTTGTTAACTTCTCTCGGCAGCATCGAATTCGGTGTGATTTTCTGGCTACCCATCCTAAACATGTACATATTGTTATAGCCATCATAGATAACTCTCCTATTAAACAGCTATGGTCTGCCCAATAATATGTCAGAAGTATACATAAGCAACACATCGTAAAGAATCTGGTTAAAGTAATTCTTAATAGTGATCAATAGTATTATTTGCCGAGTGACATGTAGTGCTCCCTTCTCATTTAACCAGTGCAACTTAGAGGACCTCGGGTGTGCTACAGTTAGCAACTTCAATTTTGAAATAAGGTCGGTTGATGTTATACTAGTGCAACTTTCATTATCAATAATGAGGGCACATACTTGATTATTTACCTTACAGGTGGTATGAAACAAATTCTCTCTCTGTTCCTTTTCTCGTTATGGTTGCATGTTCATTGTGCATCAGATAACCATAATCAGCTAGTCTAACTCTTCTGCGAACACATCGTCTTCGATCAGTTCCTTCTCGGCATCTTTTTTCTCAACAGTAGTCTCCTCTTCAAGTTTTTCATCTATACTATCTACCTCTAGGTTCAAAATGTCTCCCTTGATGACCATTGTCTGTCAGTTTGGGCATTGAGCAGCTATATGTCCAAACCCTTAGCATTTAAAGTACTTAATCTGGTTCGTCTTCCTACCAGACCCTTACCCCTTCTCATAAGTTCGGGTTAGTACTTTAGTGTTAGGTCAGCCTTTCAATTCGACTCGAACATCTATCTTTCGGCTTGGCTCGGTACTTAATTGAGCTTAGTGACTTGCTAATCCAGGTTCGCTAGTTGGCATCATTGTTGGTACTCAGCTCCTTCTTTACCTTTTTACTCGTTGGGCTATTGTGATGGTTTCATCCATTGTGGTAAAGTGTTAGAGTTCCACAATGTCTCAAACATCACCTCTTAATCCAATGATGAATCTTGAAATTATTCGAATCGGTGGTTCCTCCACTTTGAAAAGAATTATAAGCACTTGAAATTCTTGAATATACTCGTTAATAGTCCGACCTCCTTACCTCAGCTCCTGAAGCGAAGTGAAAGTATCTTAAAGATAAGTTTCCAGTACGAATCTGTTTCTAAGTATTCTCTTCATATTAGGACAAGCATTAATCTCCCGGTAGCCTTCTTATCTACTCATGGCCTGAAAATTCTTCCACTACATGGCAGCATATTCGGAGAACTTAACAACAACAGTTCTCACTTTCATGTAGTCCATGTACTGATAATAATAAAAAAATACGCTTCACCTTCTCTTCCCATTCCAAATATTTGTCAACATTCCCAAATCCATTGAAACTTGGAATCCAAAGCTTCACATGGTCAGATGCTTTGGGGACTTTAGCTCGTTTTTCTTCAAAATATTCTTCCTCTTCATCAAGTTCTCTTAGGTCTATCCTTCATCTTGCTTGTTCACTTACTCCTCTACCTCAAACTAATCGAGCTGGGTTTTGACCTCTAACAGGTTGGGTAGCTTGTGGGGTATTTTGTACGACCTTAATAGGTCGGTAAACTAATGCATAAATAGCTCGAGTCAGATCTACCAAGAGGTTTGCCATCTCGTCAAGTCTCTTGTCAGTGCTTCTTGGGGTTCCTTAAGACTGTCGTCCATGGTGGATAACTCTATTAGTATAATCTCCCATACCAATATGTACTTTCAGGTCTATCATTTTGTCCACAAATTCGAAGCTCACACAAACACTTCAGGGAATTAACAACTAGCAAACACAATAGCTACAATGAATACAGTAACTTACTCTATTTCACATACACAAAATAAGGTATGAATAGAACTTCATACACAAACCACAACTCAAACAAAACCTCCGCTCTGATACCAAGATGGTGTAGATTGTGACCAATAACAAGTAAGGCCGGTCGTTGGATGGGTCTAAATTTATAGAAAGCTCGAAAGAAAGTGATGGGGTATGTGTAAAAGGACAAATGCGAATGAAGGGTAAGTAAAAACCCATGAATAGCTCCAGAGGATATGATGCACCAATGAAACTTTCGAGAACTCACTGCATAATCCGATATGCTACACAAGTCGGTCTAGTGAGATTACTTGCCATCTAACCTTATTCAAGGGTTAAGATAAGAGTGATGCCTGGAGTAAACAAGCAGTGTTTGTGTAAGGAAGAAAATATTCAAGTGTATTAAGGATAAGAGTGATGCCCGGAGTAAACAAGCAGTATTTATGTAAGGAAGAAAATACTCAAGTGTATTAAGGATGATCTGATTCTATGTTTTTGCAGTTACAAGTACAGGGGTATTTATACTCATAAGTTAGGGCAACTTACCCCAAATGGAAAAGACAAAAGGGGTATTTTCTAAAGAAGTAATGTACGAGATATAAAAGGGTAAAAATAAATATATAAGGAAAGCAATAATTGGTGTAACAAATTTTACACATGATACTGTACATGTGGTGATGCTGTATTGGTGATATCGTTGGAGGATGTAGACAAAAAGTACAGATGGCTTACTTGTCTGAGTAGGGGTGGCTTAGTCAGTTAAGACTCTTTCTCTCGGCATCTTGGTAAGGGTGTAATTGAGTTAGTAATTGACCAGGCATGTATGAGAATAAAGATGGGTTGTTATCTTAGCCTTCCGCGTCTTGACACACAACATGCGAGAAATAGATAGTCACCTGGCTCGATAGGCAAAATGGGTCGGCAAGGAGATACTTAGCCTCCGCATGAGTTGGTTAGAATAGGAAGATTCCTTTTGCCAATCCCTCTAGTCCTCAGGTTCAGTCGTGGGTTGGTAGTCTGGTAGCTTGATTCCCATTAGAAAGCCTAGCTTCGCTTTATTGAGTATATTTGGGAAATATACTCAATTCTGTTCCACAAAAGTTAGATTTATTCCACAGGGATTTTAAGTTGGATTAATGTAAGAATGCTCAAGAACCAAATTTATGGAATGCTTGATTAAGGTTTGAACAATATACTTTGGAAGGAGGGTATTTTGACAATTTTAGCAAAGTTGGTCAAGTTTTAAATACATCAAGGGCAACAATTGCGAAAGGATTTGCTGCATTAGTATTGTATATCAAGTTCAAATAAAATCCAGATTTGTTAGAAGGTACATTGGATAAAGTTATGTTCGAAAATTTCAAAATATAGCGCAGATTTTTGCAAGTTTTTTGAGATAAGGTTGCAACATATTTGGTTAAGAATAATTCAAGAAATTTAAGATATTTTGTTGAAGATAAGTTTAAATATTGTGAATAAAGTCAAACAGATTTTTTAGGAGAGTTGTAGGGGAAGGGAATTGAGTTTAATGCCCTAATTTTAATTTAATACCAATTTCTTGATTTAACTAACTAAATGAATCTACTATTAAATGAATATAATATTGAAACAATAAAGCAACAATGAGTATAATCAAAATAGTGATAAAACAACAATAAGTACGGAAAATAAAAGAGATAGGGATAGAGAAAATCAAGCTCGGATTTAACGTAGAGTTTAGACCACTATCTACTCTCCATGGACACACAATGCCTCCAATTGAGGACTTCACACCACTTTATTAATTTCTCAATCCAAGGTCCAAGAGCTATACATATACAAACTTGATTAGATAAATTTCATACTCACAACTCTCACAATAACTCTCAAAACAAACTCAATCTCAAATATAGTGCACTCTCTCAAAGTTCTTAAAAGTATAAATTATTTTGCATTATACTAGGGTTTTATAAATGATTTAGCAAATTAAGTATACAAGATAAAGGGTAAGTGAAGAAAAGGAATAATTACAGATTTCTAGCTCTATTTCTTGTCCTTCAACCACCTAAAAAATTGTATTTATAGTCTTTTAAGAAAATTTAACCGTTGGTCTACTTCTTTCTTCATTTAATGCTCTAAAACGACTCTTTTTTGTATAAACTAGTCAGATAGTCCACTCAAAAACGGTTACCATTTGGACACTCTTCAGGTCATTGGTTGCATGGTTCAACATTGCTCATAGACCTGTAGCAACTGGCTGGATGGTATAGGGACAACCGGTCTCACAGTCCATCACTTACCACTAATCTATAGTAACCGGCTAAATGGTCTAGGACTACTAGTCCGACGATTCACACTAGAACAGTTGAACAATGTGTACTAAGATACAACAAATAGTTCTATTTCTTTTTACTTCTTTCAAGATTTTTAAACTCAATTTAATCAAGTTATATTACAAAGATATCATGTAAAATATAGTATTATAAAGATAATTCAAGTTTTTTTATCAAAACAACCATGTTTTTATAAGCTTTGGAAAGAGGTTTATAATCAATGATTAATTTAACATAATTTGCATGGTTTTGTTCTTATCAAAATCACACACAAGAAACTATTGGTTCAACAGATATCAAATAAGCTATGATCAATTGTTGGATTATTTTTTAAGAGCAAAATATACGAAGATTTGACCATATCTTTTTATGTTTATCCATATTATTTGAAGTGTGGTTATTCAAATTTTTGAAGTTCTACATAATCAAAGGAGAGTTAGAGTAAACCAACACATAAGACAACATTCAAATAACTCAAGCTTGGCAAAGAAACAGCTTTAGAATAGCAGGCATTCAAGTTTTCAAAAATTGGTTCCTATTTTCATGGGATTTCTTTCCAACAACAAAGATAATCATGTTTGAATTAAGTTTTTTGGAAAAAAACCTACAATTCGCTGTTATACATAGGGATTATTCAAATTAAGTCGAACTGTACAAGATACAAAATAGATTACTAAGATTAGAATTAAATTTCAAAAAAAAATTCTCTTATGTAGACTGTCAAAAATTGTGTTAAAAACTTTGTTAGAAATTGAGTGAAAACAGATTTATTTCATTTCATGTTTTTTGTTTTTGTGCGAATGTTATAAAGAGATCTTTGATTATATTATTTTATCTTCTTGTAAACATTATTAATATTATAATTAAGTGAGTGTAAGGTTAGGGAATTCTCTATAAGCCTATATTTAGCTAAGGTACGAGCTAGTGAGATAAGACAAAGAAGCAACTGGATATCCTTGTGACCTCAATTTTATTTTTGCTTATTAAAAGTATTGGACTAGTGGAGCAGCACTGGTAAGGAAGACCGAGTTTCCAACAGTGAAGTTGAAAGAGAGCAGTAAGTAAAATGTTAAAGCTCTTTAAATCGATTGCCCGATTTTCTTTCTATCTATGCTTTTTATTTTCTATAATTTACTATTTGATTTATTATCTTGCATCTAAGTTAGAAAATCAATTTCCCAATACTTCTTATGCTATTTAAGTTATTAGGAGGAAACTTATTTTTAAAGTAAAAAAGTTTTCAATTTTGCAAAAAGATATCGATTCACAGCCCCCCACCTCCTCTCCTCACTCTCAATATCTTACACAGGACTTATAGTCCTAAATCCATTTCCATTTATTCTTGTCTTCTCCTCCCCCATCCTCTTTGCACACTATCTTGTATGTAGTTTAGCCATTTACCTATCCATCGAGACCATATGACCAAATCAATTCTCTACCGCTTTTATCATTCTCACTAATCCAAACATTGCCTAATCGTTTAGCTGTCTCTTCATCAATCGGATAGGCTATGATCTCTTCTTTACATCTTCCTACTCCAAGCTAGACTTCAGCAATAAAGGCTCTATCCACATCTCTTGATAAGGGCCTAAAGAGTCGTTCACAATCTTTACCATAAGGAGACTAGTTACCAAGCTAAAACCTTGTATTTTCTCCATTATAGGTTTTTACAATCATCTTGTCATCTACCTATTTCATCATCTTGCTTATTTTCTTAAAGAATTTTTATCCTAACTTTCTTTGATCCCATTCTACTAATTTATTATTTTTCCTTATTGATTTTGTATACATTAAGTCTTTAATTTTTACATTTTAAGCCAGTTTTGTGAAAATCACACTATTTCTTTTTCTTAAATATAATAGGTGCAGGCCTCCATCTTATGTTGGTCCTCTAATCTTTTGCCAAGAAATCTAATGAATTTTCCTTTTCTCTTCTTACTCTCCCTTAAATGAAGTCCTTATAGATTTTTTCAATCCGATTCATTAGTTTCATAAGCAGTAGATCCATCCAACAATAGTAGTTCGTAGAACTCCTTAAGGTTGAGGTAATTAAGATTTTTTTGCTTCCCATTCCTAGTTTATTGGCCTTCATCTTGCCAATTTTCTTCTTATCTTCTCAAAACTAAACTTTACATTTGAATGGGTTAATATATCTCTTACTTTCATAGGTACTCCTAAATATCTTCCCATATATGCATTAAGGTTAATATCAAATAGCCTGCAAATTGATTCCTTTTGGAGCCCTATCGGTGTTTCTCGAAAAAAGGATATAGGATTTCTCATATTTCACTTTTTGACCTAACATGTTTCTAAAGACTCTTATCACCTCCTTTATGATCTTAGCATTTTCCATTAACGCTTCGCCTATAAGAAGTATATCATCAGCAAAGAAAAGATGGGAAAAATCCTCCATGTTTAATGGGTTTGCATATATCTTCCTTTGTTAGGTAATGAATAGCTTTACTTAACACTTTAATAGTTAAAATGAACAAATTAGAGACATTGAGCCTCCTTGCTATAGAGTTTTGCTTGAGCATAAGCTTTCTAACATTACTCTATTCATCAAAACTCTATAATTCACTATGGCAAGACAAGATCCAATCAGGTTTATCCACTTCTTAGCAAATTTGAAATTAATAAGGATGTGTTTGATAAAATTCGATTCCAACTTATCATAAGCTTCTTCCAAATCAAGCTTCAAAATCATCCATATCTTATTCCTTTTTTTTTTCTTTTTAGTTAATGTGCAAAGCAATTCGTAGAAGATGATAATGTTGTCTTTCGTTGCTTTTCCAAGAGTAAAGCTTACTTGTTCTGGGTTAATCATCTCGTTAAGGAAAGGTTTTAGCTTATTTACTAAACTCTGATTGATGACATTATAAAGAGTTATACATGGGCTAATTAGATGGTAATTCTTCATTTTAGTTGCTCCTAGCATTTTTGGAATAAGGACTACTAATATTTGATTCATATTTTTAGGGATGACTCTTTCTCATTTGATGTTTTCAATTGTCTTACATACCATAGTGCCTATAACACATTAACATTCCTTAAACAAATTCGCATGTAAACTATCTACTCTCGAAGTTTTGTAATTGCTAATACTCTATAGGGATTTTTTTTTTAAAATATCATTTTGAGAAATTTCACACTTAAAAGCCTTTTTTGCCTTTTCACCTAAACCAACTTGCACGTATAACCATTGCGGAGGCATACGTTTATAAAATATTTTTTCCAAAGTGAAAAGGTTTTGGAAGTGCTTGTTTATAACCCTTTTTGGCCATTCGTGATCCATAATCCAATTTCCTACCTCATCAAACAAGCTTACAATTCGTGACTTCGAGTGCTAACATTAGAAAAATATTATATTTCTCTCTCCCTCTAAAATCCACTTTATTACCCAAAAATTCTCCTCCTAATTTAAGACCATTTCCAATTCCTCATACAGAAATAATTCTCTATTAATAAAAGCTTAATTCGGATTGGATGCCAATTCCCTTCTAATTTCCTCTATTTTCCTCTCTACATTCTTTTTCCTCACATGAGCCAATTAGAAAACTTCTCTCTTCCATCTCTTAAGATTTCCTATCAAGTCCTCAATGTCCTTCGAATAATCAATTATTTGGTACTGCTATATATTCTCAATGAATGGTTTAAACCATAGATATTCCAATCACTTTTGTTGAAATTAAAAGGGTCTGTTACATTTAGGGCCACACCTAGTTTTGGGCCAAGTATCCAATAATATTGGGCAATGATTTGATCGTAAGGAGGATAAGTGATAAACTTTAAACTCTAAAGTACCTTCTTCTCCACTCATAGTTAGCTTGAGCTCTATCAAGCCTAGTTTGAATGAGATTGGTTAAGGTTTTCATTCTCTTGGTCTATGTAAATTTAAGATCAACAAAGCCTAAGACAACCATTCTACACTCATTGATACATTCTTAGTAAGCTCGCTTATGCTTAGTTAATTTCTCTCCCCGCCCTATTTCTCCTCACTACACATGACCTCATTAAAGTCCCATAAGGACTAAAGTAAATTAATAACCTCAAAAAGATCTTTTAATTCTTGTTAGAGCATCTTGCTAACATCATATGTACCGGTTATAGGAAGAATTGTTTACTTGGACGTCCATGAGAATTTATTGGCATGAGATATGTCTTTTATTTATCATGACGTTTGTTGCATTCTATAATTCTGTAATACCCCTGTTGAACCCAATAGCTTCAGCACATAACAACTTATTAAACCTAAGTTGTTTTTTAAGTAGATCATCATTACATTTAGCCAGCTGAGTCTCCACAATTACTACAAGCTAAGGCTTCTGATTTATTACATTCAACATCAATCGGTTCGGACCTCCACTTAGTTTCACCCAAGCTTTATCCTAATCATGGATAGATCACCCAGGTTTGGGTCCATAAGCAGTGACAATTGCCCTTAACCAAGCCACTGCTTATGAGTCACTGGCTCATTCTTCAATAGGCACACGGTCAGAGCCCTGGTCTCCTCCTACTGCTTAGGAGCTTACGGTTTCATGTTCTATTTCACTCCTCAATGGGGGTTTGTTTCACCTTCCCCCCACGGTACTACTTCGCTATCAGTCACCCAAGAGTATTTAGCCTTGCAAGGTGGTCCTTGCTGATTCACACAGGATTCTACATGCCCCATGCTACTTGAGTCAAAGCGTAAGCTAGTGATACTTTCGGCTAGTAAACTACCACCATCTAGGGTGCAACACTTTATTGCTTCGCCTAGCAGCACGACGCTTATATTACTTTCCCGCAACCCCGTTTTTACGGTTTAGGCTGCTCCCATTTCACTTATCCTATTACGGGAATCGCTTTTGCTTTCTTTTCCTCTGGCTACGAAGATGTTTCAGTTTGCTAGGTTATCTCTTTCCTGCCTATGGATTCAGCAGTAGTTTGAAAGGTTGACCTATTTGGAAATCCCCGGATCTACGCTTATTTTCAACTCCTCGAAACATTTCGTCGCTTACTACGCCCTTCCTCGTCTCTAGGTGACTAAGTATCCACTGTAAGCTTTTCTTCGTTTGAACCTCGCCCTTCACTTTAAGGCTATGCCATCATAAGGCGCTACTAAAAGGAAGGATCTTATCTACGTCTATGAATGATAAATCATAGCTTAAACTGCCGAATCGAAAAAATTGGGTGCTATCATATAGCTTTCTATCGGCTAAGTTCACGAGTTGGAGATAAGCAGACTTAAACCACTAACGTCTGCCACAGGGTAAATCATCGCTTCTCCGGCCCCTCGGCTGATTCTACCATAGAGGCTAACGAGAGACAATAACTCCCTCCCAAATACAACTTACAACTTTCATCATACTGTGCTCTTCAAAGAGCAACTCTTCTCAAAATCTAAAAGTGTGCCGAATTAGAATCCTATTCTAACTAAGGATTCTTGTGGTTTCGAGGGATCCAGGTACAGGAGAACCAGGACCGGAGAGCCTCCCCCTCCCTTTCTGCCTGACTCTTTGGACTTAAGAATGCTAGTTTTAAGAATGAGTAATTGCCCTTCTCCGACCCTTACTGCTCAACCTAAAAGCAAGTAGTTAATGCGTTCCACTTTTTGAACAAGAGTCTATGGTTGGTCTACGACTCTTGGATGCTGAAGGCACCCTTAGGGTGATCTCGTAATTCTTACGGGGTGGAGACGATGGGGTCGGTCCATAGATTTTCCTTCCTTTTGTCGCATTTCGCTTAAAGGGTTGAAGGGAGATAATGCGTTAAGTTGCAAGGGCTAACTTGATCCTCTTCCCTAAGGATCCTAGATGAGGGAACCTTAGGAGAGCCACTGACTCTAATTACCACCCATGTATGATCCATACTAGATTTGACCAACTGCCCATCCTACCTCCTCTACGTTCTTGACAACCTATCTTTGTCTTAGTAGAGTCTTTCAGTGACATGTTTCGGTCCTCTTCCCCATTACTTAGAAAAAGTGAGCCACCAGTTCAAGTACAAGGTACTATCATTACCACTTGGACAATTAAACATCCAACTCGTAATCGCAACGACCCAATTGCAAGAGTAGAGCTTTACCAACTGAGTTGTATCACCCTGAGCCAAGTAGAGCATGCATAATGGAGTCAGATGCTTCTTTTATTCTTTTCTTTCCTTGGTGCAACTAGGTTATCCTGAACTTGAATTAGAGACCTCGCCCGTGAAGTAAATCATCACACCTACGGTCCAATCAATTGGGAGAGAATCAATAGATTCCTTTTCAAGAGCGATTCATCATTCCCAAACGCGGCATACAACTCTCCATTATACTGCACTCTCTAAGTGTGCTTCTTCCCCCTTTCTTCCTTACCATGGTAAGTCTTTGTGAAATAACTGCGACGAGAAGAAAAAAAAAAGGCGTTAAGCCCTCCTGGCCCAACCCTAGACATTCTAAGATCCTTCTTCAAACTTGCTCTCATTTTGAGTTAAGAGATTGATAAATAGACACATCCCATTGCACTAATCGGGGGCGTTTGTACTACAAGCTAAGGCTTCTGATTTGTTACTAAATTCTACATGGCTTTCCTCATATTGGATGCAGCATTTGTAACATTCCATGCAAAATTTTGAAGGGATTGAGATGCATTTTTTATGATAGTGTATTTGTTAATTCATCATCAAGCATTGAAATATCAACTTGAGACCACGCGTCCTTCGTAAACTCTTGTTGGAATCTTTTAACCTCCAATCTCCATCTATAGGGTCTGAACATCGTTCTGACTACCGATACTTGAACCTTCCACGAACTAAATAGTAATTCCTTCCCTCACCCCTCTAAAAATGGAATGATGGATGGCACTCTTTGGTGTCCACTTTCTACCAGGACTGGCTTGCGTTGTGAGGTGTTCTATTGCTTCTTGGATGTCCATTCCATCAAACCAACATCTCCATTAGTCTTAAGTTCAATTTAGTCTCAACATTCCCACGATAAACAATCCTTCCCTTACCATTCTTATCATCAACGACCTTGCTTGATATATTCTTCTTGCTGGGTAATTTGGTCTCCAAGAGATCTTCGGCACTTTTCTTCTAATTTCTCTCTATCATCACAATGCCAATGACTTCCACATACACCTGCACCATGTAATGCTCTCTCTGCACTCCCTACTTAATAGCATTGTTGTTCAATCTCGGCATTGGAGGCACTTGATAAAAGAGTTAGAGTCGGATTCCACATCTAGCATTCTCACCACGCTTACAAGCAAGTTCCTTCAACGATCCTTATCTTTTTGTGTTACTTTAAGCATTTCCAATGCTTTTACAGTGAAAGTGTCTTCAAAAATTTTTTTAATTCAAATGTCCATCCACAGTGATGTTTGTAAATCTTGATTATTACCTTCCCTCGTCATTATAGATTTTCCTTCTTTTTCATTCTAGTTCTATTATCCCCTTTTCCTCTTTCAAAATTGTACTATTTTTATGTTGTTTATGTACTCAACCCCCTTGTTTCTAATCATTATAATTGGCTTCATTATTTATCTCCATTTTCAGAACTCTTGCCAATTTCCAAACTAGTACCCTCAATCGTCTCTTCCACTTCTATCCCTTCCCTTCCTATCACAACACACCTTTTCTTGTCTCCCCATAAGTTTTTCCTTCTCTTTCTATCCCATTTCCTCCTTCGCAATTTTCTTTATATACGTGTACTAGTTATGAGTTATGCATTCACACATTCCACATAGATTAAGTGATCGCTCGTTGAAATTTGAAAGCAATTTTATTTATTACAACTGTATATTTTAACAATTTGTTAACATCTACCTAAACATAGATTCGAGCAAAATATACCCTCTCAAACCCCTTTGTACAAGAATCATAACACAGTATAGGCAAATTTTTTCACCAATCCTAACTATATGTAGAATTTCCACTGCTACCACATCAAACTCTATTAAATCGATAGAAGATAAAAGAAATGAGTGAAATATGATTTTAATTTTACTTTTAGTGGAAATGGAGTTGATATAAAGCAAAATTATCCCTATTTCTATTTTCATGAATTGTGTAACAAAGTGGTAGAAGATAGAAGAAATGAGTGAAATATGATTTTAATTTTACTTTTAGTGAAAATGGAGAGAAATGAAGGAAATAAAGTTAATATAAAGCAAAACTATCCCTATATTCTATTTTCATGAATTGTGTAATAAAATGATATTTTATAATTCGTCACCAGTTTCACCGCTTCCCCCTTTCTCTAATAAGAAGGTAAGCTTCCCAAGCTCCTTCCTTCAGCTGGTGCGCAGCAGCGCACTTCCCTTTTCCCCTTACTAGTAGAGGGGGTGTAATGAATAGAGATCCCCCGCCAGAAGTCTTCTCTTCCTATCACTTCACTTCGTTCGAGAGATCTGATCTCATCGTACCTCACCGGGCTGGGCGAACCAAATTGCAGAAAGAAGGCAGATTTAAAAGTGAAAATATTTCCTCAATTTCCCTTCTTTGACATCTATTTTCGCTCCTTATTTCAGTTGCTAGTTTCTTTGAATCTAAAAACAGTGTTAGTCTAGTTCCCCAATTTTTTCTAAGAGAGACTCTATAATCTCGTCATTATTCTTGACTTCTTTTTTTTTTCATCTTACCACTTATTTACACTTTTAATTTTTAAAATAAAAATTCATTCAATAATTAAAATTTAAATAAATATAAATTAAAAATAAAATAAAGAGTAATATTAATAACTAAAAAATAAGAATGAAACTATAAAAAAAATCAGGACTAAATATGCACTATTAATTCTATCGCAAGCCGGTATGAATTAGCATAGTCATATAGGCCTTTCCACTTTCGTCTTAGCCTATTTAACACGATCTTGTAAACCCCGCCACTCTAGATATTAATGCATTCTTCCATGGTTTTGATGGACGGAAATAACACTTTACACCAGGTTCTACTCTCATTCAAGATTTTCTTTCTTTCTTCCACTAATTCATGTGGTCTTTTTACAGGTCGCTTTTTCGAACCCTTAAAAAAAATTCGTTTCGACTTTTGAACCCTGTTTGCTTTTTCTTGTAGCCCTCCTCTGTTTTATCAACTCGCCGGAGAAAGGTAAAGTTAACTCTTATAATCGGTAATCATAAGTACATCTAGCCAAGTTCATTCTCATCGATACAACCATTTTCCGTCATTCATTAGTTACAACAAAAATGAACGCAAATGACTTTCTGTTTAGTATCAATGACGTGTTCAATGCCCAAAAAACCTGTAACTGATTTAAAATTAAATTGTACCAAAATGAATGCAAATTACTTTCTAAAAGAGGGAAACAAACAACAAAATTGTATCAAGAAATGGAAGCCTCAGATAGAAAGCCAGAGTGTTTTACATCAATGGAAGATTCAGTCGGTAATTCCAACAGAAAACGTAAAATCCTCATTGGCTTCACATTCTAATCACCTTATTATACCATAATACAAAAAAAAAGCGTAATTAATCATTACAAAACAAAATTTTATAAAAAGAAAAATGTAATCGCATAAACCGGCTCCGTAGACCACAAAATTTCAAGATCGACAGGTTCCTATCAAACAGCGAAACATTTTGCAATTTGATATCGGTCCGATCATAGCATCACCGGTCACTGCTTTCTGCTACCGGCAACGTGGCATCGAACCCATTTCTTTACTTACTTAGAAGATGGGGGGGAAGAAAAAAAGGAAGGAAAAACACTTCTTGCACAAAAAAAAAAAAAGCCCTCAGAGACCCGTTTCAAATCATCCACACAGAGAAAAAATGCCGGAACTCCCACAATGTCCCGACCGAACTAACCGGTGGGTGGGAAAGAGTGAGACGGCGTAGTCCTCTGCTGTTTAAAGTGTCATACGGCACTTCCTATCTTTCGGGTTTGCTTCTTCATTGGGGAAATTTTTGTTTTAATTGAAACAAAATCCCAAACCCTAACCCTGTCCCTGATTTTGACAAAGGCAGTTTCTCTGATTAGTATGATTCGATCTCCATAGAGAAGATGAGATGATGAAGTAGATAGGAGACGGAGCTTAATATAGAGACCGCTAAACCCTAACCCTAAGGAGGAGCAGCGTGCTGCCGCGGTACGTTAGGGTTTCGGGTTTTATTGTGTTCCTTTTTTTATGTTTTTTATCAAGCCCATTCGAGAGAATGTTAATAATTTGATCATCTTGGGCTTCAACTTATACCAAATGGGCCTTTTCTGTTTTTTTCTTAGGACGTAATTCGTCGAAATTTAGGTTGTGAATTGTTAGACTTTGGTTTGATTTATAACTTAGTTCCGTTTTCACTTGCACACCCCTCGATTAGATGTTCTTTATGTTTCAGAACGTGAATCTTATTTTGATGCCAACTTTTAGAAGAACTAAATTTTAGATTTTGTTTAGAGTTTGGTTTGGGTTTCAAGTCCATCCCTAAATGATTAGTGATCTACTCCATACTAAAAATATGCGACTTTTTAAACAATAATAGAGATTATTAATTAAATCAATGTTTATACAACCAGCAAATTTGAAAAGTATCTGTACAGATCTAAAAATGAACTTTGGGGTTGTGGCTTAGTAATGATGTGGATTTGACTTTTTAAGATAAGTGAAATGGCTTAAGAAGTTAACTTACGAAATTGTGATAACCTTCGAAATATTAATACATCTAGCAAATTTGAAAAGTGTATGTACAAATCTAAAAATGAATTTTGGGGTTATAGCTTAATAATAGCATGAATTTGATTCTATAAATTAAGTGATATGGCTTAAGAAGTTAACTTACGAAATTGTGATAACGTTGGAAGATTTGATACCATAAACTTAAAGTAGTAGGAAACATTAAATTAGTTTGTTTACTTTCAAAATTTTTTACAATGTCTTACTTACTAATTTTATTCATACAATTAATATATAATTATAAACTTTGAACTTATATATATATATATATATATAAATATTTTAGCCACCACTAGCCATATAAGTCAAATAAAAATATATGTAAACTTACGTTTCTTTTAAAAACTATATTACAACAATAAAATTATTTGAATTACAAGTGACATATTACTTTAAACCTTAAGGTGTTTTAAACATGAGTTCCTTAAACTCACATCAATTTGCATAGATCATGAGTCGACCTGATTTGGCCCATGTTTGGCCTTACCTACTAGCATCCAACTTATTAGTTCCCAAATTGATTTCTCTAAAAGGTCTTTAAATGAGTCAATTCTTTTAGGAGACCTACTTGGCCTTGGGATTGTTACAATGGTTACTAGATATACAGATAAAGTTTAGAGGCTTGGTCAACCAGTATGGCCTTACAATTCTAGAACACGTTAAACTCTATGTTCCCACTACTTAGATTGTGCAAATGTGCTAATATGCTAAACATGTTTCAAAATTCACGGCTACTCTCCTTTATAAATATCTTTAGGGTCTCCAACGGTAAGACACATTAACTTTGGGTGCACTAAACCTTCCTCGTGTACTTTGAATTTACTTACTTACTTTATTTTCGTTCAAGCATTAAATTAAATATTGAAATAATTGTAAACTCCCAAAATTGAGTTTAGAACAACTGGCCTTAGATTTAAGGTTTTTAGGAAAACTTATCCAATTGAGCCTAAACTTTACGACTAAGATAAAAAAGTTAGTCGAGGTAATATAGTGAAGTTAGATTTTAGAAATAATGATTCAAAATCTCAATTTTTCCCTTGGAAGTAGAATTATTCAATATAGTACTAAAATGCTCGGAACTCCTAAAATCGAGCTTAAATTGCGACGAAAACTTAGAGATAAGTTAATTGAGTTATAAAATGAAATAATATAGTATAATTTACTATATAGATATATACATGTTTTTATGAATATACCTAGTATAAATAATAATTATACTTGTAAATTAACCCTAAATTACTTAATTATATACATATTGCGCTGAAATTATGAAATTTATTAAGAGAATATATCCTAAAAATCAAAGATATGTTAGAAACATAATTATATGAGTATAGTTAAATATTACGTGTGATATATACATGGGATATATACCTGTATATTAATAAATAATTAAATCTTAATAAAATATACCTAAAATGTCAAAGATAAAAGCAAATCTCATCAAATTCACTCAAATTGCGGTTGGGAAATTGTGGAATTGTCGTGGCATGCTGTAATACTTGATAATTGATGAATCAAAAGTGACTTACTTGGAAGGAGCCACCTTCTACTTGCAATTAATAGAGAAAAAAGCAAGAAAAAAATAAAAAAAATAATAAAGGGAAAAGAAACTGACCTAAACCACTATAAATCAGTTGAACAACATCATTTCATATCTTTTGAGATTAGAAACAATAGAAAGAAAAATCAGAAAAAAATCATAGAAAATAGAAAAAAAATAAAAGAAAAACAGAGCAAAATTCGTATTAGGACAAAACCTTAACCTAAACTGATTTTGCTGTGAAACCCAGCCAACCTCACACGATCCACCCATCACGCAGGCCGTCCGACAACCACTCAACTGTCGTTAGCCACCAGAGCACCCAATAACACCAAGATCGATTCCCTACCCTATTTTTCAATAATTTATAAAAAATAGTAAACCCATCTAGAAAATTATGAAAAAAATTGTACTTAGGTTATTTTGAATATCCTTTTACATGATATTTTTTATTTTTGAAAAATATGTAATATGTAATATACTTTCTTAAGAAATTTACTATTCATCCGAATTTAGAATTGTAAAATAAATGTACTAAATGATGTTATTTCTAACAAAAATTTTTTGTGTAAGATGTGTATGATATAAAGATAATTGCTATGTAGCCCAAATTTTGATTTGAATATTTATAATATTTATTGCAATTTTTTCCCTAAAAATAGCTTGAAAATAGGTTGAAATTATGAATTAAATAAGAAATTAAGAAATTAATTGATGAATACTGATCTATAGTAAATAATAACAGTATTGAGTCAAAATAAAATTTATTAGGTGTAACAAGAATCATAATTGAGTAATTTAGGATAATTTAAGAATAAAATTATAAATATAAGTATATATGCGATAAGTCGAAAACTTAAAATTAAGTAATAACTGAATTCTCTATATTTTTAGGAGCTTATAAAAATTTTTAGGGAATTACTTGGAAACCCAGACTATTTATAAAATATTTACCTAATAAAATGGCTTAAATTACAAGTTAGGGTGTATTTTTAATATTAATAAGCTAAAATGAATTAAATGGTTAAATAAAAACTATATATGTGATTGCTGATAAGATTGGGTTAAAAGAATATTTTTATTATATTTACTAATATTTTCTAATCAGGATACACTTTAAGTATATTAAAGTTGAATAATACTTATATTGTGACAATATATGGACAAATTAGGTAAAATACAATTTAATAATGTAAATTACATATAATATGATCATATTTTTATAATTATGTATAACTGTATTAAAAATTCAAATTACTTGTTAAAAATCGTATCTAAAAACATGACTTGTAAAATGTGCCGTTAGGTCTATATGAACCCAATGACACTAATTTTATTAAAATTGGACAATCGTAAATAATTTAACTTATAACTTTATCATATTTAAGAATGTACGTATTTCGATAATCTTACCAAAATTAAAACATAAATTAATAAATTAAAAATATGTTTTAATACGATCGAAACAATATATAATACGTAATAGTATATATGATGTACAGTATCAACAATTAATAACTTAATTCAATATATAGTGATAATACGATTATATATTATAAAAATAATAATAATATATATCTATAACTGTTTTAGATTAAACCCTAATGTTTTTGTAATTATTATGAAAATTGAATTTGGGTCTTTTGTATAAATAGGATCTTTCAGTACAAAGATAGTTGACAATTCGAGTCAGCAAAAGTGAACGTCTAAATAAGTAAGTTGGGATTATAACTTCACTGCTTGTTGAGATACTGTTTAAAGTATCTGGAGACCCAATAGTACTTTTAGCTGTGTTTGTAGTTAGTTGACTATGCGCATATTGTTTGTGTAGATGATATTCAGTTGTGACAAGAGTTCAAGTTTTTGGTGTGTTGTTCTATATATTTGCATTGATTTTGTATTGTATGAATTTGTTGGCCACCCCTAATTAAAACTAACGTTTATTCGACTAAAATGAAACTGGATATGCATAACACCTATTAGGGGAAACGATTAAGAATGTCAAATCAAATACCGATTTCTTTTGATGAAGATAGCTGAAATGGTCATTTTTCCATCCTTAGTCGAACTAAGTGACAGGCGAGAAGATTGTGGCAAGGTTAGGTGTTGTGGTTCGAAGGACGTTATAGGAAGAAGGTGTTCTTCATTGTACAAGCTCAAATTTGGTCTGACTCGAGTTGTGATAAAACTTCTCGATCCGGGTTGAAGCGGATGTAATTTCTTTAAGCTCATAATGGACCGGATAACATCATGTGATTTTCATTTGATTGATTCATTGCATTTCATCATAGTTATTAACCTTATTTGTGTTTGTACAGTATTCTTCTGATTCTATCCCACTTACTGAGCTAGTTATGCTCACATCCCTATAGACTCTTTTGCAGGTGTTGAGTGAGATCAGGATGTTCAGATACTACCGTTCCCAAGTTAATGTGCTACTGTTTGGATGTAATTGAATTTGAGCTTTTGACTTTCTTTTTTTGAGAAAACTAATTGGGAATCCGCTGAGAGCCCACTAGTTTCTTAACTTATTATATATAGATTGCAAAATCTGTGATTTTTAATAAACCCTAATTGTAAACTTTATCTTTGAACGTAAAACATTATATAAATACTGTTGTGGTATTAGATAATGGGTTGTATATAACATATATTTTGTAAAGCTTTACTACAGGTTTGGTTACTTATATGTATCAGAACAAACGTTTTAAACTGATTGAGTTATGTACGCCTTATGTGAACTGTATCTATAATAGCAGTTGTAAGATCAATTTTTATTTTAGGTTAATTTACATAACGAGACTGTTACGACTTTTTCTGTTCAGGACATAACAATAATTATGTTGGCTAATATCTCAACATCCTCGTAATGCTTTGTTTTGTAAGTTTTTTATACCTTTACACAAGCCCAATCACCTTATTTTAACAAAGAAATTCTACTGATAACAAATTTGATATCATTAATCCTTTTATATTGACCATAAATTTTTAATTTGGTTTGTTTGGAGAACTTTCTAAACCATGTTAGGTTTGGTTGATCGATCCGTTTTCTTTTAATTAAGCCTTTGAAGCCCGAAAAAAAAACATCTATTGAAACCGGGAACACGTATATATACGTTTATTTATTTATTTTTTTTTGCCAAAATATATACGTTTAATTTGAAAAACGAAATTCCAATTGAAATCGCCGTCCGTGTAGAACTCTATCTTGATTCTATAGTCCGAAGACTGAACTGCCAAGTTTCTCTCTCTCGCTTCCAAACCCGAAAGCAAAAATGGCAATGGCGAGTGAAAACAATACATGGGTGGGTAAGAAACCCGTCAGACGCATCGGAGGTATGTCCGATGCTCTCTCCATTGCCTCCGATCTCGGCTTCTCCGTTTCTTCTCCTTCCTCCCATGTACGTCCCCTTCCCTCTCCTCTCTTTCTTCTTCCTCCCCCCCAAATCCGGTGATTTAGGGTTAGGGTTTTGTCAATTTGGATGAGTGATTTTTCATTTTTGTTTGCTGCCCTTTTCTTTGACGACGAATTTGCACTGCCTATGGTATACATGTTTTGTGGCTTAATTTTGGTTTTTAAATTACAATTGAAGTTATAAGTTATGGAAGAAACTTCCCTATCCCATTTTGTTAATGTGAATCCCATTTCATGCTTTTTTAGTCAAAGATAGGAGTTTGTGATTGGTGGAAACATGGACCGGTACATGGACTGAGTGCATGGAAGTTTTGTCTTAACATTAAGCCTCCTGATCTTTAGGAGGTAGTGAGAAGACTATAACAATGTACATATGTTGCTCCACTAGCTGAAATTTTTTGTACTAAAAGGAGCAGTATTTGTTTAAGAGAAATAGTTGGAGGTTTAATGTAATTTTTATCATTGAAAATGCTGAAGTTGCAAATGCCCGTGTGGACTGGCTGGCATCAAAGGCTTGAGAGGAAATATGTTTGTTTCTAACCAGACAAATCGGATCTCATATTGACCTACGATGTCCAATCTAGGAGTGGTTTCTCTAGTCTCCTCTTTTTGTAAAGCTTTGAGAGTTAGATACTTGTTTATTTGAACTCCCTTTGGGTGTTTTTATTTTGTAACTCATTCCTGCTTTATGCGGTTGTATATTCTCCTTTTTCAATGAGTTTATTTACTTACCAAGAGGATATGTTTGACCCCTTGTTCTCTATTAAGAGCTACTAAATAGAGATAGTATTATTAGATCCTATGGAAATCTTGTTCTAGATAGAGAAAGCAATGTATCTTCCTTAGTGAAGACAAATGGTTCGGGAGAACAAAAGCGGGTTATTACATGTTGAAATTTGAATATAAAACCAAATCTAAATCTTTTGCATGCTTTGTTCAAATATCAAGTCCCTGCTGTTATCTGATCACGTACTTGATAAATTCCGTGTCCTTAGCATCAGTCATTAGCTCGGTCCATATTTAGGGTAGTGTTGACTGTTGAATATTAGTGGACATTCATAAATTTTGGATGAGTTGGTTGTGGTCATATTTAGTATTTAGTAGTGCAAATTTTCTTGATGTGTTATGGATTTATTGTATAGTCTAATTCGCCTGCTTCTGTTTTATCTTGGCTTTTGTAATAAATGAGAGGAGTGCAAGCTTGATTCTCACTGTGCTCTTGTTAATTATACGACTATATTAGGAAGAAGTTCCAAGTTTGCCCTCAGTCAATGGTGAAAAGGGGAATGATTTGGTAAAGGTTTTAAGAGAGCTTACTGCTGTCCAAAGGAAAATTGCGGATTTGCAAGTTGAACTTCAAGGCCGAAAGGTAATAGTTTCCATTTGTATTAGGGTTAAATTGCAATACATGTTGGGGATACTACATGCTTTTGTAAAGGAGTACAAAAACTAGATGCTATTCGTGCACAGCTTACATGCAGTTTGAATATGTAGGATGATAAAAATGTGGCTCATCTTACACATGTTAGTGAGATGGAGAAGAAGGTTGAGACTCTATCAAGAATTACTTCAATATTGAAAGGTGTTATCCAAAATAAGGTAACTGGTTCCCTTACTGTGTTTCTGGTTTCTGCTTGAACTAATTGAATCAATTGGTTGGTTGACTTGGGTCTATATGACATGATCAATCAATAGAAATACTTGAACACATGACATCATGCTTAACAAAAATAACAGGTCATCTTAATGCAACTTGAATTTTCTGACTCAACTATGGAATCATACTTTTCCTTCCAGGAAGTGAAGTCTTAGATTTATGTTTTCTCTAAACAGGTTCTATAAGTTCAAGGGGTTGCAGTGTTGCACCTTCTAGCTCTACTTTCTTTTCATCATGGATATTTACCTTTTGAAAGATAAATTATTTTATCATTTTATTGTGAACTGAAAATTATGTTTTAAACTGATATTTGGGCTGAGGAAACCATAGTGCAGTGTCAAGGTTAGAGGTAGTCTCTGCCTCAAAAGGGAGGCTCTAAAGGCTACCTTTATAAGGGCAGATAGGAAAGGGATTGGTTGGTCATGTATGACAAATACCATGAGAGGATGTAAAATACCCTCATAGAGATACATACTGATCTTGGAACATAGCTTTCTATCAGAAATGATCCTGGTAAAATGTAGTTCCAAAAGTTTTTCAGGCATTATTGAAAGCCTTTGTACATATAAATTGTGGATAACTCAACTTTGACATTTAATGATACTGGTCCGATAATACACTGGCTATAAAAAATCCAGTTCGTCTACTTTCAAGAAAAGCATTCTGAACAGGCTAGTGAGCCTTCTCACTTTGGGCCTGGAAATACCACAGTGATTCTGCATTTATTTGAGACTCAGCTAATTAGTCAGAAATATCTGATATATTGGGTATAGGGATTTAATGTTGCTGCTAATGTTGCTAACTAGAGAGCTTTTCTTGTGAAGTTGGTTATGATTTCTTTGACATGTAGTGTCATTAATTCTCAAGTGGATCAGATACATAAAGATAGGACTCAATTAGGACTTTCCTCAATATTATCCCAAATCATCCATTTCTTCTCAATAAGCTCAGTTAGTCCTTAGAGTGAGTATGAAATATCTACTATAGATTTCTTTTCATGCTACATTCTTCCAGTCATATTTAGAGCTTTCCTTGGGGTTTTCATCTTAGTTAGGTAATCTCTTAGTAGTAAAGGCATGTTACGCTTTGTTACTCAAAAAACCGCATGTTGTGGTAAATTTTTTCCCTCTGGTGCGGTAGCATCAAGTCCTTAGTTTTCCTGTTAAAATCAAATGCATAGTATCTGCCAGATGTATGAATAAATGAAACCAAATCCATATGGAGTGTATTGTTGCTAAGTAATTCCTTAATCCAACCAATCTAGAAGGTCACCTGAATGCTCTCTTAGTTTCCATGCATTTTAATTTTAGTGCAACATGCTTATTCTCCTATAGCTTATACTTCACTGTATCCAACATATAAAGCCTAGGTAACCATTTTATTGTACTTGGGAGATGTGGTGAGTACATTAACAAGGCCTATTATTAACTTATTATTGTTGAAGTCAACATCATGATGGCTTTTGGTTCTTTGGCCAGATACGTCATGGTGGTTTGGAGGAGCTTTGTGCTCTAACTTATGCTAACATTTGACTACCTTACATGAGTCTCCTTTCTACCTGCCATTGCCATTGACAATAATGTGGCAGATTTCGCCAGGATGATAGATAAAGAAAAGCTACCATGTGCTGATCAAAATTAGTTGATTCATAGTGGAAGGGCTCTCAATGGACTTCAACAGTTCTCCTAGAAGTTGAGCTTTCTAGACCATATCTCATCTAGGGGAAAGTGATTGTGAATTGAAATGGGTGGTTGTGGAGGCTAGATACATTTAGGCAATAAAGGGAAAACAAAAGGAAGCATTTGGGCAATATGGCATTACTTGCACAGCTAGTCTTGTTCTGTAGTTGTCATTCAGTGTATTATGCAATATATTGTTTTGTGTTAAGCCACTGGTAAAGTAGTTGCACGGATGTGTTTCTCTCTTTTCCGACAAAGCTTGTTTGTATAAACAAAAGGTTGAAACTAGAATATCCTACCTGCTTTACCGGTTCTCTGGCATTTCACCTCTGCTCCTTTTTTTTTCCAACTACTAATATTTGGAGTCATCAAACTTTTATAGCTTCTATAGCAAGCATGAGAGTGAGAAAATCTTAGTTATTTATAAATTTTACTTTTTGCAGGATCGCATTATTGCAAGACTTCAGCAGCCATATTCGCTAGACTGCATCCCGGTGGAAGCAGAGTATCAGGTTATTCTGTTTATGCTGTTAATTTTGTTTGGATTTATGGGTTTCCTTTAATGTTTCTGGTTAGATTTCTTAATGCTAAGAAATGATTTTACACCACAGCTTTCTCTCTCTCTCTCTCTCTCTCACTTATGTTCGCATATGAAGAAGAGTTAGTGGTTGAAAGACAGCAGTTGACTTCAAGATGGTGGGTATTTATCCTGTCTTGAAACTGGCTCAAAAGATCAACGGTGTAGAGTTTTCATTATCGTTTCTATGTATTACCATAACGCGTGATTGAACAACTTGGGTGATCTATCCAAGACCAGGATGAAGCTTGGGTGAAACTAAGTGGAGGTTCAAACCAACTGAAGTTGAAGAATCAGCGGACGAGTTGTGGTTAGGGGTGAAATGCCACTCGAACCCAGAGCTGGCTAGATTGTACATCCGCTTCATTGCTTGCATTTCAATCCAATTCAAACGTGCATCGGCCTCTTTATCTTTAAGATATTTTTATGTTTTTGAATTTTCCTTGCGCCATTGTAATTCATAGAGCACTGTTACTCAAGACCTTGGAACGCTAACTTTGGTTGATGGAATTTTTTTATGTGCAGAAACAATTTTCGGAACTATTAATGAAGGCTGCCGGTGATTATGCTGCCTTGACAGCATCTGTTTCTGATTTTCAGTGGACCCAGAACTTCAAGGAGCCGCCTTCAGTATGGGGGGTATGCAATATTCAACCATTTGGATTTTAATGAAATATTTTGAGTTTAAATTTATTCAATTAGATTAATGTACCTGAAGTTTTTGTTCTTTATACACCTGTTTCCCTGGTTATTGGGTGAGCTTCATATTGAAGTGCTTAGAGATTTGATATTCAATTTACGAAAGTAAACTCTTTTAAGTCACTCAAAAAAAAAAAAAAAAAAGAACCTTTTAATGTCCTCTTATGTCATTTTCGTTTCATGTTCATGTAGGAAATGCTTCGTCCTATTCCTGTTGCCTTGGCATCATGTACCAGATATTTTGAAGCAATGTCGGCCATGAGGGAATCATTTGCCACACTTCAGAAACTGAGGGTCCCTGATTCAACATTGCCTGCAACGCTGAAAGATCCATCACAGAAAGTACTAGGAGATTCTGATTGTGTCACTCCACCGCCATGGAAAAATGAATCAAGTTTTGATGACTTGGATATCCCAAGCCGAAGGGCAGAAGATGCTAACCGGCTAGAAACAGTCGATGGAAACAGCGAGTTGGGAGATTTCAATCAGTTTGACAGCACAAGCCACAGGAGATTATCTTGGCCTCCAGTTAAAAAGGGTAGCACGTAAAGAAACGAGTTAAAATCTTGGAGTGAGTTTTATTTATCCACTAAATTGAGTCGTACAGCAGTTTATAACTCTATAAGTCGCCATGACGTGTCTATACTGCTTTAAAGCCTATTCCCTTATTTTGTTGACCGTTGTTCCTACCAATTGCTTTTCTTTTTCCTTTTTCCTCTTTCTTTCATATTGGTTTTTAAAAATTATGTACATGGAATGTAAAAATTGCACCTTGTCATGTTAATATTGTTGCTTATCCAGAATTTTTCTGTCAGTTGTTATCACATGTTGCTGTGTATTCATTCATGTTGACCATGGGAGTGCACCCTTTTATTAATCTATGTTGTATAATAATATGTTGGAGCAAATATACTTCATCTTGTCAATAGTATTGATTGTCCGGAATTTTGCTTTGTTAGGCGTCGTGCCATCCTTCTGTTATGTCAATATCAGAGATTTGGTAACAAATGGTGTTCTCCTAAAGCTGTGCTTTCTTATATCATGCATATATGTTAAATAATGGCGGTTGCTGTTCAGTTTTGTAGTGAACCAGGTAGACTGCTCAATCCAGGCCTATTTAAAAATCGAACTTCAGTTTGTAATGTTCCGTAAAGATAAAGTTTACTTGTTTTCAAATGGTATACCTATCTGTATCTCGCCAATCGAAAGAAAAAAGAATTTTTTTTTCTTTTAAAGGTGAGGCATGCTTTAAATATTCTTTCTATATGATAATATGTGGTCGATAGATTCTTCAGATAGGGATATGGATGTAAACAATTTGGGAACAGGAAGATTACAGGTAAAATAGAATGTAATGATGAAATAAGTTTTACATAATCTTTTTGTCGAAATGTGGTTTAATGGTTTTTGTTTTTGGCAATAAAGGTTTGTTTTCTGCCCATATTATTTTTTACCATTAATGGCGTTGCAGGTTGTCCTGAGCCTTGCAGACTCTTCCGTGAGCTACACTTAAAACGGTTTTCTTTAAGATACGGGTATTATAATCAAATAGAATCTATAGATGTTGTCTTATTGGCTGTTGAAGGATGTATTATCATGAAATGGAGATGACTGTTGGTACTGTAGTAATATTAATGTTGAAACTTGATTTGAACTCAATTAATATTTATATTTTGATGCGAGTTCGATTAAATTTGTAAGCTAGTTTAGCTAAAAACTATAAATGTAAGCTAGTTTGGTTAAAAACTATAAAACTTGAGTTTGATTCAATTGATTATTCAAGTAATTTGAGTTAGAGTTCAAGTTTGAATCCAAGTTGATATTTTAATCAAACTTAAATAGCTTATAAGTAGTTTAATTTGTTTACACTTTTAGACTTATTACCATAAATGGAGATGACTATTGGTACGAAACTAAATTAAAAAATATAGATATATGTTTCGGTTGGTATTCATGAAATTGTGCCCTAAAGTAGTAGTGTTATTACTTGAGATAGACTCATGTAACAGTCAATTTTGAATTGTAAATTGATTTGATTTACAAGTGGTCGAGCTTAAATTGCTTATAGTCCTTCTTTTGTTGTTTCAATAACAAGTATTTTGATTTTGAAAAAAAAAATCATTTTGTTTATGAGTTCAAACAAAAGATGGCCCGACTGGGTACTGATCAGGCCAGGCCGTGATTTATAGAAATGGGATTGCTTAAGAAAGTTGTATCTATTTATTTGTATATGTATAAAGAAAATAATATATTAAAGAAGAAAGAAAGGATTTTTTCAATCTTTTATGTAATGTAAAATAATAATTATCCTTTTCCGATTGGGAGAGATGGCTGAGTGGACTAAAGCGTCGGATTGCTAATCCGTTGTACGAGTTTTTCGTACCGAGAGGATTGTTGAGCTTAAGGGGTTCAAGTAGTTCGTTAGGTGAAATTACTGGCAGTTTTTAAATTGTCGGAAATTAACAAAAAAAAAAAAAACAAAAGAATGGTCACGAATATGAATAATTATTGTGTAGAAAAATCCTTTTTCCAGATAATTTAAAAAAAGTTAATGGTATGGTTTTTCCAAAAGTGGTAATCTAGTATTAAGGTTTTTAAAATTATGATCGAGTGAAATTGTTTTGTTTCAAAAAAATTTAAATCATAATCATATACACTTTGGATTCTTTTTGCAAAAGGTAGAATTGATTGATAGACCAAAGGTTCTCTAAAAATTCACATCTAACTACAGTAGTTTAATTTTGATTAGGGGATACATAGGTATTAACAAGGCCTTTTGGGTAGGTACTTTTCAGGCTCAACTAGACTCAGCAAGCCTTGCTACCTTAGGCCTACCTCTATAGGCTTCAGCTCTAGATCTGAATGGCCAAAGCTCACGAAACACTGTAATAGCTATAATCCACGAGATAAGTATAAAATGGTCACATCTTGAATATTAGAGATATGTTGGGCATGATAGTTCTACTCTTTTATACTTTCAAGAAAAAATCTCTTTCTTAATTTATCTCGAACCATCGGTTTTACTCCGTTATAAATATCAAACCACCATCCAACGGTAACTCTCTCTATAAACTCTGCATTTTAAGCTTGCACATCACATATTCTATTTTATCAAAAGCCCATTGCTGATTTAAGTATTGGAGTGATTACACTGGACAACCTTTCAGCGTTCCCTCGCTGTGTATTGTTTTGCAGGTTCAGTACAAGTAGATCTTAATTGGCTACTAGCAAGAATTGAGAAACGATATTTGGTGCCGTCTGTGGGAAAGAGAATTCCTACACTCGAAATCTTAAATACACCAAACACATAATCCACATTAAGCCTTTCTACATCATGTCTCTGCATGAGGAGCAAATAAATCAACAGTTGGTGAACAACTAACCTGGAGGTAACCAATTCCTCTCAAGAGTTGTGCTGGAAGAATGCCTGAAGCACATGGAGCACCAGGTTGAGCAGTATGTTGAGCAGAATAGGGAGCTTTGCGCTTGCTTGGACGAAGCGGAGTGTCACAACATATAAACTTACCACTCCGAAGCTTTAGATTCTTGCATTGGGCGGGACAACATCTAGCAGTAACAGCAGAATGGAAGGCATCGGCAACCTAATTTACCACTGCATCAGCAACTAGTAAGGTCTGCAACTACCCGTGATCGAGCTTTGACTAGCAATGGGCAGGAAGCTAACTCTTAGGGAGTTCAGGCTCATTCAGTCGCACAACGAGCTCACCCGGCAGACAACACTGATATGAATGAGCTCCATGCAATGGTAAGGCGGTTCTTCGAGTAGTAGGGAAGCAATCTTGTTGTTGATATTGGATTGGTCGCCAACAACAAGACCCCCCCCTTTACAAGGGGTGTCTAGGACGAAGTGTTATCCTCCAATGGTAAACTTTCATCCCTAGACCAGTATGATGGTACGGGCTACCTCGATGACTATTTTCTCCACTTCCGTACCCTCATGAACCTTCACGCTTATGGGATGCCATATTGTGCAAAGTCTTCCTAAGTATGCTAAGGAAGGTAACACGAACGTAGTTTAACCTACTCTTCGACAACTCAATCAGCTCTTTTGTTGAGCTGGCTAGGAAGTTTAGCCTCCATTTCAAGGCTAGGAAGTTTAGCCTCCATTTCAAGGCTAGGAAGCCCCCGTCCAAGGACACATCATCCTTGTACTTGGAAAGGCAGGGTGAAGGCGAGTCTCTATACGATTACGTGGCCTATTTCAATAATGTCGTGATCAAGATCCCTCAACTCGATGATGGAGTCGCTGTCCATGTCGCACAACTTGGCATCAGATCTTCAGGAGATTTTTTTGATCACTTGTGAAGAGCAATTCAAAGACCTTATCCAACTTCTAGAATGAACCCGAGAAGTATATCGACCAGGAAGATAACATTTGTGCTAGGCGTGACGTCGATTGAGAAATGTCGAGTGGAAAGCAGGACAAGGAGAAATTGTTTGTAAAAGATTGCTTCAGTGGAAGGATGCCAAGTAGACCAAAGGGGGAGAGCTCTGGGAAGAAAAAGCGCTGAGTAGAGCATGACCCTTTCCTTCCCCTCTTTTATAGCCAGTGCATGCCTTTGAATAGACCTATAACCTAAGTCTATTCCGAAGTGAAACACCGAAACCTGCTGCAGAGGCCCCAGAAAATGTAAAGAAACCATAGTTGTCAAAACTCTAACAAATACTGTCAGTTCCACGACGACAATGGCCATATAATTGAAGAGTGTTTTCAGTTGAAGAATGACATCAAATACGCCATTCAATGTGGCTACTTCAATGAATATGTGATCCATCGAAGGAATGACGACTATTCAGATGATGATACTGATAGGGCATCTCAGTGGCAATGGACCAAGGATGCCCAAGTAGAGCAGAATAACGGTCATTGCAATGATCATACCTCTAATGGCATTATAAACATAATTATGGAGGGCTCGCACCCTAGGAGCCGATTGAGCACTAGTAGCTTAGTTAACGCCTAATTGGAGGTGTTGGTAATAAGGGAGAAGAGACAGAAGTTAAACACTTCCATCTCCTTCTCTGATGCCGATCTTGAAGGGATCAACATTCCCCACCAAGATGCTCTCATGATTGGGGCAAGGATCTCAAAATTCGAGGTCCTGAAGATTATGGTGGACACCGGCAACTTTATTGACATACTCTTCCTTTACACATATGATAGGATGAGGAAGAAGCTATTAGTAAAGATGAAGTCATACCACTACAATCTGAGTAGCTTCAATGGTAGCACAATCCTTGCCAAGGGCATCATTACGCTAGACATGGAACTTGGTGATGACGACCACGTGGCATAATGACTCGTGGAGTTCGTTGTAATCGATTGTTTCTCCCCTTATAATGCGCTCTTAGGAAGACCAAGCCTAAATGCATTTAAGATGATCACATCCTTCCTGCATTTGAAGGCCAAATTCTCGACGCCCACTGGGGTAGGAGTATGTAGGTGTGATTAGAAGTTCTTATAAGAACTATATGTCAGGGCTGCCAAAGGCGATAGTGTTTTCGCCCTAGAAATAAGCTTGTAGGAGAGACCAGTTGAGAAGGGTAAGCCCAAATAAAAGATGGAAGATGTCCGGATTAGTGCCTCTCTTGATTAAATTATGAAAGTCGGGATTGAGACCCCAGCTGAAGTGAAGGACAAAATCATTGCCCTCCTGCGGGCAAATTCAGATATCAGTGTTAAACATGCTTAGAATTTCTCCTGACTTAGTGACCCATAGCTTCAACATTGACACCACAACGCGGCCTGTCAAACAAAAAAGAGGCATTTCACCCTAAAATGACATACCGTAATCGAGGAGGAAATGCAAAAGTTGGTTAAAGTCGGCTTTGTGAATGAGAAAAAGTAATCAATGTGACTGGTGAACGTGGTACTAGTTAAGAAGAAAAATGGGACCAGCTTGTCAATTCTATGTCAGGACATGCCCTACTGAGTTTTATGGACTTCTTCTTAGGATACAATAAGTTCAAAATGGACCCGAAGGATGAAGTTTATAACTCCTTCTTCACCAACTATGGTACATACTACTACACTGTGATGCCATTTGGACTAAAAAACACCAAGCCACATACTAGCGAATGGTAACAAAATTATTCAAGCCTTAGATCGGGCGCAATATGGGGGTGTATGTTGATGACATGATTGTCAAGAGCCAGAAGCCAATTGATCTTGTTAAGGATCTCTAGGAAGCCTTTGACCGAATGTGTACGCAAGACATGAAGCTTCGGTATCATGCTACCAATTACATGCTGATCAACAGTATCCTATATCGCAGCGAAGTCAATCTCCCCTTGCTCCGGTGTCTTTGACAAGGGGAAGGGCTATTCGTCATGGAGTACCTATACGCCGGAGCGTGCAGTAATCATATTTAGTCCCAAGTCCTGTATCTTTAGGCACTACGGCTTGAATATTACTAGTTTACCATGAGGTAAGACGCAAAGGCCATAGCCTAGAAGTGCCTGCAGTACTAAAAGCATGCCCTAATCAATTACGCACCCAGTACCGCTCTCCAACCCTTGACAAGCCCATAGTCGTTCGCATAAAGGGGCATCCATACCTTCGACGCCTTCCTAAAAGCATCAGGAGGATAGCTATTCATAATTGTTTCTGTTAACTACTTCACGAAGTGGGTAGAGGCCAAAGCCATGGCCAGAATCACGGAGAGGAGTGTGGAGTCTTTTGTTACAAACAACATTCTCTTCCTGTTTGAAGTTCCCCACGCACTGATCATAAACAATGGTCAACAATTTGACAACCCCAAGTTTAAGGAGTTTTTTGTCAAGCACCACATCACTTCGTATTTCACCTCGGTTGCTTACCCCTAATCAAACGGATAAATAGAGGGGACCAATCGGGTCATTTTAAATAGCCTAAAAATCACGTCTATCGATCTTACGATGCCTGGGTTGACAAGTTGCCCAATATCTTGTGGGGGTACAAGACCACATATTGCACTTTAATAGGTAAAACCCCCTTCCATCTGGCTCTTGAGTCGAAAGCAACTCTCCTTATTAAACTTAAGCTCCCCAATATCTGGACTTGAAGTTTCAATGCTGCCTTGAATGATTCATTGCTATAGGAAAGTGTTAATACAATCAAGGAAATTAGAGACCTTACTGTTGCTTAGGTTATTGCATATCAACATTGGGTCGTCTAGTATTATGATCAGAAAGTTCGACAGAAGGAGTTCAAGGTCAGTAACCTTGTGTGTTGAAAATTAGAGGCTACTAATTCACGAGAAGGGCATAGCAAGCCAACCTCCAATTGGGAAGACCTGGTCAAAGTTAGGGAGAGACTGGATAATGGAGCATACAGCTAGAAAGATTGGATGGTGAGCTTATCCCGCACACATGGAACGTCGAGAATCTACGTCTCTATTTTAATCAGTTTTTCTTTCAATTGTATCGAAATAAAAGTTCTCAATTGATTGCATACTTCTTCCTCTCCCCCTTTCTTTTTTCACATAAATAGTTACCTGGACAGGTTGGAACGCCACTGACTCAACCCCTTTAAGGTAACCTCGGCAAGAGGAAATACCCTTTGCATCGAGGAACTCCCCAATAGGGTAGGCTAGAACGCTACCAACCTGATCTCTTCAGGGTAACATCAGTAAGGAGAAACACCCTTTGTACAAAGGAACTCTCATGAACTGAGTAGGTCGGAACACCACCGACCTGACTCCCTTAAGGTAACCTTGACAAGGAAAAACACTCCTTGCACTAAGGAACTCTCTAAAAGGGCAAGTCGAAACGCTATTGACTTGATCCCCTTAGGATAACCTCGGCAAGGGGAAACACTTTGCACAGAGAAACTCCTATAAACTGGGTAGATAAGAACGTTACTGACCTAACCCTCTTAGGTTAACATCGGCAAGGTGAAACACCCCTTGCATCGAGGAACTTCTACAAGCCGGGTAGGTTGAAATACTACCAACTTGACTCCCATAGAGTAACTTCGGTAAGGGTAAACACCCGCTGTGTGGAGGAACTCCCCCAACAAAACCGCGACTAAGGGTTAACAAAATTTAAAGAAAGACAGAGAATAGCTAGGGACATTCGAAAAACATTCATTTATTTCTCCTATGGATGTTTAGTTACAGAGCAAAGGCCGACATTCCGGCCTTAATTACATTATGTAAAAGAAAGAAAAGAAAAAAAAAAGAGAGAGAACCCCACTATTGCATCAGATAGGCTAACTCTGGTAACTCTGAAAAATCTAAAGCATCTATGTGTTCTAAGTACTGATTCGCAGGCACTTCACATAGCTGGCCTTGAGCTAGAGGGGGGCCTAAGAGATGTGAACCAATAACGGCAGGACCCTCCACACTTAGATCTTCCCCAAGGATAGCTTCTGAGGCGGCTTCTTGTTGAGTTGTTAAGGTAAGGTCAATGTAGAAACGCCTTATCTTACCTTGCTTCGGTAGCAAAGGATACGCATGCATCTTTGTCGGTAGCTTGGACAAACTCTTTTTCCTGTGTTAGGGTTTCCCTTTTCTCATTGAAAGCTGGGGAGTCCAAGAAGTTAAGGAAGCTTAGGTTTTGGTTCAAATAATGGGAGAAAATTTCCCTCTTAGTAAAGTGAACTGAGTCAATGGAAAGGTCCTCCAGCTCTTCTAGCCACTCCTCAGTGGTCCTATAGTTAATAACCGCTTTCTTAGCAATAGCATCTCTGAGGACCTCCCTACTCTCCATCTTGGAGATGATCTCCTCCAACTCCAAAACTCTACCCTATAGTTCCCTAACTTGTTGCTTCAGAGTAACCTTCAAACTAGCCAACTCTAGCAACATAGCCTTAACGCCCTTACACTCGGATGCTTCATTGCCAACTCAGTTTCTAGCTTAGCCACGGAAGTCTTCAACTCAACATTCTCCTTTTTGACTCGAGCCCTAGCTTTGCCTTCCTCATCTGGCTTCTGTAAGAGATGAGCCCTCGTCTTCTGCTCGTTCTCTAGTCGAGCCTTCAACTCCATGACTTTTTGGGTCGCTCTCTCGGCTTTGCCCCTCTCTTGCTCAGCATGCTTGAGCCTTACTTGAAGCCCCCGTTACCTGTATAATAGAGCAATACAGGTGCTGTAAGTCCCACAACTAGTCACTCAAGATTTCGATTGGTTGAAAGATCTGATCGAGTCCAAATTATAAGTAAAGCTAGAAATATTAATTAAATGATCTAGTAAGTTTGAATTTAAGAAAATAAGTAATAAAATAAAAGAATATAAAAATTTCAAATTTTAAGTATATAACTCGTTATTTATCGAAAATGCGTAAAATGCATTCCGATAATTAACGAATCGCTAGAGATAAATTATATGCATACTAAAAATCATAAAATGACCTAAATAATATTTAAGAATATTTATTTGTACTATATATGAATTTATATATATGTAGAAATACGCGTAATTACTTAAAATATGCGAAATGTGCTAAAATAATACTAAATAATTAAAGAAAATTCATAATTAATTAAGAAAAAATAAATAAAAATTAGAAAAAATAAGAAATGATCCAGAATTGGGTTGTGGCAATTGGGGAAAATAAGAAAAAAATCAGCTAATTAAATTATAGCAACATAAAAGTAAGAAATTAAGGGATTTGGACAATATATTGTCTAATTTAATGCACATTAATTACCATAAATCTCTATAAATACCCCAAATTTTCTAGAAGCTCATTTGGGTAGTTTAGAGAGTAAGAAAAATAGGGAGAGGCGAAATTGAGAGAAAAATTAAGGTTAGGAAAAAAATAAGAAAAAATCGTATAGTTGGGGCTTATAAGGAGAATCCAGACTCGACGAGCAGCTGGGAGTAGACGGCCACCATCACCACACGGTGGTGGCAGCGCCTAGGTGGGCTAACACACTCATGGCCACCAACGGTGGCCGGAGCCATCCAAATCGATGAGTTCGATTTCTAGCCCGTTTAGGAATAGAAATAAATGACTTTAGGAATATAATTTTGAACCCAAAATTTTTATGTAGACTATATAGATGATATAGAACAGTGCTATAAAGCCTGTTTTAAAAAGCTAATTTAAAAAAATTTTAGATAATTTTTAGGCCTTAAAATCAGGCAAAAAATGGGTAATTTAGGGTTAATTAAGTAATTAAATGGTTAATTAAGTAATTAAATGGTTAATTACTGATTTAGTGAATAATTATATGTTTTAGGATGTTGAAATCTGATGAAGTATAATACTTGTAGTATTTAGGGTATTAGATGTAATTATAAGGTTAATTATGTAGTAAATGAGTAATAGAGAAAAATAGTAAAATTTAAGTCAATTTTGTAAATTAGGATAATTAGAAGTAAAATTTGATTTAGGATGAATTTAGACATTTTGAAATGACAATTGATGTTGGGATATGTAATTAGAGTGTTAGAAATATTAGATGTGTATTATGTACATAATAGGTGATAATACATAATATATAATTATTAGAAATATAATAAATAGAAAATATTAGAATAAAAATTGATATTATGATAATAATAAAAATATATAATAAATCTAATAGGAAACTTGAATTTATGTAATTATATGAAAATTGTAAAAATTTCTTACATTAGGAGTAAATTCGGTATACTATTAAGGATTTAAGTGTACTGGATATAATAAAATACTGATTAGGGGTAATTATGACATTTAGAATATCTAAAAGTAAAGTGATTAATTTTCACATTATGAGTTAAAATAAGTTTTTAGAATTTGGGTATAAAACAGTACTTAGAAATCGAACTAGAATCTAATTTAAAAATCAATGCGGAAACCGAAACCGAAACCGAACCCGAACCCGAACCCGAACCTAACCCCAAACCTAAAATAATTGTAAAAGACTCAAGACCTAGATAATTAGGTATATTAAACCTTAAACAAAACATAATAATAATCATTATAGGATAAAACAAAGCTATAATAATTATATGAAAAAATGAAACCATGTTTGTGTTAGAGAGATGATCGGCAATAGCCTGAGCGAGTCGGACCTCGAGTGAGCAAGCGAGGAGTCGAGGTAAGTTGAGATTAATACGATGCTGTATTTTGGAGGCTTGAGATTATGCTTGGTTGTGCTTGTTAGATAGTCTGTGGTGTGCATGTACTTGATTACGAGTGATACTATGATTCTGTCTGTTGTTCTATCTTGTATTGTATGGTTTGTATGAAATGATTGATCACCCTAAACTGGACCTAATCAAATATATGACCTATAATCACAATCGGACATGGCAACCCATTAAGAGAACTTAGGACTCTCCGGCCAAATATCGATCCCTTTGAAAGGTATAGCACAGAATTGCAAAATGGTATAGCGTAGAATTGCAAAATGGTCCTTTCTTCATCCTTAGTCGAACTAAGTGACAGGAGAGTAGGTCGCGGCGAGGGTGAAGTTAATGGTTTGAAGGTAGTTGCGGGAGGAACCATGTCTCCATTGCACAAACCTGGGTTTAGTCGTGAGCTGTTGTATTAACGGTAACTCCTCAACCCGGATTAGAGCGGACGAAATTTCTTTAATCTCACGACAGGCCAGATAACGTCGTGCGATGGCATTTGCTTGAGTATGCATTGCACCTAATAAGTTGATTGATAACCTTATTGTGTTTATAGTATAGTTTTAAGTCCTCCATCCTAACATACTGAGCTGTGGTTGTTCACATCCCTATAGACGTCGTGCAAGTACTGACTAAGAAGCGGCATACAACTATTCTAAAGCTAGCAACTGCTGGATCCTGGGGAGTGAAGAAAAATATTTGAAGAACAAACATATATTCTTAAGGTCTAAGTTTTTATTTTAGAATTTTACATTTTTAAATAATGTAATAACTGAATTATAGTGTATATATATAAATTTTCTCACTTTCTTAGGTAAATGATTTATTTAAATTACAAACTGTTTACTTTAAAATGGGTTAGTCGTGAACACCTTGTGTAGATCAGGTCTAAGATAGCGGTTGTAAGGTCAACTTCTATTTTAGAATGGTTTATATGGCGGGACTGTTACGACTCTGCCGTTTTGGGGCGTGACAGATGCTTGTTAGCTCAAGTAAATTTTCTCAAGTACCATTTACTAGACTCCTCATCCTCTAACAACCACTTCTTCTGCTGATGCAACTCCTCCTGCAATCCTGTTACTTCTTTTTGAATGGCATGAGACTTACTTAACTCAAGGAGCACTTGGCCATGGTACTGCAAGATGAAAATGGAACCCACAAGTTAATACACAGCACTAAAATACAACACCACAACAGCAAAGAAGACCTACTTACCGCATCATCATACCTAAATGGCTCGCAGTCTCTATGGGTTTGCCCTCGCCTTCTTAGGAGATCCTCTTCAGGACAACTCAATCGCCAAGGGTGTAAGACCCCATTGAAACTTGATAGCTGAGAGTCTGGTGCTGTAATGTTAGATTGCTAGCATGGACCTCCCATTTCAGCCTTAGGATCTTCTCCTAGGCCTTCTTTGTTTCTAACTTGGGAGCCCTCTCTTCAGTACCTCATCCTTGGAAGTATACGTTGCTTTTAGGAATGGGTCTGACCCCAACACCATCTTTTGGAAGTTATTAAGGACGTCCAAAAACCTGTACCCTACGTCATCTACGCTCTGGTAGGGATGAGCCAGAGGCTACTCATTCCACTTTCTCTTCGCTTAAGGATCCTTTACCAAGGGCATTTGCTTCTTCGCCGTTGGAGTTGAGTCCTTGGACGCTTTGGGAACCTTGCACTTTTGGCCTACCATTACAGGTGGGGCAACCCTCTCCTCTACCCCTCCCTCTTATGCCCCTGGAAGAGACAGCACTCGTATGTCGGGCCCCTCTGTTTCGGCGCCTTTATCGTCTACAATGATCGGCTCAAACGATTGGATGAGGGTAGGAGCAGGCAGAGCCATGCTCAAAGGCTTTATGTCCATGGGCTTATCGCGGATGCCGAGGGGAACCCCCTGCGGTACAGACTTCGGCCATGCCTTGCTGGTCTCATTTGGCCCTAGCTTCAGTCTTACTACCTTCCCTATTGGCTGGGCCACCTTGGATCGTGCTTGGCGTCGGTTCATTAGGTTGTCCACAGATGGATGAGACATCTTCGAGGCCAAACTCTTGCCTGCAAGAAGACTAATCTAAAGGTTAGAAAAAGAAAACGAAGACAAAGATAAAGACAAATCAAAAGAAACTACCACTACCATCACCATTATCATTTGCAAAACGCTATTGTGACTAGCACGACCAAGGAGGTCTTCCTATCTTACAGGCATCAGACGAAGCACCTCGACACTAGTACAACAAATAGGTGCATAGGAATAAACTAATACCTTCAACTAACTTCTCCGCTACAGCTTTCTTCATGCTGAGGAGGAGCTCGGAGATCGGGCCCTGGCCTTTCTACAGCCTCCACAACATTGATCTCCTAGTCACCTCTTAACTCTATGAAGACCAAGATCTCTTGGACGACCTCGATATTGCTTGGCCCGAGCCTCTTCTCACCTCCAGTACAAACCATATAGGTCCATCGAGTCCAGAAGTCGGCCTCTTCGGGAAGCTCTACCACTACGTATTTGTCTTGCCAACCTTTGACTGAGTCAACAAGACCGCAAAACAACTTCTTTCCTGAGCGAGACTAGAGGTAAGGTTACCTCCCAATGCTTTTCTACATGTAGAAGTGGCAGAAGAGCTCGGGAGTAGCCATTATCACCAGGTATTTGTAAAGTGCCTGGAGCGCCTGGAACACCTTCAACACCTTCCACCCATTAGGAGGGACTTGCGACGGGCTACAGCGGTAGTAATTAAAAAACTCTCTCTTTAAACGACTTAAGAGGAGGTGCTACCCAAAGTTTAGGTACTTCTCAAAAACCGTGAAGCGCTACCCTGATGGCAGGGCTACCTGTTTGTCCTTACGCAACAACCTAATATGCTACGTGGGAATCTTCTCTAATAGGAAGTTGCTGATGACCCAACTGAGGGTAGATTGCTCACTTTTACTTATACAGCCGTCAGGCCTTTTGCCTGTACTAGGAGCGTCGAATAAATCCTTTGCGGGGACAAGGGAATATTTGCATATATGTCTCTAGGGATAGTATTGATGATTTTAGCTCTATCCAACGCTTCCATGGCCATCCTCGTAGGTTGGTCAAGTTGTGCTAGTAACGATACTTCGCCCTCCTGCACCTAAGGAGGAGCACTCCTTGTAGAGTCTAAATTGGAGGTAAGTTGCAGCAAAGAAAAGCTAGCCTCACCTCTGTTGGTAGACATGATGGTGATTCTTGAAAGAAAAATTGAAACTTCTGAAGAAGGTTTGAGCGTTTGAATGCGAATGCAAAAATTGTAACAATTGAGCAAAAAGATTGCAGAAAAATAGTATCTCTTTACAATCCTCCTATTTATAGGAAAATCGCCTGGAAAGCCGTATAGGCGGTTATGGAGATACTTATAAACATGAATCCCTTAGAAGGCTGCCTAGCAGACATGTGGAAAGCATCTCGATCGGACAACCACCTTTAAAAAGGTAGAAAGCATGTAGCTGCATCCTAGTCTACTACAGCATGATACTTGTCACGTTGTATTTAGTGTACGGAATATAAGCGGGCAAAAGTTGCATTTTGAAATAGTTCCTTTAATAGGAAGCTTCTTTAGGGCCCATTCGATTTGCACCTGGTCGGCGTTACGAAGACATGATGTATCTACGTTTGCTCGATTCTTATCAGGCCCTGTTTGAACAGACAGATCTATAGCATTGGAGCACCTGAGCACCCCTACTCGCTTAGCCTCAGACATTTTCGAATTGGCAAATCGCTACTTAGGACTAGTCATCGTCTTGGACCATCCATCACTTTGGATCTGTAACATCATCACATCGACATCACGGCATTAGATCGTACTTTATGGAGTCGGATCGGTTACGCCTGGATGGCCTATGCATTCCCTCTCCTTACCTCCTTCTCAGCAATGAGACCTCGAGGGAGGAGGAGGGGGGGGATAGGGTGCAAATATTGATAGAGCCCTTTGGGTAGGAACCCCTCAGGCCCGATCAAACTCGCTAAGCCTTACCAACTTAAGCTTACCTTTATAAGCCTCGGCCCTAGATTTGAATGGCCCAGGCTCATGAAACATTGTAATAGTCATAATCCACGAAATAAGGATAAAACGATCACGTCTTAAATATTAGAGACACGTCGGACATAGCAATTCCACTCTCCTATGCCTTTGGGAGAAGATCTTTCCTCACAATTGATCACCAACTACCAGTTTCACTTTGTTATATATACCAGATCACTTTACATTTTAAGCCTACGTATCACATATTATATTCCATCAAAAACCCATTACTGACTTAAGTATCGGAGTGATTACATCGGACAACCTCTCAACATCCTCTCATTATATATTATTTTGCAAGCTTAGTATGTACTGACCTTAATCAACTATCGGCAAGAACTAAGAAATGACAATAAGCATTTTTTAGGTGATTGTAAAATACAGTAAAAAATATTTTTCCTTCAACTACTTAACTCTATTCGAGTAGATTAGTTATTATTATAAGAGATTTTTTTTATTTTTTTATTTTTGTTTGTTTATAATGTATACTTTATGAAAGGAGGAAAGAAAGAAAAAAAAGGAGTTGAAGGCTCAATAAAGAAAAAGGAATGGAAAGAAAAAAAAAAACCTTAAACCACTGTATCCCCGAACCGTTAATTCAAGATCGATTAGATTCTTCGGTCTTTTAAGTCTTGAGACACCAAAGCAATTCACCCTAGGCTTTCTTTTACTTCAGCAATGGGCCACAAAAAGAGTCCTGCAGGAACACATAACTGATTTTGATGGTTGGACAGCCTATTCTTACACTTCGATTTAAGTTTGGCCAGGTGGTTTTTCGTACATTAAGAAAGATACTTAAATAACTTGTGCACACGTGTCTACAAGCATTTTCTGGGAAGCAAAATCCAAATACTTTCGTCTTTGTCGGCATCTTAAATTCTAGAGCAGAGCTCATCGGAACTTGCTGTATACGTCAAACCAGTTCCTGGATGGAACAATATCATTTTCTAAGTATAAATGCCATTAAAGGTGTTGTTATCATAATTAAATATTTTTTTCGAAAACAAGTACGAAAGAGGAGAGTTTCGGACCCTTTACGTTTTTCTATCTTTTAAAAAGAGAGGAAATACTAGCAAATGAAGGATCACTTTTAGCCCTTAGAGGAGCTTTGGTGTAGGATTCTAAGAATTTGATTAATCTCCTAATATTTTTAAGCAGTAAACGGCTATTGAGTATCATTTTTTTTTTTCAAACAGATATTAAAATTACAAGTAAAAGTGAAATAAGCAAAATATAGATAAAAATCCATCTCATATATTGATTACTTAAACGATCGAAGGGACGCTATCTTATCTAAAAACCTATAAATATTGAGTTTTTTCTCTTTATATATAAGTCTTAGAAAATTTTGAAAAACGGTTGTACTCTATAAGATTAAATAACTAATATAGGTCAAGAATTTTATTAACTCAAATTATAAAGTGAGTGTCTAAAATTTTTAGAATTATTTTATTTATCACTTATGTATTTGAGATATTGAGATTATCTATTACTCTTTTAACATAGTATAAAAGATATTAAAATGATGTATTAATAATGTAAAATAGCCTTCTGCACTCTGCAGCATAAAAACACCTCACATGTGCCATATAATGAAAGCTACTGGGCAATTGCAAAAGTTAAATGCGAGAAGTGGAACCAACGGGTCCTAAATTACACGGAGAACGCTTCTAACTTTTGAGGATTTGAGAACCGAGAGTAAGCTTTTTCCTTTGCAACATCAATGTCGAATAAATACAAAGGCAAAAGTGATCGGAGTTTGGAGAGCGGGCATCCACGTTTCATTAGTCAACCATTTACACTCTTAATTGAGAAGACTCCTTGGTAATCGGTCTCCCATGCTACCTATTGATTTGTGCTTTTCGCGTGAAGCCCAAAATGAACCTTCTCCTCCACTTCTAACATAATGTCGTCATTGTCAAAACTGAATCGTGGGGTTGATGGAGAATAAAAAGAAGTCAACAGTAGCGAATTAAATCAATAAAAATATTAGACTGTAATTTATATATATTTATAAAATGATATAATTATCCATATATTTTAGACTCATAAGTTAAGAGCATTTTATGCTTTTTTTTTTTTTTAAATTCTTGGATCTATATTTATTGTTTTGTTAAATTGTGCTTTCTATGGAAAAAAAAAAGTTCCCCGCTGGAAAACTTAATTGGGTTGTATAGAAATGGGGTTTGAATGATTAAGTCAACTGTATCGAGCATGAATCGATGTTAATAATGATTGACCAATTTTATGGTTGAAACTAGGATGCATCGGATGAGTTCGCTCGAGTTAGACAGTAATGCATTTAGGCAATTACGAGAATCCAACAATTAAGGAAGTAAACGAGGCTATCCACAACCATAAACTGCTCAGTTGCGATTAGGTAGAGCTCAAACACATCGTCTAGCCACTCAATTGGCACATATTAGATTACCTAAATTATTAATTTCTATGATACATATTTAGAATTTAAAAAATAAAAATTTTATATTTTTCAATATTATTTAGAAACCTAAAAAAAATTACATCAACTGTGAAAAGGATTTTACTTAATATCTCAACAAGTACTCTTAGATCATCCATTAAAATTTTCAATTAAAATAATATTAAAAATGGTATTTTCATCTAACTCTTTAAAATGTTACATTAATAATTTAAGGGAGTTTCTTCGTTACGATTACTGCATATGAAAAATCAAGGTAATAAAGCAATATTTTAGGAAGAGATCAATAGGAGGATCTCTCCTAGATTAAGGATTCTCTTTATTGGTTGTGGGTTTTGAAGAGGTTGCTTTGTCTTATGGTTCCACAATGCTCTTATAAATATCTACCATTTGTTAAAAATATCATAACTTGGCCAACAGACTTCTTTGAAATGATGTAAACTAAATGAATACGCATTAATTTCAAGTTTCATAACGTGTTGTGTACTTAGATTTCCTCTGATTTCCCTCTTCCTAATAATCCAAGATTTGAAGATTCAAATCCAAATCATTAGAATCAAATGTGCGCTCACTGCAATCAAAACGGACGAAAGAAAAAAAGAAAAAAGCAAGTCATAGTAACCACGAGAATCTAAGCATAATTAATTAATTTAGATATAATTTTTTTCTAATAAATGCGTTCATAAGTTTGATAAAAGACGATGACTAATGAAAATGGACCATTAAAAATTACCTTTTTTTTTTCTAAAATTTCTTAAAGTTTGAAATTAATTATGTTTATTGTTTAAAATTTTAAAATATTATATAACATCATTATGATGTTATCCTTTTAAAAAAATCTTAATAACATAACAGTTAATTTATAATTTTAGAAACTTTAAGAAAATAAAAATTTTAGTGGATTCAAATATATATATATATATATTTATATATAATTCTAATAAATTTCTTTTTTTATGATTACAATGGCAAATGAGAAATTCAAATATGGCCTATCAGATCTACAAGTCATTGGCATAATCCTAATAAATTGACTGTTGTTCCATGACGCTTTGATCGCGATTTATTTATTCTTACTTTTGGGCTATATGGCCGGTCCAATACACGTGGTTGTGCATCGGACTGTTCTATTGCGATATTACTACCAGGTCTCTTAATAAATTATTCTATATGGCAAAACATGGTAACGATATTTTAGATAATAAAACGATAAATTTCCCGAAAATACTTCTTCAAAGACCATTTAGAAATGAAAAGGTCGTGATGTATTAAGGAATATATTGAGATTTACTGATTTTTTCTTTTTAAAAAAAAAAAGAAATAATGGAATTATTGAACAATGCCACATGCTATTATGACAATATATCCATGGAGATTGGACCCACTTAATTTTTCAGCCAATCCTGTAAATAATAGATCACTAGGTTTGATGGCCACTAACATACACCCATGTGCCCACCATTTTGTTTATTATTTTAGCATTTTTATTTTTTGGCCCCTACATAATTTAATTGTAGTGGAATGTCTCAAATAAAATTGCAGTTCGAGTAACAACAAAAACGGTCCTTTTAGTTATTTCCACATTTGTTAATAGCTTAATGAAAAACCTTTCAACAGAATATTTTATGCTTTCATTCATATCTTCATTGATGTCATTTAGAGTATCCATTTAAAATTACTAAGTGTATATACATATTAAATGTGATGGTTTTCTTTTATTTTCATGGTTTAAAGTAATTAACCGAATTAGCAACCAATCATAGCAAAATTCGACATTATGTATCTTCATTAAAGATTATATGAACCTCTTACTTGGAATATGATTATGTAAAACAAATTTCTCAAATAAATATTCCAGATGCATTTGAATTTAGAGGGAAAAAGAAAAAGAAACTAAGGGCATACACGAAGATCTCTGTCTAATTTTTCCGCAAGTACATGACATGGTAGATTATTTTGAGGAAAATTTATGCTATTTTTAATGAGCACAAGTGGATTGGGGAAGGCATTTAAGAGTTTTTGGATTTAATTCATTGTGATATGACAAACCATTGACTATGTCTAAATGGTAGCAGTATCCACCATTATCGCACATTTAAAGGTGGAATGCGCGTCAAATGCCAATGATGTAACTCATATGTCACGTTTTTCTATCATCACATGTCCTCCTCATTTATTTTTATCAAGCGATCCGATATTCGAGTCGAATTCAAATCCATTTCCAACATGATGGATTTTGAATGTTCTGAATCCGAACTCGATCCAAAGAGACACCGGATAAATTCTTAGTTAGTTATTCAACTCAATTAACTAAAATATTTCGATGATAAAACTTATTATAAGTAAATGTTAACTAAGTCTTATTAGGCTCTTAAACTAGCTAAACTAAAATACCACGGAACTTAAGTTCGAGTTTATCTCTATTTGAGTAACTTAAAATTTAATTTATTAATATAATTTTTTTAGCATCACTAATTAATTGGAATAATGTGCTAGTGCGTTTGGTAAAACAGAAATATTAACATTTGCCCGGTATTTGTTAATATGATCATTACTAAATGAGACAAAAAAAATCTTCTTCCATATTTGTCTGTTTATAAATATATATATTTTTCTTTTTGTCAACTACCATTATAACTTGAGGAGGAATGAGATTAGAGCTAATCTATCTTGTTTAAGAAATCAGAATTTATATTATTTAATTATAAGGTTATTCCTATTTCTAATTCGAGTGATCTCATTTAAAATTCTTAAATACCGTATCAACAAATTAAAAACCTATTGAAATTAAGAATTTCTTCACTTTATCTCTAAGGGCTTCATAAAATTTTTTATTAAGTTTTACATTAATTCATAAAACTAACAACTGACAAAAGAAAAAATTATTTACATGTACTTTAATTATTTTATTTTATTTTTTTTAAGTCTTTGTTAGAATAAAAAAAAAAGAAAAAGAAAAATCTTAACTGCGGTCTTCCGTGAAGGACCGCAACTTACCCAAAGTAACCTTTTCAGTGCAAAGGAACTCCACGTGGAGTGTTGTGCCCTTGCAAAACGCGCTAAACTACGGGCAATGGGGATGGCTTAAGGGTCTTGGTCTATGTACAACTTTACCCTGTGTTGATTGAATATATGCTAAAATAATTAACCGTTTTCTAGAGTATATGATAAGTTTGCACATGAGAGGGTAGGGCCCACCACGAATCGGCTGATTGTCCGGTTTTGGGCGTGTCCTAATTCGGAGAGGACCCACCACGTATGATTGATTGTACGGTAAATGTGGTAAGCATCAGAAAGGGGCCCTACTTGGAATTGCAAGGATAATGCAAATACAGAGTGCATCGCATTGCTCACATTAGCTAGGGGATAAAAGTAAAAGAAATTTGGAACTTATCATTTATCTTATCCAATGTCGGGTCGGTACCATAGACAAATGAAAAGACCATCCCATACACAAATGTACATGATTGAGTCCGCGTCAAACTTCAATAATATTGGTCGATACATCTTTTTTATTTTTCGATAATGGATTAGCAAAATACAGCTCAACTTAATTTAGAGTAAACTAAAAATATTAATATCGAGTTATATTTATGATCCATTGATAACCTTATTTTGCATATTTTTAAAAGATTCGATTTGATCTATGTAATTGATTCACAAACGTACATGTATATAAAATACATTTCTGTTTCGCTATCTATTATGTTTTGCTTTGATATATTTTATTATCATTGGAATAATTTAAATGTATCACTCCCTTTCATGAACAAGTATGGATTTTTTTCATCCATTCAAATAAAAAAAAAAAACTACATATAAAGAGCTGCAATTGTTTTAGGCAACAAATTATAAAACCTATTTTATTAAATTTAAGATTAGGAATTTCTAAATTACTAATAAGATGAATAGTTTAACAAAATTATTGTGAGAATAACATGATAGTTATCAAGAAGATTACTTTTGATTCATATATGTAATATAGAATTGTGATAAAAAGATACATAATTGGGTGTGGACTTTTTTTTTTTTCCAAAGAAAAAGGAATTCATTAATGCAAGAACATCACTGTCGAACAAAGTGATGAAAGTTTAAAGACCGAATCTCTAATGAACACAATTTCTTATAAACTAAAGGTTGAACCATCCCTTTTTTAAAACAAATTCTCTAATGAGAATGAAAAGCCAATCATTTGATTAAAGAAAATACCTATATAAGTATAAAGTCTAAATTAAATAATATAGATGTTTCAGATGCAAAAGTCATGTAGGTGTCACATATAAGTCATGCTATGCATAGTTGAGGGAAACAACTTGAGTTGTACATATAGAATGATCAAGTGAGAAAGTGTAGGAAAGAAAAATAGGTAATCTTAAAGGCTTTAACATGAGTTGTGACAGTTGGAGGAGCTTGATGGCATTAAACTCCATCGTGAGTGAAGAACAGAGTTGTGTTCTTAGGATAATTGAATGTTTCATTCTTTAAGATGAAAATCTGATAGCACGATGGTATTTGTGTTAGATTCTCTCTTGTCTAATGGGGGGTTAGGAATTTATAGGAGTTTGGTTTTGATCTTATCCATTGAATCATGACATTGATTAACAATTAGAATGGATCCCTTACAAATGGATTGCTAAATGGGCTCCATTTTGATCTAATCTTAATAAAAGCCTTATTTCAAGTGTGAGCTAAATCGACAATGGTTGAATTAGGCATATCAATCCAATGAGCCCTATTTGAAGCTTACCATACCAAATTTTCCCTAAACATCCCGAATTCATTCACTTGATTCCTTAAGCCTTATTATCTTCGCCTAATGAATCAAACTCATTTAATTTTTAAGTTCAAAACTCATGAATCGAATTTAGCCTTCTATCCTCTAAATAAAGTCCTTCGGATAAATTCAAAGGGGTTTGGGTCTCAAACAAGCTTTTGAAATGACTAAGAGGCAACTTAGTGCCTATATGCTGTAAAATAGCTACATTGCTACCAAACTATATCACCTTTAGACTAGCTAGAAAGATGTTGCCCCATGGTGGCATTATTAAATAAATCTCAATAAGCTAATTTTGCTTTGATACGCGCATTGTTTGTCTCATTAGGTTAAACCTTATGTATTAATATTGTCTTGATTTTTTTTTTTCCAGATATAAGAGAATCATTGTAGAATCTTTATATAAAACTTATTCTATTAAAACTAAGGTTAAGAATTTCTAAGTTATAGGTAAGGTGAATAGATTAATAGAATGATCGTGAGAACAATATTATAGTCATTGAGAAGATTAATTTTAACTCATATATGAAAAAATAGAATTGTGAAAATAAGATAGATAATTAATTATGGACCTTTTTTCCCTAAAGGGAAGGAATTCATCAAGTGCAAGAACATACAATAAAACAAAAATGATGAAGGTTTAAAGGCTTAATTCACAGTGGCCACATTTTCTTATAGACCAGAGGTTGAACAGCCCCTTTTACAAAACATACTATAGAATGAGAATGAAAAATCGATTCTCCAATCTAATAAAATACCCAAATGAGGGTAAAAACTAAATTAAATGAATAATGAATAAAAGAAGAAACAAATAAACCTATACTAATAATGGAGATGGAGATGGAGATGGAAGTGGTGGTGGAGATGGAGGAGCTACATATCAAAGAGGCAAGACTTAAATAGTTTGATTCCAAATATAGATGTAAATGCCTTAGGGTATGGTTCCTATAAAGGTAGTAAGTATTGGTAAACTTGTCATACCTTTAGACTTTTATATGGCAAAAGATTTATTGTAATCTTATTTATAAGTCAAGTCCATTGTTTTTTGATGGTATAAACATTAGTTTCCCAAATGAATTAAGTTGAAATCCTTTTTCCTCTAATTATAATATATATAATAGTTGGCAAGGAAAAAAAAACATATTTAAAAAGAGAAAAAATAATCAAGTACTAAAACATGTGTCTTTAGATAAATAAATATCTATGATAGTATACAATATATCTAATAGAAAGAAGCAACATACCTCTTTACATCTAGAAATTCTAATCTTTCCATCTTTATATCAATATAAAAATCGCCTATTTTGCTTTTGTCAAGCATAAAAAGCATTAAAAAGTATATCTTATCATTTCATTAGACTATATCATAATTCGATAGTCTAAAAAGAAAATAGGAAAAAAGAAATCATGCAAAAGAAATGTAAGTAATAGAGGGACAAAGAGTATAAAAATTTGAAATATAAGCTTTTCAATAAAATAAATTCCATTAGCCGAGAACATGGAACAAAGTAAGATATTTACATACTTGATAATCCTAACAAAAGTATCTCCATACTCTTTAATTTTTTTTTTTTAATGTATATCTTTTTAATTCATCCTTTTTTTCATTTTTTTTCCATATCATTTTAATATTTATTTAATCAAATAAAGATACCTCTGTCCAATTGAGAATCTCCATATTGTTGACCCTTCCTTATCCTACATTATGAGCCTTTAAATGACATCATCGGTTGCAAGCATTAAAAGTTCCTCTCCATGTGACCCCTATTTATAGACGGAGTTAATTACCGATCCTTCCCTATTTATGATCGAAGGAGGTGTCCCTCTTTCCCTTGTCCTTTTCATCGAGAAGCACAATGGATGGCAACCTTAGCCACAAATATAGCATGTTCTTCTCTGTACTCTATTACGTATACGTATGCACAAATATTTATATTGCAGGAATTCTTCTGGAGTCACGGATCATGTACAATGTTTTATATCAAACTTCGTTTGAATACCAAAAGTATACAAAATTAAATGACAATCATAAATTAATTTATTTGTACTTTATAAGACAGTGCGCTTATTCATAGTATAAACTGCATTTTTTATTTTTTTTTTACCATGTATCATATCGGTATCAAACCTTTTCTATAAATGTATTCCTAATTGTATTGGGTACATAGTATAGTTTAAAGAGTTGCCAATCTTATTTTTTATTTTAATCAGAGATAGACACTATATTCTATATATCATTTCTATTTTCCCTTCTTTTTTTTTTTTCTATCCATGGAACAGGAAACAGTGGAGGATCGTTTATAAAGAACTAGAGTTGTAAAAATAATAAAAGAGAGAAGAAAAAGAAAAATAGAGAATCTTGGTGGGAGTAAAAGCTGAGAAGCAAGGAGGGTCCAATTGTGTGAACAGAAGATACAAGAAGTTCGATGACTTTTTGGCTCAACAGTGTCTGCCACGTTTCATATTTTACGGGTAAGTATTTATCCTCAGATATGCTTTTGGAATGTGCTTCATATAAACGTGCAATCTCAATTTAAGATGGGGAAGTATAAGTACGGTTGTCACTTCTAAACTTCGGGAATTGAATCAACAAAACCTTTGTGTTTTGTTAAGAATTACCGGATATCACCTGTTTGATTGCGTAAATTCTGAATAGATATCAATTTTAGGTACTAGGAACTTGTTATTAGAGATGATGTATGAGTATGGAGTTTTTATATTCTATATCCCCTTATAATTTGGATTATGAAATATAAAAATTATATGTTTTGGGGTTTTCTATATCAATCTTATAAAATTTATAAAATAATATAATATCTATTAATGTTAAAAATGAAACTTATAGTATTAAAAGTATAAAAATGATATTTTATTAACATTAAAAAGAAATGGATCAAACTCAATACAGCACCTAAACCTAAAACTAACAATTGGAATATAAAAATAGTAACTTTAAATTTTAATAGGTAATATTAGTGAGTAATTTTAAAGAATTTGTATTTTTTTTTCTTTTATGTATACACCCTTGTATGTACAATGTTTAGAAAAAATAACCTTTTGGTATGGGAAAAAATATATATATAACTAGAGTTTACTAAATAAAAAGGTGGATAGTTGAAATTTATGAAAAGACAAAAAAAAAAAAAAAAAAGGTTATGAGTTTTACAACCTTATAGCACATAAGTTTTATAGGATATAGGATATATGGAGGTTTTGTTCCAAAAATTTAAGGACTTATACTTATGAAATAAGGTACAAGTAAGATGTCATGTTTTTTGCAACATGTAGAAGTTGTTGAAAAAATAAATTCGAGATATTACACCTGTATGTTAGAGGAGATGAGGAAATAAGGATGTAACCCGCTTGAGTTTAAGCTAACTAGTTAATTTGCAGACCTTACTATAGATATAACAATAAGCTTGATTACAGGGTTTCGTTCCTCAGTTCTTATCGGTAGTTAACTAAAGTCTGCATATACTGAGCCTGCAAAATAATACACAATGAAGGGATACTGGCGGGTTATCCGACGTGGCCACTCTGATGCTTAAGTCAGCAATAAGTTTTTTGTGTATCGAATATTAAGAGAACAGGCTTAAAATGCAGAGTTTTTTTAGAGAGCGTTACCGTTGGATAGATGTCTAGTTTTTATAGCAGAGTGAAGCTAGCCGTTGGAAATCAATTGGCAGAAGAGATCTTCTTCTACAAGTATAGGAGAGTGAAGCTGTCGTATCCGACGTATCCATAACATTTAGGATGTGGTTGTTTTATCCTTATTTTATAGTTTATAACCGTTATAGTTCTTCATAGACTCGGGCCACTAAGGGCCAAGTCCGAGGCCTATAGAGGTGAGCTTAGTGAGGCAAGACTTGAAGGATCTGATTGGGCCTAAGAGATCCTTACCCAACGTGCCCTATCAATATTTGCCCTCCCGCAGTCTCATTGTCGAGGAAGAAGCAAGGAGAAGGAATGCATAGGCCTCTCAGACGTGAACAATCCAACTCTAGGAAGTTTGATTTGATGCTATGATGTCAACGTGATGAGATTGTAGATCTGAAGTAATGGATGATCCAAGGTGAGAAGGTACAAAGTGGTGAGTTGTCTTAAGTAATGGTCTGCTGATTTGAAAGTGTCCGAGGCCAGGCGAGCAGGGGTGCTAAGGTGCTCCAATGCTATAGACCGATCTTCTTGAATAGGGCCCGATAGGGATCTAATAGACATAGGTGCGTCATGTCTTTGTAATGTCGACCAGGTGCAGATCGGATGGGCCCTAAAGAAGCTTCCTGTTAAAAGGACTTTCAAAATGCAACTTTTGCCTGCTTGTATTTCGTACATTAAATGCGACGTGACAGGTGTCGCGTCTCGGTAGACTAGTGTGCAGCTACATGCTTTTTTCCCTTTTAAAGTTGGCCGTCTAATCAAAATGCTTTCCACGTGTCTACTAGGCAGCATTCCAAGGGATTCGTGTTTATACGTATCCCAATAACCGCCTGTACAACTTTCCAGGCGGTTTTCCTATAAATAGGAGGATTGCGAAAAGAGAACGCTTTTTTGCAATCTTTTCGCTTAGCTATCATAATTTCTACGTTCGCGTTCAAACTTTCAAACCTTCTTTAGAAGCTTCAATTTTCCTTTTCAACAATCACAATCGTGTTTACCAACATGGATGAGACTAATTCTTCTTCACTGGAACTTACCTCCAATTCAAATGCTATGAGGAGTAATCCTCCTCGGTCATAAGATGACGACGTGTCGTCACTAGCACAACCTAGAGACATGTATGTAGATATTCCTTTGCCTCCCGCCAAGGATTTATTCGATGCTCCTAATACGGGGAAGGGGCCTCACGACCGTATCAGCAAAAGTAAGGATTCAACCCCCAGCTAGATCATCAACAGTTTCCTCATGGGGGCAATACCCAGGTAGCATATTAGACTGTTGTGTAGAGACAAACGGGTGGCCCTACTATTAGGGAGGCGCTTCGCGGTTTTTGAGAAGAGCTTAGAGTTTGAGTAGCGCCTTCCCCTAAGTCATTTTGAGAGGGAATTTTTTTACTACCATCACTGTAGCCCATCCTAGATTCCTCCAATTGGGTTGAGAGTGTTGAAGGCATTCCAGGTGCTCTGCGAATACCTGGTAATAAGGGTTACTCTCGAGTTGTTCTACCACTTTTACATGTAGAAGAGTGTTAGGGGGTAACCTTACATCCAACTGTATCCGAGAAAAAAACTGTTCTGCGACCTTGTTGATTTGGTCAAAGGTTGGCAGGATGAATACGTGGTGGTAGAGCTACTCTAAGGAGGCCGCCTTCTGGACCCGGTAGATCGGAATGGTTTATACTGGAGGTGAGAAGAGGCTGGATCTGAGTGATGCCGAGGCTGTCGAGGAGATCTTGGCCTTCATGGAGCTAAGAGGTGGTTAGAATATCAACGCTGCAAAGACCGTAGAAAGGTATTTTCGGTACTCGATCTCTGAGCTCTTCCCCAGGATGAAGAAAGCTGTGGTGGAGATGTAGGTTGAAGGTACCAGTTCTTTCTAATGCATTTGTTTGTTGTGCTAGCATCTAGGTGCTTTGTCCGATGCCTGTAGGATGGGTAGACTTCCTTAGTCGTGTTGGTCACGGCGGTGTTTTATAAATAGTAGTGGTAGTTTCCTTTGATTTGTCCTTGTTTTCTTTTTCTAACCTTTAGAGCGGTCTTCCTGTAGGTAAAAGCTTGGCTTCGAAGGTGACTTTTTCGTTTATGGACGATCTGATAAGTTGATGTCAGGCGCGATCGAAGGCAGGTCAACCAATAGGGAAGGCGGCGAAGCTAAAGCTAAGGCCCGGAGAGACCAGTAAACTACGGCCAAGGTCTGTACCTCAGGGGATTCCATTCGTCATCTGAAACGAGTCGATGGTCATGGCGCCTTTAAGCGTGGCTTTGCCCATTCTTACTATCCCTTCGTCCAAACCCATCCTCATGGGTGACGAAGGTGTTGACGTGGAGAGGCTTAACTTTCCCCTCCAAGGGCAGCCGAGGAAGGAATCGGGGAAATAACCGCCCCTCCTTCTATTGTGGACGATAAGCGTAAGGTTCCTAAGGTACTTGGGGAGTTAGATCCAAGTACGAAGAGGTAGAAGCCCTTGGCAAGGGACCTTTTGGCTAAGGGGAAGTGGGGTGAGTAACCCCTGGCTCATCCCTTCTAGAGCATGGATGACTTTGGGGATGAGTTTTTGGACGTCCTTAACAACTTCTAAAAGATAGGGCTAGAGCCGGACTCATTCATAGAAGCGTCGTACACTTACTTGGACGAGGCGCTGAATGGGGAAGCCCCCAAGATGGAGAAGAAGATAGCCCAGGGAAAGATCCTACGATCGAAGTGGGAAGTCTGTGCTGGCGACCTGACACTATGCCATCGGACCCTTAGTTACCGGGCTTCAATGGGGTCTCACACCCCTAGTGACTAGGCTGTGCTGTAGAGGATCTCCTAAGAAGAAATAAGCGACCTCATATAAACTGCAAGCCACTTAAGTACCTTAATGCGGCAGGTAGGTTCTCCTCAAGCTGAGCAAGTCCCATACCTCCAAGAAAGAGGTTGCTAGATTACAGGAGGAGTTGCATCGACAGAAGAAGTGCTTGCTAAAGGTAGAGACTTCTAGTAGGAGGTACTTGAGAAAATTTGTTCAAGCTAACAAGTGCCTCCGCTGCTTTATTGTGTAAGAAGCAGGGCTTCAGGTATGGCTCAAGCATGTGGAGCAGGAGAGGGGCAAAGTAGAGAGGGATGCTTGGAGGGTCATGGAACTAAAGGCCCAGCTCGAGAATAAGCAAGAGATGAAAGCTCATCTCTTGCAATGATTGGAAGAAGAGGGCACAGCTAGGGCTTGAGTCGAAAAAGAGAACGCTGAGCTAAAGGCTTCCATGGCCAGGGTGAAAGCCGAGATGGTGATGAAGGTGTTCGAATGTGAAGGCATTAGGGCCACGTCGATTGAGTTGGCTGGCTCGAAGGCCACTCTAGAGCAGTAAGTCGGGGAACTGCAGGGTAAGGTTTTGGAGATGGAAGAGATCATCTCCAAGATGGAGAGCGGGGAAGTCTTTAGTAATGCTGCCGCAAAGAAAGCGGTTGCCAACTATAGGGCCATCGAGGAGTGGGTAGAGGAGCTGGAGAACTTATCTATTGATCCGCCTACTTCACTAGGAGAAAAATCCTCTCCCATTATCCAGATTTAGACCTCAGCTTCTTGGATTTTCTGGACTCCCCTACATTCATAAAAAAGAGGGAGGCATTGGCTAGAGGGGAGGGCGCTTCTACATCTGGTTTCGCTTTGGTAACCTGGCAAGAGGATGCCTCAGAAGCCATCCTTGGGGAAGATCCAACAATGGGGGGTCCTGCCACTCCTGATGTGCATGTCTTGTGCTCCCCTACAACTCAAGACCTATCGGTTGAAGTGCCTACGGATCAGTGCTCGGAGCAAATTAATGCCTTAGATTTTTCAGAGTTACTAGAGTTAGCTGATCCCAAGTGATAGCGAAGTTCTGTAATTTTTTTTTTTGTTTTCTTTTTTTTTGTGTTTTTTTTAGGGCCTAGATGTTGGCATTTACCTTATAAATAAAAGTGTGTAATAATTAAACGAAGTTTTTCACATCTTTCGCTATTCTCTTTATAAGCTTTGTGGACCCTTAGTTAAGATTTTGTTGGGGAGTTTCTCTATGCAAGGGGTGTTTCCTTTTACCAAGGTTACCCTAAGGGGGTTAGGTTGGTAGCATTTCGACTTACCCGATTCGTAGGAGTTCCTTTGTGTAAGGGGTGTTTTCCCTTACTGAGGTTACCTTAAGGTGGTCAGGTTGATGTTGTTCCGACCTGCCCGATTCGTGGGAGTTCCCTTGTGTAAGGGGTGTTTCCCCTTATCAAGGTTACCCTAAGGGAGTTAGGTCGGTAGCGTTCCGATCTGCCTTATTTATAGTAGCTTCCTTGTGTAAGGGATGTTTCCTCTTGCCGAGGTTACCCTAAGGGGGTTAGATCGATGGCATTCTAACTTGCTCGACTCCTAGGAGTTCCTCTATGTAAAGGGTGTCTCCCCTTGCTGAGGTTACCCTAAGGGGGTTAGGTCGATAGCGTTCCGACTAGCCTGAGTAACTATTTGTATGCCTCTTTGAAAAGCTGGCAAAGCAACTAAAACAAAAGGAGACAGAGAGAAGTACGCAATCAGTTGGGAACTTTTTATTTCAACTTGAATTGAAAATAAAACAGTATGTAATGAAATTTTAATCAAAGTAAAGGTGTAAATTGTCGGTGTTCCACGTGCGCAGGATAAGCTCACTATCAAATCTTTCCAGCCTATATGCTCCATTACCCAGCTTCTCCCTGACTCTGACCAGGTCTTCTCAATTGGGGGCCAGCTTGCCCTGGCCTTCTTATGAACCTGTGGCTTCTAATTTTCGGCACACTAGGTCATCGACCTTGAATTCCTTGTATCAGACCTTCTGATCATAATACCGGGTAGCCCTATGTTGGTATGCAGTAACCCGAGCAGCAGTGGGGTCTCTAATTTTCTCGATTATGTCGACACTTGCCTACAGCAATGAGTCATTCAAGGTGGTGTCGATGCTCCGAGACTGGATATTAGTGAGTTCAAGCTCGATAGGGAGGATAGCTTTTGACCCAAAAGCTAGAGGGAAGTAGGTCTCATGCATTGAAGTGTAGTACGTGGTCTTGTACCCCGACAAGATATTAGGCAGCTCATCGGCCCAGGCACCATGAGATTGGTCCACGCACTTCTTAAGGCTGTCTAAGATGACCCGATTGGTTGCCTCCACCCGTCCATTCGATTAGGGGTAGGTAATCAAGGTGCTGTGTGCGACGATGTGGTGCTTGGTGCAGAACTCCCTAAATTTAAGGTTGTCAATTTTTCGGCTGTTGTCTGTGATCAGTGCATAGGGGACTCCAAACCGGGAGAGAATGTTGTTTTTGAAAAATGTCTCTATATTTCTCTCCATGATTCTAGCTATAGCTTCGGCCTCTACCTACTTTGTAAAGTAGTCTACGGTGACAATTATGAACTGCCATCCTCCTGATGCTTTCGGGAAGGCGCCGAGGATATCGATTCCTTATTAGGCGAGCAGCTATGGGCTCGTCATGGGTTGGAGCATGTTTCTGGGTATGTGACTAATTAGGGCGTGCTTTTGGTACTACAAGCACTTCTAGGCTACGACCTTTGTATCTTACCTCATGGTAGGCCAGTAATATTTGAGTTGCAGTGCTCAAAGGTACAGGGCTTGGGACTGGATATGATTGCTGCACACTCCGGCATACAGCTTTTCCATGACGTGCAGTCTTTCCCTTTCTCGAAGATACCGAAGCAAGGGGAGGCTGATTCTCCTACGATATAGGATGTCGTCAATTAGTGTATAATTTATGGAGTGGTACCAAAGCTTCATTGACTCCTTCCTATCCTTTGGTAACATTCCTTCCTCTAAGTAGCTCTGGATGAGATCTATTTAACTCGGCTCTAGTGCTTGTAAGCCCCAAAGTTCAGCCAAGTAACCGTAGGATTGAACTTAGAATCCAAGGTTTAGGGCGATCGGCTAAAGGATCCGATCACACCCAAATCGTAAACTATTGAGAGAAATATTAGTAAAAATGACCCCGTAAACTTAAATTTAAGAAAATAAATAGTAAAATAGAAGGCTATAAAATTTTCAAATTTTAAGCATAGTAATTGCTAATTACTGAAAAGGCAAAAAGTGTAATCTAATAACTAATAAACTACTAGAGATAGATTACATGTATACTAAAAATTTTAGAATGACCAAAATAATATTTAGGAATATTCACGTGTACTCTACATGTATTTATGTGTAGATAAAAATACGTATAATTACCTAAATTGATCGAAAACTAAGCAAATAATTAAAGAAAAATATAAAATAATTATGGAAAAATCAGAAGAGGATAAACTGATGCAAGATCAGGTCGTGGTCAGAAAAAGAAAAATTGGCCAATAAAAATTGAACAACTTAAAAGCCAAAAATCAAGGAAATTGGACAAAGTCTTGTCAAATTAATGCATAATAATTACAAGAATTGTCTATAAATAGCAAGAAAAATTCAGAAGCTCATTTGGACAGATACAAATCAGAAAAAATTAGAGAGAGTTGAAAATTTGAGAGAAAATCCGGGAAAAAAAATAAGAAAAATTGTGCAGTTAGGGATTTTAAAGGGAACCAACACCCGACGAGGAGCTGGGAATGGATGGCCACCACCACCACACGGTGGTGGCAGCGCCCAGGCCGGCCGACAAGGCCACGGCGGTCCGCGGTGGCCGGAGCCACCCAAACTGGTGAGTCCAAATTCCGGCCCGATTCTTGTGAAATTTTGTAAAAATAGTAAATATAATTAAAAAATTATGAATTTTGTTATTCTGAGATATTTTTGTATGTACTTTGTAGGAAAAATATTAGTTTGATGAAAACATACCCCGTAATATATGGTACTTAAGAAATCATGCAAAACCGAGTACATTTCGGTTTATAAATAAATGACCTTAGGAGTGTAGTTTGGAGCTCAATTTTCTTTTGTAGGATGCTCATGAGATATAGAACAGTGCTATGTAGCCATTTTTTTAAATTTAATTTTTGAAATTTTTAAGTTAATTTTTAGCCTTAAAATGATGGAAAAATTGGGTAATTTGGAGTTAATTAGGTGATTAGGATATTAATTACTGATTTAGATAGTAATTAGATGTTAACCTGATCCTAGTGTATGGAGTGTTAAGTATAAGTAATGAAGGTGTTATGTGGTAAATGTAGAAAATTAGAAATATGTAGAATTAAAAATTTATAAATATGGAAAAATTAGGTTTAATTAGATAATAAAATAATGAAAATCAGAACATAAAAAATCTGAAACAAAATTCAATTTTAAGTAATTATATGAAAAATGTAAAAATTTCTCACAACATGAGTAAATTCGGTACACTAATATGGATTTAAGTGTACCAAATGGAATAAAAGCTGACTAGGGGTAGTGATCGTATTTAGGGTATCTGGAAATAATTTGGTTAGTTTCACATTATGAGTTGAAACAAATTTCTAGGGTCCGGGTACAAAACAGTACCTAGAAATCGAACTAGAATCTAATTTAAAAATCGATGTGGAACCCGAACCAAAACCCAAACCTAAAATAATTATAAAAGACTTAATACCTAGATAATTAGGCATATTAAACCTTAAACAAAACCTAACAATAAGCGTTATAGGATAAGATGAACTTATAATATTATATGAAATACTGAAACCACGTTCGTGTTATAGGGATGATCGGCGATGGCCTGAGCAAATCGGACCTTGAGTGAGTGAGCGAGGAGTCGAGGTAAGTTGGGATTAATACGATGCTGTATTTTGGAGGCTTAAGATTATGCTTGGTTGTGCTTGTTAGATAGAGAATGTGTGCATGTGCTTGATTATGGGTGATGCTATGATTCTGTTTGTTGCTTTGGCACATATTGTATGACTTGTATGAAAGGATTGACCACCCTAAACTGGACTTAATTAAATATCCGACCAGTAATCATAATCGGACATGCATGGCAACCCGTTAGGGGAACTTAGGACTCTCCGGCCAAATACCGACCCCTTCAGAAGGGATAGCGCAGGATTGCAAAATGGTCCCTTCTTCATCCTCAGTTGAACTAAGTGACAGGAGAGGAGGTCGCGGCGAGGGTGAAGACAATGGTTCGAAGGTAGTCACGGGAGGAGCAAGGTCTCCATTATACAAGCCTGGGTTTGGTCGTGAGCTATTGCATTAACGGCAACTCCTCAACCCGGATTAGAGCGGGCGTAATTTCTCTAATTTCACGACTGGCCGGACAACGTCGTGCGATGGCATTTGCTTGCACATGCATTGCACCTAATAAGCGATTGAAAACCTTGTTGTGTGTATGGTATAGTTTTAAGTCCTCCGTCCTAACTTACTGAGCTGTAGTTGCTCACATCCCTATAGACGTCGTTCAGGTACTGGCTAAGAAGCGGCAACAACTACTCTGAAGTTAGCAACTGTTGGATCCTAGGGAGTGAGGAAAAATATTGAAGAATAAACACATATTTTTAAGGTCTAAGTTTTTATTATTTTTCATTCTCGAATGATGTAATGATATAGGAAAATAATATAGAAAAATATTGTAAGCTTTAACTGCAATAACTGAATTATAACATATATATAATTCCTCACTTTTATAGGTAAATGATTTATTTAAATTACAAACTGTTTACTTCAAAGCGGGTTAGTTGTGGACGCCTTGTGTAGATCAGGTCTAAGATAGCGGTTGTAAGGCCAACTTCTATCTTAGGATGGTTTACACGGCGGGGCTGTTACGACTCTGCCGCTTCTGGGCATGACAGTGCCACCATGGTCAGTTCCAAAACTTCAGCGGACCTTGGAGCTATGCCTTTTCTTAGCAGGTATTCTTTTCATCTTGGGCTTCCGTATGCTAGTGGAAGCTGACTTGGATAGCTAGTCAATCACTAAATTTTCTATTCGAAGGATTTTCTCAATGTCTTAGGAAGGAAGGTTCGTTAAGAACCCTCTTGCCTTCTCCAAGTACCTAGCCATGGTGCTGTTCCTAGCCTCACATTTACTCTGGACCTATTGTACAACAAGCATGGAGTCCGAGAATATCTGCAGTTGCTTTGCCTCAATCTCCTTGGTTAACTTCAGGTCGGCGATGAGTGCCTCGTATTTAGACTCATTGTTGCTAGAATTGAACCCAAACTTGAGGGTGTAACAAATGGTGACTTTATATGGGCCAGTCAACATAAGGCCCACACCTTTACTTCTTGTAATGGATGATCCATCGACATGGAGAGTCCAGACCGGTTTTCCGTCTCCCAGCGGTCTTTCTTCCCCAATGTATTCTACTACGAAATAGGCTAAGACCTAGGCCTTATAAGCCGTTCGTGGCTAGTATTAGATTCCATAAGCGCTCAGTTCCACTGTTTACTTCATCATCCGTCTAAACGCATCAGGTTTCTTTAGCATGATGTACAATAGCTAGTCCATGAGTACAATCACCTAGTGTGCCTGGAAGTGGGGCCTTAGCTATTTGGCAGTAATGACAAAGGCTAGCGCAAATTTTTCTGTCCGGGTGTACCTGACCTTTAGCCTTTGAAGTATGTAGCTGATGTAATATACGGGCCTGTGTTCTCTTCCTTCTACTCCGACCAACGTAGAGGAGAAGGCCTTATCACTTACGGCCAAGTACAAAAATAGATCTTCCCTTAGGACGAGCTTGGAGAGGACTGGTGGATGAGTGAGGAAGTCTTAGAGTTGTTGAAAGGTAGCGGTGCACTTCGAAGTCCATTTGAAACCCTTTGGATTTTTGAGGATTTTGAAGAACTCAACGCATTATTAGCGTTCTTTAAAATGAATTTGCTCGAAGCAGCCACCATGTTTGTGAGATTTTGTACGTTTCGGACTGAAGTTGGGGGATTCATTCTACTAATGGCCGTGATCTTCTCAAGATTAGCCTTAATACCTCTCTAGGTAACAAAAAATCTAAGGAACTTGCTAGAGCCGATGTCGAAAACTAACTTCTAGGGGTTTAGGTTCATGTCATGTGTACGCATTCAGTTGAAGGCTTCCTAGAGATCCTTGACATGATCGATCGGCTTCTAGCTCTTGACAATCATGTTATCAATGTAGACCTCCATATTGGGCCCGATTTAGGGCTTGAACAATTTCATCACCATCTACTAGTATGTGGCCTCGGTGTTTTTTAGTTCGAATGGCATTATAATAGAGCAGTATGTGCCGTAGTCGGTGATAAAGGAAGTATGGACCTTGTCTTTCTGGTCCATTTTTATCTGGTTATATCCTGAGAAGGCATCTATAAAGCTCAAGAGGGCATGTCCTGACGTTAAATCAATAAGCTAGTCGATTCTGGGGAAGGGAAAACAATCTTTGGGGCAGGATTTATTAAGGTCGGTATAATCGATACACATGCTCTACTACCCATTCTTTTTTTTCACTAATACCATGTTAGCCAGTTACGTCGGGCACTTTTCCTCCCTTATGAAGCTGACTTTGAGCAGCTTCTGCAATTCCTCCTCGATTGCAGCCTGCCGTTCAGAGGCAAAATGCTTCTTTTTTTGTTTGACAGGCCGTACGGTAGTGTCAATGTTGAAGCTATGGGTTGTCAGGTCAGAGGAGATTTTAGGCATGTTAGATGCTGACCAAGCGAACCTATCCAAATTTTCCTACAGGAGGGCAATGATTTTGTCCTTCACTTTGGTTGGGGTCTCAATCCTAACTTTCGTTGTTTGGTCGGGAGAGTCACCGATCTGGACATCTTCAGTTTTTTCTTCAGGCTTGCCCTTTTCACTCGGTCTCTCTTACGGGCCCATCTCTACGGCGAAGACGCCATCGCCTTTGGTCGCCCTAACATATAGCTCTCATAAGAGCTTTGATCGTACCTACATACTCCCACTCCCGTAGGCGTCGAGAATTTGGCCTTTAGATGTAAGGAGGATGTGATTATCCCAAATATGTTTAGGCTTGGTCTTCCCAAGAGCACATTATATGAGGAGGGACAATCGATCACAATGAACTCCACAGGTTATTGTGCTACGTGGTCATCATCACCAAGTTTCATATCCAGCGTGATGATGCTCTTGGTTCGGACCGTGCTACTGTTGAAGCCGATCAAATTGTAGTGGTACGGCTTTATCTTTACTGGTAGCTTCTTCCTCATCCTGTCATATGTATAGAGGAATAGTATATTGGTGGAGTTGCCAGTGTCCACCAATAACCAGGGAGTCTGGACAGGGAGTGTCGACCCCTTCAAGGTCAACGTCGGAGAAGGAGATGGAAGTGTCTGACTTCTACCTCTTCTCCCTAACTGTTAGCACTTCTGATTATGTGTTAACCGAGCTACTAGTGCTCGGCCAGATCCTAAGGTGCGAGCCTCCCATAATTACATGTATGATGCCATTGGGGATGTGATTATTGCGGCAATCGTTTTTCTGCTTCACTTGAGCATCCTCGGTTTGTTGCCTCTGAGGTACCCTACCAGTGTCATTGTCAGACCGGTTGTTGTTTCGCTGATGTGCCATGTACTCATTGAAGAAGCCACGTTGAATGGCATATTCAACGACATTCATCAATTGGAAGCACTCTTCAGTTGTATAACCGTAATCGTCGTAAAACTGACAGTATTTGTCGAAGTTTTGGCGACTAGGGTTTCCTCGCATTTTCTACGGCTTCTACGACGAGTTTCGATGCTTTACTTCGGAATAGACTTGGACTATAGGTCTATTCAAAGGCGTGTATTGGTTGTAAATGGGAGGGGGAGAGGGTCGTGCTCTGCTCAACATTTCTTCTTCCCAAACCTTTCTCCCTTTAGCCTGCTCGGTATCCTTCCGCTGAAGCTATCTTTAATAGACAATTTCTCCTTGTCTTACTTTCCACCCAACCTTTCTCAGTCAGCATTGCACGTAGCGTGAATGTTGTCTTCCTGGTCGATGTACTTCTAGGTTTTGTTCCAGAAGTCAACTAGGGTCTTTGGCTTGCTCTTCACAAGTGATTGGAAGAAATCTCCCCAGGGTCTGACGCCGAGTTGTGTAGCATGTACAATGCCTCCTTCATCCAATTGAGGGATCTCGATCAGACGTTATTGAATCGGGTCATGTAGTCGCGTAGGGACTTACCCTGGCCTTAGCCCTGCCTTACATGGTATAAGGACGATGTGTCCTTAGACGGGGGCTTATTAGCCTTGAAATGGAGGTTGAACTTCTTGGCCAGCTCGTCAAAGGAACTGATTGAATTTTCGAAGAGGTGGTTGAACCACGTTTATGCTGCCTTCCTCAACGTACCCAAGAAGGTCTTACATAATATGGCATCTCCATGACCGTGAGTTTCATGAGGGTGTGGAAGTAGAGGAGAAGGTTATCAGGGTTGCTTGTGCCATTGTATTGGTCCAGGGACGGAAGTTTGCCATTAAGGGGCAGCACTTTGTCCTAGATACCCCTGGTGAAAGAGGTTTTGTTGCTGGCAACCAACCTGGTGTCGCCAGCAGGCTTGCTCCCCTACTAGTCGGAGAGTTGCCTCATCATCGCACATAGCTCATTTCAGTCGGCGTCATCCGTCGGGTGAGCCCGTTGTACAGTTGAATGAGCTTAAACTCCCTACGAGTCAACTTCCTGTTCATTGCCAATCGAACTCGATCGCAGGTAGTCGCAGACCTTACTGGCTGCTATTGCAGCGATGGATCGGGCTGTTGATTCCTTCAATTTTGCAGTTGTTGCTGGATGTTGTCCCACCTAGTACGGGCATCCGAAGCTTTAGGGTGGTGCGATTGTTCTCTGTGGCGCTCTGCTTCTTCCAGGTAAGATTGAAGCTCCCTGGTATGCTTAGCATACTATTCAACTAGGTTCTCCGAATGCTTCAGGCGTTCCTCCAGCACAACTTTTGGGAGGGGCTGGTTGCCCTCAGGTGGGTTGTTCAATAATTGTTGATTTCCTTGCTCGTTGCGTTGAGACATGATGTAGAAAAGCTTGATGTAGGTTATGTGTTTAATGCGTTTAGGATTTCGAGTGTAGGAATTCTCTTTCCCATAGACGGCACCAAATGTCGTTCCTCAATTCTTGCCGATAGTTGACTAAAGTTTACATATATTGAGTCTGTAAAATAATGTAATAATGAAAGGATGTTGGGGTATTGTTTGGCGTCGTCGCTCCGATGCTCAAGTCAACAATAAGCTTTTTGTATATGGAATACTAAGTGTACAGACTTAGAATGGAAAGTTTTTTTAGAAAATGTTATCGTTGGGTAGATGTCTGGCATTTATAGCGGAGTGAAGCCAGTCGTTGGAGATTAGTTGATGAGAGAGATCTTCTCCCGTAAGTGTAAAAGAGTGGAACTGTCGTGTTCGACGTGTCCCTAATATTTAAGACATGGTTGTTTTATCCTTATCTTATAATTTGTAGCTGTTATAGTTGTTCATGAGCATAAGCAGGCTTATAAAGATAAGTTTAGCGAGATAAGGCTTGACGGATCTGATTGGACTTAAAAGGTCCCTGTCCAAAGTGACTCGTTAACATAAGGCTTTCTAATATATGCTCAATTTACAAATAAGCAAATAGAATATCCAATGATGAATGTTTAAAAAGATGTTATTTAGTGAAAAATATATTTTATTTATAAAAATTGGGAGGGATCATTTCTAACCATATTAAGCTTATTGTAATGGATATTAGATATTTTTACTCATCCCATCGGGTTAATGGAATGCCAGATCTTCATGACAATTGTCGTAGCCGACCTCTATAAAACTTAAGATGTCTTTTTCTGAAACTCTTATTTGGTATAGTTAGCTCGAGAGAGTCGGTTACATTCCAAATAATGTCGGAATTAAATCTTTCATCAAAGACGAAATCATTAGGGTCCAGATGTTAATTTTGTTATTAAATATGCTTATTGCTGTGTTTTGCATAACGCGGAGGTCAAAGGAATATGCTTTACTTACGAGAGCATATGCACCGCTGGACGAACCATGACAATAGTTTTCCCGTTTTCTATTTTGTCCCTCGCATTATCATTGTTAATGAAAATCCTGATTACGATCTTAAATAGCTCTACTGTAACATGGTTGTGGTTTCTAGATATGTTGATATACTTATTAAGAATTAATAAAGAAAATTTTAAAAAATTCTCATTGGTTATATACTTTTTACAGAATATAAAACGATGAACAGTTTTTTCTTTTAATATTAATTTGTTGAATTATTATATTATAACATTGCCGAATGTGAATTCGAACCGTTCCATCCCTTTTATTATTATTTTTTTTAATTAAAAAAACTGTATCCACCAAGTAAACGTGGAAATTTGTAGAAAACTCATGCTGTATTGTATTAGTAGTCCATAAATCTAAATGCAACTAAATGATTTCACATGCCATAGCCATAGCAGTTGAAAATTTTTCTAATTTTTTTGGACTTACATTAATTAAATTAAGGTTGAATAATTATACTTTTATTTAATTCTCCTACCACAGAATTCATCTTAATTGTACGGTGTGCTCTAGCTGAAAAAAGTACCAAAAAAGGCCTATTTATCTTACTTTTACATTAAAATTTAAACGGTGTAAGGCAGGTACGCATAAAGCAAAGTGTAGAATATATTTAACAAGTTTCATGATCGATAAAATAGCGAAACCTTGTATAAAAATCTAGAGAAAGCTTTTCTTATTTTCATCCGGTTTTCCGTTTTTGATTTTCATATTTCTAAGGTTATCGTATATTTTAACAAAATACAAGTGTCGTGGCAACGGTTAATGCTGTTCTAAAAGCACGTATTTAATAATTTCTTGTGGAATATGAAAAAATCTTTTGTATAAGTGCCTGCCAAATTATCAAGAGAAATAAAACTCAAAATTCATTTATAAATTAAACTATATTCATCTGAACGGAAGCCGAGAAACGAATCATCCTTCTACGAGCATCTTCATTTTTCCCGTTCACATGAAACTCCCTACTCTCTCTCACTCTCTCTCTCTCTCTCACCCGCTCAACTGCTTCATCCAGAAAAAACAGGAAACCAAACACGTAAGATTTCAGAGATCCGACACGCACAACACGGCATCATGTGAAATTACCTAATATACCCTCATACCCAAAACAAACGCAACCTGTTTCTTCCCCTCTGTGTGTGTGTACGTGTCTGTTCCCCCCTTCGCGCGTTCGAATCCAAGCAACCCATCAAGATCCCAATTTCAGCTCCAATTCAAACAAATATATATACACATACATATACACGTATAAATGTACGTCTAATTATACGTATACACTAATTCTTTTCTTGGTGATTAAGGAGAAGAAATTAGAAAAGAAAAGAAAAGACAGGATCGTTCGTATTATCCTTTTTTTTTTTCTCCATCGAATTATCGGATTTGTCCAGCGTGGACTCTCTTTTCCTCTCTCCTCCGTTCATGAAGTTCGGTGGCAACTTCTCTTTCTTCTTCTTCTTCGTCTTCTTTCTGTTGTTACTCTTAAATTGTTCATGGAATTTCACTGATCCAGGTCATTCTAAGACAAATTCGTATTTAAAGTTATAATCTTTCTTGATTCTTATAAGTTTTCTTAATTGTGTATCTTTATATATTTTGTTTTGCAGAGGATTTTTTTTATTTGAGGTGAATTATTAGTATTCATGGGGAAAGCAGATATAGACAGACACGTGTTCCCTCTTACAAGTTTGCAAATTGGGTATGTTTCTTGATGTAATTAGCCTAGTATTATGTGCTCTTGATTGTTATAAAGTTTGTTAATTTTTTGCTGATTCATGTGATCATGATCGGTGGGTAGGAACATAAATGTACAAATATATTGTAGTGAAATTTGGGGTTCAATTCAGGGCTTGGCAACAGCAACATTTAGAAATTTACTTATTTCCGAAAGTTGAAGATGTAAAGAGAGAAACTTAGTAAATTTTGGACACTGAATTGCGGGTAAAAATGGTCCAGAATAGATTGCATTATGATAAACAGTAACCCATCTGGGGTTTTTTTTTTTATATTGCATCAATAAGGAAATATTTAAAAATGGAATGCACGACAAATTTACATAATTACCTTCATATAATCTAGTTCGACTAACATAAAACTGTGTGAAATGAACTAGGCTTGGTCCCATATTAAAAAAAGAAAATAGAACTAGGAGTTTATCACATGTTTTTGGATTTATGGATGTGGTTTCGTAGTCTCATGTAATTTAGGTAGTTTACAGTTTCAGAATATTAGTTGAAAAAGTTTTTTGTTTTTTTTTGTCAAACGCATGAGAAGGTCAATACAACTGCACAGAAGCTACTATGTAGTTGCCTAGTGACCTGAACTACCTAACAGTGGTGATGCTCTATTATAATCTGGCTGATCTTGTGCGTATGCAAGTTTCTTTTCTTCACTTCTTTGATGTGGACTAGGATAGGCTCACTGGAATTGTATTGCTGCATGTATCCAGTTTTAATTTAATCGGAGTCCTTGGCTATCTTAGGCTGGTCAAGCTTTGTCACCAACTGTGATCGAACTCAGGCCATTTTTTCTTCTAATTGTTGTTTGGCTCATCCATTCCTTTTTGTTTGGCAAATTGCAGAGACTTGCAATCTTACCTTTCCGATCTTAGCCTCTTTCTGGCTTATGAAAGTAAAAAGATGTACATATTGGTGGATAATCGGCCATGGTTGAGAAAATTAAAATCAAGGCCAGCACAGCTATGGCAATTAATGGTTACGAAGGTTTGCCAAACCCTGCAACTAGGAGTTTTGTAATTTTATTGATGTTTTGTAGTAGACCAATAATGTCTTTTAAGTTATTGGATACTATTCTGTCGACAGTCTAGGCTCTCTCCTTTTGCAAATACTAAAGCAAGGAGGAAAATGAAGGGGAAAAAAGCTCATCCTAAGACTGACAATAGAGAAAGGAAGAAGTTTGAGAAATGGTTTTCATTGATCAACTCTGCAACTTTGTCTCAAAAGAGGGTTTTCCATCCTGTGAAGAAACTGCGCAACTCATTTTGCTTTAGCAGCGGGTTGCACAGGACATTATATGGATTTATTGTTTTTGAAGTGGAATGGGACAATGTTCGAGGTATAAATTATGTGAATGAGCTTCAGGTATCATTACCTGTCCATCTATTTACCTTTTGTTGTCCATTTGAAGCTTTATGCTTGATGAAATTTCTGTCTTTGCAGACTGATACATCTCTGGCAATAGAGACGAAGGTCATGAGAAGGTGGGAATTTGATAGCATACCTCAAGCTGTGAGATGCATGCCGTCATGGTTTTCAGGAACGCTTGCCGAGCAGCAGGTTTTAGGGGAGCATTTGGATAGTATTGTCGGTACATTTCTTTTCCCCTAAATAATTTACCTTTACCTTGTGTATCTTGAGGAAATATGTTGGAACTCTTAAGCACTTTTAATTGCTTTTTTCATTTTGTTATATGGCCTTCTTCATTGACAAGGATTGTGCTCTAATATTCCTTCCATGATGGAATCTTTAATTTATGTCTTCATTTTAAAGCCGTGCTACCGTTTTCTTACTTCTGCTTCTCTCGCATTCTTTCTGCAGAAGACGTTTTTTATGATGCTCAAACAGAATTCCCAGTGGATGACACTTGGGATATGTTTGATGGTTTTCTGTCTGCTGATGACAAATCTCCCCGTTTTGCCACTAATAGTTGCAGTGGTTCCCCAAGTTCCTTAAACAAGGAAAGGAAGAAAAGTTTACCATCCACGCCCCCACTAAAGCGAAGGAGAGTAAATAAATCCATTGGTTCTGGCGCTGAAGCAGGTTTTCCTTTAGAAGAGGAAATTTATGAAAGTGAAGATTCATCTAATGACTCTGATACCCCTTGCACAAGTGATACTGAGAGTGGAGTTGATAGTTTTCAATATAAGGATGTTTTGATATGGTTTAGGTTTAATGATCGTGACCTTCCCTTTGCATTAAGGCAAATAATAATGTCTGATCTGAGATTGCTTACTTTATTGGAGGCTGGACTTCCATCTTGGGTTTTATTCCTTCAGTCATATCCTGGATTCTGTCATATCTATCGCCCATGGATGTGCCCTCTTGCTAGAACTCTGTATGTAGTTATCTCAGTTATCACAGTTCTCATTGGATTCTATGATCTGTACAAAAATGTGCCGGTGCTTAAGGCAACTGCAGCCCACTTATGTGGTCCTCTTATCGATTGGATAGAGACATGGGAGATGGTATCGCGGATCAAGTATTTGGGAACGATGCTCTTTCTTCACAATGTTCAGAAGGCTCTCCAGTGGTTTCTCATGATGTCACGTACCACTCGCTCCTTTCTTTCCATTCTCACTCAACCATTTGTCGAGCCCCTCTTGGATATATTTGAGTTTCTTCTACCATTGTGGAATTTGTGTTCTGGATTGGTTGGCAGCTGCTTCTCTGTTGTTTGGTTTGTTATTGGATCATCTTGCAGTATAGTGGGAGACCTAGTAGAATTGTTGTTGCAGCCATTATGTTTCTTACTTTCAGCAATCTGGTCTATAGGTAGGTTGTAATTGCTAGATTTAAACTGATATCCCTGTCTAGATACATATTCTTAGTAGGTTATTGTGTTCGACTATTTATACAATGTTTTGCAGCAACCTCAATCTTATGTCCTGCCTTCTGGATGCTTTGGGAAATTCTCTACCTTCCCATCCGAGTTGTCCTTGGCTTATCGAACACAGTTGCTTTTTTTTGGACTTCAATACGTGGTTCTCTATTGGGATTATGGCAGTCTTTGAGCAGCATTTTCCGCTTGGCCTCTGCTTCAAATGCTGCAGTAAGCGTTACAAGTACCACATATGAAGTTTCAAAGTGGCGTTTGCTCTGGAACGATCTTTTCTCCCAGGTTTCTTAATTTTTGAAGCCATGATTTATTAAATTGTGGTAAAAATAGATTCTTTCAGTTTCCTTATAAGTGTTTTGTTTTGCTTTCAGGTCTTCCGTGCTGTAAGAAGCATACTAAATGGTTTTGTTGCCTTCTTCACAGCCTGCAACAGGCATCGTCTCAGGTATGATGTCATTTCATTCCTGAGTTTGTGGTTCTTTGTGTAAAGATCTTAGATGTGTAATCAATAACTTTCATGTTACATTAAGGAAACCTACCTCCCAGTCTTCTATTTGATGTCCAAGTGCATGCTAGTACTTCTTGACATACTGAACGAACATGTTCATGTTCATGAATATACCAAAAGAGTTATCCTGTTCTTGAAGAAGTGATGGAACACCGTTCCTTGTTTCTGGAACATTTCTTTGGTGCTGATAGACTGCCGTCTTTTTAATTGTCTGATAATTTGGTAATGTGTTAATTCCTTCTAACAAATGATAAAAGTGGTTTCGAAACTCATTGCAACTTACTCAGTGAGCCTGAAATTTTGTCTTCTTGTATTCCTGTAACGACACTATTTTTCCTCAACACATTAGTTATACTATTCATTTTTTCATTGAACTTTCTGGAGATTAGGTTAATTCATGAAAGGACATCTAGGTTTTCCAGTTTTCTTAATGCAGATTGTGCACGTTTATATCCTCCATCTTTCTTACCACTGACCGTACCTGATATATTGTCCTATGCAGCATATACAATCACTGTAAAAGGCTTTGTGGTCCATCTTGGAGATCACCGCATGCCGATTATGGTCCTTGTGGCTCGTCTATGAGTCCGACTAGAGACCAAGTAAGTTTATGCAAAATGACCAAGTCTTGTCATGCTTTTATTTCTAAGCTGCAATGGAGACGAACTTTCTTTCTCTTGGTTCTCTTCCTGTTAGCTGTCTGTTGCGCTATCCTTGCACACCATTTATGTTACTTTAGATATACTCCATTTAATTCCATATATATATATATATATATATATTTTTTTTTGGGTTTATCCTTGTTGCAGACGGAAAGAAGGAAAGATCTTTCGAAGCAGTTGTGAGGCATATCTCTAGGAGTCACAAATCCTACGATAAGGTTAGAGGCTTTGGAAGTTTGGCTAACGAGGACGGTCCTTAGCACAAGACATCCAAAAGTTCTGATCCTGCAATGCTATGTTGCACAGAAGCTTTAGGAACACACAAACTTCAGAGTGGAGGAGAAGGGGCCATCTTTGGTCTCGGCAGCCGTAATCAACGATTAACGAGCAATTTTTTTTGTAGATAGTTTTGTTCTCAACAGTCAACACGCTGAGATGCTTCATTCCCCTCCCTTGAGATATTACCAAGTACCAATAGTTCTCCTTGACACTCCTGACTTTAGCTTTATTCGTTTATTGCTTTTTCCACTGATTTGTCTAATCCATTGTATATATTTTGGTTCTTTTACATTGTGAATATTAGTTACGAAATAGTTGTTTCGATGGATTAATTGCTGAAGTTAGGTTTAACATGGTACGATTAGATCTTTCAGTTTGCACAAAGTCCATTATTTGCATTGCTAGTGTCTGGGTTATGAATTCGCGCATGTTTTGCCGCCTTAGGTATATATAGCTGGTCTTTAGTTCAAGGGCAGATGGCATCCAAAGGTCATTATGCATTTTTACTGCATTTGAGTGTCTGTTAGCAGATACAACGAAAAACAGCACCAGAGAAGAAAAGTATGGCAATATAAAGCAGAGAGAAAGAAAAAAAAAAACTGGGTGTTGTGTGCCAATCGTTTTGCTCGGTAGAGGAAACAAAAACTGCCTTGTGCGGTGCGGCATGTGTTTCGCAAAACATAACAGGACAACGTCAACTTGAGAAAAACCGTTTTGAAATTTCTATTCTTCCATCGATACCATGACGTCCGCTTCCCCTGCAACACCACCACCGCTGCTGCTGCCACCCTTGCATGATTACCATGTCCCTGCCACCAGCCACCAATTCACTGCTACCACCTCTACCTTGCTTCACCATTGCTGTACTCATCTACAATACACCTTCCCCGTAAGTTCATGTTTTCTCTAATCCTTCGAATTGCATCAATCAGCAAGAGTATATCATTCTTGGAAGTTTCTTTTTGATGAAGTATCGTTCTTGGAAAGTAATCCTCATAGATATCAAACAGCATTTTTTTAATTCTTCCGATTGTTCACGACAAGAAATGGAACTTAAAAAAAAAATACCTAGAATATCGCCAGCTTAGGGTGTAATGCCAAAGATCTCCCGGGAGCAGCTGCTTCATTTTGTTTCCTTTTCCTTGCAAATGACTCCTTGGGGTGAAACTCTTGACCTGCCTCCCGACTGACTTCTACACAGGATTTTGGAGTGAGAGTAGTGGTGACAACTGTAGAGCCGCCAGTCATGTGATGACGGTGGGGGTGGCACGAATGTGCTAGTTGAGTGGTGTAAGAGTAGCTGCAGTGGCAATAAGTGTCGTACTAATGGAGATGTGGTGATTCAATGGCTACCCTGGCGACAGTGCAGACAACGGCGGCTATTGTTGCGGTGGCAGAGTAGGCAACCATAGAAAACATAAGCATCAGGGGTTTCTAAGGACCCTTTGGTTGTTTTTTTTTTTTTTTTATATACGTGCTATGCTGGGGAAACCTTGTTACTCAAATTCTGATTTAACATATATACACACGCATACAATCTTGTATAATGATGCACCCTAATTTTGGATCGATAACTTGCTTCAATCATAAAAAGGACTAAATAATCCCCTCAAAATTCCGCAAAGAGAATATGATAATCATTTTGATTGCTTTCTAGTGAAATGGCATATAAACTAAATCTCTCTTTCTTCTTGTTTAAGGTTTATGTTCTATTTTTCTTCCTTTTTCCTTTTACTTTTCCTTCATTTTACAATCTAGGATTATAAAAATGAATCGAGAAAGGATGTCTCTACACACATTAACGAGAAGAGGCGTCAAAGTCTCAAAACACAATTGCAGTCAAGTTCTTGGCTTTCATCAAAAAGACACTCTATAGCATAACAAAAAAACTATGGTGGACCTTAAATCTGCATAATCCAACATCTAACTGGAGATACAGTTCACACAAATTTTCCCAGTGAGGCAAATGCTCCGCCAGTCTGATGCAGCATTGCATCAATCTCATCCCCATCTTCCATATCTAGCTGAAGAAAGAAAGAGGATGGAGTTATTGCTTCTGGTAATGGCATGTATCCATGAGTGCTTAAAAATGGAAGCTGTGAGAGAGAGAGATACCTCGCTCGGAGTCTGTTCTGCTAGAATACGCCGTCCATCGAATAAGAAGGCAATTGTGCTAATGTCAATAGATTGTCTGTCACAGTATGCATTCATGAGTTTCTTTAGTTGAGTAGTCTTCCTGATTTTGAAGAAAACCTCAATTCCATCCTGCAAAATATGTGAAACATGATGGAATAGTGCATTCAGCTCAAACACACGCTCTCCTAATCCCTCTAAAAGCATACATTACATAATTCTTGGACGTGCAACAGCTTGGAACATGAAGCGTTTTATGAGTTAAAACAAATTATGTCCAAACTAGATTTTTACAGTGATTTGTGCTTAGTACAGTAGGGACAAAGATATATTCCGTTCATATCTAATCTACATGTGAAATTTTAGTAGTAACACCAATTTAGAAACATATCAAATCTAAATGTGAAACAATGGATACATAATTCAACCAAATTTGATTCATTTTGGCAAAGAAAATGAACTTAGCCTAAAGTAGAGCAGCTAACATGAATAGCTACATCAGACAGTAACCAAAAACTCAAAATCAACCAAATTTATCTTCCCCAAATAATTCTCCTAAATCTTTCACCATAACAATTAACAAAACTAAAGTTGCAATTTTCCAACAAAAATTGCTAGACACTGTTAACATTTCTAGCACGTGACAAAATAAACTAAAAATGCAAAGCAAAAGTCGGATGGCCGTGGGACCACCCAGATCTGACAGCTCATATCATTCTTATTACAACACATGGAAAGGGAGTCTTGTGTTGGAATGAAATGCTTTTCCTATGTGTCATAAATAAGAATCGAAGTTGTTAGAGTTGGATGATCTCCGCACAACAATTGCTTTCCAAAACTGCAGATAATTACAAACCACACATTTGTGAAAAGCATTGACATATTCATCAATAAAACATCTGGAGACAAGAGCAAGAGGCAGGTGTAGCTATATCTACATGCACTTCATATAGGGCTTCAAAATCCACACACAAGATGATATAACCCTGTATATGAGTTAAATTTTCTTATGTCAAAAAAATTTAAAAAAAAAAAAAAGAAACCCGTGTTTTCGTGGTAGCTAGGGAGAACGCTCAGCAGTCTACTCCCTCGGACTGTCGAAATATATGAACTAAGGTCCAACAAATGTATTTTAATAAAGACAAATTGATCACAAAGTCAACAAAGTAGCTAACACAAGACAAGATCCTACAAAGTTACCAAAGTAACTAACACATTTATCATGGTGGAAACACGTACATAAAAAACTACCTAAAATGACATGGACTGAAATCTGTTTACAAGTAAAACACAAAAACCATAGTATTATCTGTACCCAAATCATGTGATGAAACATTAACACACCCACCATCACATGTTTAAAAATCCATATTTTTCCATTAATGCACTAAAGCAACTATTATAGTAAAATATTTTTAAAACACATGGTTCTGGGTATATTCTCTGCTAGTAACAGAAAACAAAAGAAGAATCACATATTCTCTTTCTAGGAAAAAGATCAAAATTTTAGTATTTTTTTATGATGAATTATTTATTATATAAAACACAGCTCGAGTTTATGTATTCTTTTTAAATCACTATATGCACGAACATACACAAGGACCACAATCTGTTTCTAGATAAAAGATCAAGACTTTAGCATTATCGGTGGCAAAACGATGATGATAATAAGACAAAACACAAGTCACTCAAGCAACGAACGACGTGAAACATGGTGGGAACAAAAATCTGTAGAGAAAAAACTTAAAAGAGGAGAAAAAACCATGCACAGACCTGACCCTTGACTTTGAGATTGATCTGGCCAGGTTGGTCGTTCGGCTTCTTGTCACCCTCTGGAGTTTGGCTCGTGACACCCGACATTCCTCTTCTTCTTCTTCTTCTTCCCTAACTTCTTTCTACTATTCTGTTGGGTTAAGAAAGGACTAACAAGTGAACGAGTGAAGTGAAGAAAGACAGAGCCTTAAGAAAGCAAGGGCTTTTCAAATTTCAAAGCTTAAACAAGTATTTCGATAACAGTCAAGTGAAATATATATTTTCTTTCCTTGCAAAACAGGACGTATTTGGTTTGTGGATTAATTATTTCATAAAATTTTTATTACCGTTAAATAAATAGTCACTGTCTCTTTTCAAAACCAACGGACTGTTTCTTCGTTTTTCATGCATATTTACATAATATATTCGTAAGATCCTGCCAAATTCAACTCAACAAAATAATATTCATTACTATTTTAATCTACTTTTTCTTTTTTCCAAATTTTTTTAATCTGATTGAAAATTGTAATTTCATTACTAACTTATTTTATTTATGCGTAAAATGTTCGTACGTGGTACTTTCACTTTTGATAAGATGGCTTTTATGGACAAATATCAGTAGATATTTATTAAGAATATTACGTATATTTGGCAGTTTTCATTAGATAGGAAGATAAAATCGACCCTATATAGTTTCTAATGGCGGGCTACCACTAGAGATTTGCATTTTGGAAACTACCAATTATAATGATTATATTGAATGAGAAATATCTAAATGAGCAAGTCATTAAGGACTTGATTTGATTTACTATAATTGGTTTATAGTATAAATAAACCATAACATAAATTATATTTAATTGAAAATCATATATATATGTTTTCATTCGTGTTGATAAAGACCTTTCAAGTATAGGCTCAGCTTTAGATCGACTTAATTGAACTTGTAGCATATGTTATGTCTTCCTAAATTAGCCTTTCTATCGTTATGATCGACTTTACATTAAGCCTAGCATATGGCCTATCCAACTATAGAAGCTATTGACAAGAAGAAGACAGTAGATAAGAGGGGATAAGAGTGAATAATTAAATTGACAACTATCTCATACATTTGTGGGATACATTAAACGTTATGAGCTCACTATCTAATACTTGTAGATGAAGCTTTCGTTACTAATACCTCTCTAACTACTAACTATACTTATCTATTTATACAAGACTATTCAACGGTAAACTACTTGATACTTTACATACTTAAGCCTACTTACTACCTTTGAGTATTCCTACTCTTTCTATATATGTGTGTAACTTAAGTATTAGAGTAACTACGTTGGATAACATTCTAGCGCCCCTCACTGTTATCTGTTTTGTAAGCTCATTCAACTACGTGAAGCCTAATTTCATTTGAATCTCTATCAGCCAATATCCAAAGACAACATTTGGTGCCATTTGTAGGAAACAATCTAGTTTCTTGCCTAAACACTCACCTAAACACTACCTTTGATCACCAACATGTCTTGTATTGACAACCTATAGAACCACTAATTGGTGAACAACCAACTAGCTAAGAACCAACCCCTACCTAAGAAAACACTTGAACAACATCTAAAGTGCTCAAAGCACCTACTTAAGGAATTTGTTGCCTAAACAAGGTTGCTTCGTACTTGCCTTGAAAACGTTGAGAGGCATACCACTCAAACCCATTTGCTTGAGGCTTCTAATGCTTGTACTAAGCAAAATAACCAATAGCAGCAATAGGAGAATATTAATGACCAACAACTCAATCTCTTAGCATAGAATTAGCTAGTGTAGTTTGTGGCCACCCGTGACTACACCTTTGCTGGCAATAAGCAAGTAGCTGACTTACACGGAGCATCGACATACTTTACAGCACGCCGAGCTCATCTGAAGGACAATGTTGCCCTCAACGAGCTCCGCACGATCTTAAGAAGACTCTTTAAGTAGTAAGGGAGTAAGGTAGTTAACGATGCTGAGCTGGACACCTGAAATAAAACCCCCTTTACTAGGGGTGTCCAAGATGAAGTGCCACCTCCGAATAGCAAGCTTCTTACCTTAGACCAGTACGATGGCATTGGTGACCTTGATAATCACCTCCTTCACTTCTATACCCTTACAAACCTCCATGGTCATGGGAATACCATCATATGTAAGGCTTTCCTAAGAACTTTGAGGAAAGCAACTTGGATGTGGTTTAACTACCTACCCGAGAACTCTATCAGGTCCTTTGACTAGTTGGTATGGGGGTTTAGCTTTCACTTTAAGGCTATCAAGCCCCCATCTAAGGACATGTTATCCTTATACTTAATAAGGCAAAGTAAGGGTAAGACTTTGCATGAATATGTGGCTTAGTTCAATAACAATATAGTCGAGATCCCTCAATTGGATGAGGGAATAGTAGTGCATGCTACGTAGCTCGACATACGACCTTCAAGAGACTTCTTCCAATTACTTGTGAAGAGTAAGTCAAAGACCCTGATTGAATTCTAAAATAAGGCTTAAAACTATATGGAGTAAGAGGACAATATTTGTACCAAGCACGACGCTGACCACGAGAGGTCGGCAAGAAAGAAGGATAAGGAGAGATTGTTCATAAAAGACTGCCTTAGTGGCAACATACCAAGTAAAGCAGAAGGGGAAAGCTCAAGTAGTAAGAAGTGTCGAGCTGAGCAAAACCCACTTCCCCTTCCCATTTATACCCATCATACCTATCTGAACCGACCTATAACATAGGTTTTTGCCAAGGTGCGGAATAGAGGCTTACTGTAGAAGCCCCCTAAGATGAAGGGGAACCTTAGTTGTCGAAACTTAGACAAGTAATTCTAGTTCGACGATGACTACAGCTATACTATGAACGAATCCTTTTAACTAAAAAACACAATAAAATATGCTATCAGAAGGGCTTCTTTGGTGAGTACGTGGCCTAATAGAAGAACGGTGATTGTTCCGATAATGATGAAGATAGGACACTTCGGAGGTGACGAAAAAAAGGCGTTTGAGCAGAGCAGAATAAAGATCGCTATAATGACTAAGCCTCTAATGGCATGATTAATCATTGGGGGACCACACCTGAGAATTCGACTAAGCACTAACAACTCGTTTAACGCCTCATTAGAAGTATAAGATATCAAAGAGAAGAGGTAGAAGGTAGACACTTTGAAATCGTTATCTGATGAGGACTTAGAAGGGGTAAATACCCTTTATCAAGATGCCTTTACGATAAGGGCAAGCATCGCTAATTTTGAGGTCTTTAAGTTTATGGTTGACACCGGCAGCTCCATTGACATTCTCTTATTGCATACCTATGAAAGGATGAAGAGTAAGTTGCATACTTATGAAAGGATGAGGAGCAAATTGAAGATGAAGCCCTACTACCATAGCCTCATTAGCTTTAATGGGAGAACTATCTAAGATAAGGGAATCATCACCCTTGACATGGAGCTTGGAAATGACGACAATGTCACTCGGCAACTAGTAGAGTTCATAGTGGTCGACTGTCCATCCCCTTACAATGCTTTCATAGGACAATCGAGCTTAAATGTATTTGGGGTCATCACCTCATCCCTCTACCTGAAGGCCAAATTCCCTACTTTCACTAGAGTGAAAATTTGCAGATGCGACCAAAAGCTATCCCAAAATCTTTCCTGGAAGCTCTAAGTAAAGGCTACCAAAGCAAATAGAGTATTTGCTTTAAAGATTAGCCTGTAGGAGAAACCAATTAAGAAAGGCGAGTCAAATGAAAAGACAAAGGAGGTGTAGATCAGTGCCTCACCTAACCAAACTACTAAGGTTAGGATCGAAACCCCTTTCGAGCTGAAGGAATAGATTGTTGCCCTCCTACGAGCCTATTTAGATAGGTTTGCCTAGTCAGCGTTAGACATGCCTGGGATATCCCCTAACTTAGCAACCCATAGCCTCAACGTCTACCCCAACGTACAACCTGTCAAACAGAAGAAGAGACATTTTGTGTTAGAAAGACAGGCCGCAGTAGAGGAAGAAGTGCAAAAGCTGTTTAAGGTTGGCTTCATCAGAGAAGAGAAGTACCTGACTTGAATGGAAATTGTAGTACTGGTCAAGAAGAAGTTTAGGAAGTGGCATATGTGTGTCAATTATATCAACCTTAACAAAGCCTACCTAAAAGGCTGCTTCCCTGTCCTAAGGATCAACCAGCTAGTTGACTCTACATTTGGATACTCTTTGCTTAGCTTCATGGATGCCTTTTCGGGCCAAAATCAAATAAAGATAGACTTGAAGGATGAATTCTATCTCTCTTTTGTCACCAACTTTGGTATGTACTGCTATATAATCATACCTTTTGACCTAAAAAATGCTGGGGCAATATATCAATGTATGGTAACAAGGACTTAATTGTCAAGAGCAAGTAACCTAGATATAATGTCAAGGACCTATAGGAAGCCTTCGATCATATGAGGAAGCACAACATGAAAATGAACCCCCAAAAGTATGTGTTTAAGGTTCATTTCAGTAAATTTCTTGGCTTCCTAGTAACCCAGATAAGAATTGAGGCCAACCTTGAAAATATACAGGCTATAAGGGACATGAAACCCCCCTCTATGATCCTAGACGTACAGAAGCTCACTGGCATGGTGGCCTTGCTAAGCAGATTTATCTCCAAGAGTGCAGATATATGCATTGAGTTCTTCAACATCCTCAAGAATCTTAAGGATTTTAAATGGACTCCTTAGTGTACAACAGCCTTTAAGCAGCTATAAGACTTCCTCGCATACCTTTCAATCCTTTCCAAGCCTGTTTCAAGGGAGGACTTATATTTGTATCTAGCCGTTAGTGACCGTGCACTCTCTTTTATACTATTTAGAGTAGAAGTGAGAAAGTGCTGCCTTTGTACTACGTTAGCCACATAGTGTAAGGGCCTGAGGTCAAGTACACTAAAGTTTAGAAATTTGCCTTAACCATCATTAGTTTATTGTACTTACAGACTAGCCACTACATATAATGCTGCAAAAGTCGGACATGTGTGGATGGATGGTGAAGTACATAATGGAGCTGAGCACATATGGAATCCAGTCTTAACTACAAATGGCCTGTAAGGCACAAGTTTTAGCCAACTTTGTGGTTAAATATACAAGAGAGGAGGAAGTACCATTAGGGGATGACAAGTCAGTGTGGACTCCTCATGTTGATGGATCATCTAACTTGGGGGAAGGGAGGAAGGGGGAGGGGGGTAAAGTTGTGAGTCTCGTACCTATCAAATCGTACAAGATCATAGTTTGCTACGCCCTCAAATTCGGGTTCGACACCAGCAATAACGAATTAGAATATTAGGCCTTAATAGTCGTTCTCAAGTTGGCCAAGGAAATTGGCACCGGACACCGTATACCTATAAGTCTTCACGAACTTGATGCTTGTCGTTTAGCAAGTTTAAGGGGAATATGATGCTAGGGACAACATTATAGCAAGGTACTTGGATTAAGTGAGGAGTCTTTTAGCTGAGTTTCTTTCGTGGACTATCACAAAGGTCCCTTAAATTGGAAACTCAAATGTAGATTGGTTGTCCAAGCTCACCTTTATAGGTATACAGAAGCTCGAGGTAAAGGAAATAAAGATTTTCATAGAGTACTTGCTAGAGAAGAGCATAACTTTAGGTTCGATCGAGGTATTAGAGCTTATAGTAGCCCCATCAAAACTGAGTTGAATGGATCCCATCTGGAGTTACTTGGAATAGGGCACGCTCTTAAAGGACAAGAAGGAGGTAAAGAAGTTAAGATATTATACTACCAACTACATGTTAATCGATGGTGTCCTATACAGTAGGATGGTCAGCCTTCCCATGCTTAAATGCCTTCGAGAAGATAAAGGCTTGCACGTCATAGAAAAGCCATATGCTAGAGTATGCAATAACCACATTCAATCCTAAGCCCTCTTTATCTAGGCTTTACAGCTCAGATATTATTAGCTTACCATGTAATAGGATGTTGAGGTCATAGCCCATATCTTTAACTTCTGACTATTCTATAGCCGTTTTCCTAGTAGGGCATCAACATTCTTAGCACCTTCCCCAAGGCCTCGGGAGGTAGGCAGTTTATCATTGTAGCTATCGATTATTTTACCAAGTGAGTTGAGGCTGAAGCAGTGGCTAAGATTACTAAGAAGAGCATTAAGTCATTTGTAAGGAACATCCTTTCTAAATTTGAGGTCCCCTACACCCTCATTATAGACAATGAGCGTCAGCTTAATAACCCTAAGTTCAAAGAGTTCTACACTAAGCACTACATCATGCTATACTTTATGTTGGTTTCCCATTTGTAGTTCAATGATTAGGTTGAAGCAGCTAATCGGGTCATTCTCAAAAGCTTGGAGAAAAGAGCAAATTGAGCTTGGAGTGCTTGGGCAAATGAGTTGCCTAATATTTTGTAGGGATATAGGACCACTTATCGCACATCCACAGGCGAAACCCCTTTTCACCTAGCATTCAGGTTGGAGGCAATCATCCCCATCAAGCTAGAGCTTCCTAACATCCAGACTCAAAGTTTTAATGTTATGCTAAACAAGTCCTTACTACAGGCCATTGTTAACACTATAAAGAGATTAGAGATCTTGCTTCAACTTGAGTAATTGCTTATTAGCATGGAATAGCTAGATACTATGATCAAAAGGTTAGACACAAAAAATTCAAGGTCGGTGACCTAGTTTGCCAGAAGTAAGAAGCTACGGGGCTCACAGGAAGGTTAGGGCAAGTTTGCCCCTAATTGGGAGGACCCAATCAGAGTTAAAGAAAGCTTGGAGAAGGGAGCCTATATATTGGAATGATTGGATGGCGAGCTCATCCCATGTACTTAGAATGCCGATAGCCTTTGGCTCTATTTTAGTTAATGTATAGCCATCTTATGAATCATTTCACAAAGTATTAATGAAAGTTCTATTTATTGTGTATACTATCTATGGTTAGTTATCTTTTCATTCTCCTACTCTCATACCAAGTCCCAACCCCTAAGGGGTTAAAGGATATACTAACTAGGCTGGCTGAAACGCCAATGACCTGACCCCCCTTCAATCAATTTTAGTAAGGGGAAAACCCCTTAACTGAGGAACTCTTACTGACCAAGTAGTTCAGAAAGCCACTAACATGACTTCTCTTAGGTAACCTCCCTAAGAAGAAACACCTCTTATACAACTAAGAAACTTCTACTAACTGGGCAGGTTGGAATACCATTGACTTGTCCTCCTTCGGGTAACCTCAGTAAGCGGAAATACCCCTTAACCAAAGAACTCTCACTAACTAGGTAGGTTAGAACACCACTAACCTAACCCCCCTCGAGTAACCTTAGAAAGGGAAAACACCCCTTATATAACCGCCGAACTCCCACTAATTGGGTACGTTAGAACGCTACTGACCTAACCCTCTCAGGTAACCTTAGTAAGGGGAAGTATCCCTTACACAACTAACGAGCTCCCACTATCTAGGTAGGTTAGAATGTCATTGACCTGACCCCTCTTAGGTAACCTTAATAAGGGAAAACACCCCTTATATAGCTGGGGAACTCCTACTAACCTAAGTGCCAAGCTATGCCACCAAACAAGCATAACAAATTGAACAAAAATGTATAAGGTACTGACAGGTTTCGAAGTATAAAAAGCAAAATAAGTATACTAAATGAATAAATTGAAATTCTATTAATGAAAAATGATTTACAGCATTAAGTTCGGCATCCTGACCTGTTGTACAAAAAGAAAGGAAGGGGTACAACTACTTATTGTCTTAGATCAGCAAACTCCAAAAGCTTTGAAAAATCTAAAGGGTTGATCCACTGATGGCCCCTGCTCTTAAGATGATTGGCCTAAGGTTACAGAGGGAGAAGTTAAGACTTACTAGCTTAGGTCAACAGGAGGATCACCCCGACCTTGATTATCTTGGGAAGTGCTCTTAGGAATGATCTCTTATTGAGCAATCAAAGTAGAAGTAGATGGGTAATGTTTTTACCATCCTTAGTAGAAGAAGGGGCACCTTGGATTGAGACAATTGCCTGAGTAGCTTCTTTTTCTCTTACTTAGGCTACCTTCCTCTTTCGATGAGTTAGAGCATCCAGCCAACCTAAGAAGTTGAGGTTGAGCTCAGGATGATGGGAAATCACCTTGTTTCGTGTTTATCAAGCGTACTCAATAGAGATGTCCTTTAGCTCCACTAACCACCGCTCCATCTTGTAGAAGTCATGGATGGCTTTTGTTGCGATTCGTGACCAAGAACAAACAAGTCCGGTCGTTAGATGAATCCAAGTTTGCAAAAAGCTAAAAAAAAAAAAAGGATTAATGTGGAAAGTGCGAAACAGCAAATGAAAAATGAAATAGTAAGCAAAACCTACGAATAACTCCAGAGGATATGACCCACCAATGGAACTTCTAAGGACTTATGACGTAATTCAATATGATGCATGAATTGATTCGATGAGGTTATTCGCCACTTAACCTTGCTAAGGGAAAGGATAAGAGTGATATCGAAAGTAAATAAGCAGTATTTATGTAAAAAAGAAAAGTAATCAAAAGTGTATTAAGAATAATTTGATCTCTATTACAAGTATAAGGGTATTCATATTCATGAGTTAAAGCAACTTATCTAAAAAGGAAAATACAAAAAGGGTATATTCTAAGAAAGTAATGTATAAGATATAAAAGGATAAAAATGAATATATAAGAAAAATACTCATTAGTGCAATGGATTCCGTACATGATACTGTATCACGCCCCGAAGCGGCAGAATCGTAACAGCCCCGCCGTGTAAACCATCCTAAGATAGAAGTTGGCCTTACAACCGCTATCTTAAACCTGATCTACACAAGGCGTCCACGACTAACCCATTTTGAAATAAACAGTTTGTAATTTAAACAAATCATTTACCTATCAAAGTGAGGAATTATATATATATATATGTGTGTTATAATTTAGTTATTGCAGTGAAAGCTTACAATATTTCTCTATAGTATATTTCCTAGTTATTACATCATTCGGAAATGAAAAATAATTCTAAAATAAAAACTTCGACCTTAAAATATGTGTGTTTATTCTTCAATGTTTTTCCTCACTCCCCAGGATCTAGCAGTTACTAGCTTCAGAGTAGTTGTTTGCCGCTTCTTAGCCAGCACCTGCACGACGTCTATAGGGATGTGAGTAACCACAGCTCAGTAAGTTAGGACGAAGGACTTAAAACTATACCATACACACAACAAGGTTTTCAATCACTTATTAGGTGCAATGCATGTGCAAGCAAATGCCATCGCACGACGTTGTCCGGCCCATCGTGAGATTAGAGAAATTCCGCCCGCTCTAATCCAGGTTGAGGAGTTGTCATTAATGCAAAGCAGCTCACGACTAAACCCAGGCTTGTGCAATGGAGACCTTGCTCCTCCTGCGACTACCTTCAAACCACTGACTTCACTCTCGCCGCGACCTCTTCTCCTGTCACTTAGTTCGACTAAGGATGAAGAAGGGACCATTTTGCAATCCTGTGCTATCCCTTTCGAAGGGGTCGGTATTTGGCTGGAGAGTCTAAGTTCCCCTAATGGGTTGCCATGCATGTCCGATTATGATTACTAGTCATATATTTGATTAAGTCCAGTTTAAGGTGATCAATCATTTCATATAATTCATACAATACATGTTAGAGCAACAAATAGAATCATAGCATCACCCATAATCAAGCACATGCACACATCCAACTATCTAACAAGCACAACCAAGCATAATCTTAAGCCTCCAAAATATAGCATCATATTAATCCCAACTTACCTCGACTCCTCGCTCACTCACTCGAGGTCTGATTTGCTCAGGCCATCGCCAATCATCCCTATAACACAAACGTGGTTTCAGTTTTTCATATAACTATTATAGGTTTGTTTTATCCTATAACACTTATTGTTATGTTTTATTTAGGGTTTAAGATACCTAATTATCTAGGTCTTAAGTCTTTTACAATTATTCTAGGTTTAGGATTAGGTTCGAGTTCGGTTTCTACATCGATTTTTAAATTAGGTTCTAGTTCAATTTTCTAGGTCGTGTTTTATATTCTAAACCTAGAAATTCGTTTCAACCCATAATGTGAAATTAATCACATTATTTCCAGATATCCTAAATACGATCACTACCCCTAGTGAGCATTTTATTCCATTCGGTACACTTATATCGTTATTAGTGTACTGAATTCACTCCTAATATAATAAATTTTTACATTTTTCATATAATTATATAAATTTAAATTTCCTATTAGATGTATTGTACATTTTTATTATTATCACAATATCAATTTTTATTATAATATTTCCTATTTATTATATTTCCAATAATTACCTATTATGTATTATTACCTTTTATGTATATATTACAATTCTAATATTTATATCACTCTAATTATCATCTCTAAACATCAATTATCATTTCAAAATGTCTAAATTCATCCTAAATCAGATTTTACTCATAATTACCCTAATTTACAAAATTAACTTAAAATGTACTATTTTTCCATATTACTTATTTACTACATAATTAACCTAATAATTACATCTAACACCCTAAATGCTACAAGTATCATTCTCCACCAGATTTCAACATCCTTAAACATCTATTTATTCAGTAAGTCAGTAATTAATAATTTAATTACTTAATTAACCTTAAATTACCCATTTTATGCCTCATTTTAATGCCTAAAAATTATCTAAAAATTTAGAAAATTAATTTTTGAAAAAGGGCTTCATAGCACTGTTCTATATCATCTAAGTAATCTACATAAAAATTTTGGGCTTGAAACTACACTTCTAAGGTCATTTATTTCTAAACCGAAACATGTTCGGTTTTGTATGATTTTTTAAGGACCATATATTACGGGGCATTTTTTCATCAAAATAATATTTTTCCTACAAACTACATACAAAAATATCTCAGAATAACAAAATTTATAATTTTATAATAATATTTACTATTTTTACAAAATTACACAAAATCGGGTTGGAAATCGGACTCACTGATATGGGTGGCTCCGACCACCGCCGGCCGCCTTGTCCTTATCGTCCTGCCTGGGCGCTGCCACCACCGAGTGGTGGTGGTGGAAGTCCACTCCCAGCTGCTCTTCTGGTGGGGGTTCTCGTTAAAGGCTCTAATTGCACAGTTTTTTTTTTAATTTTTTTCTAAACCGAATTTTTCTCTCAATTTTTGTCTCTCTCTAATTTTCTCTGATTTGTATCTGGCCAAATGAGTTTCTGAATTTTTCTTCCTATTTATAGACAATTTTTGTAATTATTATGTATTAATTTGACAAGACTTTGCCCATTTTGCTTGATTTTTGGCTTTTATGTTGTCCAAATTTTATTGGTTGATTTTTCTTTTGCTTATCTTGACATTCTACGACCTGATCTTGATTCATCTTATCCTCTTTTGATTTTTTCTGATTTTTTCATAATTGATTTATAACTTTCTTTAATTATTTACTAGTTTTTAGTCAATTTAGGTAATTTCGCATATTTTTATCTACACATAAATACATGTAGGATACACGTGAACATTCCTAATTATTATTTTAGTCATTCTAAAATTTTTAGTATACATATAATCTATCTTTAGTAATTTATTAATTATTTGATTACACTTTCTGCATTTTCAGTAATTAGTACTTATTATACTTAAAATTTGAAAATTTTATAGTCTTCTAATTTATTACTTATTTTCTTAAATTCAAGTTTACGGGGTCAGTTTTACTAATATTTTTCTCAATAGTTTATAATTTGGGGTTTGATTGGATTCCTTAACCGATCGTCCAAAACTTAAATTTTAAGTTTAATCCTACGGTCAATTGGCTTAGCTTTGGGGCTTACATTCTAACCCCCTTTAAAATAGTTTCATCCTCGAAACTACTGTATATTCATGTATTGCTTACTTGCTAGGATTGATAGTTTATATATTATTACTATTCTAAAAATCGAACAACCTATAAGTAATACTTTATCTTCACTACATTTAGCTCTACTTAAATTTATAAGTCTAGACCTTTATCAGGTCGTATCTTTACCTACAAGATTAAATAGCCTAAACATAATCTATTGGGATAATACATAAATTACTACTAAAAATTGTAAGGATAGAATCTAAACTTGAAATTATAATTGGTCCTTAGGTTATTATACTTACTCCCCTAGGATCCAGTAATTACTAACTTCAGTGTAATTATAATTTGCTTCTTAGCTAACATTTATAACAAATTTTATAATGATGTAAGTAACTACAACCCAATAAGTTGGGGTGGAGACTTAAACCATACAACAAACACAAATAAGGTTATCAATCAAATTATTAGGTGTAACGCATATTCGAGTAAATACCATTGCACGATATTATTCTATTCATCATGAGATTAGAGAAAATGTACCCGCTCTAATCCAAGTTAAGGAGTTTTCATTAATGCAACAGTTCACGACCAAACTTAGGCTTATGCAGTAGAGGCACCATTCTTCCTACGACTACCTTTGAACTATTGACTTCACTCTTGCTGCAATCTCTTCTCTTATCACTTAGTTCAACTAAGGATGAAAAGGGGATCAATTATGTCATCCAGCGCCATCCCTTTCGAAGGGTTCAATAGTTGGTCAAAGAAAACTAATGTTTCCCTGATAGGTTGCTATGTATGTTTGATTTATAATTACAAGTCATATATTTGATTAAATCCAATTTAAGGCAATCAATTGTTCTATACAAATCATACAAACACAAGTTAGACAGCAAATTAGCATCATAATCAGTAACTTAGAACAAGCACATGCATATAACTAATTATCTAATAAGCACGATCAAGTATAACTCAAGCCTCCGAGTATTACAAATTAGTACTCTAAAATACAGCAACGTATTAATCCCAACTTACATGGCATCCTTGGTTGCTTACTCAACCAACCGCAAGTTGACTCGTCTTCATGTATCCTATAATATATAATATAAATGCGTCTTAGTATTTATATCTTGATGATATGTATATGTATATATACTCTAGGTTATGATTTAACCTAATTCTTCCCATATACATAATAGTTATTATCAATTCATTTTAGGTTAGTTTAGTGTTCGGTTTTCGAATATGGTTCTAATTTAGGTTCTAAAGCGATTCCAATTAAGGATATTATACGTAAAGACTAAAAATGTAATACAAACATAAGTGTGAAAATCATCACATTAGGCTCAAGTATCATAATTATCGCTTTTAGTTTTAAATCAGTATTCTATTTTCTTAAGTGCACTTAAATCTTTATTGATGTACTAAACTTACTTTTGATATAAGAAACTTTTACATTTTTTTATATAATTACCTAAATTTAAGTCTCTTTCCAGATTTTATATATATTCCTATTATTAGTATAATATCAATTTTTATTATAACATTTTCTATTTATTATATTTTCAATTTTTACATTATGTATTATTGCCTATTATGTACGTAATACACATATAATATTTTTTATCACTCCAAATATCATTTCCCAACATCAATTAACATCTCAAAATATATAAATTCATATTAAATCAGATTTTACTCCTAATTACCATAATTTACAAAATTAACTTGAAATAAACCATTTTTTACCTATTATATATATACTACATAATACTTTAATAATTACATCTAACACCTTAAATATTACAAATATCATATTTTATTAGATTTCAATATCCTAAAACATATAATTCTATATGAAATCAATAATTTTCTATTTAATTACCTAATTAACCAAAAATTACTAATTTTACGTATCATTTTAAGGCCTAAAAATTATCTAAAAATTTCAAAAATTCATTTTTGAAAAAAGGGCTTCATAGCACAGTTATATAACCCCTAAATAGTTTACACAAAAATTTTGAACTCAAAATGATACTCCTAAGATCATTTATTTCTAATCCGAATAAAGCTTGGGTTTACACAATTTCTTAAGGATATTATATTTCTAAATATAAAATCATCAAAATGAAATTTTTTCCTAAATCTAAATATGTAAAAACCCCAGAATATCAAATTCCACAATTTTCCAAACACATTTAATATTTTTAACAAAATATGTAAAGTTAGGGGAAAATTTTAATTCACAAGAACTGGTGACTCCGGCCACCAAGGTGTTGTCGGCCAAGCTAGGTGTTGCTACCACCGTGTGGTTATGGTGGCCGTCTACTCTCAGATGCTCGTCTGGTTAGGGATATCTTTTAAAGCCCTAATTATACAAATTTTTGTAATTTTTTTTTGTAAATAACCCTAACCTTCAATATTTTGGTTCTCTCCATTTTTCTCACACTCCAAATTGATCAAATAAGCCTCTATAATTTTTTAGGTATTTATAGAGCTCTAGGAAAATTATAGTGCATTAAATTGATTAGACAATTGCCTTATCTCTTCTTTTTTCTTACTTTCTATTTGTTGTAATTTAATTAGTTGCTTTTATTTCTTCAATTCCAAATCTCCATGCCCCACTTCTGGACATTTCCTCATATTTTCTTATTTTTCCTTAATTATTTATGAGTTTTTTTAATTAATTAACCTTATTTTAACATATTTCGTGTATTTTAAGTAATTACACATATTTCTACCTATATGCAAATACATATATAGTATAAATAAATATTTCTAAATATTATTTAAGTTATTTTATGATTTTTAGTATGTGTATAATTTATCTCTAGCGATTCATTAGTTATTGAAATGTATTTTACGTATTTTCGATAAATATTGAATAATATACTTAAAATTTGGTAATTTTATATTCTCTTATTTTGTTACTTATTTTCTTAAACTCAAACTTATAGGGTCACTTTTGTTAATAATTCTAGCTTTGTTGTAAAATTTAGATTGGATAAGACAATTTGCTTACTCGCCTTAAATTTTACGAATCGAATCCTGAATACTTGATTATGAGTCTTATACCAGTTCTCCTCAACTGATAGGCGCCACCCTCGTCTTCTTCTTCTTCGCCTCGAGGGCCTCATCCTTAGAGGTTTTTGGGGGCCTTCCTCTTTTACCCGGCTATCTCAGCTAAGGCGCTGGTCTCAGCCAACCCCTCTTCACTTCTGTCAGAGGGGGTAAGCATCACTACGTTTGGCTTCTCATCGCCAGTAAGTTCATTCTCCACAGTTATGGGCACAGAGGTAAGGATAGAATCGATAAAGGGAAGAACCATACTCACAAGATTAATAGCTAGCGGCCCTAAGGGAAGACCAACAAAAGGAATCCCCTAGGACAGAGTAGCTAGCTCGATCCTGTTTTTTTCTCTCGTACTTGACCTTAACCCTATAACCTTGCCTTTGGGGTTGGATGCTTTAATGGTTAGCTTCAACTTGGTATGGCATTACCTTTGTAGCTTGGATGTTAACGGACAAGGTATCTCCTCTGTTAATTTCTTGCCTATAAGGAATCAAACAAACAGTTATCACAAAGAAAAGTACAACATGATCATTTACCAACTCTACTGTAACTAGCACAAATAAGGAAGATCTCTAACTCCCCCTCTCTGTAGGAGGACGTCGAATGAAGTACGGTTCTACATACTCGCACAGTATGATGGAAGAACCTATTCATGAAAAATGAACCTATACCTTCCATCCATTTTTTCACCACAGCTTTCTTCATGTTGGGGAAGAGCTCAAAGATTAGGTACTTGAAGTATCTTTCTACTGCCTTTGTGGCGTTTATCTCTTAGCCATTCCTCAAGGCCATGAAGACTTTTATCTCCCTAACGGCCTCCACATCACTAAGCCTAAGCTCTTTCTAACTTCCAGTTCGGAGTAGGGTAATCCACTGCATCGAGAAGTTCGTTTCATCTAGTAGCTCCACCACTAAGGACTTGTCTTGCTAGTTATTAACAGAGTCCGCTAGGCCTCCAAACTACTTCCTCCTTAGATGGAGTTAGGGATACAACCATCCATTCAAACTCTTCTACATATAGAAATGATTGAAGAGTTTAAGAGTAACCTTTATCACCAGGTATTCACAGAGTCCTTGAAACACCTTCAACACCCTCTACCCATTGAGAGAGACTTGTACTGGACTGCACTAGTGGAAGTGGAAGAGCTCCTCAAATTTGCTCAAGGGGAGGTGTTGCCTATAATCCAAACATCTTTCAAACACTATGAAGTGCCTGCCCGACAGCAAGGGCACCCTTTCATCCTTAGTTAGCAATCGTACTATCCAGCTTAAGGTTAGTCTAACCATGGGGTTTGCCAAGACCTAATTAATGGCGAAAGACTTACTCTTACTAATTTGACTACTCGGACCTTTATCTATCTTAGGCACGGTGATTAGATTTGTGGCCTCGAGTGAGAGATTGTACACATAAACATTCCTTGGGATGGCACTGATGAGCCTTGTCCTATTCAATGCCTCTACCACCATTCTCGAGTCATCATTTAACTGTGCTAGCAACGTAGCTTCATCCTCTCATCCATGGGGAGAATCACTCCTTGTGGCTTTGGTGTTTGTTATATTGTACTTTGAAGTAGTAGATGGTGTCTCGCTTATGTTTGCTCTATTATTAGTAGATATCCTAATGTTGAAAAGCGAAGAAATTTGAAGAAAGTTTAGGAAGAAGAGATAGCTTTGAAGAAAGCAGATGAAAAGAGAGAATAAAGTTACAGCAAGCTACTAAAGAGTAATCTATTTAGGCGATTCTGCTATTTATAGGAAAAATGCTTTGGGAAGCGAATTTGTAGTTATAGGGATTTTTATTAGTATAAATCCCTTAAAACATTTCAATGCAAACACGTAGAGATAATTTTGATCGGACTGCTACATTTGAAAGAAAAAAATGCATGTGACTGAATGCATGTCTACAGTGACAAGACACTTGTTACGTCGCATTAACTGAACCATGAAAGCGCACGATAAAGTAAGAATTCAAAAAGTTACTTTTGAAAGAAGTTTTCCTATGGCCCTTTCGACTTCCATGAGAGAACTAGTTTGGCACTTCAACAACGCTAGGCTTCAACATGGATGGATGGTAGCTGTTTGAACACTGGTCAGCTTAGCTTGGTCTAATCTAGTCAAAACCTCTACTCCGTGACCTTACTGTTTGAAGTGCCCAATCTACTGAATCTTTTCCTCGACTCAAAATTCCTAGGTTAACCTATTGAGTATCTACCTTGAGTCGCTTATTTAGCTTAGCAAATGTACATTTTACCCTGACTGATTGAAGGTTAACCACTTAATACTCTCTGATGGCCAAAGAGGTTAGACCTCCTACATTCCAACTTAAGGTTAGAGTACCTATCTTAGCCATAGTGGCAACCTGCTTGAATAAACCATGCTTGCTTATCCCATGTGCCACTTAGCTCGAGTGTCTTCCCCACCATGTTGGCATGACAGCACTATCACCATAACGCTTAGTTATTATAAGGACTTTAGGACCGGATAGAAAATACACTTGAGAAGCCCATCTTTTCCTTCTCTTTGCCTCCATTGCGACAATAAGATTATTGGGGGGGAGGGGGTGGAAGTATTGACAGAGCCTTTTAGGCATGGGCTTCTTAAGCCTGTATTGACCTAATTAGGATTGTAGCCTATGCTGTGCCTCCCTAAATCCAACCTTCCTATCCTTACAGTCGACTTTACCTTAGGCCTAGCATACAACTTATCCAGCTGTAAAGGCCACTAATGAATTGAAGACAGTGGATAAGAGTAAATAACTAAGTTAACAACTATCTCTTACATTTGTGGGACATATTAGACATCGTGACTCTACTATTCAATACTTGCGGACGAGGCTTCCACACACAACACCTCTCCAATCGTTAGCTTCACTCATTTATAAATACAAGACTGTCACTCAATGATAAACTATTTAATTCTTTACACATGAGTCTACTTACTACCTTTATGTATTCTTACTTTCCACATGCACATATCTAACTTAAGTATTGGAGTACTCATGTCAGACAACACCTTGACATCCCTCACTGTTATCTATTTTGCAGGCTCACTTAGTTACACAAAGCCTAATTTCATTTGAATCTCTATTGGCCAATATCTAAAGACGATAATTCCTACTTTAAATTTAAGTATAATTTAAGGTTTGGTTTGGTTAATAAATAAAACCCAATCAACTAGTTTTCCTTTGAATTGTAAATTAAAATGCATATGGGGAAACCATCAATAAAACCAAACTTAGGAGTTTGGAATAGATTGTTTATTTTGGTTTTACATGCATCCTAAGTCATCTAACTTTCATGAATTAATCTTTTGCTTTTCTAGTCTAGGTCATTGCCTTAGTTCTTTCTTTATTATGTTTATTTTATTGCACCAATAGTATACATGATTTTGGTAAAAGGTGTACAAATGGGTTAAATAAGTCAACCCAACTCAATCCATTTTGGCTTGCAGGTTAAATGGGCCAAGTTTATTTAGTTGCTTCTTAAATGGGCTAAAATAAAACTCGACCCTAACTCACTTAAATAGTGGGTTCAACGGGTTAGATTACAAGCCAAAAGTATAAATATATTATACTAGCCAACTAAAACTGGCTCACTTTGGCTTGTAGGTTAAAATAAGTTAAGTTTATTTGGTTCACCTTTTAAATGAACAAATGGGTTAACTTATAGACCGGAACACATTTGTATACCTTTAGTTTTGGTTTGGCATGACATGTTTCTTGGTTACACAATCTAGTCTTTGCTTTGGGATTTCATTTTAACACCTTTTATTCTTATGTTATATGGCCCAAATCTTCAAGTTTTGAGCTCCACCATGGGCTAGTCAAATCTTGTATCTCCTAATCAAATTATAATCCTTTTGAAGAAATTCTTACATCTCTAGCTTCTTTATGGTCCTAAAAAGGTTACAATTTTTTTAATACCATAGGCCAATCAAATCTTGTCTCTCCCGAGCAAATTATAAAATCCCTTTGAAGAAATCCTTACATCTCTAACTCCTCCTTGATCCTAAAAAGGCTACAATTTTTTTAGATATCCTACCATTTTTCTAATGAATGCTGAGATAAAAGATACTACGATGCCTGCTTGAGTTTACTTTGGTGGGATTTTTCACTTACTCAAGTATCTTTGGCTAAATTTTGGGAATTTTATTTTTCGAATTATAGGATTTCAGGGTTTAACTGTGATTAGGTTTTCAACAAATTGTAGCTAGATTATGTGGGGGATTACCATAATTATCCGATCTATGCTATAAGTATGCTGGTCAACTTTGGAGAGCCTTGAGATGTTGACACATGTACGATTGATATTGGAAAGGGTGTGTGAGGATGAATAGACAAACTTGATATTTTACATGTATATACGTGATAGTGAAAAAAAATTTGGTAAACATAAGTACTCAAGATTTGTCTTTTGTCAAATAGTTAATTCAATCTTTCATATAAGCATTTCAACAAAGTTTTTGCATTGCTCTCGACTAAGTAATATATAAGAACGTGTTGAAATGTGAAAGTTAGTTTCTTACCTAAAGATTTTCGAAGCTGATCTCAATCGCCAAATTATTCCAAAATAGATAGCTAAAATGTGATATTCAATATTATCAAACTTGAAATTCTACATAAAATCTCCAAGGGTTCCATAGAATCGAAACATAAAAACATAAGTTTTTACATCTTACATAAATTAGCTTTAAAAAACTATGAATATACTTATAAATTTATAAAAACATTGAAATATATGATGTAAATAAAAAAAAAAATTCAATATAAACTTTTGTCATAATATAAGTTATAGTACAAATGATTAAGAAAAAATTATTATGCTAATTTATAAAACTAAAATATAAATATTAGTATTCATATAAATTACATTATAACATAAATTATTATGATAAAATACTAAACTAAAAAACAAAATCATCAAATATCTTATCATCAACGAAATTACTATAAGACTAGTTGTATATATATATATACACACACACACCAACAATAGGGGAGGGGGGATTTGAACCCTACTCTATCCCAATAGGAGACCGATGACAATACCATTAAGCTACAGTAGTCTTAACATAAATCATATGTTAGTAAGAGAGAATAACTAACATAATTATTATTATCACTATTATTGTCGTCATTATCAATCATTATTGATATTACTACCAATAGTATTCACCTCTTTATATTCTAAGTCCCTAAAGCATTGATTCGCATTTCATCTTTAATATTACTAATATTACAAATCTCTTAATCATCATTATTCCCACTCCGCTAAGGCATGGCTTTTAATATCTTTAAGTACACTACCCTTTTTTATAATATTACGTTTATCTTTTTTCTTATTCCTTACTCCTAATAGAATACTTAACAAATCATCATTTGAGAAATTAAATATAACTTCTTCCTTAATTATTTATTCCTATTTGGCAATAAATTTTAAATAGCGAAACTACTAATGTAATCAACATAAGTTAAAGAAGCAAACATAATATCATTTCACTTATAGTTGTAATTCGCTTGCTCTAAATCATGAACGCTTAGTTTTTTTTCTTAATTTTAATAGTTCATTAAATCTAAATCAAGTAGAATCGTATATAATTGTGTAGAATCATATCATATAGAATCACATAAAATCGTATAGAACTACATAAAATTGATAGAATCGTAAGCTCGTAGAATCGCATACCTAAAATCATGATTTTATTACAAGTTTATTAAAAAAACAATTTAGTATACAATTAAACTTGAAAAGGACTCGTAAAATCGTAGACATATAAAATTGTAGACTCGTAGACTAGTAGAAACGTACTAGTAAACTCGCGGTTTTAACAATCATGATGATATTACTAATGCTCATTGGATCATTCTTGATGATTTAACAACTAATATAACATGAGCTTTGACAATAAATTTAGATAAGGCTAATAACTTTTAAAAGAAGAAAGGAAGTCTAGGTTCTTTACAAAGACCCATATTCATTATAAAATTAGCCAAGAGCTTATTTAAGATTTCTTAAGCCTTTCAAAGACTTTCCTATTCTATTTTTTCCATGCGATACAATCGAGCAAGTTTAAAATCCAATCTAACTGTATCCATTCAAATCATTATGAGCCAAATTTCCTTAAAAAATTTGTGGTTATGCCCGGCTTTTTATACGCAATCATTAACCCATTAAATCGGTCTATGATATTAAATTAAGTTATAAATCTAATTACCAAAATGACTTCCGACAAATTACAAGAAGATTACTTCAGGATTTGGGAGAGAAAAAAATCTTTCATCATGAAGTAATGTCCTCTCACTAATTTAGTTTGGAAATCTCGTTTTGCACCGCTATGTCTTAATTTCCTTCTCTCCCCGTTCACCGTTTTGAAAATATCTATGTTCTTTGCTTAGGCTATTGCTTTTAGAACTCCATTAAAGATGGATGAGCATATCTCAAATTTTTTGCAACCCTTAATAAGCGGGATTGAAGGTTCAAATGGTTTTCTAAGAAACATAAAGGAATGAAATTAGATTATAAATAAATAACAAGGTTTTTACCAACAAGTTTTGTTTCAAAATTTAGCAAAGTATCATTCTTTTTGCTAAAAAATGGGATATTGTGACATGTTGAAAGATCATAAAACAATACAATCTAACCAAAATAAATGGCAGTAGAGGAAAGGTGGTAGGTATGTGATGGTAAGGATAGCAGCAACAGCAGTCGTATTGAGGGTGATATGGTTGTGATTGTGGGGGCCTATGTTAATGCTAGTAATGGAAATGGTGGCAAAGTAGGTGACCTAGTGGCAATGGAGTAACACAATGGAGTAATAATAAAGAACATATGTATTGAGTGGCTTTTAAGGATTTTTTTTTTTTGTCTTTTTATATACATATGTTTATGTTGAGAAATCCTTATATAACTCAAATTCTGATAAAAAAAAAAAAAGAAAAGAAAAGAAAAGAAAAGGCCATAATTATCCTGTAATGTGCTCCAATTTTTGTTCAATAACTTGCTTCAACTATGAAACCAAAGTGAGATGGGAAGATTTCTAGCAGATATGAATTATATATCTACCTAAAACCTAGTTTTCATCAAAAGACCACATATAGATACATTGCAGAACAAAAGATTACGGTCGACCCTAAAACTGCATAATCCGATATTTAATTGGAGATATAAGGTTCACATAAACTTTCCCAGTGATGCAAATGCTCCACCAATATGATGCTGCATTTCATCGATCTCGTCCCCATCTTCCATATGAAGCTAAAGAAAGAAAGAAAGCAAAAAGGATGGAGTTAGTATTTCTGATAACTGCACATATCCATGAGTGCTTATAAAGGAAAGGTGTGAGTGAGAGAGAGAGAGAGAGAGAGAGAGAGAGACATACCTCGTTTGGAGTCTTTTCTGCTACGATAAGCCGTCCATCAAGCAAGGACACAGCTGATGTAATGTTAATAGATTGTTTTTCACAGTACGCAATCATGAGTTTCTTCATTGGGGTAGTCCTCCTGATTTTGATGAAAACCTTGGTTTCGTTCTGCAAAATATTCGAAACATGATGGATAGCGCATTCAGCTTAAAATCAACGCTCTCCTAATCCTTTGAAAAGCATACATCACATAATTCCAAGACATGAGTAAGCATTTCTCTAGAATACCATGTCAGGCATTACGAGAAACTGCCCCTTGTATGTACAATCCACTGTTATACATTTCATAGACCGAATATGGAATGGCAAAGATAAAGGCAATAAGAATTTAATTTATCCCCAAATATGGAACTTTCTCTCTAAGGTCTCCACCCTTAACCATATCGAACTCGGTTATCTTTTGCAGGATCTAGAAATAGTTACTGTCATCTCAATCTATTTCTCATTACACACGATAGAATGCAATATACAGCAATTTCGGAATGATGCAGCTTGAAGTTTAGATGGAGAAAATTTAATATTGACATTAATTTAGGAATAAAATCCAAATGTGAAAAAATGGACACACAGTTTCAACCAAATTTGATTCATCTCATACAATGAAAATGACCTCAGCACTTATTAAAACAACTCACATGAATAACCACGAATATACAACCTTGAACATTATCCACGTCTACAACCATGGATCAAACAGTAACAAAAACTCTAAATCAACCAAAAGATATCTTCCCCAAATATTCTCCTAAATCCTTTTTTTTTTTTTTTTTTTAATTCCTTTTCTTCTGGGTAAGAAAAACTGGAGTTTCACTTTTCCAACAAGAAATTGCTAGACATCGTTAGAGTTCCTAGCATATGACAAACAATCTAAAAATGCAAAGCGAAAATTGGATGAAATAGGACCATCCAGTTCTAACAATTCTTTTCATTCTTTTTACAACATCTAGGGAAAGGGTCTCTTATGTTAAAAAGTTTTGTAGATGGCTTTTCTGTATCTCATCAAAAGAATGGAAGGGATTGTCAAAGTTTATCGGTCCAATACCACAAACTCTCAACAAACATAAACTACATGCTGTGAGTACGATGACATATTCATCAATAAAACAAATCTGTGCCCAAGTCGTATGATAAAACATTAACACATACTTATGTTTTCTGTCTAAGCCACCCTCTGTCACAACACACATACACTTACACAAAGATCATAGTACGTTTTTAGTGAAAGATCAAGATTTTAGCATTACCAATGACAAAATAATGATGATAATATAACAAAACACAAGCTTGCATCATTACTCAAGAAGGGAGGAAAAAAAAAAAAAAGACACAGGCTTACATATAAGCACTCATGCAACGAGCGACGTATGACATGGTGGAGACAAATATCTAGAGTGAAACATTTTTAAAAGAAGAAAACACACGAACAGACCGGACCGTTGACTTTGAGAGTGATCTGGCACCAGGCTGGTCTCGCCCTCTGGTGCTTGCCTTGGAACACCTGACATTTTATTTTTTCATTTTGCCTTCCTTCTACCGTGACGTGACAAGAAATGACTAAATAGTGAAGCAAAAGACACAAAAGCGAAAAATGTTTTGAATTCGTTTTTTGTTTTAAATCTTAAACAAATATTTTGGATAATTATTAGCCAAGAAAAAGGTAATCTATATAACTATCAAAAGGAAAATATAGATTTTGATCCTCTAATTTTAAATCTTTTCAATTTTTCTATATTTATATGCTTAAAATATTATTATGTCTAATTAATGACTGAAATTATGAAAAAAAAATGACATTACAATAATGTCAGAAGGTTGTTCAAATTTCTATGTAATCTCAACTACTGATTTGTAAATTGAGCAAAATTAAATAAATGAAAATTTAAACGATCCATTTTTTAAAATATAACTAATATTTGATTTGCGGAATCACTTTGTATTTCTTATAGAAATTTGTGTATTTATCGTTAAAATTAATAAATATTATATAAATATAAATTAGATAAAAAAAATTACAAAAATACTATTATTATGACGTATCTTGAAAATGCGGTATAATTATTTGTACTAATATCATATCTTCAAAATGTGACATGCAATACTTATATAATATCTATGTTATATTTTGAAAATGTGACATAACTATTTGTACTTATGTACTATCTTTAAGATGCGATATTAACATTTGTTTCTTATAGCTATGACGCATCTTAAATATGCAATATTAGTATAAATAATAATATCATATTTTCAAGATGTAATATAATAATGATATTTTGATAATTTTTTTTATATAATTTATAGTCATGTATTTTTTTTAAATCAATAAACATGTATTGCAACCATATTTGTTACTAGTCAATTCATAAACTAAACGATGGTTTATTAATATTTTAAAGATACGTCAAGACAAAGTATTAGCTTTTAATTTTTCTAATCTACTCCGTATCAATTACAATTCTACTCTTAATTTATTCTATTTTACCAACCAAATGTGTTGAGAATTTTTTATGTTTTTGCTTGAATAAGCCGGTTTTTAAAGATAGCTATCATGGAATATTTGTCTATCCGAGGATTTTTTATCAAACAAGAAGATAAAATCTACTTTATGTGGTTTTTTATTTCATGATTGTCCATAAGTTACTTATTTTTTAAAATTGGCATAATAATAATAATAATGACGATGACGAATGAGAAATATCTAAATGACTATCAATATGGTTTGCTTTGATCTGATTCCAACGTGACTGAACGTTGAACCATATTTGATTAAAAAAGATGCAGTTTTACTCCTATTTCAAATTCAAATTTAATTCACGTTTTGATTTGTTCCCAACGTAGGAACTTAATTGACGACTAATTCCTTCAAATGTAAATTGAAATGCAGATGAACCATGAACGAAGCCGAACCTTGATATAGATTATTGAGAAATACAAAACAAATTGGTTTACGGTTTGGTTTCATATGCATCCAAAGTAGTATTGCTTCTATTTTGATAAGATAACTAGTTAAAACCCTGTACTATACGCAAATTGGTTTTAGAGTATATTTTTAAAACATTAAATTAATTATAGACTTACTCGAATGTTTATCACAATTAACATGCATGTTTAGATATTATAGATTTAGTGTGGAGTTTATTATCTAAATAAACGAATATAACATATATTTGTTATTATACATCTATTAATGGTCATTTTTCTAGATCTACATAAACGTTATAGTGCTTAAAAAGAATCCTAACCCTCCAAATTAAGGAAATATGAAGTATTGTGTTAATGATTGTTACATTACTCTTCCATTCATTTCTTGTATATCTTTTTAAGAATTATTATTTTTTGGTGATAGTGGGTATCGCTAATATAGCTTATGGGCTAACTCTTAGTGATTCATTAATTGTGTAAGGTGGTGAACCTACAAAAAGCCTCTATGGAATTACCAACAAGGGCTCTTCGACCCGTAAATTAGCGAGGAGATAAATTGGGATTCAGAGAGAGTATGGTGGACGGTTAATAAGAGGAATTCCTATCTATAGGTTAAGGGAACAGAATTGTTCAGACATATGGCATGGGAGGATTGGTTAGGACAAAATCCGAGGAGGTGACATTGTCAATACAAGAAAAGGCTTCTACCCTTCTGTTGGTTGATAGAAGCTTAGGGGATGGGCTTGTCATATCAACAAGGGCAACCTCCATAACTTAGTGGCTACCCTATAGGCTATCCGTAAGGGACTCATTCAACATTTAATGAGGGGAGAGAAAGTGATGGGGATGGCAATGACTCCCGTTATGTTAGGTGGTGTACCCCCTAAAGGTTGTTCTAAGTTAGAGGTACGCTCTTTCCTAATGGTTGGAAAGCGGGGCATTAGGTCTCCAAGAACGGATTCCCTGAGTGCTCGATCCAATCAAGGAGCGCATGAAGCCCCTAGTTGATACATCATGACAAGTGTTAACGAAGGCAATGGTATCGAGGTAGGTCTAAACTTGTAGAAAACTTGATAATGAATATGGAAAGAGAAACGCACAATCAACAATGAAAGTAAAATAAGCAAAGCTCATGATCATCTTCAAGGATATGATGGTGAAGACTCATAACTTAACTTGATATGATTCACGAGCTAGTCTAATGAAGATACTTGCTACTTAACCTTACTTAAGGGTTAAGATAAGAGTAAAAGAGGGAAATAAGCATGCTTAGCTCACCAAAAGAGGAAGTATAGGCAATATCTCATATTGTTGTTGGATGCAGCTACCTTTATAATAGGTATTTATACTCGAAATACTAAGGCAACAACTAAAATCGGAAATGACTAAAAAACTTAAAGTACTAAAGAAGTAATATATAAAGAATGGAAAAGGGCATAAGGAGAAAATCAAGAAAAATGTCTGTCTTGTATGAAGAATTCTATCATATGATTGCTCAAATATGCGGCTCTTTGTGGATGGGTGGCTTGCTAACAGTAGAAGAAAAACTGTATGATTAAGTTGGTGAATCTTAAGCAGAGGTAGGGAATCCTTCTGAGAAGACGCGAGTACAGATGTGTAGGGGGGGTTTCAACACCAATACTGACGAGCTAAAGGTCGGTACGGTCATGGTTGAGCAGATGTATGAGGGGTTGGACTATTAGAGCAACTCGTATTTAGGTCAACTATACAGTTGGTCCGGTGGATCGAGCTATTATCCGAGTGCATCCTTGGTCGACGACTGGAGACTATTGATAGATATAAGAGGGCTTAACTTAGATGGGGCATTAAGTCAATAGACTGCAGCAGCTCAAACTCATCAACTATAGGGTGAAAAGAGAGAACTCACCTCGCCATGTTTTCCAATCCTCGAGGTCGGGTTTGTCACGTTCCGAAACGATAGAGTCGTAACAGTCCCGCCATATAAACCATTCTAAGATAGAAATTGGCCTCACAACCGCTATCTTAGACTTAATCTACACAAGATGTCAACGACTAACCCGCTTTGAAGTAAACAGTTTGAAACATAAATAAATCATTTACCTAAGAAAGTGAGGAAATATATATATACACTATAATTCAGTTATTACAATTAAAGTTTACAATATTTCTACATAATATATTTCTAATTATTACATTATTCAAAAATGAGAAATTATAAAGTAAAAGCTTAGACCTTAAAAATATATATTTATTCTTCAAATGTCTTTCTTCACTCCCCAGGATCCAGCAGTTGTTAGCTTCAGAGTAGTTGTTTGCCGCTTCTTAGCTAGTACCTGCACGACATCTATAGGGATGTGAGTAACTACAGCTCAATAAGTTAGGACAGAGAACTTAAAACTATACCATAAAAACAACAAGGTTATCAATCAACTTATTAGGTGCAATGTATACTCAAGCAAATGCCATCACACGACGTTGTCCGGCCTGTCGTGAGATTAGAGAAATTACGCCCACTCTAATCCAGGTTGAGGAGTTGCCATTAATGCAACAACTCACGACCAAACCCAGGCTTGTATAATGGAGACCTCGCTCCTCTCGTGACTACCTTCGAACCATTGTTTTCACCCTCATCGCAATCTCCTCTCCTGTCACTTAGTTCGACTGAGGATAAAGAAGGGATCCATTGCAATCCTACGCTATCCCTTTCAAAGGAGTCGGTATTTGGCCGGAGAGTCCTAAGTTCCCCTAATGGGTTGCCATGTCGGTCCGATTATGATTATAGGTCGTATATTTGATTAGGTCCAGTTTAGGGTGATCAATCATTTTATACAAATCATACAATACAAGTCAGAACAACAGACAAAATCATAGCATCACTCATAGTCAAGCACATGCACACAACCAACTATCTAACAAGTACAACCAAGCATAATATCAAGCCATCGCTCACTCATTTGAGGTCCAACTCGCTCTGGCCATCGCCGATCATCCCTATAACACAAACATGGTTTCAATTTTTCATATAACTATTATATGTTCGTTTTAACATATAACGCTTATTGTTATGTTTTGTTTAGAGTTTAATATACCTAATTATCTAGGTCTTAAGTCTTTTACAATTATTCTAGGTTATTGGGGTTAGGTTTGGGTTCATTTTTCATATCGATTTCGAAATTAGGTTCTAGTTCGATTTCGAAGTACTGTTTTATACTCGAACTCTAGAAATTCATTCAACTGATAATGTGAAATTAATCACATTACTTTTCGATATCCTAAATACCATCACTATCCCTAGTTAGTATTTTATTCCACCCAGTACACTTAAATCCGTATTACTGTACCGAATTTATTCCTACTGTGACAAATTTTTACATGTTTCATATAATTACATAAATTCAAGTTTCCTATCAGATTTATTCTATATTTTTATTATTATCATAATATCAATCTTTATTCTAATATTTTCTATCTCCCAACATCAATTATCATTTCAAAATATCTAAATTCATCCTAAATCAGATTTTACTCCTAATTACCCTAATTTATAAAATTAGCTTAAAATTTACTATTTTTCTCTATTACTTATTTACTACATAATTAACCTAATAATTACATCTAACACCCTAAATGCTACAAGTATCATACTTAATCAGATTTCAACATTCTAAAACATCTAATTATTCACTAAATCAGTAATTAACCATTTAATTACTTAATTAACTCTAAATTACCCATTTTATGCCTCATTTTAAGGCCTAAAAATGATCTAAAATTTTTGAAAATTAATTTTTGGAAAAGGACTTCATAGCACTGTTCTATATCATCTAAGTAGTCTACATAAAAATTTTTGGTTCAAAACTACACTCCTAAGGTCATTTTTTTCTAAACCGAAACATGTTCGGTTTTGCATAATTTCTCAAGGATCATATATCACGAGACATATTTTCATCAAAATAATATTTTTCATAAAAACTACATAGAAAAATATTCCAGAATAAAAATTTTCATAATTTTCTAAGAATATTTACTATTTTTACAAAATTACACAAAATCGGGTTGGAAATCGAACTCACCGATTTTGGTGGCTCCGGCCACCGTCGGTGGCCATGGGTGTGTCATCCTACCTGGGCGCTGCCACCACCGTGTGGTGGTGGTGACCGTCCACTCCCAGCTACTTGTCGGGTCTGGGTTCTCCTTATAAGCCCAAACTGTATAGTTTTCCTTTTTTTTTCTTTGGTTTTTCTGTTGAATTTTCGAAGTTCTCTATTTTTCTCACTCTCCAAACTGCCCAAATGAGCTTTTAAAAAATTTAGGGTATTTATAGAGTTTTTTGGTAATTAATGTGTATTAAATTGGATAAGATACTAACCAAATCTCTTAATTTTTAGCTTTTGTATTGCTCTGATTTAATTGGCTGATTTTTTTTTATTTTCCCCAGCTGCCACGATCAAATTATGGATCATTCCTTATTTTTTTTCTAATTTTTATTTATTTTTCCTTAATTCATTATGAATTTTCTTTAATTATTTAGTATTATTTTAGCACATTTCATGTATTTTAAATAATTACGCGTATTTCTACATACATGTAAATTCATATATAGTATAAATAAATATTCCTAAATATTATTTAGATCATTTTATGATTTTTAGTATACATATAATTTATCTCTAGTGATTCGTTAATTATCAGAATACATTTTATACATTTTCGATAAATAACGAGTTATATACTTAAAATTTGGAATTTTTATATTCTTTTATTTTATTGCTTATTTTTTTAAATTCAAACTTACGGGATCATTTTACTAATATTTCTAGCTTTACTTATAATTTAGGCTCAATCAGATCTTTCAACCGATCGAAGTCCTGAATGACTAATTTTGGGGCTTACAGGGTTTGAGTCAGAGGTCCCGTGATTTGATTCCTATCACTGGTCATTTGGCTATGGAGGAGATGTTAGTAGGTGGTTAATGTTCGAGGGTTGGCTTAAGTGCTTGCTTGTGTTCCGAGCTTGGTGGACAATACTAGAGCATGTACTGAGCTGGCAAACGTACTTTGTGAGAGGAACCATTTAGTTGAGGTAAGAGGAGTCTTCAACCAAGCTAGTAAAGTTAGGTAATGGGCTTGGCTCTTTAGAGCTTTGGGTCGAAAGGTGACTATTAACACTTGCCATCTCACTCTATTTGGCATTGAAGCAATAAGGAAGGTACTATATGCTTGAGCTCAAGAGGTTGAAGCCCTTATTAGGTGCCCTACAAGAAATATGTGAAATTGGCCTTGGATAGTCAAGGTATGAGGAACCGTTGGGAGCCTTCTTAACACGATGGTTGAAGCAACTACTTCAAGTGGTTTTTTCCAATGCAATCTTTTCCCAAACATAGTGGCAATCAATAGGGAAGTATACTACATGCATAGCCATTAGTGCATCTTGGAAACACTATAATCACATATTAATAGCCATATTAATGGTAACCTTTTATGTTGTCTTACCTTAATCGTTGGATGGGTTAGCAGTGATACGTATACAGCTTGAGTTCCGCCTTTCTAAGCTATATAAAGGTCCAATAGGGGTTCTTTTTCTTCATTCTCATTTCGTTGCTTCCTTTCGCCATTTTAAGCCCCTTAAGAGTGTAAAGAAAAACTTTCTCCAACTTTGTAAAGTATGAGAGATGTCTAAGTAAAAAAGGATCAGATTTTAGGGAAGAGTGTACAAACTCGGGCTACACTTCCATAATGAGCTCTTGAGTATTGATTGAAGGATGTAATGTGTTGTTTAGTAATGGGAGGTAGCACTTAAGTATTGATCGAGGGGTATACGTGGACTCCTCGACTCGCTGAAGGGTTCTCTGGAGTACATCCTTTAATTATTTTAGTGTTGGCACCACATATGTGCTCGCATACATAGTAGACGCCCGCATATTACCTATCATCTGTAGTGTTTTTGATACTGAGAGGAGGTTCCCTAGAGGCTCGGGGGTACCCAACTTGAATCAACTTAGCAACTCCCGAGGGGTTTTGAGGCACGAGAGCACTACAACAGTCTAGTAGGGCCAAGTGGACTTTTGCCCTGTACCTATACAAGTTTACATGTTCTCTGGTGTCAGTTCAATAGTAGCCATTACGTGCACCCGTAAGTGCTCAAGTAGCTTCCGTTGAACATGAATCTTCTACCGAGTTTCGGTTGCATATTTTAAAGTGTCCAAATGTGCCCTGGTCATTCTGATGAGCAGGAAATTCTTCTCAAAACTGCCAATATCAATATAGTAGGTTTTGGCATGGCGAAGGAAGAGCTCATTACCATGTTGTGATAGATGAGATCGAGTCTTTGCTCGGAGATGATTACGATAACAGAAGGATACTATCACATGTTTCCCATCCATTAGCTCGTTTGGCGGGTGCCGAGGACCAATTGTGGTTTGCCTAAGCAAGGCTACAAGCTAAGTTGTAGTTGCGAGCTGACCTGCCCAAGTAAGAACCTTTTTTGTATAGCTGAGTTGAAGTTGCGAGCTGACGGCAAGAGTTGACTCCAAGTAGTAGATTAGGAAGGCCTCAAGCAATTTGTTGTAATTGTTTTTTCTTTTTGCTTATACTTAGGATTGGCATGCTAACCCTTTAAGCCCTATGAAGATTTTGAACATGATTGAAATGAGATAAAGTTCATATACATGCTTGTCCATTCTCCTTTTACTTCTTTTTGTTGATCTTATTATCCCATCATTGCTTGTTATTGTGTTCATTACTTTGCTTGTCCTTTCACGGTTACTTGTTTGGTGCAGCGGACTATAGATGAGTAACCGTATACCCATATGTTCTCTCTAAGCATTGAAGTACCCGTATGTAACAAGCTATAGCTAAGAACTCATGTGTTCTCTTTAAGCATGTAGAGTGCTTTCCTAAGCACAAGTATCTTGAGCTACTAAGCATTGAAGGGTACGCTTAGGGATATGATCACTAACCACTTATCAAGGAGATGTGATGGTTGGTGTGACTAACATGCTCGTTTGGATGCCCGAGGTCCTCGAAGAGTGTGAGCCATTTAATAGGTGCATGTAAAGTTGATAATCCGCTCGTTGGACAAATCTTAGCCGTCGACTCTCTAACCGTGACACATCGGCATCTACAATGGTCATTAACGAGGCAATGCTTCACTTAACCATGGCTACCTATAAAAGGGTCCTCAAGGTCATTTTGCTTCTCATTCTTGCTCTTACCTTGTTGAAACTCTACTAAAATCAATCATGAGCTTTTCTTTCATTTTCCCGTACCTTCTTTCCCTTTCTTAAGTACCTTCTAGGAAATGGCTAACAAACAGCAAAAGAAAAGATTCCCAAGTGCAACATCAGCATCCATTGCTAAGGACCGAGGAGATGGCATGCATGACCTCACTTTCCCCTTAAAAGATGGTGGTGGTGGTAGCAATTGATGGCGCGGTGACTAGTTTCTTATGGGAGACAAGAAGGGTGATCGAGAAAGATAGGCTTAAGGGAAAGTATGCGCTTGAGAAGCTAGAGAAGGTGCTGAGGTTGTAGTCGAGCAAAGAAGAGGGTCAAATTGTAACTAAGGTTAAGTACGAACATGACAAAGATTGGTGGTGTTGGGTTTGTTAGGACCTCTTGCAAAATACTGATTTATGGGAGGTAGAAAAGCTTAAAGCTGGCAATCAAGCATGTAACTATAGGGACAAGCCCTCTTTTTGTTTGTATTGGAGGGCAATCGATATGGGGCTGCATATGTTGTTCACTGCGTTCTAGTTGAAATTGTTCAACTACCTCCAAGTGTCACTAGGTTCTCCCACTTGAATACGTAGCAAAGGTTAATATGCTTTGAGGCTGTATTTATCTTTCCCATGAAAAGGTTGATGGCTCAACTCTTTTGTCACTTCTTCCAATTAAAGGGTGAATGGGAGGGCTAGGTGTATTGTGTATTATGGAAGCTACATATGAAGATCTTTTATGGCAAGGAGTCAAAGATAGAGGATTAGAAGAACTAATTCTATTAGGTGAAGTTAGTTCATGAGCTCAACTTTCCAACCAAACGAAACAAACCCATCCATACATCGAACGTGAATTACTTCCATGCCAAGGATAATGAGATGAAGGATTGAATCTTAGATGTAGTGCATTGGAAAGATGGTTTCCAAGTAAAGCATATAGTGAGCTCATATCTTTGTAAGGAAGGGTTGCATACTTGGGAGACAAGTATAAGTGGGCGTATGGCCTAGAGATGATAATCGAGAGTTCGCCACCATTGTTTGTTGTTGGGGAGAGCTCGGGGCTGCTCGTCCTCAGTAGGTATTATTTTTTGCTCTTGTTCATTTTTTGTTGTACTAATTTCCTTATAGTATTCATAGCATATGACCTATGTGATGACTCCTTCATAGAGAAGATACTGGAGGTGAGAGACCAAAGGATGAAGGAGAAGGGGAAGAGGCCTACTGAAGAGTAGGGAGTAGCTTAGGTAGTGAAGAAGAGCAAGAAGGATGTTGTTGGGCTATGAGGAGGGGGAAGGTGAAGGTGACTATAGGTGAAGGGTTACAGAATGTCTTGACCATGGTGCCCTTAGATCCTGTTGTTGAGTAGTAAGTAGCTATGGGCAGTATCTTAATGGTGGTGATGCTTGAAAGTGAGGCACCGATTGAAGAGGTGTTAGAGAGACTTGTCTCCAACTAACCACTCTAAGGAAGGTCCTCGAAGGAGAGGGTTGTTAAGGCTGCTCAGGCACCTGAGGACTAGGAGGCCATGGATGCCATATAGATGGATGGAGCACTAAGGGCCTAGCTAGTATGCATAATCAACCTTGAAGTTGATGTAGGTGGGGATGTCGACCCGTCAACATGTCGATAGCCAGGTGCAATCATTCCTTCGTAGCCCTTTAAAAAGGAGCATTCCATGCTATTCTACGACAAAGGTTATAATGAGAGTATGTTGATCGCTCTAGAGGTTTTAGGGAATGCCATGAGTTTACGGCAACATGCGTTTTTACACGAGACGACTCTTCTTGGGCAAGTATGGCTTTAAACCCTATCTTTTTTGTTAAGTCTTTATGGGTACTTGTTTGCACTAACGATACTCATTGCAGTCTTCTGAACAATGTTACCAAGAGTCGGGGTAAGAGTATGACAACTGAAAGAAGGAACTAGAGGGGTTAAGAACACGAACCGTATTGTGCAAGAGAATTATAAGAAAATTGGTGTGGAGAAGGTGAGACTGGAATGGGAGGTGGCCATGGCTACGTTTGAGGATGGCAAGGCAAAGAAGCGCGCCAAGAACCTGGAGACAATGCTCACTACTAAAGCTAAAGAGTTGGAAGTTGCTAAGAAGGAGGTAAAAGGATCCAAGCAAGTAGTCAAGTTCGTTAGCTAGGAGGCGACAACGATAAGGGAGGAAGCCAAGTCTGCCAAGAAGGAGGTAAAGGTGGCTAAGGGGGGAGGTTGTTGTTGCAAAGACTGAGTTCGGTTCCAAAGTCGAGATGTTGAGCTTAAGGATGGGAAGGAGATGATCGAGGCAACTATAAATAAGCTAGTCGTGGAGTTTAAATAAGTGACAACTTTAAGGCCACCATCAATGAGGCTGGATGGAATGGGATGAAGCTGGTTTGGGAGCTAGTTGAGGAAGAATACCCCTACCTCAATCTTGACTTCTAAGCTTAGTTGGATGAGGAGGCCTCAGTAGGCGATGAAGGAGTGGATGAGGGAGTTGACCTGGATGACAATAGAGCTGTTAAGGATATGATGGAGGAGGACAACAAACAGGTAAATGATATAGGTGATGTTGAGGGGAAATGATCTTAAGGATGTTTGTTTTGTATTTGTAGCTAGATTGTTGATTTTGTTTTCTTTTTCTCTATTTTAGTTCATTTTCCATATTTTGTAGTTGTTTGGAGTAGATGGGCTGGGATGCTAGCCCTTTGACTATGTAATCATGATGAACAATATCAACGTGGACTCTCTTTCAGCCGCACTGCAAATATTAAAGTATCACCATCTTCTTAATTCAATCGCTCAATTAAATTTGCGCAGCGTCCGCTCGTACAACACGTGCGCATGCATTGATGCACATTTGTCATTGGCCAAGACGACTCCTTTCAGTCACCAATTACTTAGCTAGAGAGCTAAACATATCCGGTAGGTTCGACCACCCCGGTGATAGGGAGCAAATCTTACGATCACCACAAACTTCTGAATCCCTGCTTTTATATATATATATATATATATTTATATATCTACGTAAGAGGTATTTTGAGATACAAGTTAATAAATCTTTAAAAAAAAAGGATTTACCATTTTTATACAGCTCACTGTAAACTTTATGGGATTTTTCAATTTGAAAATCATAAAAGTCTTATTATTTCCTATCATCATTAAGCATTACTATATGGTCCAATAGATTCTTACAGTCAACGTCTCCCTACTGACTAACATACTGATTCAGGAATTGTGCATCCATAGCCATAGGTTCGATAATCCAGCCTAGTACATTCATTAAAGACATGGGCTGGGCCGGGTAGGTCTTTTTATTTGTCATGTTTGGTAGTTAGTAGAAATAATATAAAATGGACAGGAATTGAGAAGAGAGTGATGCTTTTAATCTTGTGTACAGCACAACATGGAAATGTGATTCCATTATGAGGATATGTTCACTATGAAGATACTAAAAATGGAATGAAAAGAAATGATTCCATAGTAGTACTTGTTAAAAATGTCATTAATCCCATTCGATTTTGCAAATACAATTACAAAATACACATATATGCATATAAAAACTGTTAATTATTTATAATATATGCTGTTACGATATATTTAATTATATACAACATTATAGACACCTAATTTTTGCCCTTCTATAATCTTAATCTTTATTTTTACAAAAAGGGTCCTAATTCAAAAATATATAAATAAATAAAAAATAAAAATAAATAAAAAATAATAAAAATACCAAAAAAATAAGAAAAGGAAAAATTATAAAAATTTCGTAGATTTTTAGGAAGTAATTTATATTAAAAATAATTATTTTTAGTGTTAGTTTTAGTTTTAAATTTTGTAATTTATTTTAGGGAATTGAATAGTTTAAATATAATTTAATTGTAATGAATGTTAAGACACAGGCCAACGGTTTAACGAATAAGTATTGAAGTATTTGGAGTGGATTTAGTTTGAGGTCTTGGGTTCGGTTTGAGGTCTTGGGTTCAAGTTTCAGCAGATACTTATGTATCGGGCTTGAGGGTGTTAAAGCCTATAAGTCTGGTGCATAGGGCATTTAGTCTTTAAAATTTCACAACTGAAACATGTTCTAAGGAATTGGCGAGTAAGGTTAATACCCTAAGGTCAATTAATCCCTATATAAGGAATTGGTAACTCACTTTTAAAAAGTTTTAAATGAAAAGAGGCGAGCTATATCCTATATACTAACCCTTAAACACTTTGAGAGTTAAGAGATATCATGATGAGGATATTTTGAACTCATTCCTTAAAAGAGGTCCATTTTGAATTTGATACGTAGATCAAAATGAAGTTAGGCATTCGTTTTCAAATCCTAAACACAATTATCCTTTGATAACCTCGTTGAACTATTTAAGAGTCATTTCAAATGTAAACCTTGTCAAGAACTACCCTATAGTGGGGCAATTCGAAGGATAGGGTCATTAATTAGGAGAGAAGGATAAAACTAATTTGTGTTTACCTTAGTAATAACAATTCAAGGATAATTTTTGTTTTCGATAAATTGTTCATTTTGAAGAAGAGCTAACATTTTTCCAAATACCCCAAAGGCCACACATACCTTCTAAAGCCAATGCACTTTGAACCTATGGATTTAGGGCCTTGAGACATCTAGAGACAAAAGCTTAACAAAAGAGATAATTATTTTTGGGGAGAGAAAAGAAAGAAATGAAATGAAAAGAAAAGAAAAAAAGAAAATGAAAAAACTAGGAAAAAGGAAAATGAAGAAATACCCAAATATTGGGCTTGAGCAAATCCCCAATCAAAGAAGGCTTAAGTTGCTCAAAAAAGAAAAAAAAAACACAAGGCCTTGAATCGCATTCCCAACCAAAAGCACAAAACCTCATATTCATTCAGAATCATATTCTTAACCACAAACCAAAGACTCCATATTTAGTTCAAAATCTCACTCCAAATCACGAACATAGACCTTTTCTATCAACTCGATTCTCAAACACAAGACCTTCCTACCCCCAATATCTCCCTACTCAAAGCTCTTCCAATTTTGAAGGATAATTTATTTAAGATAAAAATTATTTTTGAAACTGGGGTAAGCGTACATCTAATTCATTCCTAAGGTTCTTGACTTATACCCCCGGGTTAGATGAAAACACTTCTTCAAAAATTGGCCCTCTCAATTAACTTCTTTTGAAACCATTTGGTGACCAAAAGCCAAATTTATAATACTAAACCCAAAAAGACCTAACAGATCGATCAGAGCGTATCACTTGCAAATTGGACCGTAATTTTCGGAATAGTAATCAAAAGTGAAATCCAGACCGAGAGTATGTAAGGAAGTCCTTTTCAACTAGACTAATCGTGAGTTACCTTTTTTCTTACAAAATGAATGTTTAAGGCCTATCCAAGAAGCTCATTATCTAGGTTACAAACTAGGGTGCATATGAGATACCTTATAGGATTATAGCGTTTACCTTTTAAATAGGAATTTGTATCCGTTAGCAAACTTTTAAGGAAAAAGAAGGAAAAAATGAAAATGAAAAGACATGAAAAAGAGATAGAGAAAGTAGAGGCTTGTTACAAGTTTTTCCATTCATTTTCCGGTCCATTTCATCCATAGTGGCCAAATTTTGAATTCATGTTATAAACAGTTTTCATTAAATCCCTCGTTTGTAAATTTCTCAAGTCAAGAGTTTTTTTTCGAGTCAGCTATGTTTCTTAGTCAATAGAGTTTAAGCAAGTTTGAAGGGTGCTTACTCTTTATCCATTTTATTAAGGATATAGCCAGCTCATACAGCATTGTTCCTATCCATATCTTCTTTAGCGCTTCAGCCAGTTCATGGAGCGCTATCCAGATTCATATTCCCATTTAGGGATCTAGCCAGCTCATAGAGTGCAGTCTCAATCTAAAGTTTCTTAAGCTTCTACCTAACTCCTAAAATAGTCCCAATTTATAATCTCCTAGGGATTTAGCAAGCTTAGGGAGCGCTATCCCAATTTAAGTTTTCCTCATTCTTCAGGTTTTAGCTAGCTTAAAGGGGCGCTTTGATCGCCTTGGTTAGTCAGCTCATTAGGGTACGACCAAGTTTTCCTCATTTTTTAGGTCTTAGCCAGCTTAGAGGGCACTTTGACCGCTTTGGTTAGTCAGCTCATCAGGGTACAACCAAGTTTTCCTTGTTTTCAGGTTTTAGCCAGCTCAAATGGCGCTTTGGCTACCTTAGTTAGTCAACTCATTAGAGCACGACCAAGTTTCCTTTGTTTTAGGTCTTAGACAGCTCAAAGGGCGCTTTGATCGCCTTGGTTAGTCAGCTCATTAAGGCACGACCACGTTTTCCTTCATTGTTTTCAGGTCTTAGCCAGCTTAAAGGGCACTTTAGCCACCTTGATTAGTTAGCTCATTAGGGCACAACCAAGTTTCCTTTGTTTTAGGTCTTAGCCAGCTCAAACGGCGCTTTGACCGCCTTGGTTGGTTAGCTCATTAGGGCACGACCAAGTTTTTCTTCATTTTTAAGTCTTAGCCAACTCAAAGAGCGCTTTGACCGCCTTAGTTAGTCAGCTCATAAGGGTACGACCAAGTTTTTCTCATTTTTAGGTCTTAGCCAGCTCAAAGGGCGCTTTGATCGCCTTGGTTAGTCAACTCATTAAGACATGACCAAGTTTTCCTTCATTTTTAGGTCTTAGCCAGCTCAAATGGCGCTTTGACCGCCTTAGTTAGTCAACTCATTAAAGGCACAACCAAGTTTTCTTTGTTTTAGGTCTTAGCTAGCTCAAAGGGTGTTTTGATCGCTTTGGTTAGTCAGCTCGTTAAGGGTACGACCAAGTTTTCTTTGTTTTAGGTTTTAGCTAGCTCAAAGGGCGCTTTGACCGCCTTGGTTAGTCAGCTCATAAGGGCACGACCAAGTTTTCCTTATTTTTAGATTTGAGCCAGCTCAAAAGGCACTTTGACCGCCTTGGTTAGTCAACTTATCAAGGCACGACCAAGTTTTCCTTATTTTTAGGTCTTAACCAGCTCAAATGGCACTTTGACCGCCTTGGTTAGTTAGTTCATCAGGGCACGACTAAGTTTTCCTTATTTTTAGGTCTTAGCCAGCTCAAAGGGCGCTTTGACCACCTTGGTTAGTCAACTCAATAGGATACGACCAAGTTTTTCTTTGTTTTAGGTCTTAGCCAGCTCAAAGGGCACTTTGACTGCCTTGGTTAGTCAGCTCATAAGGGCATGACCAAGTTTTCCTCATTTTTAGGTCTTAGCCATCTCAAAGGGCACTTTGACCGCCTTGGTTAGTCAGCTCATCAGGGTACGACCAAGTTTTCCTTATTTTTAGGTCTTAGCCAACTCAAAGGGCGCTTTGACCGCCTTGGTTAGTCAGCTCATTAGGGTACGACCAAGTTTTCCTTCATTCCTTAGGTCATAGTCAGCTCAAAAAGTGCTTTGACCGCCTTGGTTAGTCAGCTCATTAGGGTACGACCTAGTTTCCCTCGTTCTTCAGGTCTTAGCCAGCTTAAAGAGCACTTTGACCACCTTGGTTAGTCGGTTCATTAGGGCACGACCAAGTTTTCTGTCATTTTCAGGTCTTAGCCAGCTCAAAGGGAGCTTTGATTGCCTTGGTTAGTCAGCGCATTAGGACACGACCAAGTTTCCTTTATTTTAGGTCTTAGCCAACTCAAAGGGCGCTTTGACCGCCTTGGTTAGTCAGCCCATTAGGGCACGACCAAGTTTTTCTTCATTTTTAGGTCTTAGCCAGCTCAAAGGGCGCTTTGACCGCCTTGGTTAGTCAGCTCATTAGGGTATGACCAAATTTTCCTCATTTTTAGGTCTTAGTTAGCTCAAAGGGCGCTTTAACCGCCTTAGTTAGTCAGCTCATTAGGGCAGTACCAAGTTTTCCTTCATTCTTTAGGTCTTAGCCAGCTCAAAGGGCGTTTTGATTGCCTTGGTTAGTCAGCTCATCAGGGCACGACTAAGTTTTCCCTCATGTTTTAGGTCTTAGCCAACTCAAATGGCGCTTTGACCGCCTTGGTTAGTCAGCTCATTAGGGCATTACCAAGTTTCCTCGTGTTTTTAGGTCTTAGGCAGCTCAAAAGGCGCTTTGATTACCTTAGTTAGTTAGCTCATTAGGGCACGACCAAGTTCTCATTATTCTTTTTAGAGACTTTTGCCAACCCACAAAGGCGCTACCCCTCGCTATTCTTCGTATCAAACTAACCTTCGTCAAGTATCTTAACGTCCCTTAGGATAGAGTCGTCTTAAGGTAAAAACGGTGTCTCTTTTATCTTTGTAGCAAAGTTTTGCTCAAACTTCATCACAAAGAGGGGCAGCTGTAGATACCTAATTTTTGCCCCTCTATAGTCTTAATCTTTATTTTTACAAAAAGAATCCTAATTCAAAAAATATATATATATAATAAATTATAAAAATTATAAATAATGAAAATACCAAAAAAAATAAGAAAAGGAAAAATTATAAAAATTTCGTAGATTTTTAGGAAGTAATTTATATTAGGAATAATTAGTTTTAGTGTTAGTTTTAGTTTTGGTTTAGTAAAAAATTTTATTTTAGGGAATTGGATAGTTTAAATATAATTTTATTGTAATGAATGTCAAGGCACAGGCCAACGGCCTAACGGATAAGTATCGAAATATTTGGAGTGGATTTAGTTTGAGGTCTTGGATTCGAGTCTCAACAGGCACCTATGTCTTTGTTTATATCTATTTAAATTATGTGAATTTAGTTAAATCAGATTTGAATTTATTTGAGTCTAATTTGATTAACGAATCTTATATGATAAGATATGATATAATTTAAACTATATAAACACACACAGTCAGAAAAAGAAGAATAGAAAAAAGAGGAGCCTAATCTCGAAACACGCGCCATTGTACTGTCACTACTGCACTTCATCGACAAATAGCCCCCATACGCAACACTCCAGTCATCCGCACGCCCACAGCAACTCTAAGTCCAGCTTGTTACTGCACATACAGTCGACTCCCGATGCACGATCCAAAGCGCTGACCCCCGCCGACCATCCAATACTAACCAACCGAGTAGCACGCTTGTCTCCTTTACGTCCAACACTGCTACACGCTGCTGCAATGAATTTACGCATGATCCGCCCCTCAACTTCAATCAGCCACACAATACGGCCGCGCCTGCAGCTGATCCACACTAATACCCGCTGTACAGTTCACCAACCAAGCTCTAGGCCAACACTCCGAACAAGCGACACACACGCAACAGCAGCAGTTCCAACCGAACACACTTTAAGCGACTAGCCACGATCACGACCGTGCCTCATCCTCTCCTACTACTCCCTACATCGATCAACGGCAGAACCCTCCAAGCCATGCTTTACCACTGTCCGCGACAACTCACCGTACAGTAAACACAACTAAGAGAAGTTGAGAGTTGAAGATCTTTGCCCGGATTTCACCTTCCCAGGTCACCCAAACTATATTTTGAAGACAGGGGATGCGATTGTGGATATAAATAGTTTGGGGGAGTACATCTCTTTGGTAGTTGATGCAACTATCAGGATAGGGATCATGCCACAAATGGAAGCGTTTAGAGAAGGGTTCGATCAAGTTTTTGATATCTCATCTTTGCAAATATTCACTCCCCATGAACTGGACTATCTGCTTTGTGGCCGTAGAGAATTGTGGGAGGCTGAGACGCTTGCAGAACACATAAAATTTGATCATGGTTATACTGCCAAGAGTCCTGCAATTCTTTATTTACTTGAGATAATGGGAGAATTCACACCAAATCAACAGCAGCACGATCAACTTCGACTAGCCGTACACAAGCTCGCAACTGAAAACACGCCTTGAACGCCGATAATAAGCCACACGCAAATTCTCTACCGACTAGTACACGCAATATCGCATAGTGAACAGCCAAGCAAGGTTCAATTTCATCTAATTTTATTTTATTATATTATTAACGTTTTATTATTATATTATTAGTTAACATAATATATAATATAGGAATATGTTAGTTTAGGAGTTTGAGTATTATTTTTTATATATTAAGTGTATTATATGGAATTATTTTATTTAGGTAAATAGATGTATATATTAGTTTAGGGATTATTATGATTGAGCATTTACTTTTTAGATTTGACTTTACTTAAGGATTCGTCACATAGAAAGTTGTTTTTTTTTATAAAATTAATAAAAAAAAGGATTGTTAGAGATTTTTTTAAAAAAAAAACACTCAAGAGTTAGGATCGTTTAGATTTTTTTATAAATACCAATAAACCAAAACGTAAACTCAGTCGGTTTTAAAAAATTAAAATCAATCAATACATTAAAATTTTCAGAAAGAACTACGATCGTCTAATCAACGGGTACGTAGATACCTTTGAGGCGACAATAAAATATGTAGAAACTTAGGTTCTTTTTTTCATTTGATTTTATTTATTTATTTTTTAAATATTATAATTAGAAAAATAATCCTAATTTCGGTAAATAAATAGTAGTACCCGTTAGCCCTTAATAAGTTAGCCTCCGAATTCGAAACCCTCTGATTCTTTATTAAAATTGAAATAAAAAACCAGTAGCTAAATCGTAACCAATCCACCTAATTGGTTATGGTTTCTTTTCTTTTCCCAACTCCGGTCGAGTGGCGATTCCAAAAATTATTTTTAATAAAAAACCGGAATTTCTCAATTTCTTTAATTGAGGATTAATATTAAATGGGTTAGGGTTTAATATTAATCGGAAAATGGAAAATCAATTTTAAATAAAAGAAATAAAAAAATCAGGCTCAACAAACATGAATATACTAAATATTATAACTTAATACTATATATATTATTAAGATTAAATTACAGTGACGCATTATGAAAACTAAAATTTACCTAAACGCTTCAAATTTCTAAATTATCACATTTACGCCCCTTAACAAATGATGACACTTCGAATTGTCTTATTCAATACATTAATAAGTTGGTCTTTAGTATACATATGCTCTTGTAATTATTTTTTACTCATTCATCACATTATTTTGGAATTTGATAAAAAAGAAATAGTTTAATAATTATAATTAATATCAGTTAAATTAGATGATGAATCGGTATAAGAGTGTAGCTACAACTGTATATTGCTATGAAAGTTGTTGATAAAAGATTTTGGATATGAATCATATAAGACCATGCTAACCTGTCTCAATCTTGGGTCAACTTGACTAAACTCAAGACCAAAATGATTTATTAGTACCCAACTTGATTTGCTCAATAACCAACTTGCTAGAAGGATCTCCAAGCAAGTTGACATCCTCTAATGACCAGCTTGACAACAAGACAACCACAATAAACACAAGATATGTAGATAAGGATATAAGATCCAATCAACAACCACATCCCAATAAATTGGAACATGGTGGACTATGTTCCCAACTCACAAATCATGTGGACATACAAATGTATTAAACATGCTCCAAGATTCATAGTAGCCCTCCTCTATAAATAGCCCGAAGTGCTCCAATGGTAAACTACTTTGACTCCTTAGCTCGTTAGGTTTTCTTTACATACTCTAAGCTTACTTGCTTATTCTCTTACAATAAACATTAACTTAAGTATTAAAATAATCATGTTGGGCAATCTCCTGATGCCTCTCACTATATTCTCTTTTACTGGCTGTTTGCTCTACTAGTAAAATCCTCATAAGATAAAAGCTAACTTCTTGTAGCATTGGATGAGAAACTTTATGGTGTCGACGTTTTTTTAATCGATGCGTGTTATTTTAGATATTCATTTTATTTCCATAATTGTACTTAGATCTATATAATGGCCGGTTTCGAATCGTGAACCAACTCATTCGAAGGTAGGCAGACTTCAACTGGCCTATGAGCCACCAGGCCTTAGGGGCCCAGATTATTCAATCAACTAAACCTGCCAAACAAACAGGTTAATGAACTGGTCGAGATAGTTCTACCCCTGTAATTTTCTTTTTAAAAAAAAAAAAATGTCACGCCTTCTTCTACCACTTTTCCCTTTCCCAACATGCACAAAGTACCATCATAAATTACAATTAATAGCTACACTGTAATTTTTTCCCATATTAATAATTTATTTTGAGATTCAACTGAAATATTAACATCCTTTATATCTTCCTTTACTTAACCTTACTTAATATTTTAATATTAAAGTAATATCCTACTCATGCGATCTAAATTAATTATTTTGAAATAGAATAAAATTTGCAGCTTCTCTCACTAACACTTTATACGATATAAAGAGTTACAATTATTTTGGGAAAAAAAAAAGAAAATGAGATTGAGCAAAAAATTATTTACAATAATTCATAAGAATACATGAATAAAATTAAAAAAAATTTATAAATAATAATAACAAATAAATAACTAGTAAAAGAGCAATCGGTTCAAGGGCTAACAAATCAGCCCTTGAATTGCTTATTTAGCCAAATCGGCCTAGGCCCGTACCTTTAAGAGCCGTGTCCAGTTTGACCTTGTACCGACACATGAACTGACGATTTAAAATCAATTCAGCTTGGCATTTAAATCTAGTTGTACTACCTTTTAGACGGTATGATTGTAATTTGCTCAGTAATTCGTATGATACATAATTAGTTATTATAATATGTTATGATATAAAATATCTTACATAATATTTCATACGTGTACCGATATATAATGACAGGAAGTATAGGTTTTTATGCTCATATACTAAAGTATAGTATTATAATATGTATAGATACACGATATAAAGTACCTTGATAAATAATGAATATGAAGTATTTTAATCATAGATTGTACAATAGGTTGAAGAAACATAGGTCTAAAAGTGGTTTTTTTTTTTTTCTTTTTCCCTCGATATTGGGGAAGATGAATGTATACATGCCCACTACATGCTTCCTTAAGCACTCAAACTGCGTTAATTTTGTTGACAGCGTGTTGAAGTTCAATACCGTTGACGCAAATTCTAGCTTGAAAACGTCGGATGACATTATAATAAATATCTGAATTTTGAATATTTTTTCCATTACCCATCTATTCAAGTCAATAAAGACCCTATTGAATGTCGTCGATCTGCTTTGATATTTCAACCAATAAAAAGACAACACCGGCTCCCAAGCCGTTAATTCAATCGACATGTATCAATTAGGATGTCCACATGAAATTAGAAGTAGAACAAATGACAACTGGCAACCTACGAAATTAATCTTTACCCTAAACTTTCAAATTGTCAATTTTACTACATAATTCAAGTTAGATAATGTAATAAATGGTACCTCAGTTATGCCCAAATATATAATTACCTACCTAAGCTTTAAAAAAGTTAGTTTACTATGAATTAAACTTTTCGAGATTCGTTTACTACGAATGGTAGTATTGTAATTTGTAAACCAATTATAAAATAGCACATGAATTATGATATTAATTTAAAACAATCCTTTCAATAAACACAGCGCCACATATACATACATAAATATACATGTCTTATTGTACAAATATATGATATTGATATAATATATTGTACAAATATCGTAGTACATATTTTAACATTATATCATTCAATATGTTATATGTTACACACATTTCATAAAATCTACTATAGATGATATATATATATATATATATATATATGCTATAATTAAATATGGATATATTGTATATTATATGTAATGACATTTGTTAAATTATATAATATTATTTAGAGTATTTATACAAAAAATTTCCAATGTATATATCTATCATGTGTTAGTTTCTATACAACGATAGCATGTATATATTGTCCTTTTTTATTTTTGCCAGAATGTATATATTGTCATTAGCTATAATAATTATATATCACATATACATGTACATATTAGGTACTATGGTATAATATAATATGTTCTATATTTTCTGATGTATACCATGTGTAAAGCTTGGAAAAGTTGAATTAAGGGAGGGGCAGTTAAGTAATTATAACTTAATCCTTTGTAATTCTTACTGGACCAATGCATGCATGAATTTTAGAATTTAATTAAAGGACATAGAGACGAGATGTGTTTCTCCTTGTGTATGCTATGGACCTGTGGTGAACCAATGTACATCCTAACCATCGAGACAAAAAGGAAAAGAAGAGATAACCTTAAATCACTGTGGCAATGACATCAAGAAAGAGATAAGAGGCTTCTCTATCTTCACCTTTTGTCCCTTTCCCATTTTCAATTAATAAAAGTTTCTTACTCGTTAAATCTCTTATAGAATAGGAGACCTCAAATAAGAAGTGAAAAAGAATGATAAAGGGTATCAAAGTTCAAGAAAAATCTTGCAAACAAAGTAATCTATGAAACCCTAAATTTCAATTATAATATTCAAAACCCTCATTGAACAATCTTGTAAGAATCGAAGCAGTTGAAGGTTGATTGCATCAAAAGAGATGCCACATACGTTAGAGTAATAATTAGGGTTTGAGTCCAAATTAATACAACCATAATGTATTGTTTTTTCAAGGAAGTCTAATTTCTACAATCAATGCAATTTGGTATGGTAGTGCATAAGGGGTGTTCATATTGACACACTTATCAATTTGAGATGATCGTCTTAATAAGTTAGTTAAAAGGTTTTCATTCACAAAGGTTGTAACATACGATTTATTATTTGGAATTACCAAAGAGAAGCAAAATTTAAGTTTGATTAAAATCATGGTCCCAAGAAGTTTAAGTATGATATGTTAATATGAATTCATAAATATTTGTAATTATTTGTTCAACAAGAACCAAGTTAATACTACAAATTATGGATCTTGGTTAGTTGTTACCATAAGTGATGAATTAAGAAATTTTGGACACAACAAGTTGTTTTGTAAATTTGAAGTGGAATTTGAATTGAAAGATAGGTGAAATTTTTGTTGAACACTATATTGTGTTGTATAAAGAGATAAAAAAGATTAATGAAACAATAAGAAGTTCTTATTAGAAATATCGGACATCATATAAAGAATTGTTAAACAAATAGGTTAATTCATTAAAGATGGAAGTTGTTACAGAAGATTTTTTTTTGGAAAATAAACATTTCGTGAAAAACAAACAAAAGAATAATTTGTTAAAGCATAATCAATTGACCTAGAGTAGGCTAATTAATTAAAACTTAGGAGATTGCAATTGGCCAATTCTAGCTTGTTTAGTAGGTATGATTTGGGCAATCAATTGAGTTCCCAATCTTAAGAGAACATTGTCACGAGTTACACCTATACTTTGCCATTTTTTTTTTCCATTTTACACCTAAACTTTCTACTTGACCTAATGTACACTTAATTGAATATATATTTGTCCTAATGTATATGTCGTTAATTTCTCACCAGCCTTTGTGTTTCATGTTAGCATGCACATGGATTATTGTCAATAGCTTTTTCCAACTCAGGCTTTGTGTTTCATGTTAGCATGCACATTAGCAACTTTTTTCCACATCAAAAGCACCTCAATTTCTAGAAAGACTATATTTCAAAGAACAGAATTATAAACAAAAATACCACCTAGTAGAACCAAACCAAAAACACCTTCCCCTTCCTACAAACCCTAACCCCTTTTCCTCAATTTGAAACCTTAACTCCTTCTCATCAATTTCAAAATCATAAGCAATACATAAGGTTTCAATGGTAATGTCATAGCCATATGCATGAACAAAGAGTTTACAAAGTAGAGGGTTAGGGACAGCAAAGGATCGGGCAGCATTGAGGATGTCTACATGGTGGACTAAGGCATCTTGTTGGATATTGAGGAGTTGATCCTTGGTTAAGGTTTCAAGGATTTTACGGGATTCTTGTGGAGTTAGAGAAAGAGATAGGTTGGCTGTTAGGTCTATGAGGCCATTTATGTGCTCTTCAAGCTTTCTTTTCTTTAATGGATCTATTGAAGCAAGAGAGATAGAGATGAATAGATGGATAGAGAGAAGGAGAGAGAAGAGGGAGAAAGAGAGAGAGAAGAGGGAGAAAGAGAGAGAGAGAAGGAGACAGAGAGTAAAACCTTAACCTTAACTCCAGAGTAAGGATGGGTTTATAGATTATAATAAGTTGTTGTTAATTTTTTTGTTTAACTTTTCTTCTTTTTTTTCTATAATATACTTTTATTTTTTTTTTAATTTCTAGTTTACTCCATTTCATTTTCTAATATGGATATTATTTTCTAACGTCGATGCTTACTACAAAATAAAAGAGCTTACTAGGAAATTAAAAAACACATGGCGCAAATCCATTGGTCCATAATGCTGACTAAACTAATGAAGTTAGTAGGAGATAATCGAGGTGTACAGTATGATAAGTATATATTAAATTAGGTGTACATTAGGCCAAGTAAAAAGTTTAGGTATGAAATTAAAAAAAGAGGTAAAGTATAAGTGCAATCCATGACAATGCCCTCAATAATAGGATGCTTCACTAACCTTATTGGCTAATTTGAAAAAATAGGGAAAAAAAACTTTTCATTACTTGATTAGTTAATTATTAAGTTGTTAGTTAATTGTTATATGATAAGTTAGTATCAAGTAAGAAACTTCCTAAATCAATAGGTTAGTAATTTGTTATTTAGATTGAACATTTAATAGTAATTGGTTATAAATGCCTAGAATGTACTGTAGTATATCCTAAGTTAGTTATGTATTAAACTTGACACCTTTTTTAAGCTTGAACCTTTAAGCATTCAATCAAAGATTCTAGATTTAAGTTAATGTACATTTTTTCTTAGGTATGGATATGTGACATTGTATTCTATAAATTTTTTGGGGAATAAGTATTAAGTGCATGTGGAAATCAATTGCTCATGATAAGTGGTTGTTACATATTGTTTTGTACTTATTAAGGTCAAGTAATAATGAATGTAATATAAAGTGAAAACCTCATGACTTGTTGCTTGTACTTAGAAGAGTCCAAAGATATCCAGGGAGGCCGATGACTTAAATATCCACTAGTAATTAATATGTTATAACTAGTTGTTAAGTAGTATCATATTGACAAAACCTAGTTAGTTGGACATTGATGTTCCCGATAGGTTGTTCACCTCATTAACATCATGAACTACATTAGGACATTAGGAAAAATCTTCAAGTGGTTGTGTAGTTATGAGATGCCCATGTATATACAAGTAATAGGTCATTACATTAACGATTAACATAAGGTTGTCTTAAGATGATGAGTCGTTTGATTTTGATTTCGATCCTATGTAGGTACATTGTGTGACTTTAGCAACCATGAATTACCCTTAAGCCAAGTATGCCTGAGATTGTGCATTTGGCTTAAATAAGATAATAAAAACTTGTTTGTTGCATTACTATAAGTTATTTTTGCTTTTGTGTTATCATGATATGCATACATGGTTGTATGGTTACATATCAAGCTTTGACTCACCCATCATTAGAAAATATTTTAAGTGCTACAAGTAAGTAGATTTATACATAGATTGAACTTATGTTTAGGACCAAAGTTAGGATGCTAGGGAATCGTGATATTTTCATATTTTGGCAGTTAGTAATTTGGTTGATTTATATTTTATAGAGTTGTATAGTATGTAAAATAGAAGATACCAATATAAGATATTTGGATAATTGCTGAATATATATATATATTATAAATATTTAGTTATTTTGAATTTCAATATATTCATGCAACAATATGAGATATGGCGAATAATCTATATTCCTCAATCATGAGGAGTGATGCCACACATAATATATATATATATATATATAATATATATGAATTATAAACATATGCATATATATAGACATTTTTATACTATATGTATTGTACCTATATTAAAATTAATTATAATATATTATTTAATCTATATCATTTCAATAAATATTACAGATTTAAATATAACATCAATATACTATTTTATATAGTACATAAAACATGAATATGTCATAACTAGACTAAAAGATATCGTCTGACGTGTAAAAACATATTTTATAATATATATTATTTAAGAATAAAAACTTATGGAGGGAGAGATGGATTGCGGCTTTGGTCCGAAAGGTTTTAGAATCAACATTTTACCTAAAAACCAAACAACCATTTTCAAGAAATCTCGATTTGGACTTTTAGTTTCAAATTTTAAGGTTGAGTATTTTAAGGCTAGGATAACTACCATTGCCTTGGGTATAGCTACCGTAGGAACTTTTACTCTGTTTTTGTTTTCATTCTGACTTAACACTAGGTGCGGCTTATTATTTTATTCGTAAATCTTCTTCTATTCCTATTTCATCATACCAGATTCGCTAGAAAATGGGATGGGCCAAATATTAGAGCGAAGCCCGTTTAAGACCTCTATTTAGGAATTAAGTAACATTATCAAACGGTCGAGTGTTTTTGTTTTAACGTTCTTGAGCCTTGATCGATACCTATCTTCTGCTGTGATGGAACTTTTCTGTGGGAATGGACCCCCCAAACAAACGGTCGAGTTCGAGTTGCACGGAGAAAGTGGGCCCAATAGGAGAGGCCGTCTAAGTCAGCTCAAGCGGGTGTTATATTTACCGAGCAATTTGGATGGTTTTAGAAATTACACTTCACATATTATATTAGAATCCTATTTAGTGTTGCAAATTTAATAAAATAGAACAAATTTCATCAAAATAAAATAAATAGAATAGAGGATGAAATTAAGATTTTTATTAATAAAAATTCAAATATAATCTTCTTTTTTTCTTTTTTAAGTAACATTAATTCATTCATTATATAGGAGAGTTTGAAGGATCAAGCCAAATTATAAATTGTAGCATAATACAATAATTACATTTTATGTTTTAATCGAGAACATCAACGCAACCATGGATGAGATATAATTATAACAATGATTATATAAAATAATAAAAAAGAAATATAATATATAAGATATAACTAAAACATATTGTTTGTTAGGTATCTATAGTTTTTATTCAATTTTTTATATAGATACACTAGTAGATGATATATTCGTTTTGTGTGTACGAAAAATATAAAAAAAAAACTTTAGTTAAAATGTGTAGTAAATTTTCCAAATAATAATAATATTGGGTAATTAAAATAATAAACAAATAAAAAAATAGTAATCGTAAAAGTATATATAATGGAAAATAATAACTCTATGATTAGATACGGTAATTAAGAATTTTATGAGATGGATTTTGACTTTTTTGATAATTATCATAAGAATATATTTAATGATTAAAATTATATGATATCAAATTATTAATTATAAGTAGTTAAAATAAGATTTTCTTTTCAATATAATAAATATTTATTAAGGATAATATATCGTATAAGAAACTAAACATGTACAAGACCCACTAACATTAGTTTTGGTCCTCTTGTACTATTTACAGTTTTGTTCTTTATTTTAAGGGATGGGTTTAATCTTTTATAGTATCATTTATTTTTATTTTTTAAAATTAAAATTATTAAATTTATAATTTATTAAATAATTTAAATTTAAAATATCATAAATCAAAATTAAGAGAACCAGTATCATCTATCCGTAAAAATAGCGGGAGCTGTAACTTTTTTCTCTCTCCATTTTTAGTGTTTGTCTCTGTCTGCAAACACTGGGGCCCACTTCCAGCCACCACACTGCCTCGTTCCGCACAACGCCACTTCGTGGCCTTTTTTTAGTCCCTCACTGACACCCTCGCTCCCTCACGCACCCACTCGCAACTTGCTTTCCTTGCCTCACCACCACTTCATTTCTCTACACAAAACCAAACACATTCATTCTCCCTGTTTAGCCCTCCATTGCTCTGCTTCACAGAGTCCTGGACCAGAGCATGGGGCTTCCTACATCCACTCTCTCTAGTTTGTGCTTACTCCTTTCGCTACTTGCTTTTACAGGTAAAGATACAACATAGCTTTTTCTTTTTTTCTTTTTTTCTTTCATTACCTCTGATGTTTGTTGGTTTCTAGAGTAAAAAAGAACAATGCTTGTATTATCTTCCAAAGACTAGCTGCAAAATCCTATTTCTCATGTTGCTTTAAGTTAAAGTTGCTACTTTCTTTCCTAATGCTGTGTTTTCAACTTCTCATACTTCTAATTTGAATTTTTTATGATTTCATATTTTACTTGATGGGCATTTTACTTTTATCGCATGGATCTCTCAGCCAATCGTTGAAATCTCAATTATTTTAATTTTTATCATTACCTTATCGGTCATGTGATGATGGATTGAGCATTGTGTTGACATGACCGAAGTCTCCTGTTTGTTTTATTTATTTGGTTGCGTATATTCTTTAAAGTTGGAAACTTGCTAAGTATGTGACCGAGAACGCCACTTGAAATGTGCTTTCCTCTGAAAAGGTTCCGTTTTTTTTTTTTTCTTTTCTTATAATGCTGAAAATTTTAGAAGCTAAATGTGAAATTGAGAGTGCATTCCTGCGTCTACATATATCATGAACTATCATTTTCAGTTTCCGTTAAACAAGGAAACTGTTTACTTTTCCGGGCAATTTTCTTCGCGATATATGAAAATGAGAAATGTTTTTTTATGCTCGGCCTTAGCCGTAACAGAAGAGATCAGCTAATTGCAGCTCATGTTGTATAATTTTCCTAGTATTATGCTACCTAAAACATTTACGCGTGTGCAGATGGCGGTTCAATCGGGGTAAACTTTGGCCGGATTGCCGACAACCTCCCCTCAGCCACCAAAGTGGTGTCCCTCCTAAAGTCCCAAGGCATAACCCGTGTGAAAATCTACGACACTGACCCGGCAGTCCTCCACTCCCTAGCAGGAACCGACATCAAAGTAACCATAGACCTCCCCAACGAGCTCATCTTCGCAGCCGCCAGATCCCAATCCTTCGCCACAGGGTGGGTTCAACGCAATGTAGTTGCATACCATCCTGCAACCGCAATCGAATCGATTGCGGTTGGCAACGAGGTCTTTGTCGACACGCACAACACCACCAAGTACCTAATCCCCGCCATGAAGAACATCCACAATGCCTTGTCGCACTTCAACCTCCAAAACACAATCAAAGTCTCCTCTCCAATCGCACTATCCGCATTGCAATCCTCTTATCCATCTTCAGTCGGATCTTTCCGACCCGAATTGGTTGAATCCGTTTTCAAACCCATGCTCGAGCTCCTCCGAAAAACGGGGTCTTACCTCATGGTCAATGCGTATCCTTTCTTCGCGTACGAGTCGAACTCTGACGTCATATCGCTAGACTACACGCTTTTCAGGGAAAACCCTGGTGTGGTGGATTCAGGTAATGGGTTGAGATACTTCAACCTCTTTGATGCCCAAATCGACGCCGTATTTGCTGCCATGTCGGCTTTGAAGTACGATGACGTCCCCTTAGTCGTGACGGAAACCGGCTGGCCTTCGAAAGGTGATCAGAATGAAATCGGCGCGTCCATTGAAAACGCCGCTGCTTACAACGGTAACTTGGTGAAGAGAATACTTACTGGTGGTGGGACCCCTTTGAGACCCAAAGCAGATCTGACCGTTTATTTGTTTGCCCTATTCAACGAAGATGATAAGGCGGGACCCACATCGGAGAGGAATTATGGACTTTTTTACCCCTCACTTAAGAAGGTTTATGACATCCCCTTTACCGTGGAAGGTTTGAAGAGCTACCGGGATGTCAGGCCGCCTGCGAGCGGCGGTCAGCACATGGCCAAACCCCCAGTTAACGGCGGTGGTGGTAACGGGAGCGTTTCGAAGAGCACGACCGGGAACTCGTGGTGCGTTGCGAATGGTGAGGTAGGGAAGGAGAAGCTCCAGGCGGCACTAGATTTTGCTTGTGGTGGTGGGGCTGATTGCCGTCCGATTCAACCAGATGCCACGTGTTATAACCCTAACACGATAGAGGCTCATGCGTCGTACGCGTTCAATAGCTATTATCAGAAGCAAGGACGTGCCATGGGTTCTTGCTATTTCGGTGGAGCTGCCTACGTCGTAACACAGCCTCCAAGTAAGTCGATTTTCACTGTCGTACGTTAGTCTTGTTTTATAATACTGTTTATTAATTTCAATGGGAGAACTGTCGTGTGTGTCACTTACTAGAATCTTATTTAGTCAATGTGGACGAAAATACCGAGAAAGCGTGTTACCGTTGGTATTAAATTACGATAAACTTTTCCAAGGTTCATTTACTGCGGTATTAATGTATATTTGCAAGTAGCTACCTGTGCTGAAAAGGGAATTAATGATATTAAGGTATCATATATATTAATAAATAATAAATAAATATTTATAAAATTTTAATATATATATATTAAAATTTTACTAATATTCACATGTTTTTCAAGTACGCGTGAGTGTTTTTTTTTTTTTAGAGGAACAGTGAAAAAATAAAAATAAGATAAACAGAGTGATGATTCTATGTATAACATTTCCTACTTTTTTCATGCAGGTTTCCCTCTTAAATTACCAAATACAACATTTTCTTATATTTCCATCAATTTTCTATCAAGCATAGCATTACTCCAGTTTTTAAAAAGAAGAAATTATATTCCAACAATAAAAAGTGTAGATACTATTTACTCCAGATTTTTTGGTTGCTAATTATTATTTTATTTAATTTTCCTCCGGTTTGCAGAATTTGGCAACTGCGAGTTCCCAACCGGATACTGAAGCTAAAAACTTGGAAGAGATGTGAAGAGACAAACCATAACAGGTGTTGAGATGAGCCGCAGAGCAAGAGAGAAGAGAAGAATCAGCTTACCGTAGCTTTTTCTCCCTTTTGTTATGGGGCTTTTTCCACTTCTTTTAACATTTTGGTGTCTTTGTATTTATTATGTAGCGTGTTGAAGAAGGCTTGGGGGGGGGGGGGGGGGGGGGGGGGGGGGGTGCGATGGGCTGTGGGAAAGGAATTAGACACTTTAGTGTAATTAAGTTAATATTAGTATATTTTATCTTTTACTAATTTGTCTCTTCCTTTTCCTTAAGTGATCTTACTATTAATGGAACCTTGATTATCGGCTTTTTGCTCTAGGAGCATTGCTTTTTTATCATAGAGTCAGTCATCTTCATGACAAGTTGCAGTCACTTGACCTGACTACATGACGTAGTGGGCATTATTAGCACATGCTTACATTAGTTGTTGCAATTTTTAACACGAATAAGGTTTGGACTACTCCTCGGTCCTATTAGGGAAATGGATTGCATGTGAATTCCTCGCGTCATTGGTATTGGTGGGTGAAACTTGTCTCAAGAAAATAATACTTTTTCTGATAAAAGTGTTGATAATGTGCAAAAGGGAAAAAAAAAAAATTGCTTTCAACTGTTAAACAATTGTTAAATGTAATGCAGTCGTCTTGAGACAAAGAACACCATCATTAAAATATAGGTATTGTCTTTGGGATTGGCCTTTGCACTCCTGTATCAATATATGCAAGATAAGGGATTGTAAGAGATATGCAAGATAAGCAATAGTAAGAGATATTATTCGATATAATTACTTTAATATTTAAATTTATATTAATATATGCAAGATATAATTATTTCGATATTTAAATTTATATTAATATATGCAAGATAAGGGATAGTAAGAGATATTGAAATATTATTTGGTATAATTATTTCGATATTTAAATTCATAAAGTATATGTAGAGAGTAAAAATGCTCCAATGCAAAGAAAAAGTTTTAGTGTGCAAAGTATTTATAAGAGAGTATAGGCAGTAATTAAGGAGGCATTGATGGACAAAGGACACATCTACAAGTTATGAGTAGTGAAGATGAATAGGTTGACGTGGCCCTGAATCATAGGAGGTAATAGCTAATGAGGTCTCCAAGCTTTATCTTTGTCTTTTAACCATAAGAACTTATACTGCATGGGCAAGCTATTCAATGAGCTTAAGCCACAGTGGACTAGACAAGCACGAAGGCCAAACTTAGTCAAAGAAGAGCTAGGTCATGAGCGTGGGCAAATCGATATGAGCTTGAGAGGCTTAAGCCTGAGATATCTTATCAACACCTACCCCTGCCTCCTCCTTCTCGACAGTCTCATTGTGGAAGTGGAGGCAAGGAAAAAGGATAGATCAATTCCTCAAGTATATAGCTTAGCTAGATTCGAAGCATTCATAGTTGCTTGGTAACTTATGTAAGGAATTGGCCTGCTAACACTTTTGGAGAGGTTAGTTGACATAGCATGATAGATGTTTGAGCAGAGCTGATGCTTAAGAGGAGATTCAAGCTGATAATGTGTAAGGTTGAGCAAAGTGAGGTGATTTGAAGAGATTACACAAAGTTAGAGCGGAGTGCTCATGTGCTGAGCTGGATGGGTGACCCAACGTCAATACTCAATAAGCCGAGCTAAGCGCTCAGCGTTGAGGTGAAGATTTAGTAGTTTAGGCACTTCAGATGATAAAGGTATAGAGCGGAGGTGTTGAGTATGCAAAGGCATTGGATATTCTGCGTTAGCAGGACCAAGTCAAGTTAACCATTGTCTAAGCTACTCCCATCTATCCTTGTCGAGGCATAATGTTGTTAAAGTACTGAGGAAGTTCTTTCAATAACGTAGAAGTTAAGGAGGCCTCAAGAAAACTTCTTATGCAAGTCAATTTTTCAAATTCTCACTTTATTACGTGCCCTTTTATGGTGCAATTAATGTGACATGATAGATGTCATATCTCTGCAAACTCACATGCAGTTGCAAACGTGTTACTTTTTAAATGCAATTGTCCAATGAAAATTTTCACCACTTGTTCATATCGCAACACATTTGGGGATTTGTGCTTATACAGATCCCTATAATAGACGATTCTCTTTCCTAAACGTTCAGCCTATAAATGCTTGTAAAACTTATGCAGATTCCTCTTTTGCAACTTTTCTTATCTAGCTTTCTTATTGCAACCTAAGTATTTTTTTCTTCTTCGGTAAAGTTTTCTTCAAAACTTTCACATCACCTTTCTTCCTTCAATAAGATGTCACAGTCAGGAGCACATTCAGCTGAGTGTATTATAACATCTACAAAATCTAAGGCCACAAGAAGTACTACTTTGCCCTCAAGGAGGAACAAAGAAGCTTCATCCTCATTGTAGATGCATATAGAGACAAAGAGGCGGATTGAAGCAATTAATAGGGCAATATTGATATAGGCCATCCCTAAAGATGTATACCTATGTGATCACTTACCAAATACCGTCAATGTCTATAATTAGTTAAAGGTTAACGAGAAGCCACATAGCTGGGTGAGTAAAAGCAAGGAAACTATCGTGAACTAGGTTCTAAGGAACTTTATCGTGAGCGAAGTCCCTTGCTTAGTTGTATGATTGCCATAATCGGATGGGAAGGTGGTTATGCTTTCAGGTAGGCATTTTGCAATCCATAAGGAGTCTCTACAGCATGGAAAGCACTTACCCTTCATCAACTTTAAGAATCAACTGTTCGATTGCCATCGATGCTGTCCTTATCAAATACCTCCGAACGGGTAAAGGTTACTAAAGGCTTTCCAAGCCTTATATGAATACTAAGTGGTGAGAGCCATGCCCAAGCTTGTCAACAACTTTTATCTATGGAAGAATTTGGGTAGATAGAGTTACCTCTAAAATTGTACTGGGAAGAAGTTGCTTAGGGGCTTGTACTCTTCAATAAAAAACTGGTAAGACGAATTCATGGTGGTAAAGCTGGCCCAGATGGCCGACTTTTGGACTCGATGGACTCCACTAGTCCAGATTGGAGCAGAGATGAAGCTCACCCCGAACAATGTAGAGACTCGTCAGGAGATTGAAGTCTTCACGGCTCTGTTACATGATAAATAAAATCAACATCGAAGAGACCTTGTAAAGGTACTTCAGTTTTCCAATCTCTAAACTGTTTTCGAGTATGGAAAAGGCAGTCATAAATTAACAGTTAGAAGGTACAAGTCTGTCCTTAGCATGAGTTGTCCCTTTCATCATGTCAGCATGGGCTAACATGAAGCTATACTTTGTCCATGGTGTTTCTAAGGAACAAGGGGTCCTCCTCGCTCGTATTGGTCGTGATGAGGTTTTGTGAGTAAATGTGATACATTTGCCTTGTGTTGATATAGCTTGTTTGATTCTTTGTAAGTGAAAAGCTAGCCCAGGCAACTAACGTTCCATGCCTTTCTAAGCCAGAGTAGTTGAGGGGACATCAAGGCAGAGCTAAGTTGCCTAAGAAGGCCACTAACCCTAAGAGTAAGGTTGTGGGTAACGCTAGCAAGGCAAAATCACCAATAGTTCCTTAAGGGATTGTTGAGCTTAGTTTTTTCTTTTTCTTTTTTTTTTATAAATTAGTTTACTTTAAACCGATTAATATCAACCCCTACCTATTTAATACTGATTCTCAACTAAGGCTTGAAGAAAACCAATTTTTAACTTTAAAAATGCTTCGAAGTCATCATTCGACTGGAGTTAAGAAAAAGAGTTATAACTAATTAGGTGGATTGATTATAACTTAACTATCGGTTTAACAATGGAACCAATTTTATAAAACAATTTTCTAAAATGAGATATCTGGATTTAAGGGTTATCCTATTAAACCTTAAATGGGTACCGCTTTTTAACTTTTCAAATTTAACTTTGTTTTTCAAATATACCCTTATAATGAAATCTATCTACATGCAATTTAATTTAATTCTAAAAAGATAAAATGATAAATTATTTACAAAAGATATAAAAAGAAAAAATTTATGTTTTAAGTCGTCTTATATTTACGTACGAGTGTCTATATACCCGCTATTTGAGATTAGATTCTGTAGTTCATTCAATAAGACTTTAGTGTGTTGATTGATTTTAGTTTTTTTTAAAAAAAAAGATGGGGTTTACGTTTTTACTCGATTATTAGAGTTTTATTTTTTGAAATTTTAAAGCAACATAGTTTGGAAAATGGTTGAATTACTTTTATTTTATTGGAAAATTGGTTTTCTAAGTGATTAAAATAACTTTATAATTCATTTTTATTATTTATTTATTAACTTTTTATTTTTATTTTTTGTTTTGGTTAAAACATGAAATAAATAGAAATAAAACTAAGTACTTCTTCCTTTTTTCTTCTTTTCTTCTTTTTTTTTTCTTGCTATTTTTCTTTTTCTTTTTTTTTCACACTTTTCAATACAAATTACAATAATAAATAAATAAATAAAACAAACATGAACTAAATACTAAAATAGGGGGCAAGGTTAGACAAAGCTTTGGGCATGGATCGGAGCTAAGCACAGGCGATTGGGTCGAACTCGGGTTTAAACCGGGTTCGGATCTCAGTTTAGGTTATCCAAGTAGGTTGTGAGAGAAGGAAGAAATGAAGATCTCTGAGGTGCGCTACGAATTAATCTAAAGGGAAATTCAAAGGGGTAATCTTGTTTTCATGTCAATATCATTGATGAAACTTAGTTTAGTGACAATGCCATAACGTTTAGGGGTTGTTTTGGTATTGTCAGAGTTAGGTGGTTGTTAGGTAATAGGTTTGGTTAGTATAGAGAGAATGGGTCTACTAGGTCTGGTTTAGTTAAGTGTCATGGTTGGGTTGTTTCGCGTAGTTAGCAGCGAAGATAGGGCTTCGGTGATGGGAATTAGCCTCCGACTATATCTAAGCCAAGGCCTATCAATGCTTACCAAGGCTGAGCTACAACCAAAAGGACGAGAGGAAGGAAAATAAACATTCAGCATCAACTCTATTGTCAGTTGAGGTGCCAAGAAACTATAAGGACGAGTACCTAAGACCAAAGAACTACTTGGCATAGCACCGAGAGACTCGTGCCGACTGAGTTTAGAACTAGGCAATTATGGGCCGACCTTTCTAGTGTCTCAACCAAACACTGCAAGACTTTAGGGACTCCTTTCCAAACCCGTACATCCAACTGTCGACTGCATCCGGTTCAGATACTATTCATTATAAGACATGCCAAGTGACCGCATGCTGACTTCTCCTGTAAAACATACAGTTTTGTATTCTTGTATATGTTTTCTTTCATTTTATTTATAGGCCCAATTCTTTAAGGTTTAAGGCTTTGTACATTATTTTGTGTTCGTAAGTTGTATCGAACTCTATTTCAAGCTCAAACCCCTGATTATGTTTGTGTCTTGGTGAGTTATATCCATTCACATCCACACTCAAAACAGATAGTGATGAATATTCTCCCATATAAAGAGTGAAACTTTCCTCTTTCGAGTAAGGCTATACTTAGTGTTTAAGGCCTTGTACATTATTTAGTGTTCGTAAGTTGCATCGAACTCTATTTCAATCTCAAACCCCTGATTGTATTTGTGTCTTGGTGAGTTATATCCATTCACATTCACACTCAAAACCCTTGTTTTTGCTTCCTATTCTTTAAACCCACTCAAATCCATGAATACCCATTTCTGTTTGTCCAACCCGTTGCCGTTGATCCTTATCATCTTAATATCAGAGCTTGGGGGAGACATGCGTATTAGTGTTCTTCGAAGTAGATTTGTGGTGCTAATATTTTTGTTAATCATTATTCTATAGCGTAGCGTGCTGTTTGTAGTAGTTGTTTATTAGTAGTGGTAGCTACAGAAGTCGAGTAATGGCTGTTTCTAGGTTATTGTGATTATGTTTTGTTGTTTTTTCAAATTTCTAGAAAATTACTGTACGGATAAGAATTTCAGAGGATAGTGTCAACAATAATGGTGATAGTGTTCGCGAAAGCTTGAGGTAACGTGTTGACAACTTAGAATACCAAATCCAGAATCTCACCGACTCTATTTAGAAGCTTACTAAGTTAGTCAAAAGCCGCAGACATGATGGCTAAGAAGGAAGAAGGGAGCGAACACCCATAAGTGGAAGTGATTCCAATGAGCTTGAAAATGATGAATGATAGCCGAGAAGAATTGTCGAGCCGAGAAGAAGAGAACACCATTCAATGTCGAGAAGAGGTAATGGCAAGAGTATTGACTCCGAGTTGAACCAAGGAGCCTAAAGAAGATAACCGAGGCCGAGAAGAGATGTGGCCTAGCAGAGCTCTAACAAAAGTGGCCGAATCGAAGTGAATCGACGAGCTCAGAATGCAAGGGATGAACCTCGAGCACCTAGCCGATGACTTGACAAAATCAAGCTTAAACTGCCAACCTTCTGTGGACATAGCTGACTTGAAGAGTTCCTTGACTAGGTTCCCTGAGTTGAAAAGTTAGTCGAGTGCTATGAATGCGATGATCAAGCAAAGGTTAAGCGAGATTTCTTATCCCTTATTGAATATGTTAGTTTTTTGTAGGATAAACTAGTTGCTAAGTGAGATACCGAAGGAAAGGAGACAATCAGAACTTGGAGGCTCATGAAAAGATTGATGAACCAATACTTTGTGCCGACTTATTTCAAGCAGGAGATGCTCCATGCTTTCCAACACTTGAGACAAGGTCAAAATACTATTGAAGAGTATTTGCAAGAGTTTGAGACCTTGATGACGAGATGTGAGGTTGCTGAGCTACAAGACCACACCATTGCTAGATTCTTGAGTGGACTCCGAGATGATATTACCAACATAATTGAATTGCAGCAATTCAACTTTCTTGACTAGCTAATCAATTTGGCATTGAGAGTTGAGAGATAAAAGATGAGAAGGCATTAGAGGCCGAGTAATCGACCTCAACAAGGTAGCCCCAAGTTTGAGAGGTATGTTGAGAGAAAAGGGCTAAAGAAGAGGATGGAGAAAGGAGAGCCTAGCCGACCTGTCTATGCCGAGAAAAAGATTGCTGAAAAAAGAGAAAACACTCAGCAACAAGGACCAAGAAGTGAATGCTTCAAATGCTTAGGCTACAGACATATTACTTCTCAATGTCTAAATAAGAGGATTATAGTTTTGAAAGGCAAGGGACCTAATGCTTAAGTAGAGAGTCAAAGTGATAAGAGCTCGAAAGATAAATTGATCAAAGAAGATGTCTATGCCGAAAATCTGGATGAACTCTTATATTTGACAAGTTAACAGGCTGACCTAAAGGAAAATCCTGAATAAAGGGAAAATTTATTTCACCTGTAGTGCCTAGTGAATGAGAAGACCTGTTCCCTGGTCATCGATTGAGGTAGCTCTACCAATATCATTTCTGCCAAGTTAGTAAATAAGATGAAATTGTCGACCTACCTACACCCCTAACCATATGGATTAAAATGGTTTAATGAAAAGGGTATGGTCCATGTGCATAAAAAAGCGTAGATTGCATTCAAGGCAGGGCTGTATAAGAATGAGATTGACTTCGACATAGTGCCTATGAATGCCACAAATCTACTTCTTGGCCGACCATGGGAGTTTGATCAGAAAGTGATCCATGACGGATTACTTAACACATACACTGTTCGAAAGGATGGGAACAGCTATCTCTTAACCTAGATGAGCATTGAGGAAATTCAGAGACATTTGGTACCTACAGTAAAGTGAAAAGGGAGAAGAAGCTTATTCGGCATCCCGGCCCATACTTAATACTTAACGTCGGGGATGACTTCTTTCAAACCCATGGTAATGATGGGAATCAGCCTCCGACCATATCTAAGCCGAGGCCTATTAATACTTGCCGAAGCCAAGCTACAACCAGAAAGATGAGAGGAAGGAAAATAAACACTTGGCATCGACTCTGTTGTCAACCGAGTTGCTGAGAAATCATAAGGACAAGTACTCAAAACCAAAGAACCACTCAGCACAGCACTAAGAGACTCATGCCAACTGATTTTAGAACTTGGCAATTATAAGCTAACCTATCTAGTATCTCGGCCAAACATTGCAAGACTTTGAGGACTCCTTTCCAAACTCATACATCCAACTACCGATCTCATCCAGTTTAGATACTTCATCTTCCAAGACATGCCGAGTGACTGCATGTCGACTTCTCCTATAAAATGTATAGTTTTGTATTCTTGTACATGTTTTCCTTCATTTTATTTATGAGCCTGATTCTTTAGAGTTTAAGGCCTTGAAAGAAATCAAGGAAAAGTTGAATATAGGCGATGTACCTAACTTTAAAATTGATGTTAAAGATGTATTAAGATATAAGGATAGAATCTGTGTGCTTAGTGATTCAAAACTGAAGAATGAAACAATGACTAAAGCACATGATACAGGTTATACATTACATCCTGGAGGAAATAAGATGTATCATGATTTAAAATCATTTTTTTGGTGGAAAGGCATGAAAAAGGATGTAAGCAATATGTGGCTGGGTGTAATACATGCCAACAAGTGAAAGCAAAACATCAGAGACCCAGTGGTTTACTATAACCATTAGAAATACCTCAATGAAAATGGGATTATATTACAATGGATTATGTAATAGGACTCCCAAGGACTAGATCAGGTTACAATTCAATTTAGGTTATTGTAGATAGGTTAATGAAGTGTGCTCACTTCTTACCTTATCAAATTGGTGATTCAATGTAAAAGTTGGCACTACTATATATTAGAGAGATTATTAGATTGCATGGTGTGCCAATAAGCATTGTATCGAATAGAGATAGCCGATTTTTATCGAAGTTTTGGGAAAGTTTACATCGATCTTTAAGAACTAAACTACAATTTAGTACAGCTTATCACCTACAAACCGATGAACAGTCAGAAAGAGTTATTCAAATACTCAAAGATATGTTAAAAGGTTGTATTTTAGATTTCAGAGGCGATTGGGATTAGTATTTGCCATTAATGGAATTTGCTTATAACAATAGTTATCAAGCAACGATTTAGATGGCACCGTACGAAGCTTTATATGGAAGAAAATGTTGATCGCTGCTGTATATGGAAAATGATGAATATGCAATGATAGGACCTGATATGATTGGTCAAATGAATCATAAAGTTAAGATAATACAACAAAGGATGAAAGCAACATAAGATCGATACAAAAGTTGGGCTGATCTAAAGAGAAAATCTATAGAATTTGCTCCAGGAGATCATGTGTATGTAATGATAAGTCCATTTAAGGGATTTAAGTGTTTCGATACGACAAGAAAGTTAAGCCCTCGATATATTAGACCTTTTGAAATTTTGGAGAGAATTGGAAATGTTGCGTACTGAATTGCTTTACCCCCAAGTTTAGCTAGATATCATAGCGTATTCTATGTGTCAATGTTATGAAAATTCATGAAGAATCCAAATGCTGTCATGGAATTGAAACCAGTAGACTTACGAGAAGACTATACCGTTGAGGAAAAACTAATCAAAATCTTAGAAAACCAAATTTAGAAGTTAAGAAATTGAGAAGTAGAGTATGTGAAAGTTCAATGGGGTAGCGGTCCAACAACAAAGCTAACTTGGGAACCGAAGTCAGCAATGCAAAATCATTACCCAACACTCTTCAAAGACCGAAGTGAGTTATAAAGTTTTTATCAGCAAATAAGTAGTTATTGTACTTAGATTTAAAGTTTTGAGGACAAAAATTTCTTAAGGGAGGTGGAAATGTAAGCTCCCAAAACCGAGCCTAGATTTAGGGCTTTTAGGGAAACTTATCCAATTGAGCCCAAACTTTACGACTAGAATAAAAAAGTTAGTTGAGATATTACAGTAAAGTTAGATTTTAGAAATAATAACCCAAAATCCTAATTTTATCCTTAGAAGTAGGAATATGCAATATAACACAAAAATGTTTGGAGTTCTTAAAAATCGAACTCAGATTGTAATGAAAACTTAGAGATAAGTTAATTGAGCTATAAAATTGAGATAATATAATATAATTTATTATATGAAAATATATGTAATTTTATGAGTATACCCGGTATAAATAATAATTATACCCGTAAATTAACCCTAAATTATGTAATTATATATCTATTATGTTGAATTCATGAAATTAACTTTAGAACATATCCTAAAAATAAAAGATACATTAGAAACTTAATTCTATGAGTGAAGTTATATATTTCACATGTTATTTATATAGGGTATATACTTATATACTAGTTAAATAACTAATCCTAACATATAATATCTATATTTAAGTAATTATTTAATAAAAGAAAAAAAAATTGACCAAATGCATTGAAGTTTGCTGGACAAAGATGCGTGGTAGGAGATAGAACTACAATGCTTATTCAAAAGTAAGTTTCCTAATATTTGGGTACCTCACGCTTGGGAAAACAAAAAGAAATTTGAAAAAAAACCTAATAATTAAAGAATAAATGATCTAACTGACTTAGAGGCACTATAAAAGGCTAATACCTTCAGATATGTAAAGTTTAGCAGTTAAAATATACAAAACACTTAGAAGAAAAATTAGAAAAAAAACATAGAAAATAAAAAAAAAATTATGGAAAAAACGGAGCAATTACCATATTTAGCTAGTTCCTAGGGCTCTCGTCGTTCTGCTGTTAAGCCACTCCACCACCAAGGAGTACCCCTAGCGTCTAGGTGTTCCGACATACCCCTACCACCCCACGGCGACCGGAGATACCAAGAACAGCAAGGGCAAATTCTTACTCTGTTTTTCAATAAATTATAAAAAATATTATATCTACCTAAAAAATTATGAAAAAATTGTAATTAGGTTATTTTAAATATGCTTTCATGTGAGATTTTTATTTTTTAAAAATTCTTAATATTTAATATACTTTTTTAAGAAATATGTTGTTCACCCGAATTTAGATTTGTAAAATAAATGTGCTAAATGATGTTGTTTTTAGTTGAAAATTTTTGTGTAGGATGTTTATGATATATAGATAATTGCTATGTAGCCTGAATTTTGATTTGAATATTTTTAATATTTATTGCATTTTTAGGCCTGAAAATAGCTCGAAAATAAGCTAAAATTATGAATTTAATAGGAAATTATGAAATTAATTAATGAAATAGACATGTACTGATCTATAATAAATAATAATAGTATTGAGTCAGATTGAAATAATTTGGTGCAAAAGATCATAATTGGGTAATTTATAATAATTTAGGGGTAAAACCGTCAATATGAATAAATAGGTGATAAGATAAAAACTTGAAACCAAGTGATAACTGAATCCCCTATTGTCAAGCCTGATTTTTCGATTTCTTTTATTTAACAATTGATTTCCCCATTTCCCGATTAATACTAAACCCTAACCCATTTAATATTAATCATCGACTAAAGAAATTGAGTGGATTGATTAAGATTCGGCTATTGGTCTTTGATTTCGATTTTAAATGAAGAACCGGAAGGTTCCAAGTTCGGGGGCTAACCTATTAAATCCTTAACAGGTACCACTATTTATTTACCGAAATTAGGATTATTTTTTAATTATAATATTAAAAAAAAGAACCTAAGTTTCTATATATTTTATCGTTGCCCCGAAGGTATCTATGTACCCGCTAGCCGGAATTAGACAATTGTAGTTCTTTCAAAAAAAAAAATTTAATATGTTAATTGATTTTAATTTTGAAAACCGACCGAGTTTACGTTATTATCAATTTATTTTATTTTATAAAAACTCTCTAAAAGTCTATTTTTTTTAATGGGGTTTTTATTTTATTTTATTTTTATTTATTTATAAAATAAATTTTTCTAAGTAAAAAAATCCTAAAGTCATAATGCTAAAAATATACCTAAACATATAAATACATACACATGTATCTATTTACATATCATGTCATAAGCTTAACTAAATAACTAATGGAATTATAATGATAAATAAAGAGATAAATAAACAAATAAAATAAAATAACCAAAACCGAACCTGACTTGGGCTGTTTGGTGAAGTATTGGTGTTGGTTCATCGAGCATGGAGACGTGTGTGTTGTTTGGTGGTTGATGATGGAGTTTGTGCAGACAAACGTTAGACAAAGGATCTGTGACGGTTACTAGACGTGCTAGATTAGTGCAGTTTGTGAACTGTAGTGACTGTGGATGCTAATCGGAGTGCCTTGCTGAGTATTTAGGCTGTGGCGCAGAGCGATCGGCTTAGAATTGGAATTTACAGGAACGTTGCAGGAAGTAGACCGGTGGTAGAGATTCGGGGTGAAGTCGAACATGTTGCGACGTGATCGGGCGATGAAGAAGTAAGGCGTGCCTGCTGAGACTCGAACCCAAGACCTCAAACTAAATCGACTCTAAATATTCCACTACTTATCCATTAGGCCGTTGGTCTATGCCTTGACATTCATTGCAATTAAATTATATTTAAACTATCCGATTCCCTAAAATAAAATTTTTGAACTAAGCTAAACTAAAACAATTGACTCTAAAATAATTTTCTTCCTATGAAAATCTTTATATATTTTTTCTTTTTTCATTCATTTTTTTCATTTTTTTTTATTTTCATCATTTTTTTTCAAATTTTTATTTTTATTTCTATTTTTTAAATTAGGACCCTTTTTTGTAAAAATAAAAATTAAGACTATAGAAGGGGCAAAAATTAGGTGTCTACACCTATATTTTTAGGAGTCTATAGAAATTTTCAGGGAATTATTCGGTAACCTGAACTATTTATTATGAATTTACTAAGTAAAATGACTTAATTTACAAGTTGGGGTGTATTTGTATATAGGATTACTGATAAGATTGGATTAAATGGATATTTTATTATATTTATTAATATTTTCTAATTGGGATAGACTTTAGATATATTAGAATTGGATAATACTTATATTGTAATAATATATGGACAAATTAGACAAAATACAATTTAATAACGTAAATTACGTATAATACGATCATATTTATATAATTAGGTATAACTGTATTAAAAACTCAAACTACCTGTTAAAAATTGTCTCTAGAAACAGGACTCGTAAAACGTATCGTTAGGTCTATACGAACCCAAGACACTAATTTTATTAAAATCGAACAACCTTAAGTAATTTAACTTATAACTTTATCATATTCAAGATTGTACATATTTTGGTAATCTTACTGGAATTAAAACTTGAATTAATAAATTAAAAGTACGTTTTGATACAATAGAAACGATATATAATATGTAATAGTTTATGTAAGCCTCACAATCAGCCATTCAAAGTTTCAATCGGCTAAAAGATTCAATCAAGCCTAAATTATAAGTAAAGCTAGAAATATTAATAAAATGATTCTATAAGTTTGATTTTAAGAAAATAAGCAATAAAATAAAAGAATATAAAAATTCCAAATTTTAAGCATATAACTCGTTATTTATCGAAAATGCGTAAAATATATTTTAATAATTAACGAATTACTAGAAATAAATTATATGTATACTAAAAATCACAAAATAACCTAAGTAATATTTAGGAATATTTATTTATACTATATATGAATTTACATGTATGTAGAAATACGTGTAATTACTTAAAATACGCTAAATATGCTAAAATAATAATAAATAATTAAAAAAATTCATTATTAATTAAGGAAAAATCAATAAAAATATAGAAAAATGTGGAAAAGTCCAGAAATGAGGCGTGGCAATCTAATATTGAAGAAAAAAAATCAACTAATTAAAATACAACAAATAGAAAGTGGAAAAAGAGAAGAGATAAGGTAATTGTCTTATCTAATTAATGCACAATAATTTTCCTAAAGCTCTATAAATAGCAAAAAATTTTCAAAAGCTCATTTGGTCAGTTTGGAGAGTGAGAAAAATAGGGAGAGGCAAAATTGATAGAAAAATTAGAGTTAAGAAAAAAAAAAGAAAAAACTGTACAGTTGGAGCTTGTACAAAAAACCCAAACCCGACAAGCAGTTGGGAGTAGATGGCCACCACCACCACATGGTGGTGGCAGCGCCCAGGTGGGCCGACACACCCATAGCCACCGATGGTGGCCAGAACCACCCAAATCGGTGAGTTCGATTTCCAGTCCGATTTTATGTAATTTTGTAAAAATAGTAAATATTCTTAGAAAATTATAAAACTTGTTATTCTAAAATATTTTTGTATGTAGTTTTTAGGAAAAATATTATTTTGATGAAAATATGTCTCATGATATACGAACCCTTAAGAAATCATGCAAAGCCGAACATGTTTCGGTTTAAAAATAAATGACCTTAAAAGTGTAGTTTTGAACCCAAAATTTTTGTGTAGACTATTTAGATGATATAGAAAAATTCTATGAAGCTCGTTTTCAAAAATTAATTTTCAAAAATCTTAGATAATTTTTAGGCCTTAAAATGAGGCATCAAATGGGTAATTTATGGTTAATTATTGATTTAGTGAATAATCATATTTTTTAGGATGTTGAAATCTGATGAAGTATAATACTTATAGCATTTAGGGTGTTAGATGTAATTATTAGTTTAATTATGTAGTAAATGAGTAATAGGGAAAAATAGTAAATTTTAAGTTAATTTTGTAAATTAGGGTAATTAGGTGTAAAATCTGATTTAGGATAAATTTAGACACTTTGAAATGATAATTGATGTTGGGAGATAGTAATTAGAGTGATAAAAATATTAGATGTGTATTATGTACATAATAAGTAATAGTACATAACACACAATTATTAAAAATACAATAATTAGAAAATATTAGAATAAAAATTGATATTATGATAATAATAAAAATATACAATAAATGTGATAGGAAACTTGAATTTATGTAATTATATGAAACATGTAAAAATTTCTTACATCGGGAGTACATTTGGTACACTATTAAGGATTTAAGTGTATTAGATATAATAAAATATTAACTAGGGGTAATTATGGTATTTAGGATATCTAGAAGTAAAGTGATTAATTTCATATTATGAGTTAAAACAAGTTTCTAGAGTTCGGGTATGAAACAGTACTTAGAAATTGAACTAGAGTCTAATTTAGAAATCGACGTAAAAACCGAACTCGAACCTAACCCCAAACCTAAAATAATTGTAAAAAACTTAAGACCTAGATAATTGGGTATATTAAACCCTAAACAAAACATAACAATAAGCGTTATAGGATAAAACAAACCTATAATAGTTATATGAAAAACTGAAACCACGTTTATGTTATAGGGATGATCGATGATGGCCTGAGCGAGTGGGATCTTGAGCGAGTGAGATCTCGAGCGAGTGAGTGAGGAGTCCAGGTAAGTTGGGATTAATATAATGCTGTATTTTAGAGGCTTAAGATTAAGCTTGGTTGTGCTTGTTAGATAGTTGTATGCATGTGCTTGATTATGAGTGATGCTATGATTCTGTCTATTGTTTTGGCTTGTATTGTATGATTTGTATAAAATGATTGATCACCCTAACTGGACCTAATCAAATATACGACCTATAATCATAATCGAACCTACATGGTAACCCATTGGGGGAACTTAGGACTCTCCGGTCAAATACCGACCCCTTCAAAAGGGATAGCGTAGGATTGCATAGTGGTTCCTTCTTCATCCTTAGTCAAACTAAGTGACAGGAGAGGAGGTCGTAGCGATGGTGAAGTCAATGGTTCGAAGGTAGTCGAGGGAGGAGTGAGGTCTCTATTGTACAAGCTTAGGTTTGATCGTAAGCTGTTGCATTAATGGCAACTCCTCAACCCGAATTAGAGCGGACGAAATTTCTCTAATCTCACGATGGGCCACATCGTATAGACGTAGTGCAGATGTTGGCTAAGAAGCGGCATACAACTACTCTGAAGCTAGCAACTGCTGGATCCTGGGGAGTAAGGAAAAATATTTGAAGAACAAACATATATTCTTAAGTTCTAAACTTTTATTTTAGAATTTTTCATTTTTGAATAATGTAATACTGAATTGTAGTATATATATATATATATATATTCTCACTTTCTTAGGTAAATAATTTATTTAAATTACAAATAGTTTACTTCAAAGTGGGTTAGTCATGGATGCCTTGTGTAGATCAGGTCTAAGATAGTAGTTGTAAGGCCAACTTCTATCTTAGAATGGTTTACACAGCGGGGCTATCACAACTCTACCGCTTCGGGGCGTGACAATATATATGATATACAATATCAACAATTAATAACTTAATTCAATATATTGTGATAACATGATTATATATCATGGAAATAATATATATATATAAATATAATCATTTTAAATTAAACCCTAATGTTTTCATAATTATTACGAAAACTGAATTTGGGTCTTTTGTGTAATTAGGACCTTCCAATACAAAGATGGTTGACGATTCGAGTCAACAGTAGAGAACGTCTAAATAAGTAAGTTTAGATTGTGGCTTCACCGCTTGTTTAGATGCTATTTAAAGTATCCGGAGACCCAAGAGTACTTTTGGTTGTGTTTGTAGTTAGATGATTGTGCGCATATTGTGTATGTGGATGATACTCGGTTGTGATAGGAGTTCAACTCCTTGGTATGCTATTCTGCATATTTGCATAGATTCTGTATTATGTGAACTTATTGATCACCCCTGATTAAAACTAACGTTTATTCAACTAAAATGAAATTGGACATGCAAAACACCCGTTAAGGGAATCGATTAAGAGTGTTAGGCCAAATACCAACTTTCTTCGATGAAGATAGCTAAAATGGTCCTTTCCCCATCCTTAGTCGAACTAAGTAACAGGTGAGGAGGTTGCGGTAAGGTTAAGGGTCGTAGTTCGAAGGTGGTCATAGGAGGAGGATGTTCTCCATTACACAAGCCTAGGTTTGGTTTGACTTGAGTGGTGATGAAACTCCTCAATCCACGTTGGAGTAAATGTAATTTCTCTAACCTTACAGTGAACCAGATAACACTGTGCGATGTTTCATTTGAGTGATTGTATTGCATTTCATCATAATTATTAACCTTATTTGTGATTATGTAGTATTTTTTTGACTTCGTCCCACTTACTGAGCTAGTTATGCTCACATTCTTATAGGCTCTTTTGCAGGTGTTGAGTAAAGACAGGATGTTCAGATACCACCGTTCCCAGGTTAGTGTGCTGCTATTTGGGAAAGTGAGGATTGAAGAATCAACTGAACCTGGGCTTTTAACCTTGTCTTTGAGTTTTGAGGAAACTAATTGGGAATTCCCTAGGAGCCCACTAGTTTCCTAACTTATTGTATACAAACTACAAAACTTGTGGTTTTTAATAAACTCTGATTGTAAACTTTACATTTAGATGTAAAATGTTTGTATAAATACTTTTATAATACTAAACAACAGGTTGTATAGAACAGGTATTTTATAAAAGGTCTACCACAGGTTTGGTTATTAACAAGTGTCAGAACAAACGTTTCAAGCTGGTTGAGTTGTGTGCCTTGTGTGAAATGTATCTACGATAGTAGCTGTCAGGTCAGCTTCTATCTTAGATTAGTTTACATGGTAGGACTGTTATGACTCTTCCTGTTCAGGGCGTAACACCTTAATTCTTAACTATAGCTCGACCTTTTAACCGGCCAACTCCAGCAAAGTGTTTTTGGTAGTCACATTCAATTACCTTCATCACTTAACTCGGTCTGTAGCTTGGAGGCCGATGCGTTTGGCTCTAGGTTAAGTTAGTCAAGCTTCGCCTTAGCCCTCCTCTCCTCTTCTAGCTTTCTAAAGAGTTTAACCTTGGACTTGTATTCCTCTTTTAGCTAAGTCTTCAGTGCTTCGGCCTCCTTGCTGGTCTCTTCGGCATCTTGTCGGCCTTCCCTGTCCTTCTGTAGTATGACCTCCAAAGCGACGTTCTACACATAGCAATGACATAGACGTTGGTTAGCCCTATGAAATTTCTTATGAATTCTCTTAGAACAAGACCCTACCTCCTTTAAATCCTTCCGTATACTAAGTACAGTTGATAATAGATCTTTTACCTCTTCCGGCTTCTTCTCGTAGCAATTGACCCATAACAGCACTTAACCATGATACTACACATCTAGAAGGGCAGTGTTAGCAATGAAAACAAGACTTAAGTGACAAACACATACCTGATAGTTCAAGGAACTTAGGCGACCCTTTAGTTTAAAAGGGTCATCTAATTGGCATGCCGATGTGATGTGTCTAGGAGCTCAGTTATCACTAGGACTTACTATAATAGATTTGAACTAATGGATAACTCGAAATATTGAAGAAAATAGAGTGAGTAGGTCTACGAACTAACTACAGTAGTTGACATGAAGTTGCTCGGAAGATATGATACACCAACGGATACGATATGACTTGACACTTTACTTAATATAATGCACAAGTTGATGTCAAGGTCTATCCGCCACTAATCTTAAGTTACTCAGTAAGATTAGATGAGAGTGTATGAAAATAGACTTGGAAAGGGTTTTCTCACAAGAATAGTATATTCAATATCTATTTGTAAGGTAAGATGATTCTGGCTTATAAGGAGAAGGGACTATTTATAGTAAGTCTTTATGGTAACAATACAAATAAAGAAATTACAAAAAAGGTATACAAAAAGGAGGATTCTTAGTACATATAAAAAAGGGTAACAAGGACAAATGACAAAAAAGAAAAAAATAGTATAGTGTTAGATGAAATGGACAAGTGGCAGCGTAACATTAGTTCCATACATAGATTCTCTGATCACAGTAAGTGAAGGGAATCAAGATATTGTGGCAACAAAGAGGCCGAGACTAAAAGCAATGTCGTGAGAATTGGAAGGATGCCAGGAGAGGAGTACTTGACCAGGGTAAGGTTATCTCTTGTTACTCAACAGGATCTCTCGAAGGTAGAAAAGTCATATCACTCGGCATAGAGTTTTCAGCTAGAGAATGGTCAACATCAGCACTAGAGAGGGAACAGAGCTGGGTGTAACATTTCGGAGCTGTCAAGAAGTTCAGCCATCTTTCTTCTGCATAAAGTTTCTTGTCATCAGAATGTTACCTAGAGAAAATTCTTTAAGTGAGGAATTGAAGGCCTCGAAGCCGTGCGCGAGTAAGAGGACCAGTGGTCTGCAACTCATCACGATGTCATCTCCAAGATGCTCCAATTAGCTAAGGTGAAAAACCCCATCGACACTTCCAAGATGAGAGCCTAATGATGCAGCATTATATTGCTACCTTGGACTCCCTATTGGGGTCAAAAGACCTTCCCCCTATACTAGCTGATGTTTGACTTGAAGTCCCCCTCATAGAGGTAAGTGTCCTTCGACTCATATAGAACCACCTTATAGGAGTCTGGAACGGTCTTATCCTTCTAATACCTCTTTAAAGAAAGCCAAAAAATCAAGAAAATTAAAGAAAGCCAAAAAATAAGAAATTTAAAAAATATATAACATTTAAGAAAAAATAGAAAAGTGTAGAAAAAATCACAAAAATATAGAATTTAGAAAAATAAAAGTTTTAAGAAATTTAGAAAATAGTAAATCTTTTAGATAGTTTAGTAGAATATAATTATTAATTTAGATAAAATAAAGAAAGAATCATTAGGCTTGGGTTTAAATTTGAATATAGCTTAGGTTGACTTTATTCATATGAATAAAGTACAGGCTAACGGCCTAACGGATAAGCATATGGACATAGCATTTGAGTTAAGCTTGAGGTCTTGGGTTCGAATCTTAACAAAGGCATAAAAAGTCTTTGGTTTTTTGTTTTTAGAAGACACATTGCTACACCATCTGTTATGGTAGCGGGTCAGAAAACAAAATGGGTATTTGAGGATTCAAGTAGGTACGAAGAACAAGAAGTAAAATGAGAGGTTTTGATGGTGAATGCGTATGGACATCACGCACTAAGACACAAATACAATTAAGGATTGAGCTTGAAATAAGGTTCAATACAACTCACGAACACTAAATATCGCTTGAGTTTCGAATGAGAGGTTAGATGTGACTCACTAACTCGCTCAAATGAAATATTTGCCACAATCTTAAGAATAAGATTAATAAGAATGCAAGAAGGATTAACAAGTTAGTTAACACTCAGTAATCCGGCAATGCTATCTCTAAGAGCTCAAGAGTGACTTTGCTTGAAAAGAAAAAAGTTTTAAGTGTGGGTATATTCTTCATTATCTGTAATAATGATAATTTAATTATAAATGTTACTATTTATATATTTATAGTAAGTTCTAAAACCCTAGTAGCAAAAATGTAAATAATATACAAAACCTTAAACCCTAAAAAATAGGTCTATAATTAAAAATAAGGAAAATATTTACAAGGATACAAAATTGTGTGTTTAATGAAAGAAGTCGGCATGCAGTCATTCAACTTGTCCAGGAAGGAGTAGGATTTAAACTGAACGGGGTTGGCAATTGGATGTTCGCGACCAAGAAGGAGTCCCTAAAGTCTTGCAATGCTTGGCTGAGACACCTGAAAGGTTGGCCCATAATTGCCGAATATTAGAATTAGTTGGCACTAGTCTCTCCATGTCGTGCCAAGTAGATCTTTTGCCTTGAATCCTTGATCATGTAGTCTCTGGCTTATCGATAGATGATAGACTTGATGTCAAGTAGGCCTTTTCTTCCTCTTGGTCTTTTGGTATTAGCTCAACTTTGGCAAAAGTTGTTTAGCCTTGGGTTAACACAGGTCAGCATCAACTTCCAACGGGTCAAGGTTGGCGTTAACTTAGGATAAGTCGGCTTCGACTAGGAGATAGTCGTAGGCTGATTCCTATCATCATCCACAGCACATGATGCCATATGTCAGGACATCGTCGCGCCACATGTCCATTGTAGGACAGGTAGCACTACCATACAACATATGTTGCCACATGGCATGACACATGTCATTACGTTATTGCCACGTGTCTTTTTAAATAGTTGGCATTTCCCCGTTGGTTAATACTATTGATGCGGCGCCACGTCAACATCATCTTCCCTCACTTTCCTCCATTTTCCTTCTTTTTTCCCTAGTTTTCCTTTCAATCATACTCTCTAGTTAACTCAGTTTCAAGATTGATTTAAACCTCTATTTTTTTATACGGTTTAACCAAATTAATGAAGGGATTTCAAAGCTTGCATAAGATACTTTGTTACGCTCCGAAGTCGCAACAGTCTCGCCGTATAAATCATTCTATGATGGTAACTGGCCTCACAGTGCCTACCATAGACATGATCTACACAAGGCGTTGACGACTCCTCGCTTTGAAGTAAACAATCCGATTAAAAGTTGAACTACAATTATGATAAATATTACAAATGTCTAATAAACATGTATAATTATATGTAAGTCCATAGAACTTCCCAGCAAATTCTACATATTCATAACTGTTCACCGATTTACATAATAACTATCAGTCTTTCATCCTTAACTATCAGTCTTTTATCCTTAACTACAAGGTCACTCTAGTTACACATTATTACTAAGTAACTTGATCCTCACTCCCCTGGCTTCAAAAGGACTAGCCTCTGGGTAATTGTAGGGCGGCATAATACTTGAAGTGTTCAGAAATCAGGACCTGCAAAAGGATCTATAAGGGTATGAGCAACTATAGCTCAGTAAGTTGAATTGGAGACTCATGAATGCATACAAGCACAAACATGATTATCAAGCAATTATTTTCATGCAATGCAACAATCAAGTGTCATCGCACGACGTAGTTCGGTCCGTTATGAAATTAGAGAAATTTCACCCGCTCCAATCCGGGTTGAAGAGTTTCCATGTTATGCAACAGCTCACAACCAAACCCAAACTTGTGCAATGGAGACCTCGCTCCTCCCACGACTACCTTCGAACCTTTGACTTTACCCTCGCCACGACCTCCTCTCCTATCACTTAGTTCGACTAAGGATGAAGAAGGGACCATTTTGCAATCCTGTGCTATCCCTTTCGAAGGGGTTGGTTTTTGATTGGAGAATCCTATGATCCCCTAACGGGTTACAATGCATGACATTTTTGGTTATCAGAGTCGCATAAGATTAAATTTCATTTAGGGTGTTCAAATAATTTCACACCAATTCAGTCAATCACAAAATCACTCACATTAAAAATTCAGCACGAATTCAAATACATCGAACACGTGCGTAAACTACTTACAATCACAACCATATACAAACCTAAGTCTCCGAGTACCATAAAACTAGTACTCCATTACAATAAGTAATAACACAACTTGCTTGGAATTTCTCAATCGCCCCATCACTTAGTTGCAAGCCGATTCATCTTTGGGTGTCCTATGATACAAATAGGTCTTTTTAGTACTTATACTTTAAGGATTCATATTCTAAGTTATAATTTAACTCTTTTTTCTATGTATACCTATTATATACTAATAATTCTTTCTACTCTATTTCGAGGTCCAGACCCTAAATTAGATTCTAGTTTTGATTCTTAAGTCCTAAATATGCTCGAATTCTAATATGAAATTAATCACATTAAACTCGAGTATTCAAATATCCTATTAAGTCTTAATTTAGTATTCTAAACTATTCGGTACACGCTATTCCTAATTGGGGTATCGGATTTATCCCCGATGTGAGAAAATCTTACATTTTTATACAATTACCTAAAATTAAATCTTATTTCAAATTTAGTATTATTCTTATTTTTATTACAATATTATCTAAATAATCCTAATTTTATAGATTTGTTAATTTTTAATTCTACATATTATTAATTTCTTACAATAACTACCTAATTTTCTAAATTAACTATACTTAATACTCCAAAGGCTAGGATTAGGTTTCCACATCAGAGATTAACATCCCTAAACATCTAATTACTATCTAAATTAGTAATTAGTATTTTAATCACCTAATTAATCCAAAATTACCCAATTTTTCCATCATTTTAGGGCTAAAAATTAAATTAAAAATTTTGAAAATTAATTTTAGAAAAATGGCTTCATAGCACTGTTCTATATCACATAAGCATTCTATAGAAAAAAATTGAGCTCCAAACTACACTCTTAAGCCTATTTATTTCTCATTCTAATCATTTTCGGTTTTGCTCAATTTGTTAGGAACCCTATATTTTCATACATGATTAAACTAAATCACTATTTTTCCATAAATCTACATACAATAAAACCTCAGAATAACAAGTTTCATAATTTTCTGGGCAAAATAACTAATTTTACGAAATTATTTAAAATCGGGGCAATTAAGGGACTCATCAGTTCGATACTTTTTGGCCGTCCAAATCCGGTCCAAGTATGTCGGCCGGCCTAGACGGTAGGGCTGGAGTGGGGTGGTGGTAGTGGCTCAGTCCCAAGTGGTGATGAGGTGTGGGTTTGGCTCACTAACCCTATCTGCACAATTTCCCTTTCTTTTTTCCTGAATTTTCTCTCGAATTTTTGAAGTTTCTTATTTTTCTCTGATGCTAAACTATCCAAAGGAGTTCTCTAAAATTTTTACCTATTTATAGACATTTTGGGTAATTAATATGCATTAATTAGACATGATATTGCCCTATTTACTTGATTTTTGGCTTTTGTGTTGCTTAATTCTAATTGGATAATTTTTCTTTTTCAGATCTTGACTTGTCACGACCAGATTTGCATCATTCCATACCCTTCTGATTTTTCTTAATTAAATTAATAATTTTATTTAATTATTTACTAATTTTTTGGCTAATTTAAGAAATTTCGCATATTTTTACCTACACATAAATACATGTGAACATTCCTAATTATTAGTTATTTGATTACATTTTTCGCCTTTTTGATGATTAACAATTATTATCCTTAAATTTTGAAAATTTTGTAGTCTCCGATTTTATTACTTATTTTCTTAAATTCAAGTGTATGGGGTCATTTTTATTAATATTTCTCTCAATAGTTTATAATTCAAGTTTGATCGAATCCTTTAACCGATCGCTCTAAACCTTTTGTTCTAAGTTCAATCCTACGGTCTTTTGACTTAACTTTAGGGCTTACAAACTTTGAATCTAACATCAAAATGGGACTAGATTCAGTCATTAATTCGATCAAATTTAGAGTCAAAATTTGGAAAAAATGGTAAGTAGGTCTTCTTTCTCAAATTTCTTTTTGTGGAGTTACGTTTCTCTCTCACGTATTACATACACAAACACACTCCCATTCACTAACCAAATCGACCAACTCTTTCTCTCTTTTCTAGTGACAGCAACTTTGAACCTCCATCCCTAACTCACTTATTGTCCACAACATGAGCCGACCCCCACGTACAACAATCCTTGACATCTCTCTCTCACGATCGAACATACATACAACTACACAACCACGCATCCACTATACACCCACAACTCATCCTCGTTCTCTATCTTGACTGTCTACTATAGCCACATACCCCCGCTATAACTCAATCCCGCTACTTCGCAAAAAACCACATACACAACATAGGGAGACATATCCATCAAATAACAACAACAAGACACCTATAGCTGCTGCTATCCATTCTTAACCACCCACCAAGCCATTCGACTCTCATCTTCTCATGCACACATCAAACCATAGCAGCTCTAACCACATCCTAATGACAAAAACCTAACATTCATAACCCACCCTCTCTCTTGCTTCAAACATAAACACGTTTAGCTTACCCTCTCTTTCTCCCTCGACCATATCCCTATACACTACACTAAATGATAAGTAGGTTGGACAAACAGAAATAGGCATTCGTGGATTCAAGTAGGCATGAATAATAGGAAGCAAAAACAAGGGTTTTGAGTATGAATGTGAATGGATATAACTCACCAAGATACAAATACAATTAGGAGCTTAAGATGGAAATAGAGTTTCATACAACTCACAAATACTAAATGTCGCTCGAGATACTAATGAACGTTAGATGCAATTCACTAACCAGTTTAAATGAAGGGGGTTCACCACAATCCTAAGAACAAGATTGATAAGAACACGGGAGAGATTAAAGAGTCTAATCAACACTTAATAATCTAGTAAACGCAAGCTCTACTAGCTCAAGTATAGCCTTGCTCGAAAGAAGAAAGTTTCACTCTCTATATGGGAGAATATTCTTCACTATCTATCTTCTTCTCTATTTGGTACAAATGTTGCTATTTATAACAAGTCCTAAACTTTAGCAACAAAACTGTAAATAATGTATAAGGCCTTGAACCCTAAAGAATCGGGCCCACAAATAAAATGAAGAAAAACATATATAAGAATACAAAACTATGTGTTTTACAAGGGAAATCAGCATGTAATCATTCGGTATGTCCTAAAAGGAGTAGTATCCAAATCGGATGGAGTAAACAATTGGATGTACGGGTTCGGGAAGGAGTCCATAAAGTCTTGCAGTGTTTAGCCGAGACACGAGAAAGGTCGGCCCATAATTGCCAAGTTCTAAAATCAGTCGGCACGAGTCTCTCGGTGCTATGCCAAGTAGTTCTTTAGTCTTGGGTACTTGTCCTTGCAGTTTCTCAGTACTTCAATTGACAACAGAGTTGATGCCAAGTGTTTATTTTCCTTCTTCTTGTCTTTCTGGCTACAACTCAACCTCTGCAAGCATTGATAGGCTTCAGCTTGGATATGGTCAAAGGCTGATCTCCATCAGTAAGAGTCCCTCAATCATGCAAAGTGTGTTTCTTCTTACTGAGGTTACTCGAGTAGGGTTAGGTTAGTGGCATTCTGACCTGCCTAGATAGTGGGTGTCCCTCAATCGTGTAAGGGGTATTTCTCCTTACTAAGGTTACTAAGGGGGTCAGGTCGATGGTGTTTCGACTTGCCCAAGTAGTAGGAGTCCTTCAGTTGTAAAAAGAGTTTTCCCCTTTCGAGGTTACTCGAAGGAGTCAAGTCAGTGGCATTTCGACTTACCTAGATGGTGGGTCCATTCACCCTTTAAGAATTGGAACTTAGTATGAAAGTAAGACAATGAAAAAAGTAAATATACACAACACACATGAAGAATAGAATTTTCATTAATATTCATGAAAATATTTATAAGTACATTAATCGAAATATGGCCTAAGGTTATTGACGTTCCAAGTGCGTAGGATGAGCTCATCATCCAATCTCTCCAATCTGTATGCTCAATTCCTTAACTCTCTCTTACCTTGATCAGGTATTCCTAGTTAGGGGCTAACTTACCTTATCCTTCTTGTGATTTTGTAGCTTCTAGCTTTCGATAGATCAGGTTACCAACCTTGAATTCTTTATGTCTAACCTTCTATTTATAGTATCCGGTTACTTGATGCTGGTAAGCAGTTACCTAAGTAGTAGAATGGTCTTTAATTTCTTCTATAATGTCAATGATGGCCTATAGTAGGGATTCGTTTAGCATAACATTGAAACTTTGAGTCTAGATGTTGGGAAGTTCTAGCTCGATGGGGAGAACTACTTCTAACCCAAACACTAGTCAGAATTGGGTCTCACCAGTAGAGATGTAGTAAGTGGTCTTGTAACCCTACAAAATATTAGGCAGCTCCTTTACCCAAGCAACCTAAGCACAGTCTACCCTATTCTTGAGGCTATCGAGGATAATCTTATTACTGGCTTCAACTTAACTATTTAACTAAAGGTGGGTGATCGATATGAAGTAAGGTGTGATGTGGTGCTTAGCGCAAAATTCTTTAAACTTAGGGTTGTCAAACTGACGCCCACTGTCTATGATGAGGGCGTAAGGGATCCCAAATCTAGAGAGGATATTGTTTTGAATGAATAACTTAATACTCTTATCGGTGATCTTAGCTACGGCCTTGGCCTCAGCCTTGACCCACTTAGTAAAGTGGTCGATGTCTATGATGATATATTTTCAACCTTCCGAAGCCTTGGGGAAGGTACCAAGAATGTTAATACCCTACTAAGTGAACAGCCACAAACTAGTCAAGGGTTAGAGATTAGTGTTGAGGGGCACAACTGATTGAAGCGTGCTTCTAGCACTGGTTCTAAGCTACGACATTGGCATCGACATTCGCATCTTGCCTCATGATAGGCTAATAATGTAAACCCTAAAACTAAGCCAAGTAACCTTAAGCTTGAACTTAGAATCCAAGGTTTAGGGTGATCGGTTAATGAATCCGATCAAACTCAAATTATAAACTAATGAGAGAAATATTAGTAAAATTGACCCCGTAAACTTGAATTTAAGAAAATAAGTAATAAAATAGGAGACTATAAAATTTTCAAATTTTAAGCATAATAAGTACTAATTACCGAAAATGTGAAAAGTGTAATCAAATAACTAATAAATTACTAAAGATAGATTATATGTATACTAAAAATTTTAGAATGACCAAAATAATAATTAGAAATGTTCACATGTACCCCACATGTATTTACGTGTAGATAAAAATACACGAAATTACCTAAATTGGCCAAAAACTAAGTAAATAATTAAGGAAAATTATAAAAAAATCAGAAGAGGATAAGATGATCTAAATCAGGTCGTGGCATGTCAGGATGTGCAAAAGAAAAATCAACCAATAAAAATTAGACAATATAAAAGCCAAAAATCAAGGAAAATGGGCAAAGTCTTGTCAAATTAATACATATTAATTACAAAAAATGTCTATAAATAGGGGAAAATTTTCCAAAAGTCATTTGGACAGTTTAGCATTTGGGAAAAATAGGAAAACTGAAAAATCAAGAGAAAATACAGAAAACAGAAAAAAAAAAAAAAGAAAACTGTGCAAATTCGTGTAGGGAGAGAAACCCATACCTCACCACCACCTGGGACCGAGCCGCCACCACCAAGCCACTCTAGCCCCACTATTTAGGCCGGCCGAGAGCCTTGGACCGGGTTTGGACGGCTAGAAAGCTTTGGACCGGTTAGTCTCTTAAAATTCTCGATTTTGAATAATTTTGTAAAATTAGTTATTTTGCCCAGAAAATTATGAAACTTGTTATTCTGAGGTTTTATTGTATGTAGATTTAGGGAAAAATATTGATTTAGTTTAATTACGTCTGCAATTATAGGGTTCTTAACAAATTGCTCAAAACCGAACATGATTAGAACGGAAAATAAATAGACTTAAGAGTGTAGTTTGGAGCTCAATTTTTTTCTATAAGATGCTCATATGATATAGAACAGTGCTATGAAGCCATTTTTTTTAAATTAATTTTCAAAAATTTTAAGTTAATTTTTAGCCCTAAAATGATGGAAAAATTGGGTGATTTTGGGTTAAATAGGTAATTAAGGTGTTAATTACTGATTTAGATATTAATTAGATGTTTAGAGATGTTAATCTCTGATGTGGAACCCTAATCCTATCCTTTGGAGTATTAAGTATGGTTAATTTAGGAAATTAGGTAATTAATATAAGAATTTAGTAATATGTGAAATTGTAAATTAATAAATCTAAAAAAATAGGGTTATTTAGATAATATTATAATAGAAATCAGAAAAATAATAAATCTGAAAATAACATTTAATCTTAAGAAAAAGTCTCAAAATGTAAGATTTTCACACATCGGAAATAAATCCGATACCGCAATTAGGGTTAGCGTGTACCGAATAGTTTAGAATACCAAATTATGACCTAATAGGATATTTGGACACTTAAGCTTAATGTGATTAATTTCACATTAGGATTCGAGTATAATTAAGGCTTAGAAATGAAAGTTTAAAATCTCATTTAAGATTTGAACACCGAAATAGAGTACAACGAATCATTAGGACGTAATGAGTATACACAGAAAAAAATGAATTAAAATATAACTTAGAATATAAAACCGTAAATTTTAAGTACTAAAAAGACTTATTTGTATTATAGGACACCTAGAGACAAAATCAGCTTGCGATTAAGAGATCGAGCGATCGAGCAAATCCAAGTAAGTTGGGCTATTGCTTATTGTAATAGATTACTAGTTTTGTAGTACTCGGAGACTTAGGCTTGTATATGATTGTGATTGTAAGTAGTTTACGCATGTGTTTGATTTATCTGAATTCGTGCTGAATTTATATTGTGAGTGATTTTGTGACTGATTGAATTGATATGAAATTGTTTGAACACCCTAAACGGAATTTAATCTTAGTCGACCCAAATAATTAATAATGTCATACATTGCAACCCATTAGGGGATCATAGGATTCTCCAACCAAATACCGACCCCTTCGAAAAGGATAGCGCAGGATTGCAAAATGGTCCCTTCTTCATCCTTAATCGAACTAAGTGACAGGAGAGGAGGTCACGGCGAGGGTGAAGTCAATGGTTTGAAGGTAGTCACAGGAGGAGCGAGGTCTTCATTGCACAAGCCTGGGTTTGATTGTGAGCTGCTGCATAACATGGAAACTCCTCAACCCGGATTGGAGCGGATGAAATTTCTCTGATTTCACAACCGACCGGATTACGTTATACGATGACACTTGATTGTTGCATTGCATGAAAATATTTGTTTGATAACCCTGTTTGTGCTTGTATGCATTCATGAGTCTCCAATTCAACTTACTGAGCTGTAGTTGCTCATACCCTTATAGATCCTTTTGCAGGTTCTGATTTCTGAACACTTCAAGTACTATGCCGCCCTACAATTTCCCAGAGGTTAGTCTGTTGGAAGCCAGGGGTGTAAGGATCAAGTTACTTAGTATAATGTGTAACTAGAGTGACCATGTAATTAAGGATGAAAGACTGATAGCTATTATGTAATATAGTGAACTGTTATGTTTATGTAAAACTTCCTAGGAAGCTCAGTAGACTTATATATATAATATTGTACATGTTATTAGAAATTTGCACAATTTATCATAATTGTAGTTTAATTGTTAATCGGACTGTTTACTTCAAAGCGAGGAGTCGTCGACACCTTGTGTAGGTCATGTCTATGGTAGGTACTGTGAAGCTAGTTACTATCATAGAATGGTTTACACGGCGGGACTATTGCGACTCTGCGACTTCGAGGCGTAACAGTTCCCGGTTGGTATCAGAGCGTAGTTTTAGTAAACTTGCTTTGAAGTATCATACTTTAAATAGATATTATAGGAGTAGTGAGACTGGGTAATATTAAGTGGGTGCTAAAAGATTGTATAATATAAGTACCCATAATCTTTAACATAGAAGATATTAATTGGTTTAAATATAATTACAGGGACGAAGGGGAGAACTAATACATAGTTGGATACAGTTTGGATGGAATGGAGACATATCCCCTATTGATTATAGGGTTAGATTACAGCGATTATTGATGGAATTAGCTTATTGGAACATCTTTAGGACAGTTGATGAGAGCATTGATAAGTTTCATGATCAAATGTACTATAGTTGGAAGGATGAGTGGCCATGGATGGAGATGAGTTTAGGACCTCAATATAATAGACATACTGCTATACCAGCTTTTGAGCAGAGGTGGTTTGAGATAGAGGGAATTATAAACTTGATGATGCCTTTACGATATTTTCCCGCTAGGTTAGAGGATGGGAGACCATACCCAGCTGATATTGCACACATCCCTGCTGACATTCGATACATTCCCACACAGTACCCACCAGGGATTATTGATTGATTTCCTCAGTTTCCAAAGCCTGCTGGGGATGGTATAGAGATACCATTGAACCCTAGTCCTGAACCTGAACCTGAGATACCAGGACCACCACCAGAAAACCCACCTCCAGTTGAACCCCAAGAGGATGGAGTTCATATAGAGGATAACCCTGAGGAGGACCCAGAAGAAGAAGAAGATCCAGAAGAAGAAGAAGATCCAGAAGAAGACCCTGAGGAGGAGAAAAAGAACGAGGATGAACCTGGTGTAGACTTAAATGCCTTAATCATGCAGGTGATTGCAGACACCGAGATAGCTGGAATAGGAGCTGGTAACCCAGTTGAGTCAGATGATGATGATGATGTGCAGGAGGTGATTGTGATCCCTGAGACTCCAGAGATAGTATATATAGACTCTGCATCAGATAGTGAGCATGAGGATCATTCGGTAGGAGGCCATATGGGTCATGATCCCTTTGATGGAGTAGCTGCTACGGATTCAGATGAGGACCAGCTTAGTTAGATGACTGACTTGTTTGGTTAGGTAGATTTTTAGATATGATCCAGTAGCGATTTTGATGGAAACTGATGTATTTTAGAATCTTTTAATGTATTTTGACTTTTGATGTACTTTTTAGCTTCTGGATCAAGTTAGATGTACGCTGTAAGTAAGTTTGATCTAGCCAATTGATGTAACCTTTTGTCTTGTACAGTTGTAAAGATTGAGTCTGTACTAGATTATGTAAGGAATGATGTAATTGAGTTGTAAATTTGATGTATGTATTTGAAAGTTATCGAGTTGTATCTTTTGTTTTAAAGTTGTAATAGTAATGATGTAAGGTTGAATGAAATATATAGTGGAAGTTAGATTTCTAAGTACGTTGACTTTAATATTATTATCATTACTATTTGATATGAGTACATATTGTAAGCATTTATTTATTTATAAACATTCTCTAAACAAAAGTACGGATAACTTATAGATAGATATGAATGCAGGATTATAAGTTAAACTAGTAAGCGATTATGGCTGAAGCTGGAAACGGGAATAGTCAAGGAGGAACTGAAGGGAATCAAAACCCTCCACTACGAGCACCATCACCACCAACAGAACAACATAGACAAGATTTACCCCCGCCGCCTCCACAAGAAAATATGCCTATTGGACAAATACTTGCCAGTATGCATATGATGATGAGACAGTAAGGAATGTTGATTCAACATCTTATGACTGGTGGTAATGTGGGAAACAGAAGACCCCAAGAAGTTGAACAACGAATAGAGCGACCTCAAGAGGTAAATAAACTTCCCGAGTTTATAAAAGCCAACTGTTATTTTGAGGGGGGGATGGGTAGGCCAAATGTAGCTGATGACTGGTTAGCCCAAGTTGAACGGAGTTTTGAGGCTTTTAGAGTCCCTGAATCCCAAAAGTTATTTTATGGTACGTTTATGTTAAAGTTAGCTGCGAGAGTATGGTGGGACTTGAGAGAAAGGTAACTTGGAAATAACATTAATTGGCAACAATTTAAGGAGGAATTCAGGAAGGAGTATTTTCCTCATAGTGTGCAAAACCGAATGGTGCGAGATTTGTTTAAACTGAAGAAGGGAAGTATGAGTGTAACCCAGTATGAGACTAAGTTCAACAGATTGCTACAATATGTACCTGGCTCATACCGAGATAATATTGAGTTGAAGAAAGATTTGTTTCCGACCGGATTTGACCCCACAATGTGCTGTAAGTTGTTGGATTATGGTTTCACCACTTGCAATGAAGTGGTAGATAAAGCAAGACAACTGGAAGATAATAATGTAAGGATGCAAGCAATGTGGAGTCAAAAGATCAACAGAGGATATCAACCAAGTCCATCATTTAAGAGGGCATATCCTAGTGCCTCTAGTAGCAGTTTTGGGCAGAAAAGAAGGAGACCAGTAACTCTGGCTAGTAACCCAGCGCAATCAATACCTAGTTTGAGTTTTTATGACAAGGATGGAAATGTCAAATGCTAGAAGTGTAGTGCAAATCATTTTCCAAGAAATTGTGCTCAGCTTAAGGGAAAATGTTTTATATGTGGAGACCCGAACCATATACTGAAGGCATGCCTTAAGATGAAATTAGTAAAGTGTGATAAATGTGGTAGAAAAGGCCATTTCTCCAGGTATTGTCCACAGTTTGTACAAGGAGCTAAGCGAACAGAAGGTATTGATAACACCACTACCTTCTCTAGAGGATATGGAAATTGAAGAGAATGAGAATTTCTCAGATTTTATGGAGGAGTACTATCATGATGATGTCGAGGAGATCATGGGAGTTGAAGAAGAAAATGATGAAGGACTTGTAACTGGTACGTACTCAAACTATCTATTGTAATAATAATTCTAAGTGTGAATTAAATTGAAATATTTACATTTTAAGATTTATGAATGTTAGTGTAGTTGGTAACCATAGTATTAGTACATTCCAGGACATGTGCTGATAAATGGACAACCTGCTTTTGTGCTATTTGATACTGGTGCATCTCATTCCTTTGCAAGTCAGAAATTTGTAAATGAACAAGAGATTAGTGTGGTTACTGTTAATATAACTTACACAGTTAGAACTCCGACTGGGGAGAAAGTAACAACACGAGAAGTAGTAGCTGATGGTAGAATAAAAATTCAGGAGAAGGAGTATCCTATAAGTCTTATAATATTACCTTTATAAGGTTATGATGTCATAGTGGGAATAGATTGGTTATCTAAGAATAAAGCCATTGTGGAGTGTAGAAATAAAATTATCACTCTTAATGAGGGAGAAACGATATTTTAAGGAAAGGCTGGTGGAATTAGGTTGAATTTATTAGTGATGGAGATATGTGATGAACAAATGGAGACAAAAGTAAAGGAGGATGATTGGAAATTTTGTTGGGTGTTTGCTGTGGATGTAAAGAAGGAAATACCCAAGGTAGCAGACATACGGGTAGTGAACGAGTTTCTAGATGTATTTCCGGAGGATTTACCAGGTTTAGCCCTATCCCGAGAGTTGGATTTCACTGTAGAATTAGTTCCTGGAACTGAGCCTATTTCCTAAGCTCCATATTGGATGTCACCCATGGAACTTCAGGAACTAAAGAAGCAACTTCAGGAACTAAAGAAGCAACTTTAGGAGCTATTGGATAAGAAGTTTATTCGACCGAGTGTTTCACTATGGGGAGCACCGGTATTGTTTGTAAAAAAGAAGGATGGTACTATGAGATTGTGTATAGACTATCAGGAGTTAAATAAGGTTACCATTAAGAATAGGTATCTTTTACCTCACATTGATGACTGGTTTGACCAACTCCAAGGTGCAACTGTGTTTTCTAGAATAGATTTAAAATCAGGATATCATCAATTGCGAGTTAAGTCAAAAGATGTGCATAAGACTGCATTTAGAACTCGATATGGTCATTATGAATTTTTGGTGATGCCATTTGGCCTAACGAATGCTCCGGTTGTATTCATGGACCTGATGAATCTCATATATCAACCATATTTGGATAAGTTTGTTGTGGTGTTTATTGATGATATTTTGATTTATTCAAAAACCAAGGAGGAGCATGCAAAGCATTTACGATTGGCATTACAGAAGTTGAGAGAGAATCAATTGTATGCCAAGTTAAGTAAATGTAATTTTTTGTTAGATAGAATTTCTTTTCTAGGTCATATTATATTTGGCGAAGGAATCTCTGTAGACCTTGATAAAGTGAAAGCAATAATGGATTGGAAGCAACCAACCACAATGACTGAGATAAGGATTTTTCTGGGTATGGCTGGATACTATTGACGGTTCATAAATGATTTTTCCAAAATTGCCAAACCGTTGACTCGATTGACCCAGAAGGATGTAAAGTTTGAATGGAGCGAAGATTGTGAAAGGAGTTTTCAAGGAAGTGAAGAAAAGACCGGTTACAGCACCAGTATTAACATTACCTGATCCGGATAAGCCTTATAATGTGTATAGTAATGCTTCACGGAATGGATTAGGTTGTGTATTGATGCAGGATAGAAAAGTTGTTGCCTATGCATCAAGACAATTGAGGCCACATGAGAGGAATTACCCAACTCATGATTTGGAGTTAGCAGCTGTAGTGTTTGCCTTGAAAATTTGGAGACATTATCTTAATGGACAACGGTGCGAGATGTATACTGATCATAAGAGTTTGAAATATTTCTTTACTCAGAAGGAGTTGAATTTAAGGCAAAGAAGGTGGTTGGAACTGATTAAGGATTATGATCTGAATATAAATTACCACCTTGGAAAGGCCAATTTGGTGGCGGATGCTTTAAGTCGAAAGAATTATGAACAGGTGGCCTTACCGTTAACACCTCAACGTGAATTAATGCATGAATTTGAGAGGATACAAATTGGGTTTGATTGGTGTGAACCTAATAGCCATTTGATGAACTGGGAATTGCAACCTACTCTACTAAAGAGAATAAAGCAAAAGCAAGAGAGAGATAAGGGTCTGATGGAGATAAAAGAGAAATTAAGTTATGGAGATAAAAGAGAAATTAAGTAATGGACAGGACCCTAATTTTAAAGTGGATGATAGAGGTATAATAAAGTTTAGAGGAAGAATATGTGTACCACAAGATGCTGACATAAAGAAGCAAATTTTGGATGAAGCACACATTATAGGTTATACTGTGCACCCAGGAGGAAATAAAATGTACCAAGATTTAAAACTCATGTATTGGTGGAATGGGATGAAGAGAGAAGTGGCACAATATGTATCAGAATGTATGACGTAACAACAAGTTAAAGCAGAACACTAAAGACCGGGTAGATTATTACAACCTTTAGAAATACCGAGATGGAAATGGGATCATATTACCATGAACTTTGTGGCAGCATTACCAAGGACTCAAGTTGGATACGATTCCATTTGGGTAGTCCTGGATAGACTAACAAAGAGTGCACATTTCTTACCTTATCAGACGGGTGATTCAATGGAAAAGATGGCTAGGTTGTATGTCCAAGAAATAATAAGGCTACATGGTGTTCCTGAGAGTATAGTTTTTAACCGAGATAGTTCTTTTGTATCCAAATTCTGGGAGAGTTTACATAGAGCTTTGGGTACAAAGTTGCAGTTTGGTACAGCCTGTCACCCATAAACAAATGGGCAATTTGAGCGAACAATTCAAACTCTAGAAGATATGTTACGAGCTTGCGTGTTGGATTTTGGAGGTGATTGGGATAAATATTTACCGTTGATAGAATTTGCAGTTTTGGACTTGCCACGACCTGATTTTGATTAATCTTATCCTCTTCTGATTTTTCCATAATTATTTTATAATTTTCTTTAATTATTTACTTAGTTTTTGGCCAATTTAGATAATTTCGCGTATTTTTATCTACATGTAAATACATGTAGGGTATACGTGAACATTCCTAATTATTATTTTGGTCATTCTAAAATTTTTAGTATACATATAATCTATCTCTACTAATTTATTAGTTATTAGATTACATTTTCGCATTTTTAGTAATTAGTACTTATTATGTTTAAAATTTGAAAATTTTATAGTCTCCTATTTTATTACTTATTTTCTTAAATTCAAATTTACGAGGTCAGTTTTACTAATGTTTCTTTCGTTAGTTTATAATTTGGGGTTTGATCGGATTCCTTAACCGATCGTTCAAAACCTTATTTTCTAAGTTCAATCCTATGGTCAATTGACTTAACTTTGGGGCTTACATTCTACCCCCCTTTAAAATAGTTTCGTCCTTGAAACTACTGTATATCCATGTATTGCTTACTTGCTAAGATTGATAGTTTATATATTACTATTATTCTAAAAATCGAACAACCTATAAGTAATACTTTGTCTTCACTACATTTAGCTTTACTTTAATTTCTGAGTCTAGACCTTCATTAGGTCGTATCTTTACCTACTCCATGTCTCAACTCTTGAACTTCTGAACCTGATTATCCAGTATTTTTGGGGGTTACTTCATAACCTTAACTCCCATCTTCCATTCTACTGAGTTATCATTAAATGAAACTTCTGTGTAATCTACTAATTAAATTCCTTAATTGCTTTCTCATTATCATTCCACTTCTTCTCTACTTGGACCTTTACTCAATCTCTTAATTTCCTTCCTTTGCATTCCTTATCTTAGTATCAATCAAGGCTTATTTCATTGTTGTCGTCTCCTAGTCATATCGTATTATCTTATAACTCAGCCTTATGACCTTACAAATTTTCTTATTGGTTTATTCTCCATTTATTCCTTGTTTGATTGTTTCTTAAGTTTTATTTATGATTCTAAATTCACTGTATATCATCCCCCTTTCCTTTCATCCAAAATCTTCCACTCAAATGATTATATCACTGTCGTAGCTTCTCATTTGTTCTTTATACAGCTTAGCATAGGATCAATAGAAGCAAATTTGGCAAATCTCGACACTTCTCCATCTCGAATTCAAATGAGATGGTTAACGACTCAATTGACTTGACTCGACTCGACTCGACTTGTCTTGACTTGAAAAGGATAAATATGACTATTGACTGATAGACTCAACAAAAGAGACAGTATTAAGAAGGACTGACTACTTGACAAAACATGACACAACAAGATATACTAACCAGATAGACAAAACATGAGACTCAACAACAACAATTGGACAATTCAGATTTGCCATGTTCCTGTTGGATTACCTATTGCAATTGCTAATATGAAGTACATTGTAGTTTCATAGCTTCTTCGTATATTAGATTACTTCAATAGATTTTTTTCTCTAATCACCAATTCAACATTTCTAATATCCACTAAAATCTCTTCTCCAAATATAATGAGCTTAATGAAAACGTATTCTCTCCTCCGAAAATCACATGTCTTCTATTTCAATATACTACTTATGATCACTCAACATCAATAATGCTATCCACAGATACTTTGTATACCAAAATACTATTGATAGATAACACTACAAGCGTTTTCATATATAGTTGGCATGCACTTCCTTCTCCCAATTCTGTAAATGCAATTTATACACTGATCCTATCTTGATGCCCTTCCAATCTAATATTATTTTAGAAATTGACAGTCACTCCTCAAACTCTTAAGGCCTCATTCACAACATCCAATATAGAGTTTCAACCATAAGTTTGATTCTTGATTGACTTAATCATGAAATTCAACTATTCCCAAAATAATCTTCAGAAATACATTTAAACCCTTATATGTTACTAGTAGATCCAATACTTATTAGTATTTCTTTCGATCTCTCTTTTTATAGATATCAACTAACTTCTCATAATCCACCATCAGTAGCTTTCCTTTTTAATTCCTTCAATATAAATTCTAACTGATAAGTAACGATAATCTCAATCACCGTAAATCATTTTCCATTCACTAGTTTCTAACTTTATAGGGAAGGAATACCTCAATATCATCATTGTACTTGCATTTTATCCATTTGTATATTCTACAGTGAAGGTACTCATCAACCAATCTTTTTTTTTTTTATTCATACTTATCATCATTCAATTAAAATCAAGGAAGAGTCTTTCAATGAAATCACTACTTATCTTCAAATCCCTTTAAGCTCGAATCCTTGAATACTATCTGTGATTACCATTCCTTATCCTAATTAGTTTATTAATAGATAACTGTCTCATAAAATTTACATTTTGGAAAGTTATACCTTTTTAGATTGATCCTTAAAATAACTAAGTAACTGTTAATTAAAAGTCCTAATCATCTCTAACTTGTTACTTTAATTTTTAACCACCGTCATTCGTTACTCATCCTACTACTATTATAGGGTATTTGGTTACATATTCAGTTGTAGTTTACGTAGCAATCTTACTTCATTTCTTATGTATCTATAAACAATTATAAATACCATATAATGATATAACTCCACCTGTCTCATCACCACATAAAGATCTCATGGTCCATTTCATATTCATTTGGCTTCACTTACACTTAATTATGACTCCAAACTATAATTCTCTAATTCATGATTCACTAAAGTCCTAAGAATTTTTAATCTGATTATAACCTCATAGCACTATTCCTTCTACTGTACTTACACATATAGAGGACTTCCAAGATTGACTACCAAAATACATTTAATCTTTTCACACTCCTAGCTATAAATATGTCAATCATCATTGCATTTGCACATGTCCAACAGAATACTCTTTCATCTAGAAACGCAATTATATCCATTAAGAGATCGTTAGGATATCTACATATATGAATAACTAACGTAGAATCAATTCTAATTTTTCGAAATGCATGATCAGCTATCATACCATATCCATAATTCAAATTACTTATAACAGCTATTCATTCAAAAGAATTCCACTACATTTGTCTTCTAATTAATATTATTTCCACTTGCTGATTTAATACTTTATACTTCCATAAGAAAATCAGAAATAATGATCACTTCACATATCATATCATCATCAAACTCTTTAATGTTGTTATCATCTGTCATCTCCTACACTACATTTTCATTTTATATAAGGTTTACTCCTAAATTAGGTGTTGATTATACCTCTAGTATAGGTTCTGATTCATTTCTGAATCGATTTCTAACTTTTCTCTCTCAATGTTTATGTCTTTCTAGAATCCATTTCTCTACCACGCTTTATTTTACTTCAAATTATACTACCTTATATTTATACTAAGCACTAAGCTAAGATCCTCTCATAAATCCTATAAGTTTCGGATTCACCTTAATTTTCTATACATATTACCATATCTCTCTTGTTCCAAAACTCAAATTCATTTCTACTATTGTTCATGAGTCTTGTCACTTCATCACATCACACCGATTACAACACAAATTCATCAATAAGCTTCTTAGGAATTTCATCCACAATATTAGCATATCCCACCGATCAATTCTATCAAAATTCTTCACATCTCCACTCTATATTAATTCAAGGATTCTTCTTCATTCTACTTAAATCACGTAAATAAACCACCAATTCTTATAAAGTACTTCTAAGATCGGTCATCAAAAACACATCCAATCCTCTTTTATATTTTACTCACAAGAGTATATTACATTATAGCATATGTACATATCTAAGTATATATGTCCATTAATGAGCACTACTGTATCTATTAAACGATCAATAGGATCCTAACTTATATGAATAACTAATCAATTCAATCTCCTAACAAAAATATAATCAACTAGTACATTGTATTCATCATTCAAATTTCCACCACATTTATCTTCCCATTCATTGAATATCATTTCCATTTAGTGATTCAGGACACGATACTTCACATAAAAAAAATCAAGAATAGTAATCATTCCATATACTTTATCATTGCTAAACTCCTTGGTATTATTATCAGCTGTCACCTCATTTACTGTATTCTCATGCTATATATAATCTTAATCTACTTCAACTGATTCAGGAAAATGTGAAAGCTATTTAATAAATCTTTGGGGTCAATCATCTAAAGAAATATAATGTGCTAGTTGCAATACAAGTCATATTAACAGAATAGGATATCTCTTTTCTATTGTTACTACACATATCTTACTAGCATCGCTTGAATTACAATTTTTCACTTCCAAACCATCCTTATTCAACAAGTCATATCATATGATTCCCATTATGCCAAAACTCAGATTGATCTCCATTATTGTCCATAAATCTCATCACTTCTCATCAATATCCACACAACTCCATTAACAAACTCCTCAGTAATTTCGTTCATAAGATTAACATATCCTAACTAACCAATTATAATATTGTTCTCCACATCTCGATTTTGGATTAAATAAGGGGTTCTCCTTCATTCCACTTAAATCACCTCAGCTAATCACCTATTTCTCCATATGATCCCATCACTAGAGCTAAATTTGAGTAACTCCTATATCAATGTAGTGTTATAGTCACTACTTATCTTATAATTTGTAGTACGATATTTTAATATCCATTTGTTTCTACCCACTCTCAATGTACTCCTAAGATGTCTAATTCTTTTAATTATTCATTTCAAAGCGAGTTCACTAGAACTTTGCTCTGATACCAATTTAGAACTGTCATGCCCCAAAGCGGCAGAGTCGTAACAGCCCCGTTGTGTAAACCACCCTAAGATAGAAGTTGGCCTTACAACCGATATCTTAGACCTGATCTACACAAGGCGTCAACGACTAACCCGCTTTGAAGTACACAGTTTGTAATTTAAATAAATCATTTATCTAAGAAAGTGAGGAAATGTATATATTCACTATAATTTAGTGATTTCAATTATCGTTTGCAATTTAGAATTGTCACGCCCCGAAGCGGCAGAGTCGTAACAGCCGCGCCGTGTAAACTACCCTAAGATAGAAGTTGGCCTTACAACCGCTATCTTAGACCCGATATACACAAGGCGTCAACGACTAACCCGCTTTGACGTAAACAGTTTGTAATTTAAATAAATCATTTATCTAAGAAAGTGAGGAAATATATATATTCACTATAATTTAGTGATTACAATTATCGTTTGCAATGTTTCTCCGAAATATATTTCCTAGTTATTACATTAAAAAAAAATGAGAAGCTCTAAAGTAAAAGCTTAAACCTTAAAAATATATGTTCGTTCTTCAATATTTTTCCTCACTCCCCAGGATCCAGCAGTTGCTAGCTTCAGAGTAGTTGTGGCCGCTTCTTAGCCAGCACCTACACGATGTCTATAGGGATGTGAGCAATCACAGCTCAGTAAGTTAGGACGGAGGACTTAAAACTATACCATACACATAACAAGGTTTTCAATCACTTATTAGGTGCAATGCATGTGCAAGCAAATGCCATCGCACGACGTTGTCTGGCTCGTCATGAGATTAGAGAAATTGCGCCCACTCTAATCCGGGTTGAGGAGTTGCCGTTAATGCAACAGCTCACGACCAAACCCAGGCTTGTGTAATGGAGACCTTGCTCCTCCCGCGACTACCTTCGAACCACTGTCTTCACCCTCGCCGTGACCTCCTCTCCTGTCACTTAATTGGACCGAGGATGAAGAAGGGACCATTTTACAATCCTGCGCTATCCCTTCCAAAGGGGTCGGTATTTGGCCAGAAAGTCCTAAGTTCCCCTAACGGGTTGCCATACATGTCCGATTATGATTATTGGTCGGATATTTGATTAAGTCCAGTTGAGGGTGATCAATCCTTTCATACAAATCATACAATATGTGCCAGAGTAACAAATAGAATCATAGCATCACCCATAATCAAACACATGCGCACATTCAACTATCTAACACGCACATTCAACTATCTAACAAGCACAACCAAGCATAATCTTAAGCCCCCAAAATACAGCATTGTATTAATCCCAACTTACCTCAACTCCTCGCTCACTCACTCGAGGTCCGATTTGCTCAGGCCATCGCCGATCATCCCTATAACACGAACGTGGTTTCAGTATTTCATATAATATTATAAGTCCATCTTATCCTATAACGCTTATTGTTAGGTTTTGTTTAAGGTTTAATATGCCTAATTATCTAGGTATTAAGTCTTTTATAATTATTTTAGGTTTAGGTTTAGGTTCGGGTTCCGCATCGATTTCTAAATTATATTCTAGTTCAATTTCTAGGTACTGTTTTGTACCCGGACCCTAGAATTTTGTTTCAACTCATAATGTAAAACTAACCACATTTTTTCCAGATACCCTAAATACGATCATTATCCTTAGTCAGCATTTTATTCTATCCGGTACACTTAAATCCGTATTAGTGTACCGAATTTACTCATGTTGTGAGAAATTTTTACATTTTCCATATAATTACCTAAAATTGAATTTTGTTTCAGATTTGTTATGTTCTGATTTTCATTATTTTATTATCTAATTAAGCCTAATTTTTCCATATTTAGTAATTTTTAATTCTACATATTCCTAATTTTCTATATTTACCACATAACACCTTCATTACTTACACTTAACACTCCATAGATTAGGATTAGGTTTCCACATCAGAGATTAACATCTCTAAACATCTAATTACTATCTAAATCAGTAATTAATATCCTAATCACTTAATTAACTCCAAATTACCCAATTTTTCCATCATTTTAGGGCTAAAAATTAACTTAAAAATTTTAAAAATTAATTTTAAAAAAATGGCTTCACAGTACTATTCTATATCACATGAGCATCTTACAAAAAAAAATTGAGCTCCAAATTACACTCCTAAGGTCATTTATTTCTAAACCAAAATGTGCTCGGTTTTGCATGATTTCTTAAGGACAGAATATCACAGGACATGTTTTCATCAAAATAATATTTTTCCTACAAACTACATATAAAAATATACTAGAATAACAAAATTCATAATTTTCTAATCCTATTTACTATTTTTTCAAAATTATACAAGAATCGGGCTGGAGATCAGACTCACCGATTTGGGTGGCTCCGGCCACCACGGGCTGCCGTGGCCTTGTCGGCCGGCCTAGGCGCTTCCACCACCGTGTGGTGGTGGTGGCAGTCCACTTCTAGCTGCTCGTCTGGTGTGGGTTCCCTTTAAAATCCCTAATTGCACAGTTTTTTCTAATTTTTTTTCTAAACCGAATTTTTCTCTCAATTTTTGCCTCTCTCTAATTTTCTCTAATTTGTATCTGGCCAAATGAGTTCCTGGATTTTTTCTGCTATTTATAGGCATTTGCTGTAATTAATATACATTAATTTGACAAGACTTTGCCCATTTTCCTTAATTTTTGGCTTTTAGGTTGTCAAATTTTTATTAGCTAATTTTTCTTTTGCAGCTTTAGACTTGCCACGACCTGATTTTGATTAATCTTATCCTCTTCTGATTTTTTATGATTTTTCTTTAATTATTTACTTAGTTTTTGGCCAATTTGGGTAATTTCGCGTATTTTTATCTACACATAAATACATGTAAGGTATACGTGAACATTCCTAATTATTATTTTGGTCATTCTAAAATTTTTAGTATACATATAATCTATCTCTACTAATTTATTAGTTATTAGATTATATTTTTCGCATTTTCAGTAATTAGTACTTATTATGCTTAAAATTTGAAAATTTTATAGTATCATATTTTATTACTTATTTTCTTAAATTCAAGTTTACGGGGTCAGTTTTACTAATGTTTCTCTCGTTAGTTTATAATTTGGGGTTTGATCGGATTCCTTAACTGATTGTCCAAAACCTTATTTTTTAAGTTCAATCCTATGGTCAATTGGCTTAACTTTGAGGCTTACAGAAGACCCTTGGAATTTGAAATTGGTGATCATGTTTATATTAAAATAAGCCCATTCAAAGGACTCAGACGATTTGGTTCAAAAGGACCCAGACTGGAGGGTGTACAAGGAAGTCTTACAACTCCTTAAAGGTTGTTGTACACTGGAGGGGTCTATTTAAAACTCTTTGGATTCTTGAGGATTTTAAATAACTCAACGCATCTGTCAATAGAAACAAATATGCTCAGTGGAGCTACCATACTAGTGAGCTTCTATACATCTATGACCAAGGAAGGGCGGTTTATATCCCTGATAGCCTGTATTTTCTCAAGGTTAGCTTCAATTCCTCTCTAAGTGACTCGAAAGCCAAGAAATTCGTCGGAGCTAACCCTAAATACATAACTTTGGGGGTTCAATTTCATATCATATTTTCTCATCTAGTCGAAAGCTTCCTACAAGTCCTTAGCATGATTGCCAAGCTATTTGCTCTTGACTATCATGTCATTGATGTATACCTCTATGTTCCACCTGAGTTAGGGCTTGAATAACTTGGTCACCTTACGATGATATGTTGCCCTAACATTTTTAGGACTTAAGGGCATGACATATAACAGTATGTGCCAAAGTCAATGACAATGGAGGTATGGACTTGGTCCTTCGAGTCCATCTTAATCTTATTATAGCCTAAGAAGGAGTCCATGAAGTTGAGCAAAGCGTATCCTAATGCGAAGTTGGCCAATTGGTTGATCTTAAGTTGAAGGGAGCAATCTTTTGGGCAAGCTTTATTAAGATTGGTGTAATTAATGCACCTATACCACTTCTTAGACTTCTTCTTGACCAACACTACATTAACCAGCTAGGTCGAATGCTTCTCTTCTCTAACGAAGCCAGCTTTAAGTAGCTTCTACACTTCTTCCTATATAGCAGCTCGTCTTTCCGGTGTGAAGTACCTCTTTTTTTGTTTGAAAAGCTACACATCAATATTAATATTGAGGCTATGGGTTGTAAGGTCAAGAGAGATCCTAAACATGTTCGACACCGACTAGGCAAACTTATCTAAGTTGACCCGTAAGAGGGCAACTATCTCCTCCTTTACCTCAAAAGGGGTTTTGATCCTGACCTTACTAGTCTGGTCAGGAAAGACGCCAATTTGTGCCTCTTGTATTTTCTCACTCAGCTTCTCCTATAAGTCAATCTCCAAAGCAAAGACACTATCAACTTTGGTAGCCTTAACATAAAGCTCTCAAGAGAGCTTCTCATTGTACCTGCAAATTCCGGGGTAGGGAACTTAGCTTTAAGGTGAAAGGATAAGGTGATGACCCTAAAGGCATGTAAGCTTGGTCGTCTCAAGATAGCATTATAGGGAGATGGGCAGTCAGCTATGATGAATTCTATTGGTTGTTGTGTAGTATTATCGCCATCGCCAAGCTTTATGTCGAGAGTAATGATACCCTTAGCTCAAATGGTTCCCCCATTGAAGCCAACGAGATTATGGTGGTAGGGCTTCATTTTGACAATCAACTTATTTCTCATCCTCTCATATGTATGCATGAAGAGGATATCGGTGAAGTTGCCAATGTCTAGCATAATCTTAAGGACCTTAAAGTTTAGAGTTCTTCCCCTGATAACAAGGGCATCTTGATGAAGGGTATCTACCCCTTGCACGTCCTCGTTGAAGAATCAAATTGAAGTATTAATCTTTTACCTCTTCTCTTTAATAGCTAACACTTCAGATGGGGCATTAGCCAAGCTGTTGATACTTGGTTGGCTCCTTAGGTATGGCCCTTCAATGATTATGTTGAAGACGCTGTTGGGGACTTGGTGTAATACCTCGAGTTTTCTAACTAGTTCAATAAGCCTAGGATCCCAACCCTTAAATGTAAGGCGCCAAGTTATATTATCCGTTTTATTTCAAACTTCACAACAAGGCTAAGTTTCTAGATGTTATATCTAGATGCTCGGGTATGTTTAACCGGATGAAGAATTGGAAAAATATAGGATATCGGTACCGATGTATGTTACATATATGAGCATGGCAAGGATTTCCTACATAAATAGTTTATATTGATAACTCGAGTTATGGGATTGAATGTCCTATAGTATTGATCTTTGTGAACATGTGTTATGCTTGTTCTGTATTTTATTTTATCCACTCTCACTTAGCTCACAAAGAGCTAAGGGGATACTTGTATATTCTTAGGTTATGAAGAGAATTGACAAGGCAACATCGGTTAAGAGAAAAGTCCTTTAAGAGTATATAGGATGGAGTCAACCACTTCTGAAGAAGTCTTGTTGCATTTCAATCTTAGTTCCATGAAAGATTTCTAAATATGAAATTAAAAAGAAAAAAAGTACTGTATTTTAGGTTTGGTTAAGTTTGACGAACATAATCTTTTGTATAAACAAGTGTAAAGCTTAACTCTGTTGTAGTACTCTTTTGTTATAAATAAAACTTTTATTGAATATAAACAGGTATTTCTGTATGATGCTACATCCCATGCTATGCCGAGATATGACACTTGGTCATTATAGCGGTCATCACTTTGATCTACTCAAGCATCCTCAATCCGCCACCTCCAAAGCACCATATATTCATCATCATTGGAACGATCGTCGTTCCTCTATTGGGCCACATATTCGTTGAAGTAGCCTCAATAAATAGCATACTCAATTGTGTTGTTTAGCTGGAAGCACTCCTCCATGATGTAGCCATAGTTGTCATGAAACTAATAATACTTGTTCAACTTCTGTTGACTAAGGTTTGCCCTCATCTTAAAGGGCTTCTGTTGTAAACCTTTATTCCGTACATCAGCAAATACTTAAGCAATTAGTTGGTTCAGAAGTGTGTACTGTATGTAGATGGGAGGGGGAAGTGAGTTCTACTCAGCTCAGTGCTTCTTACTGCTCGAAGCTTCTCCTTCAACTTTGCTCGGAGTCCTACCATTAATGAAATCCTTCACGGACAATTTTTCTTTATCCTTCTTTCTGCCTAACCTCTCTCGGTCAGTGTCATACCTAGCGTAAATGTTTTCCTCTTGGTCTATGTATTTCTATGCCTTATTCCAGAATTTGGCTAAGGTCTTTAGCTCACTCTTTGTAAGCAAATGGAAGAAGTCTTTAGAGGGACTTATGTCGAGTTGCGCGGTATGCATTAGAACTCTCTCATTCAACTGAGGTATCTTAACAACGGCATTATTGAACCGAGCCATATATTCTCGTAGAGTCTCCCCTTCAATTTACTTGATTAAGTACAAAGACAAAGTGTCATTAGATGGGAGTTTGTTAGCCTTGAAGTAGAGACTAAACTTGCATGCTAACTCATCAAAGGAGCCAATAAAGTTCTCGATTTAATGGTTAAACCACATCTAAGTTATTTTCCTCACAATACCTAGGAAAGCCTTACAAATAACGCATCTCCATGACCAAGGAGGTTCATGAAAGTGTGGAAGTGGATGAGATGATCATCAAGATCACCAACATCATCATACAGGTCCATGATAGGAAGTTTGTTGATTGGAGGCAAAACTCTATCTTGGATACCCTTAATGAAGGGCGTTTAGTTACTAGCGACCAACTTAACGTTGTTAGCTGCCTTGCTCTCCTACTGCTTGGAGAGCCTCCCTACAATCACATGGAGCTCATTGAGGTTAGCATTGTCCGCCAGGTGAGCTCGGTACAGTATGTAAGTACTCCATGGGAGTCGGCCACCAGCTCATTACCAGTAAGGGTATGGTTGCTAGTAGCTGCAGACCACGCCTGTTGTTCTTGCATCGAGGGATCAATTGGTTGATCCCTACCATTTTGCTACTGTTGCTTTTGGTTCTCGTATCTAGTACGAGAATCGAAAGCCTCAAGCAAGCAGGTTTACCTGTTATGCTAAAGAGCATGGAGTAACCTATTTTGGGTAATAAACTCCTCAAGCAAGCGCTTTGCATGCTCCAAGCGCTGTTCAAGCATCTCCCTAGTTGGGGGCTAATTGTTAGTAAGTTAGTTATTCACCAATTGGTTGTTATCAGGCTTGTTGATGCGAGACATGCTGATTGGTTATTCCTACAAATGGTGTCAAATATCGTCTTTGTGTTTTTGCTGATAAAGATTAGTCGAGATTGAACTTTACACTCCTATATAAGCCTACAAGGTAGGGAATAATGAGGGATGCTAGAGTGTTGTCTGATAAGGCTAAACATAGTTTGATTTGGTACGGTTCACCCTCCTTTACTGAATCAAGCATGATATAACAATTCATTTTTTTTTTAAATCGAACTTAATTATACAGTTTGGTTTATAGATTTTTTGAACCTAATTGAAACCAATTTGGTCTAATTTGAACTATTTATGTTAAATTTTCGCTAAACATTTTTATCTCTAATAACATGTTTTCCTTTACATTAAACTTTTATATGTTTCTAATTAATTTCTCATATATTTTTTGTGTGTAATGATACTAAGTAAAAAGTTGTATAAGATTTAAACAAATTTAACTTAATTGAATAAGGAAAAGAGACTTTATTCTAACAAATAAATAATAAAGAAGGAGAAGTATAGTTTCCTATCAAAAAGCAATAAGAAGAAAATAAAAGAGACACATTAAAGAATAAAAAAAAAATAAGAGACACGTAAAAAGTATTAAAGTGAAATGTTTAATCTAAAAATATATAAGAAAATAATAATTTTAAAAAGAAAAATTTTTAAATGTGAAATTTCATATAGAACTTATTCAATTTAATCTTAATAATTTACCTAAAAATAAGATAAAGAAAAAGAAAATATGAAAATTTTGACGAAATCCATAAAGATTGACAAAATAATTGCATGAAATTATTTTTGTTTAACTAAACAGTTTAGTTTGTTTGCATTCGGTTCGCTTTTCAAAACCAAACCGAGAACTGTTTATATATAACCAAAGCAAATCGTGAGTAAACAGTTTGAAAAAAAAAAAACATTTTTTCAATTCTTTTTAGTTCATCTCGTGGTTTATAGTTTTTTTGCCCAGTCGTATTTTCGACTTAACCACTCCAATGCTTAAATCAGTAAGATGTATAAAGAAAATAAGAGTGTTTGAATGCAAAGAGAAGACTTAAGTACGCAAAATATCAAATAGTTTACTGTTGGATGATGGTTAAATATTTATACAAAAGTGGAGTCAGCGGTTAGGGAGCTATTAGTGGGTGAATGACACATCCACAAGTCGTAGATAGTCGACGTGACCTTGAATTGGAGAAAGCGATTGCTAATCAAGTTTTTGAGTCTTATCATTGTCTTTCAGTTTTTTAAGCTTGTAATGTATAAGCAGGCTATCTTGTGGGCTTAGGTTGAGGTGAACTAAATAAGTAAGAAGACCGAATCCAATTAGAGGAGAACTAGGTCATGAGTATAGGTAGCTTGTAATGTATAAGCTGTAAGCCAAACAACTAACCATTCGAGGTTTCGATCAGTTGAAAGACTCGATCGAACCTAAATTATAAAGTAAAAGTAGAAATATTAGTAAAAATGACCCCGTAAGCTTGAATTTAAGAAAATAAGTAATAAAATAGGAAACTATAAAATTTTCAAATTTTAAACATAATAAGTACTAATTACCGAAAAAAGGCAAAAAGTGCAATCTAATAACTAATAAATTACTAGAAATAGATTATATGTATACTACAAATTTTAGAATGACCAAAATAATAATTAGGAATGTTCACATGTACCCCACATATATTTACGTGTAGATAAAAATATGCGAAATTACCTAAATTAGCCAAAAACTAAGTAAATAATTAAAGAAAAGTATAAATTAATCATGTAAAAATCATAAAAAAAAAATCAAAAGAGGATAGAATGATCCAAATCTGGTCGTGGCAGGTCAGAATCTATAAAATAAAAATTAACCAATTAGAATTAGACAACATAAAAGCCAAAAATCAAGGAAATTGGGCAAAATCATGTCTAATTAATACATATTAATTACCAAAATCATCTATAAATAGGGGAAAATTTCCAGAACTCATTTGGGTAGTGAGGAATCAGAGAAAAAACGAGAGACTCAAAAATTTAAGAGAAAATCTAAAAAACAAAAAAAGAAAAGAAAACTGTGCAGATAGGGTAAGTGAACCAAACCCATACCTCACCACCACCTGGGATCGAGCCACCACTACCACCCCACTCCAGACCCATTGTCTAGGCTGGCCAACAATCTTGGACCGGGTTTGGACGACCAAAAAGTTTCGAACCAAGTGAGTCTCTTAATTACCCTCATTTTGTATAATTTAATAAAATTATTTATTTTACCTAAAAAATTATGAAACTTGTTATTATGAGTTTTTATTATATGTAGATTTAGGAAAAAATAGTGATTTAGTTTAATCACATCTAAAAATATAGGGTTCTTAACAAATTGAGCAAAACCGAGCATGATTAGAACAAGAAATAAATAGGCTTAAGAGTGTAGTTTGAAACTCAAATTTTTTTTTGTAGAATACTTATGTGATATAGAAAAGCGCTATGAAGTCATATTTCTAAAATTAATTTTCAAAATTTTTAAATTAATTTTTAGCCCTAAAATGATGGAAAAATTGGGTAATTTTGGGTTAATTAGGTTATTAAGATACTAATTACTGATTTAGATAATAATTAGATGTTTAGGGATGTTAACCTCTAATGTGGAAACCTAATCCTAGCCTTTGAAGTATTAAGTATAGTTAATTTAGGAAATTAGGTAGTTATTGTAAGAAATTAGTAATATGTGGAATTGAAAATTAATAAATCTAAAAAAATTAAGGTTATTTAAATAATATTAGAATAAAAATTAGAATAATATTAAATCTGAATTAAGATTTAATTTTAGGTAATTGTATAAAAATGTAAGATTTTCTTACATCTGGGATAAATTTGATACCCCAATTAGAAATAACGTGTACCGAATAATTTAAATTATTAAATTAAAACCCAATAGGATATTTGAACACTCGAGCTTAATGTGATTAATTTCACATTAGGATTCGAGCATGTTTAGGACTTAGAAATCGAACTAAAACCTAATTTAAAAATTGATGTGGAAACCAAACCCGAACCTAACCCCAAATATAGAATAATTGTAAAAGACTTAAGACTTAGATAATTAGGTATATTAAACCATAAACAAAACATAACAATAAGCGTTATAGGTTAAAATGAATCTATAATCGTCATATGAAAAACTGAAACCACGTTTGTATTATAGGGATGATCGGCGATGGTTTGAGCAAGTCGGACCTCAAGTGAGTGAGTGAGGAGTCGAAGTAAGTTGGGATTAATACGATGCTGTATTTTGGAGGCTTAAGATTATGCTTGGTTGTGCTTGTTAGATAGTTAGATGTGTACATGTGCTTGATTATGGATGATGCTATGATTCTGTTGTTGCTCTGGCATGTATTGTATGATTTGTATGAAATGGTTGATCACCCTAAACTGGACTTAATCAAATATACGACCAGTAATCATAATTGGACATGCATGGCAACCGGTTAAGGGAACTTAGGACTCTCCAGCCAAATACCGACCCCTTCGAAAAGGATAGTGCAGGATTGCAATTGGTCCCTTCTTCATCCTTAGCCGAACTAAGTGACAGGAGAGGAGGTCGTGGCGAGGGTGAAGTCAATGGTTTAAAAGTAGTCGCGGGAGGAGCGAGGTCTCTATTGCACAAGCCTGGGTTTGGTTGTAAGCTGTTGCATTAATGGCAACTCCTTAACCCGGATTAGAGCGAACGCAATTTCTCTAATCTCACGACGGGCTGGATAACATCGTGCTATGGCATTTGCTTGCACATGCATTGCACCTAATAAGTTGATTGATAACCCTGTTGTGTGTTTATGGTATAGTTTTAAGTATTCCATCCTAACTTACTTATGGTTACTCACATCCCTATAGACGTCGTGTAGGTGCTGATTAAGAGCCAGCAAACAACTACTCTGAAGCTAGCAACTGCTGGATCCCGAGGAGTGAAGAAAAACATTGAAGAATAAACACATATTTTTAAGATCTAAGTTTTTATTTTAGAATTTGTTTTCATTTATGAATAATGTAATAACTAGGAAATATATTACAGAAAAATATTGTAAACTTTAATTGCAATAACCGAATTATAGTTATATATATATATTTTCTCACTTTCTTAGGTAAATAATTTATTTAAATTATAAATTATTTACTTCGAAACGGATTAGTTGTGGACGCCTTATGTAGATCGGATCTAAAATAGCGGTTGTAAAGCTAACTTTTATCTTAGGGTAGTTTACACGGTGAGGCTATTACGACTCTACCGTTTCAGGACGTGACATAAGCAAGCTATCTTGTAGGCTTAGATTGAGATGAACTAGATAAGAAAAAAGACCGAATCCAATTAGAAGAGAACTAGGTCATGAGTATAGGCAGATCGACATGGGTTTAAGGGATCAAAACTTAAAATATCCTATCATCAATAGGAACTTTTGTTAAAGTTTTAGTAACAGTATTGATGTAAATATATATATGTATGTATGTACATACGTATTTTTTAGAAGATAAACACAATAGTCATATTAGAATGTTTGGTATTTAGAGCTTATAAGGGATAATGTCAATTTCTTGTAAATTCTTTCTTGGCGAAAAGAAATTTCCAAAAGAAATCGCTACGTCTTTGGAATACGAATCTCACTTAAATGAAAAAATAGAAAGAGGAAAAAGAAAAGGGAGGGGTTTTGGGTATCCGAAATGTTATTTTTCAGATGGTCCAGTGGGATCATGAGTCACCAAGTTGCTAAAATACAAAGCCTTTTTTCAGTACCAACGCCAAGTTCAGCTAGTGGGACATTGGGATCAACGGCCAAACAAGGCTCCTGAGCAACTAAAGAGATAAGGTAGGTAACAGCGAAAGGGGATTGGGTATAGGTTTAAATTTCAACCACTTCGCATACCCACTCATACTATACAAGCTATAATTAGGTGGTGGTACTCTATGATGGTTGACGTGCCGTATCCCTCGTAATTAAAAAAAAAATAATAATAATAAAGAGCAGGTCCTATTTGCGAGAAAAGATTTACCGAATATTAAGTTCTAAATATTATATACACCTAATGTAAAAATAACAATAAAATTTTAATATAGAATATATGTAATATATGAGCAACAGTTACTTTTAGAAACTTACTATTTCATTACAATACCTATATAAAAGCTTTATTGATAATTATATCTTGTGTGTATATATAATATATAATACCCAACGAATCTCTTTTTTCCTGCCTGGAACACTGCCAACCGAAAAAGAAAAAGGAGGCTCGGAAAGGAGTTTCCAATGGACCTACTGCATGCTATTAGGTCAATAAAGAAGAATATACAACCAATTACCCATTTGGAATGTGGAAACTCTATTCTTAGTCCCACACTGGACATTCTCACAAAATTTCCTAGAAGAAGGTGGTGATACAGCTAGTATGACATGGTTAATTAAGGATGATAAGAGTAAAAGATTTGCAAAGCGGTAATATCATGCATTTGGAACCTATCGGTCGAGATTCCAAAAGTAAAAAGAGTTTTGTAGGTTTCCTCCACTTTGTACTTCCCGCATGCTTGCACAGATGCCCACGAATACGATGTGGCGATTTTATCTAGATAACATTAATAGGTGAATTGAAGGTTTTTAAACGGTATTTCAATCTGTAATCTTGCTTAGTACACGTTCTGTTGTGTTTGTGTTCTGGAGGTGATAGTTGAGAGCTCTGTACAAGTATTGAATACTTAACAAAGAGTAAGAATAAGCATAAGACGGTGTTAGAAGATGTTTCCATATAAACACTCTAATATTTAAACCAACTGATTATTAAAAAACAGGAGAGAGATCAAAGTATATACAAGGATGAGTAAGTATAGGCCTAATCCTTTATTTATAAGAAATGAAGCCAAGTCAATTAAAAAAAAGTGAATGGTAGTATTAAGAGTATGTTCATAAATTTGCGAGAGCGATCTAGAGATAATTGTTGGCCTTCAACTCCTTTGAACCTTTCTTGTGTGGCTTGATTGGAGTTCTATGGGCGGGCCTAGACGACCTTAGACTCGAGGCTCAGGTCCTTAAAGATCTTTTGATAGGTGGGAGCTTGTGCTAAAGATTTAGAGAAGATCGGTAAGGTTTTCTCAATACTTAGTCTTGTTTTTGTAAGAGATGTCTGAATTACAAGAAGTTAAAAGCTCCGCTAATACTTTAAATAGATCAATCTGGATCCTATATTTAAAATGACTTATGGGTACGAATCAATTTCCAATTAGCTGATCCATATCTTTACGTAGCACGTGTCCCAATTTCCGATCATCTAAATTACTTCGAAAAGGACCGACCTATTTATTTGTATCGTTTGAAGTTGAAAGGAAGTTTAACCCTACCGAACTGGTCCTTATTCTTTTTTTTTTTTAGCGGGACAGACGGACAGTGATTACAAACAGGTTAATTTAATGGAAAGAAAAAGGGAAAATAAAAAACAGCAACAGTTTAAAGCCGATATGAGTTCCAAGCAAAGCTTAAAGGTTCTTACTACGGGAATGGTGAATGTTTGATTTGATATTCACGACCCGGTATGTAAGGGATGAATGGTGTCTTTTACATATACAGCTGGAGTCTACAGCTAGCCACACTTACTAGGAAAAGGCCCTGAAACGTTCCCCATTCCCCGATGCTTTGTTTTGTCTCTGCCATCATTTCCCAAAACTTATGTTTAGTATGCAGGAGTTGCGCGTGACGATCGCGATTCCCGACGTCATTCTTTTTCTTCCTGCGTGGAAACATATTTATAAGTTGAATTTTATACTATTGGAAATTCTGAAAGGGAAATTCAATTATATTTTTAAGAAGACAGAATCAGGGGCTCGTTTTTTTTTTTATATTTATTATTATTAATTTTATTTTTAATTAAATTATAATATTTAATAATTAAATATATATTTTTATAATTATTAATTATTTTATACTCATTTAATTTCATTCCATTTTATAAATATTTTTAAATATAAAATATTTTTTATCATTTCGCTCCTTATTTCATTCTAATCGATTTCATTCCATTTACTGAAATAAAATTGACAAACAACTATTTCCTTATTTGTTTTGATTTACAAAAAGTTTTATATTATAAGTGATGTTTATTTTACATGATATGAAATAAAGAAAGAATTTTTATCTCCCTTTTTTTTTTTATTAGGAGGATTGCTATTTTTCATAAAATATAAATTTTATTCTAGAATTATTTCTGATCATGAATGACAAAGTAACACTACAAGAATTTCTATTCTTTTCCTAACTTTGTAAATCAAACACGTTGTAGGGCCACAATTCACAAATAACTGGCGCTGATGGTTTAAAGGAAGAAAATGAATATATAGGTTGTCGCTGGTGGCCTTATCCACCCTCTATCCACAGGAATCTGGTATGGGCCCTTCACATTTATCCAGCTTTCTGTTTTCTTTAATTTTCTGCATTTTATATATTCTTGACATATTTATTTAATATATTAAAATGGGTAAATTTGTGTCGTTACGCTATTAATTTTGTTTTGGCTAATTTTTTTCCGCCCGGAATTATATCATCCCTGACATTTACTTGTGATATATATAGACGGCCAATTCTTTTCTTAAAGAAAAAGGAAGGAAAGGAAGAGGAAAGGACCAATATGATTCACGTGGAATTATGAATCTTAGTTATTTGAAAAATAACTATAATTATAAAGGTTGATATTTGTTTCCTATTCATACAAACATATGAAGTTATTACTATCGATTTTTTTTTTTTTCCCTTCTATTCGTGGGAGTAATTGATGAGTTGTTACTTTTTAAAAGGCCGAAAATAGGTGTGATTTTAAGTTTTTAGAATCATGAAAGCAATTTATTTTGATTTGAGGAGTACCCTAAAAAATAGTTTTTGTTATCTAAAACGAATATCGGCTACAGTCCTCAAAACTTGTACGGAAGTTCAAAGGCAAAAGCGTGGCACCATACAACATGTTGCACGACCGACATCATTCTCTGTTTAGTTTACATCGTAATTCGTAGCATGTGAAGTGCATCGAGGCCACTTCCCGAAACGTGCTATGTTTCCACGATTGACAAATGGTGCTGGAAATGATGAATGGAAATTTATGAAAAAGAATAATAATAAGGAAGAAAAAACAAACGAGAATACTTGATACAAAATTGAAAATATTATGAGGCTGGAGTTCACTATTGCCTTCTGCACTAATTTGTTAAGTGATGCAAATTAACCAAACATATTCTCAAACTACTTAAGTTCGCCCTAATGTTGACTCAAATCGATGTGAAATAGTTAAGTTGAATTCTAGTTAGAAATATTCGAATAGCTTATCGACTTGAATTGGAGGAATTACATGTTTAAAAATCAATTTTTTGTATTTTATCTATTTGAACTTAAACATCTTAAAAATTTTATTTAAGTTATTTATATTTACAAGTATTGTCTTCCATTAATGCCGTTAAATTTTTCATTTATTTGTGCTATATGACATATTTTGATTAGTCCACGTTTTTTATTAAATAAATATTATAATAAAATATCTTTAAAATAATAAAAAAGTAAAACACATATACATATATATATAATAATAAATATATAAACATATACTTTTATTGAAATTACAATAAAATTAAAAAAAAAAAATTAGAAAATTAAAAGAAGAAAAGACTAGAAAAAAAAATGGTTCCAACCACCTCAAATTATCATTGACCACCCCTTGACCTTGGGGTGGCTAGAGCCGATTTTTGTTTTTTTTTTTAGTTTTTTTATTATTTTAATGTAATTTTAATAAAAGTATATGTTCATATATTTATTATATATGTATTTATTATTTATTTTTTCTTTTTTATAAATTTTCCTCTTTTTTAGAATTTTTATTATTTATTTATTTTAAAAATAGTTTATTATAATATTTATTTAATAAAAAATACAAACTAATCAAAATGTACTGCATAATACAAATAAATGAAAAACTTAATGGCATCAACGGAAGTCCCTATTTAATAGTACTTGCAAACTTAGAGAATTTAAATAAAAATTTTGAAACTTCTACGTCTCAAACAAAAAAATCACAAAAAAATTAAGTGATGCAAATTAACCAAACATATCCTCAAACTACATAAGTTCGCCTTAGTGATGACTCAAATTGGATCCGAAATAGTTAAGTCAAATTGTAGTTAAAAATATTTGACCAGCTTATCGAATAGAATTTCTACGTAGGCTCAAATCCAATTTCAATATTAGTTGAGTTAGCAATATTATTTAAATCAAAGTAAAACTATTATAAAAATATTAAAATGAGTTTAATTAAATCAACATCAAACTTGTTAAGAATTACTTTGAATTATGTTCATAATATTTTAAGCTCTATTAAGTTAGAGCCAACTTCGAACCAAATTTAAGTTTTAATTTGAGATCCGTATAATATTATTTCAATTTGACTTGTTAGAACTCCAATAACAAATATTTCGCAAGATTCAATATAGTCTGAAATTTTGCTACAGCAATAAACGGAATTTCTCTTCTCGGTTCTTGCCACAGTTTTGGATACACTACAAGGTCTTTTCTTTTTATTTATTTCGAAATAAGGGGGAGGAGCCCAAGGTACAGCATTTGAAATGTACTTTAATAATTTACAAACATCTAAAAATCAATATTCTTATAGATACAACATTTTGAATTCAAGCCTTTTCTTTTTCTTTCTTTTTTTTTTTTCAATAAACAACACTCGACATCCATAGCACATCTTAATTACTGTTGATAGGGGTTTTTGACAAACAAGCTACTAGCTTATATTAAATGGCCTAATACTTATATTTATATCTAATAACTCAATATAGATACAATTTTTATCTACCCACTAAAAATTAAGAAGAAAACTCTTAGCTAAGAAATCTTATTTCGTTTTTCTCTCATTCTCATCATAACTTATGATTTATTTTAATCATAAAAGAATTGACTTAGATATTAAAATAATAAAAATTAAAACACCATCTGATATCTTTCATAATCGTTTTCAATCTTGCCGGGTAGCTGGTACCCATGTAATAGAACTGAGAAACCACCATCGACAGCTAGTACTTAGTCGGTTCATGGATCCTACAGAAATCGCAAACATAGATTTGGTTCGAACACGTGGATTTCAGTCTCTTCGAAAACATCCTATAAAGCTGGCAGATTTCGAGAAGGAATCCCATCCTTCGAAATATTCTAGCGTTTCTATATGCACTTATCGGTACCATCTGATCATGTGATAGAGCATTCTCGTGTCGAAATTATCTCCACCCGATTCAAGCGGTAGAGTCACTGACATTCACAATACATTCAAATCAAACCAATATATTGCTGATATACACAAGTAAAAAGCGTGCATTATATTTATATTTTAAAGTGTTCAAAATGGTTGAGTAGTTAAGTTTATATTTTTACCTTTATAAGGTTAAGGGTTCAATTTTTAAGTTTTTTATCTTTTTAAGTTGTATTTATTGTATATCATAAATAGCTTTCATTACATTTTCGTTTTATTGTTTATAAAATTAAATTCCACTAATAAGAAAAATGATAGTTAATTCAATAAATTTTTATTAAACATTATTTATTCATTATCTCTACTATAAATAATAATTATATTGTCAATTTGACAAATTTTTCTATAAAATTGATATAAAAAATTTATTAAATACTACTTGCTATATTATGTTGTCCTTTTCATTATACTTGTAATTTTTTTCATAAATACTTCTTGCAATTTATTTTTCTTAATAACAAAATTTACACGAGTTTTGTGTGTTGATTTTATTTTTTTATAAATTGATAATTTTATTTTAATTGACATATGCTATAATAAAAAAATAAAAGGTTAACCTTTTACAAGGTAAGCCAATTATGAATAATCAATTCATAACAAGATTCAAATTTTTTTTATTCCATATTAAATTGTACTGCGAGATGTACTTTTTCAATAAAATCCCTTTGTCTATATTAGATATTTTGAAATTATCATAATAACTAGATTTTTTTTTTCAAAATTCTAATATCAATTTGAATAATATGAGTCTCCTCTGTGCCTTCTCTTATGGTATCATAAATGTGATATCCTGAGACAGTAGAATCTTCTCATTGATAAGTGGAGAGAGTCAATAATAGTGTTTACAGTCAATATAATAGAAATTAAGTCAATATCAAAGAACTTTTTTAGGTTAGTAGTTGTCAATACCCATTAGTTACATGTTAATTTGATTATTGACTACTTTTACATCGATGCATTATAGATAGTATTTGACCCTCCTTAATAGAAGGCACATGATTCAAATCAATAATTTTTGGATTCATATCGATCTTGCAATCTTTGAACATATATATCATTTTAGTTCATGATACCAAAATAGTACAATCTCATATGAATTATAAGATAGAATTAGTAATAGTCTGTAAGATCAAGATAGTAAATATCAATTAATTTAATACTAGTAAAGAACTTTTGATCAACTAATTGGAAAAGTGCAATAGTCAACTATTGAGTTGAATATAAACTACTTTTCTGCTAAGACATTACATTTGAATGACTTTAATGGGAATAAAATCAATCACCTCATATTTGAAATAACATGACTTAGCCATGTCTAACATCATTTCTTATAACATATGTATATCAACAGCATGACAGAATGTCATAAACTATTATAAATATATTCCTTTTCAGTTTCTAATTAAGACAAATTCATTTTCACATCAACCCATCCTTGTCACCCTCTAAGACCACTATGAACGTAAAGGTTCCAAAATCAATATGAACCCAAACATTCAAAACTAAGTCAATGTAGGGCAATCAATTTTTGCTTTGGTTTGTTCCCAAATCATATAACTATTAGTAGATAGTTAGTTTTGATACCATCTATAATACATAAACCCAAAAGTAAACATTTTTAACCATCTAGCTTAAAAATATTTAATTAGCTTTTACTTAATATTTTTTGTTCCGACTTATATACTACTACCAATTCTCTCTCGAAATTCATATATTACACTTTACTCTCTCAAAATATTACATTAGATTAGAACTATGCCTTAGTGCAAACTCCTCTAAGCGGCAATAAAATAAATTTGTAGGCCATTGCTTCAATCCATCTCCATAAATTCATAGTATCTATATCCCTTACCATTAAATATTATCATCGCCATTTACCATCATTTTAAGCTTATAATCTGCAACCCTTTAACGATGCTACAATCATACTCTTTTAATGACCGTACTATTTTAATTACAACAAAAATAGAAAAATCTCAGAATATTACACCGTTAGAACCGCTTGTCTGGATTGAATTAACCTGATATAGAACGAGAATAACTCTAATGTGCGGATCATGTTTATCATGCAACTACCCTACTTTAGAAAATAAATAAACGCTAAAGCAAACGCAGAATATTCTCGATCCATTGAAATTAGGCATCATCAAGTCAACGTACAGCGAAAACCTAATTTGCTATGTATAGCTTACAATTCTCTGTCTCGCTGTCTCTCTCCTTGTCTATGTCTATCTCTAGGGTTTTCTCCGTCCATATGGCTAAAAGTAGAACAGTAGACGTCACGAGTTGTCTCAGTTGTAGCAGTAGCAGAGATTCCTGTTGTCTCTTTTGGCCCTTTTTCACAGCATGGTCGCATGCGTCATGTCCTATCCTTTGTTTCCACTGAGCTGTCAACCCTCTTTATGTCCACATTTTCGGCTAACACTAATGGCTCATGCCTCCATTGTTGACCCACTAAATTTTGGGATATATTGTGGCTATGGCCTATGGGAGAGATCACAGACTCTGTGTACAGATCCTAATCCGTGCTATTTTTGGTATATGATGGTATTATAGCATTAACAATGCCTGTAATAAAATAATAGGTATTATGTGTATATAATATATAAATATTAATATATATAATATGTGTAAATTAAGGATATATAATAATTAATTTAAAAATTATTTTTTTTATTATTATTCGTATTAATATTTACATACTATATATACATAATCGTAGCATGTAATAACCAATCGATCTTTTTTTATTAAAATCATTATAAAAGCTCTATTTATTTTCTTTTTTTTAATTTTACTTCAAAATTTTGAAATTATCAAATATTGTATGTAATCAGATTTTTACTTACGAAATCATATACTTAAAATTTCAAGTAATTGAATATTATATATTCAATCAAGCTTTTACTTGTTTGATTTATTATCTTTGTAAACTTTAAAAATATACATGGCATATAACCATTTAAAAAAAATACAAGTATAGATAAGTTACAAAAGCATATTAACTTTAAATTTTCAAACATAAAATTGAAAGAACAGTACTTGATAATTGTGAGATAATCTCTATATTCATTGCTGCAAGGTCGGATCTCACCCACTCGTTATGGGGGGATTGGATTCTTATCTCACGAAAAAGGGCGAGGCAAGGGCCGGTGTGTCATTGCGAATTTCAGAAGTTGCATGCTAGTGAAAAACCGAGTTAGAGTGACATGATTTTTTTTTTTTTAAATATTATTACAACAATTATTGAAAGAGAAGATGGAATCCAGTCCATCCATTAAAAGGTATACTTATTTTATATGATTATAAAGATCTTTACGAATCACACGGCGATGATTATTAATAGGAGAAAACTAATAAAAATGTTATGCTATGCGGATTTTGTCCACCATGCATTAGGGCCTTTTTGAATAACATCCATCTATGACATTATCATTAGTTTATCTATCGCATAATTTTTTCATGTGTTTTTTCACGACAAAATATATATTTATACGTTTATATAGTGTAATATCCTTGTAAAAACTTTAATGGTAGTAGGTCAAAAAAAAAAAAAACATTAGCAGCCTGTTTACATTAATGTAGTAGTAATTTCATTAATTCCTTATTATTTATGAAAGAATTATCATGACATATTAATCTTTATGGGATAAAATATTGAATAGTCCTTCATTATTCAAACTCTATTATTCGATGTTGGAAATGATTTTGTTTTCCCTGAAGTTTCCCTTAATAATATAATATTTAATTATAATTTATTACAGTTTCATTTCATTCATAACTAGTAGCTAATGTATCATAGCCTCATTTTATTTAACCAAATGAACAGGCTATAAATGTATCATGGTGGTTGGAGATTTCTATGTAATTCCTGATGGAGGATTGATCTATAGTCACCTATAACCATCTTTATTTTCAAAAAAGGGAAAAGAATAATTTTATCGAAAATTTTCAAGTTATATACATTTTTAGCTAAACCGTTGACAATGAGCGTGATCATATATTTATAATTTTAAATACAACTGAGCAAACCTGATAGATATGTGTATTTCCGTCACCTAATATTTTTATCGAGGAAATTGGTGATAATATCTTCATTTTTTTTAATGAAATACTGATACGTATTTGCTTTATCTGATTTGTTTGAGTCGATGGGTTAAGTTAAGAAAATTGGATAGTCTCTAACTATAAGGTTCAACTTTTTGCCGATCGAGTACATTCGGATGTTATACTTTGGTAAGAGACTAATGAGTAACTTCTTTTATTCATTGGTCACAATATTTTCCACCTTTTTTATTATATAAAAGTCTTCCCCTCATCGTTTGCAATATCTAAAGTTGAGATGACCTTTAGAGGAACATGACACTCTTCAGAATGACTCCATGGAAGATCAAAACATTAAATCATTCGAAAATGAATAAAAACCGATCAAATATATTCGATTTGATCTACTGTCACGCATATACTTTGAGATACCAAGTTCACTGATTCTCCCTTTCACGCTTATCTCCAACATTACCCCTACATTAACACATATTATCAATGTAAGGCTTCTCCAAGATTGACCAATAAACCTACTGCAAGTGATTGATCATTTACGTAACCCCTACTACATAAAGTGTTACTTGCTTTTTTGCTACAAATTGAACCTAAACCAGAAGTTAAAAGATGAAAATTAGACAGAAGTAATGTAAGATAAATATATAATGTATGCTATTTGTAGCCTTCATACAACAACAAATCAATAATAGGAACTAAATGGAAAATAAGAGAATATTCAAGCAAACTTAGTAATATTAAAAGAGGACATTGAGAATTAAATTTTTGTATCACAAGATACAAAAATACTGACTACACAAATTTTATGTGTATAAAATACTCCAAATTACATGAACCAATCTATACATCACATTACTAAACCTTGGTACCACTTTGACCAGTTAATGCATTCTCTAGCATGTCCAATTAACACGATTGAACATTCATGATGTGCATAATTAAACAATATTTTGGAATTGACCCACTTGAAATGTAAATAACATAATTGAATTCTTTATATTTATCAAGTTTTGCCTAATAATAGAAAAGATTAAGAACTCTTGATGCTCATATACCATTTCCAAGAAAGCATTGTGATCAATTTATCTTATCTACCATAAAGGATCTTACTCCAATTTGGTATTAAAGCTAGATCTCCGGAGATTTTTTAGGAGGATAGAAGGAGATAGAATCATTAGATTTCATTTAAGTTTGTAAAGGTTAAATACCTTATGAAAGTATCTTGTAATAGTTCTATTTTTTATGTTGGTAAACCAGAACTATGATCCTGACAGTAAGTCCTTAGAGAGGTAGTAAGACCATTGGTCAGCAAAATAATCCCTCAAGTGAATAGATTAAGACAAATTTACTTAGTAAAATATTAAGTCTTTATTAAATAAAGATAAATCTATTAAAAAAATCTTCCTTTTCTTCTAGTTTTAAATCTGGACAAAGCTCTTTTTTCTATAGATGCAGAATTTAGTGATTTAAATCAAGATGTTTATAATTTTTCTAAAATTAAGATTTCTCAAATTGAATAAAGTTTAGATAATTGGTCAATTTCCACTGAAAAGCCCTAAGAAACTTATGAAATTAGAAGTTTTAACTTAAAACATGATTATGTGATCAAAACAATTGAAAAAACTATTTCTTTATTAAGAAAGTGTGAAATTATCAAATTACTTTTAGAAGCATCTATTCAAAGATATAAAAATATATATAAATATTTACATGTTGGATTTATTCAAATTTCAATTAAATCTCTTCATAAGAAAGGCATAAATCATCATGTTTTAGTTTGCTTAAGAAGTGCTATAAATACAAATTTTAACGAAACCACTTTGTCATTGTTGCAAATCAATCTTCATAAAGGACTCTAGTATACTCAATGTTTTCCTCGTTTTTCAATAAGTTTAGATGATAAAAAAATTATGGATAATTTTGTATTGCATATTCAATCTCAAAATCATAATTTTGTATAAGGAATTGAAGTTATAATATTTATGTTCAGAACCTACTGTAAAGTTATGAGTTTTTAAATTAATCCAAAAGCCAAAAAGTTATCTCCCAAATGAGAAACTGTTTTTTTAAAAGCTAATATTGTAGAATTTCTAATGTTTACTCCAAAATCATTAAGTTGAAATGAAGTGTAACTGCTAAAGGAATGGATTTAGAATAAGTCCTTCCACCAAAACTTAGTTTTTCTCAAACTAGACTTACTCTTGTTAAAAAATTTGATAATGGTAATATTAGAATTTAATTCCCAAAAATAACTAATAAAAGATCAATTGCTCTAAACATAGAAGATTATTTTAATAAGATGAATATTTCTTTTCTAAGAACTAGTTAAGAAGGTCAAACATTCAAAGAAGATAATGAAAGAGAAAATAATAAGTAGTGTCACTTATGTTGGGTAATAAGTTGCCATTGACCACTCTTAAAGGTAATAATAAAAGGACATGACATCTAATCCAGTCATAATTATGTTATGCATTCTAACTTAAATTTTTTTTTTTTAAAAAAAGGATTTTTGCATTTTTTTCCCCTTTGTCTTTAAGAGTGGTGTATGACACCAGCTACTTCCAGTTAGAACTGACATATTTTAGTTGGCCTCTCTAAGGCTAAGGAGTGGCTAATCACCACTTGGGAGGGCCACAACAAGAGGGCTTTGCAAAATTTTTGTTGTTTTTAATAAAGTTTTCACTATATTGTTTAATTGAACTTATGTAATAATATGATTTTCTTAAATTATTTATTTAAGACTTCTTAGAAGTTGACATGTGTGTTAAGGTTGGCGATTGTTTAATGAAGTTGATGAAAGTACTCTTTTAAAAAACTTGAAAATGATCGATGACTTTTTCATCACAAAAATGTATGTTACATACCATAGTTTTATACAACTATTGCCATCTTTCTACATTCATGTGAAATAAATGCAATACGTGGAAAGAGTTATAGTACTTTAAATAATAAAATTGCAATATCATAGTTGTAGCATTTTACATTGAGTTAAACAAAGTTTACAATTCCTCTATGATAAAAAAAAAAAAAACAAACACATATCCGTTGAACATATAATTAAAAGAAAATCAATGATATTGATAGAAATGTACAAATAAAAAAAAAAAAACTAAAATTTACAAATGAGGAAATGGGTGCTCCTTACAAAAAGGGGTATAAGTACTATAAACCATGATTATGAAAAGCAAATTATAGTAATATAAAGGTACAATTGACAAAAGTTTATGAAATTATAAACACTCATTTTCTTGCTAATGCTATCATCATCAACATCATTATTTACAAATAAAATTGCAGCCATTTCATTTGTGCATTATATAACTTAAGAATAGATTAGGTGTGTGCTAGCTATTTGAAATAAGAACACATTCGAATAAAAAGAATTAAGTCCTAAAAGCTGGTATTAATCTTATAAAATATCTTAACATATGCGAATTCACCCTCTATAACGTCATAGGGGAGAAATACATATCTACCAATAGTTAAAAAAATTATAAATATGAATTGTATGAAAAAAAATTATAAAAATACCAATTATGTATCACATTTTTAAAATACGATACTTATAACAATATAAATCTCGCATTTAAAAAATGTGATAATAGCAAAGTACTATCAAACTTATATCTCATTTTAGAAATGCAACAATCGCATTTTAGAAATGCGACAATCGTATTGCGATATAAGCTTAGTCGAACTTAAAAAAAATCGAAGTGATATAAATACAATATTATATTTACAAAATGAGACATATTCATATTAAACTATTATCACATTTAATAAATGTGATATAGTCTTGGTCTATGGTAAATTAAATCATTTTTTTCAGTTATATTCAAATGGGCGTAACTTTTGATCTAAAAAGAATTTTTGCTACTATTATATGTTTTTGATGACTAATTTTAAATACTATAGTGAGTAATTTAGAGCTTGCTCGATTGATATTGTTTTGGATTTGAAAAAAGGCTTTTTAAGGTTTGTTACCAATCCCTTTTATTTTTAGATAATATTTTAAGTCTATACAATATACTTTAAATTACTTACGTGGAATATTCAAAATGCGATATAAACTTGATATTTTCGTAATTTTTTTTATTAAATTTGTATTTTTGTAATTTTTTAAAAATTTTAATAGTAAACAAATAGGCTACTGAATACCAATGTTAGGCTCGATCAATAATATAGTATTTTAATGCCTAAAATCAACAACGGAAATGAAAAATCTACTCTAAGTTTAGAATTTTTATACATTTATTATGGTTTTTGTTGCCGGATGGTGCCGATTACAATCCCGAATAACAACCCAACAAACCTCCTAAGGTATTAAAATCATGATAGTAATGGGTAAGGCAGAGCGGTAAGCGAATTCAATGCCTTGTCTTGTCCCATCTAAAGAGAATAATCTCCACCCCCATCATGTAACCATGTGGGTTGAATAATCATGACACGTTCCTTACCCCTTTGAGTAACATGTCACCCGTGGGGCACTCGTGAGTTGTAATAAGAAATTATAATACTAGTGAAAGTACTATAAACTTTGTTCCCATCTCATAAAACATGTCCACGAAATAAATGAAGATCAAATACCACGTATATGATAATCCAACATGAAGTTTATTACAATTTAATAATAACACAAATTCTAAGATCTTGTAAAGCATAATCTTCTCTTAAAGCTTTACTGCCGATTCTAAACCCATCCATGATTACCCTTTTTAACTATTAGACTATGGAAAATCCATATTAATATTATGAAAGTGAAAAGGGTTACTGAAAGTTAATAAATTGGATATAAAACCATATCTTAAACACAAAAGTATAGGGTATTGAGTTGGGCATAGGTTTAAGCATAATATGCATCCCCACCCTGTTCAACAACCCCCATCCCTGCCCCGTTTATTAAAAGACCCATTCGGCTCCATCTCATCTCGCTTCCTATAGAGAAGCACATCGTGTGAATTTAATCGAGTTGAGTATTTTATTAAGACCCAACCTGTTTAACTAGGGAAAGATTGTTGTCAAAGCTTATGACACGGGGCACAAACAAAAAAAAAAAGAAGTTATTAGAAAACGTAATCATTTTTCACTAATACTTTGCATATAAATATATTAATGGGTTTTGCACTTGTTTTAGGCCCACTATGAGAGCCCACTCTTCTATTTGGGCTCCTTGGATTTTGAAAAGTGCGGTCCATTATTTAAGACTGCCAACACTGCCATGGCAAAACCTATACAACACTCTAGAATCTAGATTTGTATGAAGTTTGCATACGACTTTGAATTAGTCAATCTAACCGTGCAATTCTTACTCGCTTCCACAATTATCAAAGAGTGAATTAAGCTACACCACTAAAATTGGCCAACCAAACATCACTCGACTTCCTCATGGTCAAAGAAAATCATATGCTGTCCATGTTTTCTAAAATAGGAAAATTGCACTTACTAACAATAAGGATAACAACTAAAGAAGAAAGAGCAAGGAAAAAAAGTCCATAAAGATGAGTTACATCTTAATGTCTCATTCAACGACCTTTATATCAACCTAAATTCTATCTGGATTTAGCACAGGTCGTGAACCGTAAATAAAATAACTTTTCGAAAAATTAATTCTTTATTGGAAAAATTTTTTGAAAAGTTTATTATGTTTCAAGAAATAAGGAGATTATAAAATATTAAAGATCATACAATAAGAAATATTCATAATGCCAAGCAAGTTGAAGAGAGCGATCGGTGTTGTAAAAGATCACACAAGCATCGGTCTTGCAAAAGTTGGTGGCAACAATGCCTCAAATCTTGAAGTGGCCGTTCTCAAAGCCACCTCCCACGACGAAGTCCCTATGGACGACCGGTATGTGAATGAAATCCTCCAATTGATTGCCTCAAACAAAGTCTATGCAGCAACATGTGCTCAAGCAATTTCGAAGCGGGTCGGCAAAACGCGCAATTGGGTGGTTGCTTTGAAATCCCTTATGCTAGTTCTCAAGATCTTCCAGGATGGTGATCCATATTTTCCTAGAGAAGTTCTTCACACCATGAAAAGGGGTGGCAAAATACTCAACCTATCTAACTTTCGCGATAACTCGAATTCTAGCCTTTGGGATCACGCTGCTTACGCGAGGAATTTCTCTCTATTTCTTGACGAGCGATTAGATTGCTTCGTCATGGGGAAGCTTCAGCGCCGTGTGGCCTTCAGAAACATGAGAAAAGATGAACTTCTGGGAAGAAGGACCAGTGAACCGATAATTCGGGACATGAAACCCGCAATGCTGCTTGACAGGATCTCCTATTGGCAAAGATTGCTCGATAGAGCTATTGCCACAGCGCCAACGGGTGCTGCCAAGACCAATAACTTGGTGCAAATCTCTCTTCATGCCATCGTGCAAGAGAGCTTTGATCTCTACCGCGACATATCGGATGGGCTTACGCTCTTGTTAGATAGTTTCTTTCAACTCCAATACCATTCTTGCGTCGTTGCCTTCCAAACATGTGTCAAGGCATCGAAACAATTCAAGGAACTTTCCGAATACTTCTCGGTATGTAAGAGTCTAGGCATTGGCAGGATATCTGAATATCCTAGCGTGCAAAGGATATCTGACGAGCTGATGATGACATTGCAAGAATTCTTGAAAGATCATTCTTCGTTTCCATCAAATGGAAGGATGTCATCCCAGCCAATGCTGCTTCCTCCAGAACCAAACCACAAGGATCCTAATTCGAAATCCGATTACGGGTCCTGTGAAAACTCTGAAACCAATTCAGAAAACGCGGATCGGTTATCTGACAAGAACTCTGAATGTGGATCTCAATGCACATCACAAGATGACATGGCGAGCGCGACAGATGGATTGGGTGGGACTAGTCCATGTGTCACGGTTTATCAAGACGCGGAAGAAGAGCATTTCGAGAAATCACCACAGCATGAGGGTTACGGTTATGGCATCCGTACCAACGCTACTTGTCCAACGAGCAATTCATTACAACTATATAATGAGCAACCAAACCAAATCATAGAATTCGTGTCCTCCGACGACTGGCCACAATTAGAACAACAACAACCGCATCAAGATCCGGGGTTAAATTTACAGCCTGGTGGTTCGAGTGGAAATTGGGAACTTGAGCTAGCAGTGACAGCAGGCCTGCTCGAAACGGATCCAACTGCTACCACCGGCATGGAACTGGTTCCTTATGCGAACGATCCTTTTAGCGATCAACAATATTCTTGCACTCAAAACAATCCATTTCTTCAAGATACTACACCAACATTTAGAGCTTTGGATGTATCACCTATGCCAACAACCACAGACGATCAAGTATTTCTTAGCAACGACGATCCGTTTTCATTTGCTCCTACATTCCAAGCGACACCAACATTCAGTGTCCAAAGTATGAACCAGAATGTGGGATCTGTACAGTACGAGGATGATCCTTTCGCATCGGATTTTAAACTGGTAGCTGGTAAACAAACATTAGATGGATCTGTGGATCAGCAAGACCTGCAGCATCAGCAACAACTGTGGTTGCAGAACCAGAACAAGATTATCGCAAAGCATATATCATGATATGTACAGACTTTGTATGATATGTAAATATAGTGATTGTATTTTTTATAAATATAGGGTTCGGATTAACTTTTCTCTTCTTTTTTTCCGGAAAATCGACTTTGATAAGCATCATTATGCACATTCATACCAAGGGATGGAAGCAAAAGATGGTGATGAATCCATGTGAACTGAGAGATATGAATTCTGAATTCTAGACATCAATAAATTTTCCAAAAAAATCTTCCGCCAAGCAAAATTACACAAATAAGTTTAAGCCTACATCTTAACGGCATCAATACTAGTTTTCCACTGAAATAGACCAGTTTTGGATCACTCCCGGTTATACTTACTCAGGAAAAGGAAAAAAAAAAAAAAAAAGAGTTCGCACGATTGCAGTGTTGAGAATTAGCTCTTTGATTGCCTTAGCACACAAGAAATATGAGCTCATGCAATAATATAATTATATAGATGGGAAGATTTGAATGCAAACAGGCAGAAATGTAATTAATCAAGAAATCACAAGGTAATAGAGAAATGTCAAAACAAAATAATAAAACCTTGTGAATTCTCCCGCAACAATTCCTTGAGCGAACCAAAGAAGGCTGTTGAATCTTATTTTCTATACCAATTTATATTAACTAATCTTTTTCCTTAAATCGCGTTTATACATACCAATATTAAATCAAATAATGAAGTAATTTAGAAAAAAAAGTACAAAAATGGTACTCAACCTTTTATTTCTCCTTTCTTCTTTAATTTAAATTATTTATATTTTAATTTTTCCATTTGAGATTTTTTATTCTGTATTCTTGTTACATTCTTTTTTCAACTGTGCTAGTCCTTTTAAATTTTTTCATTTGAGTTTGAAGCTTTTTGTTGAAGTTTGCTTTGGATTAGTGTTACAAGGTGGTTTGATGGTTTTTTTTTTTTTTTTTGGTGTTTTTATGGGCCGCAAATGAAATCAATTTGTATTTAACCATGATCAAGACTAATATAGCCAGCAACACCCGAAGAAGATGGAACAGAAATAACATCCAAAGATAAAAGCTGGAGGAAAGGCGATGGCGTATGAGATAATAGGACACACACGTTGGGGGACGCACTCCTTTCAGCCAACCCGATTCAACAGCCTTAGTCAAACCTTTAGATAAAACATCCACTATCATAATAAAGCGATAAAAGGAACTCCTTACCTAAGTCCTCTAGTAGGTTTAACATGCTCAACCACATTGTCATTAACATAGATATTATATTCCACAGATAAAACACAACTCATAACCCAAGTGGTTAACCGATTTCGGAATAGCTATCTTAGGGATTAACATTAAATCAACGAGATTCAAGACTTTACAAAGCAAACCTATAATGAAGAAACCTTGACCAGTCTTCAAAATGAAGGATCTAATGGCATCTGAATAAGATGGATAGAAAATCCTTAGAAATCTATTTGGGCCTAGTATTTCAAGACCACTCATATGAAATACTGCCAATTTAACCTCCTCTAGGCTAATTTTAGTGCACAAAACACTGTTATCTTTGTTTGAGAAAAACTGCTCAACCTAGTTCAAACAACCCATAAGATCTCTTCTTGCACTAGCTTGAAATAATCCTTTGTAAAAGTTCACAAAGGCTAAAGCAATTTTAGATTCATTCTTAAGCCAATTTTCGTTTATGTCATGCAACTTTAAGATTTTATTCCACTGCCTTCTACTTATGGTAGTATTATGAAGGAAAACTGTGTTTTTGTCTCGATAATTTAACCAATTTACCTAAGATTGTTGGTGCCAATACATTTCTTCTCTATCCTACAACACATCAAGTTAAGCTATAATCTCTTCTTCATCTTCTAAAGAATCTGATACATCTAAATTTTAGGCTTCAATGAGCTTATCTAGCAGTTTCTCTATCTCTTATTTATTGTTTGGGACCACTCTTTTACACCATGACACATAATTTTCTCTGTGAACTTTAAGAGAAGATAAGATAGTAGCAACATTAGCACTATTAGCAGCCTTCCAGCTTTGTTTCACAACGTCCTTATAACCATCCAACTCTTTCTAAAAATTCTCAAACCTAAATCTCTTCTTACCAATGACCCCTTCCTTTCTAAGATTCAAAATTAGAGCAACATAGTCTGACCCAATAACTGGACTACATACAACATGAGAATCAAAAAACAAATTCAACCACTTACTTAATGCTAATCCCTTATCAATTCTTTCTTTAATCAACATGCTAGTGAATCTCTTATTCATCTAAGTAAATTTTGGTCTTTGAAATCTAAGATCCTGGAGTTGAGTATAAAAAATCATAGAGTGAAACCCCTCAATCAACCTTATAAGTTTAAGCCATCCACCACTTTTCTAATCGTCATCGACTATCTAATTAAAATCTCCAATACAAAGTAAAGGGCCTTATAAAGTATGCGTCAATCGAATGATATCATTCCATAACTCCTTTTTTGCATAAAATTCTATAGGAGAATAAATCCAAGCAACATTACCCAATAAAGAACCATCACCAAATCTAATTTCAATTACAAGCTACGATGTAGAATACCATAAGGCTAGACCACTTGCAATTCCTTCTAATGACACATAAAATGATCTAATTTACCTTAGTCTTCTTCTTGAACTATCAACATAATTATTAGAGTTTTTTTGTTTCCATAAAAAAAAAAAAAGTAAACTGGATGAAAATTTATTTATAAGTCTAAATAAGTTCTGAACTATCAATGATGGACCAAGCCCTTGACCGTTCTAACTCATAAGCCTCATAGCTCCCATGTGGCTGTAACGAGCTAACTACTATTACCCTTAGATAAAACAGCACCCTCCATCTGAACAAATACTTCAACCAAATTATCTAGCATCAACTTCTTAGCTAAGCTACTTGTTGAATTTTTCTTATATTTTCCCCTTTTCTTTTTACTTTCACCTTTGGTTAAGCCTAAATTGAGTAACAAATCCTTTTACAGTTTAAACTTGGGGTTTTTGCTATGTAACTTCTTTTCGCTTATGTCTTCCTCATCCTGTGATTTGAATCAAGCTATTGGCCCTTTAACTGGCAGCTGAGCTTAAGAACTAAAGGGATTGATTGCAAGGTGAATCCTCATGCTCTAACCAACTCTTACTAAGGTTGAGTATCTTTTTGTCAATATACTTTGCATGTCGAGTCGAATGATTGCCTACTTTTCAGAAATTGTATATCGAATAACAGAATCTAAGACAACAGCTAAACCTTGCACTTTGACTCACTCATGCCTGCGACTACCAAACCCAGGCTTCTGTAATGGAGACCTCGCTCCTCCCGCGACTACCTTCAAACCATTGCCTTCACCTTCCCCACGACCTCCCCTCCTGTCACTTAGTTCGACTGAGGATGAAGAAGAGACCAATTGTAATCCTGCGCTATCCCTTTCGAAGGGGTCGGTATTTGGCCGGAGAGTCCTAAGTTCCCCTAACGGATTGCCATGCATGTCCTATTATGATTACTGGTCGTCTATTTGATTAAGTTCAGTTTCGGGTGATCAATTATTTCATACAATACATGCTACAGCAACAAACAGAATCATACATCACCCATAATTAAGCACATGTACACATCTAACTATCTAACAAGCACAATCAAGCATAATCTTAAGCCTCCAAAATACAGTATTGTATTAATCCCAACTTATCTCGACTCCTCGCTCACTCACTCGAGGTCCGACTTGCTCAGGACATCACCGATCATCCCTATAATATAAACGTAGTTTCAGTTTTTCATATAACTATTATAGGTTTATTTTATCCTATAACGCTTATTGTTATGTTTTGTTTAGGGTTTAATATGCCTAATTATTTAGGTCTTAAGTCTTTTACAATTATTTTAAGTTTGGGGTTAGGTTCGGGTTTGGTTTTCGCATCGATTTCTAAATTAAGTTTTAGTTTGATTTCTAAGTAGTGTTTTATACTCCAACCTTAGAAACCTGTTTCAACCCATAATGTAAAATTAATCACATTACTTCCCGATCTCCTAAATATCATCATTACCCCTAGTCAGTATTTATTTTACCCATACACTTAAATCCGTATTAATGTACTAAATCCACTCTTAATGTGAGAAATTTTTACATTTTTCATATAAGTACATAAATTCAAGTTTCGTATCAAATTTATTGTACATTTTTATTATTATCAAAATATCAATTTTTTGTTATAATATTTTCTATTTATTATATTCTAATAATTACATATTATGTATTATTACTTTTTATGTATATCATACACTTCTAATATTTCTATCACTCTAATTATCGTCTCTAAACACCAATTATCATTTCAAAATGTCTAAATTGATCCTAAATCAGATTTTACTCCTAATTACCCTAATTTTCCAAAATTAACTTAAAATTTACTATTTTTTCCTATTACTCATTTACTACATAATTAACCTAATAATTACATCTAACACCCTAAATGCTAAAAGTATCATACTCCATCATATTTCAACATCCTAAAACATGTACTTATTCACTAAATCAGTAATTAACTATCTAATTACTTTATTAACCCTAAATTACCCATTTTATACCTTATTTTAAAGCCTAAAAATTATCTAAAAATTTTAAAATTAATTTTTGAAAACGGGCTTCATAGCACTATTCTATATCAGCTAAGTAGTCTACACAAAAATTTTGGGCTCGAAACTACACTCCTAAGGTCATTTATTTCTAAACCGAAACATACTCGGTTTTGCACGATTTCTTAAGGATCCTATATCACGAGACATATTTTCATCAAAATACTATTTTTTCTAAAAACTACATACAAAAATATTTCAGAATAACAAAATTCATAATTTTCTAATAATATTACTATTTTTACAAAATTATACAAAATCGGGCTAGAAATCGAACTCACCGATTTGGGTGGCCATGGGTGTGTCGTCCCACCTGGGCGTTGCCACCACCGTGTGATGGTGGTAGCCGTCTACTCTCAGCTACCCGTCAGATCTGGGTTCTCCTTTGTAGCCCTAACTGTACAGTTTTCCTTTTCTTTTTTTTTCTTTGGTTTTTCTCTCAATTTTTGACTCTCCCTAATTTTCCCTAATTTCTAACTGTCCAAATGAGCTTCTAAATTTTTCTTACTATTTATAGAGCTTTATTGTAATTATTGTGTATTAAATTGAACAAGACAATTTCCTTATCCCTTAATTTTTGGCTTTTGTGTTGTCTTAATTTAATTGGTCAATTTTTTTCTTATTTTTCCCAGCTGCCACGACCTATATTTGGATCATTCCTTATTTTTCTTGATTTTTTTTATTTTTCCTTAGTTAATTATGAATTTTCTTTAATTATTTAGTATGATTTTAGCACATTACGCATATTTTAAGTAATTATGCGTATTTCTACATACATGTAAATTCATATATAATACAAATAAATATTCCTAAATATTATTTAAGTTATTTTATGATTTTTAGTATACATATAATTTATCTCGAGCTATTCGTGAATTATTGGAATGTATTTTACGCATTTTCGATAAATAACGAGTTATATACTTAAAATTTGGAATTTTTATATTCTTTTATTTTATTACTTATTTTCTTAAATTTAAACTTATAAGATCATTTTCCTAATATTTCTAGTTTTACTTTATAATTTATGCTCGATCGGGTTTTTCAACCGATCGAAACCTCAAATTGCTAGTTTTGGAGCTTATACTTTATCAATCATTGGCTGTGGTTCGCATCATCCTGTCTCTTAGTTTTCAAATTCAACTCTTTCAAGGAAACCACCATTGAATGTGAAATCTCTTTAACAACACTTCTTGAATCAAACTTGCTTAATATTGAACGACCTTCTCCTTTAGCATCATCGGTGGTAATTCTATAATGTAGGATACGATTGAGGTAATGGTTTTGGTATTTGACTTTTCATTCTTTCAAGATGGAAGTATTTTAGTGGCTTTATTATGAATTGGAGAAAGAAGGATTTCTATTTGGGTTAGGTCTGTTCAATTTTGATTATGGCATAATTAGGGTGAAATGTGGCTCGAGTTAGCTTTAGACGGATGATGGCTTTAGTTGGTGAAAGGATGATAGGCTTATTGTCATTTTTCACATGACAATTCTTTGATTTGGATAACATAGAGGTTGGAGCTTTTGAATTTAGAGTATTAGGAGTAGTATGCGAAAATGGATTAGTTGGTGTTGATAGGTTCTAGAAAGCATTACCATCCACCTTCTACTAATCTCTTATATTAACATCCTTCTTGCTACTAGACCAAAAACCTAAACTCATTGGATTTGCCCTTATTGAAGGACTAAAACCCAAACTACTTAAACCTCCCATCAAAGGACAAAAATTACCCACATGACCAAGTCCATCACAAACAAAACAAAAATTACTCAATCTTTCGTATTTGAAGAACACCTTATATCTATCTCCACCATCTTGATTAATCTACATCTCCTTCTTTAAAGGGTGCAACACATCAATTTTAACACAAATCCTTAAAAAGCTTCTTCTAATTCTATTCCCTACCCTAGAAGGTTCAATCTCCATAATTTTCCCCAAATGCTCACCAATAACTTAAGCATTCTAATTAGAAAACTAATCCAGTTTAAGGCCATAAACTTAAACCCATTATGCAACTTCATTTAAACTTAGCTCCTTTATGGTGCACTCATTTTTCTACTCTTCCATAGTGAAGACATGCTCTACAACTGACCAAGGCCCATTGCAAACAATTGAGCACATAGCTTCAGAATGACATAAAGAAATAAGGAGCCTATTAGATCCAATTGGATTAAAACTACTTCACCATAATTAATCCATGCCTACCAAAGTATATCCATAGCAATAGCTTTATTATGGGGTTTATCAGTAATCACTTTGCACACTAATAGATAATCCTTTACTTCTATGGGATTTGGAGTAATATCCAATACAAGATCATCCTTAGATTCACTATCAAATTGATGGGATACTAGAGGCTTCTTCCCTTTTAAAGACCGATCCATGAAATAACTACAAAATCAAACAACAAATGAGAAAATATAGTGGTATATACATAGATTTGGACTCAACAAACTTAGATAACAGGACGAGGTTAAACACTCTACAATTACTAAAAGACTTAGTACCTAAGGATCAAAGGTCGAAGAAAAGACTCACAAGTAAGCATAAAGAAAAAATAGAAGAAAAGATCAACACTTGACACAATGATTTGACCCATAATAAAATAGGACAATGACACAAACAAGAAAACCAAAGGGAGAACAAAAGAAAAGAGATCAAACCTAGATCTCAATGCAGTTCGATATGCAGACTAATCATAATGCATAAGAAGAAAAAAGTGTTTAAATGTGTATTGAATTCTATATTAGTTGGATTCGTTGGTTTTTAATGTGTTGTACAATGATTCTAGTATTGTATATTATAAATGGGTATGAAAGATGAAAGAGCTAAGCAAATGATGCTGAAAAGTTGTTAGAAAGGGCAAAAAAAGGTGTTGTTGCAAAGTGGAGAGAGAAACAAAGCGAAAAATTGAGATTATACCATATAGGTGGGAGACTCTCAAAATGAGGAAAAACTCTCAAAGAGAGAGAAGCACACCAAGATAAGTGTATAAGCTTATGTGGGGTTGAAAGATGATGATTTTGGTCCAATGTGGCTAAATAAGCTAAACACTACGTGATCACGGAATACTTTCTTGTCTCAACAAAATATTTACATTGTAATATATCTAACGATTTCTAATTCGATAGATAAACTTAAAAATATTGATAAAATAAATTGTGAAATGGTAATGAAAACTTCTAACTATTATAATTATTAAGTAATAAGATGAATTAAAAGAAATTTACAAAAATAGTTATGTATGAAAATTTAAGGATAATATTAAAATCATTATCAATATCTTATATGTACTTTATAAAAATTTTAAACTTGAAACTTAGAATTGTAAATGTTATAGTTAAATGAACTTTTGATCAATTACATTATAATTTATATATGGTCTGTTAAAATGGATAAAATTTTTTAATACATTAGAAATTTTAACCTTTAGTTGAGGTGTTAGAATATAAGAACATAAAATTAGAATAAATAGTAAATGTAATGCCCTAGAACTAAGAGAATTTCAGCCTACTACGTATCATCCATAGAGGTTAGCATGCTAAGAGCATGTTTACAAAAGGGTGCTTGGCATGGATATTTGTGTCAAGCACCTCTCTTCCTTTATAAATTGTTCCTATAAACAGGTACTTAACTTGAGAAAGGTGCTCCATGAAGAATCGGTTTTCCACTTTATTTTTTCTAACACAGTTAGCCATGTAGTCAATATGTTAAGTGTAATAATTAAATGAAAGAAATAGTTGGAACCTATGCAATAATTAAATAAAGGTGAAGAACCTTTGCTTAAAGCACCCCCTTATAAAGTGAAGGGATGCTTTAGATGAAGAGATGCTTAGAATGCTATTGTAGCATTCTAAATACCCCTTTTAAGAACTCCTTTATAAACATGCTTTAAGGTGTTTAGGAACTTGTAACCTATTTATGATCTACAATTTAATACATATATCAGCTAGCTTTCAATGAAATGTCTCTATAGTTACATCATGAATGAGTGGCACAATGAATATCAATTAGGCTATTAAACACACGAAGGATTTGAAAAATAACCACCATAAGACTTCAATATCATAGCTCTCAACTCTACAACACTAGACACAAAACAATTCACCTAGAGTCTCATATAACTCCCCTACAATACCAACCAATAACCTAAACCATATTAAACAAGTAACAATAAATGACAGTTGAAACTCAAAAAGAGTTTTCTCCTCCTAATACAACTAAAACTTCCAAACTGCCAATAACCATTCGCAAAACTAAAGTAGCCTAACTCTCTCCCATAGACGCACTTATAACTAATAACTCCCATAACCTAAGCTTATAATGAACTTACACCTGCAACTGAAAAACAAGGATTCCCCGAAGGGTGAGCTATGTCTTGTACAAAATACAGAAAACACATGCACATGAACCAGACAAGTGATACAATCACATATAAGCACATAATACCTAATGTAATGAGTACAATTTATTTATCTTTGAATATTAACCAACAAATAATACAGTCTTGGTGTTCCAAGATTTGTCGCAACATATGACCCCCAAGTAAACAAATATATAAATACTATATAAATATTGGTGTAGGTCCTACCAATCACCTAATAACCATTCCTATAATCTAATTGGGTTATCTCGGTATAGGACTCCACTTCAGACAGTATTATGCAAAGGTCACCAAGTATCTCACCGATCAAATTAGACTTAACTAATAGGAGGTCGAAGCCAAAGCATAAGTAGCACAACATTGTTTAAGTCCAAGTCTATATTAAGTTTGATTGATTAACCATTCGAAATATTGACAACAAGTCGACAAGTATCCCATACTTGATTCCAAAGATCTGCTCAACAAGTTATCCAATATTCTACAACCTAATATATAGGTCAAACAACCAATTTAGCCCATAGTCTAAACATTTAACACCACCATTCACTCTTAACAGCCTCATAACTTCACCTGCACCTCAAGCCCCTACAAGGATCAAGAAACTATCTTCAATGAGATGTTTTGAAAGCATTTTGATTGATAAAACCTGTTCAAAATCATGTTAAAAACATTTAAGAATAAATAAAAAGGTTTAAAGGATAAAAAGAAACAAGTTAAAAACTTTATGTACATTGCTGCAACCTAAGTGTTTGGATGCAAGAGGGACTAGCATTTAAATGCCAAGAACTTATGTTCTATGAGTTTTGAGGGCTTAGTGTTCAGATGATAAAGAGAGGGGCATTCAGATACCTGTAGTTTTCTGTGGTTTGCAATGCGCAACTACTTATCCTTTCGAATCCTACTTCAATCCTTAATGCAAACTATCATTTTTAAAGGGTTTTTTTTTTTCTCCCTACCCAAACTTGCTTTTCTTTACTCCAAAACAGCTTTCGATCCATCAACGCAATTTTCCATCCTCTTTTATATAACTCCACCATAACATCTCATAAAAGAACAAACTTTAACAAATAACAAAAGTTTAAGGGCAACTTACTAGTTTTCTTGATAAAAGGGCACCTAAATTCAATTGATGACCCCTTTATTGCTACAAACATGAATTTTCATTATATTTCCACATCATCCCTTAAAATAAAATGAATTTTAATAACAAATATATAAAGAGCTTACCAAAAGATCTTGTTTTCTTGTATTTTCTCAAGTTTTCTTCACCCTTTGATGCACAATATCCCATATCCATATTTTAGATTTAGCTTGAGAGAAGTCCTATGGTTTAGCTTGAAGGAGAGATATATTGCTTAGGTGATACATATTATGGAGAAAATGGGATAGAGGGATTCTAATTTGTTAGAGGGCTATTATGCCCTTGCTATCCCATTCAATTATGAGCGATACCAAGTCTTTAAAAGCCTTATTTATTTCCTTTTATTTTAAAATTCCAAATTTTACAACTATTGCTAAAACATATTTAATTGCTCCTTACTTTCATCTCTCTCTCTTTTAAACTCCCTAGTCACACCACTTAAACTATCCCATTCAAGGCCTATGGTATGGTTGCTTTGCTAAATTAGATTCTTGAAGTCTATTACATACATCCTGCATCTTGGACACAGTGTTACCTTTAACTTGAACCTTTTATTTAAAATTCAAAGAATAATAAAACTCAGTTTTAGCTTCCTTCTGGGTATTCATTTAAGTTAGTTATGGTATGATTTATCATTTTCATTCCATCTACTTTTATGCTTAACTCTAACTAAATATGCATTGTTTAACTCTACATTGAATTTTTCATCTAACATTCTATTTAGCACTTCCTTGTTGACATCCTCCTAACTTATCATTTCCCCGTTGACATCCTCCTAACTTATCATTCTTAGATATTATTTTTTTTTTAATTCATCCATATCCTCAATTGAGATCCACGTTTCCTTTCCTAAGCTCACACATCTATGATGGTTTTTCTTATGCCCATTCTTCAATACTTTCTCCTTTATTACTAAATTTAGATTTACAGCCAATACATTGAATTACAGTCCTTTCAATACTACCCAATGTTTCTTCTATTGAACTCATAACACTCCATTACCACTCCATAGTTTGTTAGTTTATGACTAATACTGTCACATTCACCTCATGACTCTCTTGGTTTATATATAACTTTTATTTCTCATCTCTATGGCATTTAAGTGCTCTTTATATTAATTCTTTAATTATTTCATTTCCCATTTGTTCTTAACTTGATTATAGTACTATCAACTTTTACCTTAACAACCCAACATCAACATATTATCTCCTACACTTTCAATCTCGATTCCCCATCACCATATTTCTGCAACCTAACTCAATTATAATAACACCTTTAACAAACATCATCTCCATATCAATTATTAATTTTTGACCTTTTAAGAGCATGATATAACATCAAGAACGTCACCTTTTAAACCTTGACAAAGCCTTGAGTAGTACTACAATTCTTAAGTAAAAGCATACGATTCCCTAATTCGCTTTAACTTTACTTAGCAATTATCCTACATCATTCAACTTTAAGAGTTCTCTTGTCTCCTCAGTTCCACTACTACTATTTCACCTCACTCTTCAACCACTCCTTTCTTTCACTTGTCATTGACTCACTAAATAGAATGTAAGAGATAAACTTACTATTGCCATCGTTATTATTATTGTTCTTACATATACACCTTTTTGGTTAAGTAACCTATATAAATTTAATTATTACTTTTGTCTATTATAATATAGTTGATTTATTTACTATTATCACTTTTTCATCACTTAAGATTAATCACACATTTTAAGTAATTTTATTAAGCTTCAACAGATTTTGTTAAGTTTTGTTGCACTTTGTTATTCCTTATAACCCCTTTAATTATCGTTTCGTATTATTGCTTTTATAGTAATCAAAGTTATAGATATTTATAATCCACTTTTCTTAGGGCTTGTTGTACACCATTAATCTACTTATTGTTTACCGTTTGATTACTTCCGTACATTCATTCCAAGCTTTAGTTTTTAGTTATCATCATATATGTTTTTTTTACTTTAGTTCTTTTAATGTTAAGGAGTTTCTATATTATATACTTTAGTACTTGTATACATATATATAGGGTCAATGAGTAACACACAAAACCGACTTAACCAAGATAAGACAGATAACTTAACTCAACTTACATAATTGGACTCAACACAACATGTCAACAAAGTTGACAACACTAACACATTCAACATGACTATGGCTCACCCTGAAAGAAAAATGACTCATTAACCTTATTTTACGCATACGTATATGGGAATGTCACATCGTTTTTTTTTCTACTTGATTTGTCACTATCGTTATTTTTTGTTAATCTTTAAATCAATAAGCTTATTATTATTATGGCGTTACTCTGTACTAATAGGTAATTTAGTGAAGTCATTTCTTGTTTTGCCTCAATGTAAAAGTTGACATCTATGGTTTAGAAGCTTTAATTATATTGTTAATTTTGGTCAGCTTAGAAGTGTTTTGATTGACTTAAGGCGTTCTGATATATTATTCTAGCTTATTGAATCTTTTGAATCTACTAATTAATAACATCTTTGATGCTAATGATGGATTTTTAACTCTTTATTAAGATTAAAGTTTTCTATTACTGTTTTATTGTTCGTAGGTTTATGCCATCGAGCATGAATTTAGATGTTGTCGTTAAGTCTGCATATAGATATATTTGGTTTCCATATTGTTAAGTTTTTTTGATATCCTTATTACAAATTAAGTCTTTTATGCATAATTCCTTATCAAGTAACTTACTTTTATTGAGCATATAAAAGGACTAGTTCCTCAAATTTTAGCTTCATCTCCATCACACCACTTCAATTGTTCTTCCACCATAAGCCTAGGTACGCTATGAAAGGTTAAGAAAAATCAAGATGCAAATGGTGAAGGGAGACATGTTTTTAGAATAGACATGAAGAAAATATTAACTATAATGTGTAAGCATAATGAGAAATCAAATAGAAAACAAAGATAAAATATGGCAATACTAGAAAACACGATAATTAAAATAGGAAAGCATAAATAATAATTAGTAATAAATAGTAACATAATGATGAGAAAATGTAATTATATATAACTGGAACAACTCGCTTTAGCAATTTTTAGCAAGAACTACTCTCATTGATCTATGCTTATCCCCGTAACTACTTACACTCTTCATATCTTCCCATCCTAAAGATTCAATACCTAATGCTCTAAGAATCCTTTAACTTAAGCTTTAATATTACTAAAACTGTAACGCTCTAAAACTTAAGGAGTTATAGCCTACCGTGTGTCATTCTTAAAAGCTGATACGTTAAGCTATTTAGGAATCTATAACCTATCTATGATCCACAATTTAATACATAGATTTGCCAACTCTTAATGAAAAATTTCCATAATTACATCATAAATGATGACATAATGAATACCACTCGGTTCATTAGATACATGAAAGATATGAAAAACAACTTGTATAAGATGTTAATACCATAGCTTCTACCTCTACAACATTAGACATAAAACAATTCACTTAGAGTCTCAGATAACTTTCCAATAATACTAACTAGTAACCTCAAACATATTTAAAAAGTAACAACAAGCAATTAAAACTCAAAAAGGGTTTTCTTCTATCAATACAACTAAAATTTCTGTTATCAATAACCACTCGTAGCACCAAAGTAGCCTACTTGCTTCCATATATACGCTCATAATTAATAACACCTATAGCGCTGAGCTCATAATGAACCTGCACTTGCAACTAAAAAATAAAGATCCCCTAAAGAGTGAGCTATACTCAATATGGAATATGAAAAACAATTATGCATAAACCACACAAATGACATAATCACATATAAGCCTGTAATATCTAATGTAATGAATACCATTTATATATCTTTGAATATTAACCGGCAAACAACACAGTCTTAGTTTCCTAAAACTTGAGATAACTCATAACTCCTACACAAATAAATATATAAATACTATATAAGTATTATTGTGGGTCTTACCTATTGCCTAAGTAACCCTTTTTAAAATCTAATGGGGTTGTCTTAGTACAAGACTTCACATGGGATAGTATCATGCAAATATCATCAGATGTCTCACCAACTAGATTGGACCTAACTAGTGGAAGGTTGAAACCAGTATAAGCATCACAACATTGTTTAAATCCAAGTCTATCTTATGTTTGATTGATTAACTATTCTAAACATGCACGATAAGAAGACAAGTATCCCCTATTTGATTCCAATGATCCATTCAGCAAGTTTTCCATCACTTTACAACTTTGTATACAAGTTAAATAACTAATTCATCTACTACTCTAAACCGTTAACACCACCTCTTACTCTTAACAACTTCATAACTTCACCTAACCTTATAACTTCACTTATACCTCAAGCCCCTATAAGGATCAAGAAACGATCTTTGATGAAAAGATGTTTTGATTGATAAAACTTGTTCGAAATCATTGAAAACATTTAAGAATAAAAATAAGGTTTTTAGGATCAAAAGAAATGAATTGAAAACTCTTTGTACACTGTTGCTAACTAGGTATCTAAACGCTAAGAAGAGAGAAAATAAGAACAAACTCTATGTATAATAAAACATTTGAAAAAAAAAAAGAAACTCCTATGATTTTTTGTACTTTTTATTTCTATCAAATGCCAAATAGTTATTGTAAGGCTCAAAACTAGCTATTCAAGGTTTCGATCGGTTGAAAGACCCGATCGAGCCTAAATTATAAAGTAAAGTTAGAAATATTGGTAAAATGATCTCGTAAGTTTGAATTTAAGAAAATAAGCAATAAAATTTCAAATTTTAAGTATATAACTCGTTATTTATCAAAAATGCCTAAAATACATTCCGATAATTAAGGAATCACTAGAAATAAATTATATGTATACTAAAAATCATAAAACGACCTAAATAATATTTAGAAATATTTATTTGTATTATATACGAATTTACATGTAGGTATAAATACGCGTAATTACTTAAAATACGCAAAATATGCTAAAATAATACTAAATACTTAAAAGAAAATTCATAATTAATTAAGGAAAAATCAAGAAAAATTAGGAAAAATTAGGAATGATCCAGAATTGGGTCATGGCAACTGGGAAAAATAAGAAAAAAATTGGTCAATTAAATTAAGACAACACAAAAACCAAAAATTAAGGGATAAGGTAATTGTCTTGTCCAATTTAATGCACAATAAATTTCCTAAAGTTCTATAAATAAGAAAAAAAATTCAGAAGCTCATTTGGAAAGTTAGAAATCAAAGAAAATTAGGGAGAGGTGAAAATTGAGAGAAAAACCAAAGGAAAAAAAAGAAAAAGAAAAAGAAAATTGTATAGTTAGGGTCACAAAGGAGAACCTAGATTCGACGGGCAGCTGGGAGTGGACGGCCACCACCACCATACGGTGCTGGCAGCGCCCGGGTGGTCCAACACACCCATGGCTACCGACGGTGGCCGGAGCCACCCAAATCGGTGAGTTCGATTTCCAGCCCGATTTTGTGTAATTTTGTAAAAATAGTAAATATTATTAAAAAATTATGAAACTTGTTATTCTGAAATATTTTTGTATGTAGTTTTTATAAAAAAATATTATTTTGATGAAAATATATCTCGTGATATAGGGTTCTTAACAAATCGTGCAAAACTGAGTATGTTTCAGTTTAAAAATAAATGACCTTAGGAGTGTAGTTTTGAACCCAAATTTTTTGTGTAGATTACTTAGATGATATAGAATAGTGCTATGAAGTCCGTTTTCAAAAATTAAATTTTAGATAATTTTTAGGCCCTAAAATGAGGCATAAAATGGGTAATTTATGGTTAATTAAGTAATTAAATGGTTAATTACTGATTTAGTGAATAAGTATATGTTTTAGGATGTTGAAATCTGATGGAGTATGATACTTGTAGCATTTAAGGTGTTAGATGTAATTATTAGGTTAATTATGTAGTAAATAAGTAATATGGAAAAATAGTACATTTTAAGTTAATTTTGTAAATTAGGATAATTAGGTGTAAAATCTGATTTAGGATGAATTTAGACATTTTGAAATGATAATTGATGTTGGGAGATAGTAATTAGAGTGATAAAAATATTAGATGCGTATAATGTACATAATAAGTAATAGTACATAATACACAATTATTAGAAATATAATAAATAGAAAATATTAGAATAAAAAAATTGATATTATGATAATAATAAAAATATACAATAAATCTGATAGGAAACTTGAATTTATGTAATTATATGAAAAATATAAAAATTTCTCACATCAAGAGTAAATTCAGTACACTAATAAGGATTTAAGTGTACTAGGTGAAATAAAATACTGATTAGGGGTAATGATAATATTTAGGAGATCGGAAAGTAATGTGATTATTTTTACATTATGGGTTGAAACGAATTTCTAGGATTCGAGTATAAAACAATACTTAGAAATCGAATTAGAATCTAATTTATAAATCGATATAGAAACCGAACTCTAACTTAATCCCAAACCTAGAATAATTGTAAAAGACTTAAGACCAAGATAATTAGGCATATCAAACCCTAAACAATACATAACAATAAGCGTTATAGAATAAAATGAACCTATAATAGTTATATGAAAAACTGAAACCACGTTTGTGTTATAGGGATGATCGGCGATGGCCTGAGCAAGTTGGACCTCGAGTGAGTGAGCAAGGAGTCGAGGTAAGTTGAGATTAATACGATGCTGTATTTTGGGGGTTTAAGATTATGCTTGATTGTGCTTGTTAGATAGATGGATGTGCGTATGTGCGCATGTGCTTGATTATGAGTGATGCTATGATTCTGTCTGTTATCTTTGCTTGTATTGTATGGTTTGTATGAAATGATTGATCACCCTAAATTGGACCTAATCAAATATATAACCAGTAATCATAATCGGACCTACATGACAACCGGTTAGGGGAACTTAGGACTCTTCGACCAAATACCAACCGCTTCGAAAGGGATAGCGCAGGATTGCAATTGGTCCCTTCTTCATCCTCAGTCGAACTAAGTGACAGAAGAGGAGGTCGCGACAAGGGTGAAGACAATGGTTCAAAGGTAGTTGCAAGAGGAGCGAGGTCTACATTGCACAAGCTTGGGTTTGGTTGTGAGCTGTTGCATTAATGGCAACTCCTCGACCCGGATTAGAGCGGGTGTAATTTCTCTAATCTCACGACGGGCTGGAAAACGTCGTGCGATGGCATTTGCTTGCACATGCATTGCACCTAATAAGTTGATTGAAAACCTTGTTGTGTTTATGGTATAGTTTTAAGTCCTCCATCCTAACTTACTGAGCTGTGGTTGCTCACATCCCTATAAACATCGTGCAGGTGTTGGTTAAGAAGCGGCAAAAAACTATCCTGAGGAGTGAGGAAAAACATTGAAGAATCAATACATATTTTATTACTTTTCATTTATGAATAATGTAATAACTAGGAAATATATTACGGAGAATTATTGTAAACTTTAATTGCAATAACTGAATTATAGTGTATATATATATTTCCTCACTTTCTTAGGTAAATGATTTATTTAAATTACAAACTATTTATTTCAAAGCGGGTTAGTCGTGAACGCCTTGTGTAGATCGGGTCTAAGATAGCGATTATAAGGTCAACTTCTATCTTAGGATGGTTTATACAGCGGGGCTGTTATGATTCCGCTGCTTCAGGACGTGACAGTTATCTAGAAGTTTGAAAACAATATTTTGAAGATATGGAATTTTAACACTCAATTTTATATAGGAATAAGTAGATACATGGCGAGTAGGATATGAAATCATGCCCTTACTCTATCTTATAAATACCAATACCCTAAACTTTTTTATTCAAAATCTACTTTATGTCACATTAAAATTACTTCGTACCTTATACCCTGTAAATTCTACATGATACAAATAGAGATATGCAAACAAGTTAAACGGGTCAACTCGACTCGATTTACTTTAGCCCACGGGGTTAAATGGGCCAGGCTCATTTAACCTGCTTTTAAATGAGCAAAAAAACTTTAGCCTTAACTCATTTAAAAATTAAGTTAAACAAGTAGGTTCGCGAGCTAAAAACATAAATATATTAAACGGGTTGACTTAAACTAGTCTACTTTGGCCTACGAGTTAAATGGATCGGGCTCATTTGACCCGTTTTTAAACGGGCAAAAAAATCTTAGCTTAAACCTATTTACAAAGTAGGTTAAACGGGCCGGCTCGCGAGCCAAAACTTGTTTACACACCTCTAAATACAAGGTACACTATGGAGTCTTTTTTTTTTTTTTAAGCATGTGTATGTGTGTGTTATCCTTTAAAACATTATATTGGATGCATAATTAATATCAACCCTTAACTTTATTACCGCTAAACTAACCAATTATAATTTGAAAGGAATAAGACTTTATTGGGCAAGTAAATGGTTCCATAATTCATATATACAACAAGTTAATGATCATTCCTTTATCTAATAGCATAAGTGGTTTAAGAATGGAGATATTTTGCAAACCTTACTAGATTAGGGTCAGTAAAAGAGGAAAAAGGAGGTGAGACAAAGAAATAGTAAAAGAAGAGAGGAGATTTTAACTTAGGAAAAAGAAAAAAAAGTGAGAGTGATTAGATAATAAACATAAGTGGTGCGTAATTTTAAGATTTTATTATGAGTTAAATATTTTTTGTTATTTTCTTTAAAATTAAATAAAATGTAATAGTATAAATTTTTTTATCTATTAATATTATTCAATTATTATTATATTACGAGATACAAATATCTTGAAAATTATATATACTAAAGCATGATTTTCAAGATAATGGGAGCTACTACTCTTATGAACTTAATTATTAACTTAGAATTTATTAGTAGCAATAGAGTCTAAATGGGCATCTGCTCACCATAGATAGAATGACTTATTTCTAGTTGTGCATTTGCAATTATCCCGAAATTTTTATAATTATACATCAATTTGATTATTGTTAATGGGAAAATTCAACAAATTATTTATTTGTTTGAGGATTTTCGACCAATCAAATTTAAAATGTTACTTCATAACCGAGGCCAAGTCCAACAAGTATGGAAAGTAAGGTCAGTCAAAAACCCTGGTACCTGGCCTCTAAAGGGTTTAAGCTATTCCCCTCCGCACAGATCGCAAAGAAGAAGGAGAAGAAGAAAATAAAATGGTGAACAAGCCATGGAGAATCATACCCAGACCCTTAATGGAAACGGTACTCAACAACCATGCGCACCACCACCGTGTCCCTCAACCTCTCATTCTTCATGGACCCAGAGGCGTTGGCAAAACCACTCTTATTCTTGAACGTGAGCTACCTTCCTTCTTACGATGGTTTTGTTTTCTATTGAGCAATTTTATTGAGGAATTTCATCGAACTCTCTGTAGGCATACTTCACTTCGCTTTGTCACGAAGCCGGAATGACTTTTTCGATTGCTTTTCCTTTCTGGGTCTTTGATATATATAGAGTAGATTGATAATTCATGTCCCATGAAATGGCAAACACTCTCATCCTAGATCTTATGGTATGTGAATTTCTTAGGGTGTTGTTTTTTTATCTTTTTGTCTCTGAGTAGTTTCGTCTAACCTTGTAGGATTACTTAAGCTTGCATTTAGGAAGGTCAAAATGTTCGATTTTGATTGCCTAGTCTTTCTGGGTATTTCAGTGAAGTTTTGTAAATTGACAAATTCTTGTACTTTTTAGGTCTTCTCGGAGGTTGGAATAGTGTTCCTCATATCACTGGTTATGTAGATTTCGCAGAATCGATAAAAGATCACCACCCGAAACACAATGGTTCATATCCATGGCATTCTTGGTCAAACTGTGAACCACCTGCGTTGTCTACCCTTCAAAACCAGCTTGAACATTGCCTCGAATCAATGGTTCAAAAGGGTTTGGGACTTGGCCTCATTACCTCACAACAGATATTTAATACCCTCAAGAAATGGCACGGCCTAAATACAGCTCTTAAGAGGATTCTAGAGAGAAATGGTGGCTCAAAGCATGCAGTTTCTGATAGTAAGGCTACAAACTTGGTTTTGTGGACTAGGGCTGTTTTTGCCTTTTCTGCTCATTATAATGACCAAGAGATTGATCAGATATTGGGGTTGGAGGAGAAGGGTAAAAGCTTGTCTGTTGAGGAGGCTTCATATCTACGAGAGGCAGTTGTTGCATTGAAGTTGGCCAAGGAGGTAGTTAAAATTCAGCAACAATGGAGGGCTGAAGCCATTGCACATTTAAACAAGACCGGAGGCTTTTCAAGATCTTTAGCTAACTCGTGCACTGATTGGCCATGCCTGTTGCTGGAATTGATGTCAGAAGCTGCTGAAATAGATCATTTTCAGGTATTCTAGTAGAATTTAGAGCTTTGTCCTCTCCCGTTGAGTGTCGAATTGCAGTTATGTGTCTTACTGTAGAAAAATGCTGGTTCTTACCAGAAACATGTTGTCTCATAGTCTGATACACTCTTTATCATAATGCATCTTGATTCTTGTGAAGCTTTAAGGCAAATGCATTGTAGATTGCCTATGCTTTTAGTCATAGGTCCAGGGTTCAATTCCTGGTGATAGCTTATTTAGAAAAAAATTGCATATTCTTACAGAAAACAGTCATAGTTTCTTGTATTTGAATTTTGGGTGTCTCTCATTCCCAATAAACACTTTGATTATGCGTCCTGATTCTTGGTAAGCTTTAAAGCCGATGCACTCTTAGCTTTTGTAAGGTACTTAAATGATGTTGCAAATGACTGATGTGTTCCTACTTGGCAGCCAAAACTGGTGATTAACAATATTGATTTGCTTCGTCGTGCTACCTTGACTGATGATTCATCAGTGAATGCTTCCATGTACCATGATAGTCTGATATGGAGAATAATTGCTTTGGGTGCAAATGAGAGGATTCTGCCTGTTATATTCGTAACTTCAGATAGGTTAGCCATTTTTCCTCTTTTCCATCTGTCATATTGTCTAATAAGCAATTTTCTCTTGGTATCATTTTCTCATGATACATGTTAGCATGCCCTTTTGGTTTCATGAAAAAAATATGATAACTTTTAGTGTTGGTTCAGCAAATAGTTTTTCTGCAAAGTTTGTAACCAAGGATTTCAAGATTTAGCTATCTGTACTAGTGGTTACGAATTACAAGTAATACTAGTGTTTGCATCGTAGTTTGTGAGGTTTTGGGTGTTGGCAACATCATTTGGGGGTTTATTTGATTGTATTGTTTTAGATTACTATAGTTAATTGGATTTTTATTGCACAAAGTCGAAAAGGAAAGATAGGCCTCATAAATGGATAATTGGGGAGAAAAACAAGTGAAGGAAGATGAACAGGTGCTGCCATCGGATTGACATTGGCATGGAAAGAAAGTCATTGAGGATGAGGCAACATGATGGTGTAACTTTTTCAATTGGGACCCAAAATGGTAGAAGTACTTTCCTTCTTCCAGTTCCCTCTTTGTCATCCCTCTATGATGTTCATCATTCCTATAATTTTGCATTTGACAGGAAGGTTGTTTCTGTTATGCATAAATTCTTGCAATGGACAGTTCCATCATTACCTTTAATCACTGCTGAGTGCTGAATGGAAAAGGTGCTTTTTATTTTTCAAAAAAAATCCCCTGGACAACAAAAACCTAAATAAATCAAAGTTCTTGCATGTATAAGCATGACGTTTAGTTTACTAAGAACAACTGGCACTCTATATATTTGCTGGTACCTCTGACCATGGTGGGGTACAATTACCTTGGCATGCCTCTCGTTTGGTCAAAATTCTCTACACACTAGCATTCTGATCTAGTAAACAGGTATTAGGCCGCTTTTTGCCATTTGACAAGCAAGTTCTTCCCCATATGCAGGAAGAATTCAATTGACTAAGAGCATCCTCTTCTTCATGCAAGTCTACCGGGCTTCCATCTTCATAGTCCCAGAAGAATTATAAAGAACCATGGATGAAGTGTTTCCTTTGGAATGGGATTGATGAGAACAGCGCTTAGGAAAAACTAGTGGGGGAAGTGGCGTCCAAACTAAGGAAAGAAGGTGGCTTGGAAATCTTAAAGCTGTTTGACTGGAATAAAGCAGCATAGCTAGGGTGTACATGGTCCCTTTGCTCAGGTTATTAGGACTCCCTTTAGCCTAGCTGGGTCTAGTGAGAGGTCCTTAAAGGAAAGAACTTTTGGCAATTTTTTATTTTTTTTGGTGTAACTACTCAAAGGGGTGGAGATAGCGCTAAAGGGAACATTTGTAAGGGTATTCTGTACGAAAATAAAAATAGTGCTAGTACAACTTCTGGCAATTAAAGATGCCTGATGAAGTCTTTTGGTGTTGAGGAAAATTCGACAAGCAAGACCTATGGCAAAGAACCTTTTAATGTGAGAAATTGGTGATGGATCTAGAGTTTTTTTGTTGTGTGATGAATGCCATTCAAAGGGCCTCTTGGTAGAGTGGATAGGAGAATCGAATATCGAATCCTTTGGAGGCCCAAAGGAGAAGTCTTCTTTGCTCGATCATAAGTGGTTGCTGGGATTGGTCCACTGGGGAGTTGAGGGATTCGATAGAAGGGGAGTTAGGCCAAACCATTGTACCAAGACCAGACAAGAGTATAGGCTTGTCTTGAAGCATAAACAAAACCCTCTCTATCAATGAGGCCTAATGTGCAGTTTGAATCCATACCCAACCAATCCCTTGGCAAAATCTGGTGTGGTACAAAAACCATATGCCAGGCATGTGTCCTTTTTGTAGTTAAAGTGAAAGGTTATGGACAATGGACAAATTGTTGGCTTGGAGTATGATTAATTAGAACATATTTTATATGTGGACCAATGAAGAGGAAATACATGAACATATGTTCTTTGGGTGTGAGTTTGCAAAGATTTTATGGTCTAAGAAGACAATCTGAGCTGCAATGGCCCACCAAAGTGCACATGTTGATGACTGATCTCTCCAATTTTCCATAGGCTCACATGCTATAATGAGGTGTTGATATATCATGCTTGGACGTAAAGGAATGAAAGGCAGATGGGCAGCCAAATCTCTGGTGGGGGATGAATTCCTGAAAAATCCTAAGCATCTATTGCAGGAATAGATAGAGTGCAACGCACTTGTAATCATGAAAATATTGATCCATGCACCCTTTTCTTTATCTAGTGCATTGATTGATACATTATGGAACTTTTTTTTCCTCTTTGGGGTCTACTCTTAGTTCATGTACAGAGGGTAGTGCTCTTCTATTCTTTAATACACTATCTTTTTCTAATGAAATTTCTGATATTACAACCCCCCAAAAGAAGGCATCTTCATGGGATTTCTTGGAGTCAGTCTGCATGTGACAGTTTAGTAAAAATAAGGAATAGTGACTGCATTTTATTTTCTTGAAGATTTTAACTACTAGGTTGACCTTGAATCTCACATTCTGTTTATACCAATTTATATTATCTACTATGGTCCTTCAAGTTTCTAGCATGTTTTTTAATAATTAATGAGCTTATGATGTATTTAAATATGTCTTCAAACATCACAAATGCTGCAATCATCATATTTTTTCCTATGGATGGAAACTTTGTCTAAGCTATTGAGCATGTAAGTCCATGTCTTTAAGATACTAACTTACTGTTCTATGGTATGATCTCCACTAGGTAGTATTTTGAAGTTGTATGTGTTATGTGTGTGTTTGTGCTGTGCAGTATGCGTATTTGTGTTATGTGTGGATATGCTGCTGTGGTGAGGACATATGGTGTGTTGGTGAGTATGTATCTAGATGCTACTACTAGTTAATTTGTTAGCTACTGATATAAATATGCAGTGTTATTCAGACAAAAGGGAGGCAGATATATTGTTAAGTCAAGTTTGTTAGTTTGTGTGAGCATGTGCTCATGTGTGAGCTTTAGCTCACGGACTCTCTTCTAGAGTTAGGGTTTTGTAATTTAATTTCCTCCATTAAAAATCAATAAAGCACATTCATTTTCTCCATTCTTTTACTTGTGGCTCATATCAAATTGGTCCAACCTACTAAATCCATGCCTAAGACCGGCCGGAGCTTGTGTGCTTCTTCGAAATCTGTTCAAAATGGAATCATTTTATACTTTAGATCATTTCTTTCAACTTTGAATGCAACATGACTTGATTGGAAACTAGAGTTGATGAGTTAGAGAAGGACGTGGTTGAGATGAGAGAGGAATTGCTTGAAGTTCAACATCGTGTTGCATCCTTAGATCAAGATCAGAAATATTTATCTGGTAATGTTGCTACTTATGTGGTGATGTGTCTAGTACTCAAGGCACAATGGCTAAAATGCAGAAGATGATCAATTGAAACAATGGTGACACATCGATAAATGTTGCACCAAGGTGCAAACAACATGTTAATGTGGGCACAATTTCTTCTGCTACTAATGTCAATGGAACTAATCAGATTGGCAAAGAGAAATTTCACATCAATGGAAGTACTCACATTGGCATCAAGAATCATGGAGTCAACAGTAATACTCAGATCGGAGTGGCTAATATTGGAGTCATCAGCCAGGATGACATTACTCCAGTTGATTGAATGTCGGTTGACAGAATTGAAGATGATGAGGAATATTAAATTAATGCAACTCGAGCTGTTCTTCCTATGTGGAGTTGATCCTACTCATTGGATTGCAATGGTTGAACACTACTTTGACGTGCAATGAACCTGTGAAGCTAGAAAGTTGAGTTGGCTTCACTGTGTATGAGAGGCCAATCGATCCACTGGTTAAAGTTACTGAAGCAATGTGTTCTAAATTTGTCTTGGACAGTGATGGAGGAGGAAATGATGTGATGATTTGGTGTGGTTTCAGTGGCTAATCCATTCAAATGTCTTTCTCAGCTTCACCAAATCACATTTGTTAAACAGGTATATGGTGGAGTTTGAATTTTTGGCATTGCAAGCTCCACTTCCACCTGAATTGCAGTTGCTCAGGTATTTCCTAGGTGGTTTGCATGAAGAAATTCAGATTTGATTAGAGACCCTAACTCCTACTTCCCTGGAGATGGTGATGGAGTTAGCTATGAAGGTAGAGAGTGTACTAGTGGCATTTTTCTGGCACCATCTAGTGATCTCGGTGTTGGACAATATGGAGTTAGGAGTGACACCAGTAGAAACAAGACATGTTATTATTCATATCAACATTCTTCTTCAAGTAGCTTGGTACAACCTCATGTTTCTCCAAGATAGACTCAAATGCATTCCAATGTTAAGAATTCTCAACCTAAGGGTAGCTCTACCATGCAATCAAGTGCTCAACATTAGAGGTTGTTGAAGGGTGGACCATTGTTTTTAGCTGCTTCTAATTCAGTGAAGAATCATGATCAGCAGAAAGATAGTTAGTGAAAGTCCCATGGCCAAGGGACTTTGTTTCAAGTGTGATGAGCCATTCTCAGCTAATCATAAGTGTCCAAATAAATCCTGTAGAGTGATGGTGTTGGAGGCTAACCAAGATGGTTCAGGTTGTGTTTGGGAATGGGATGAAGAGACTACCACTGTGCCACATGCTATTGCAATTTGACAGCAGGGGGTTGGCTGATCTAAACTGTTTTGGACTCCTACTCTGTGCTTGAGGGAAAGGACACTTTTTGGGTGGGATGGAATTAATAGGATCTCCACTGTGGCATAGTGTGAAGTTGTATGTGTTGTGTGTGTTTGTGTAGTGTGTGTTATGTGTGGATGTGGTGTAGTGTGTGTCATGTGTGGACATGCTGCTGTGGTGAGGACCTGTGGTTTGTATGCATCTAGAAGCTACTACTGGTTAGTTGGTTAGCTACTATTATAAATAGGCAGTGTTTTTAAGAAAAATGGTGGTAGATATTTTGTTAAGTTTGTTACTTTATGTGAGCATGTGCTCATGTGTGAGCTTTAGCTTGTGGACTCTCTTCTAGAGAGTATTAGGGTTTTGTAAATCAATTTCCTCCATTAAAATCAATAAAGCACATTCATTTTCTCCATTCTTTTATTTGTGGTTCATATCAAATTTATATTAGCTATGATGGCCCTTCAAGTTTCTAGCTTCTTTTTTTTAATAATATATAATTAATGAGTTTATGATGTATTTAAATATGTCTTCAAATGCTGCAATCATGTCATTTTTTCCTATGAATGAAAACTTTGTCTAATCCATTGAGCATATAAGTCCATGTCTTTAAGATGCTAACTTACAATTCTTTTTCTCAGCTACTACTCGTACAGAGCTTTCATGGATTTTGGGTTTGTTGATGTATTCGTTTCACGGGAGGTACTCTTCTCCTGTACATGCAGATCAGTGCACCCATGCATCCACATGTTCCCACCCTTGTACACTTTCATGCCTGAGCATTAGTGCCAGAAAATGTGATTGCTGGAGTAATCCATGCCACCTTTGGCAGATTGACCTTATAATTGAGGCCTATAATTCTGCTCTGCACCACAAAATAATTGTTTCCTGGAAGTTAACTGAGTCTACTTACTTCCCTACTTAATCTTTGATGTGTTATAATTTTTCCCCCCTCCAGTAAATAGGTGGTACTTACATCTTAATTAGAATGAGCAAGCAATTTGTCTTTTTTTTTTTTAATATCAACATTTCTAACTGTATCTCAATTTGCATTTCATAAATAATATGACAACAAAATCTAATGTGCTTTGGCATATATGGACACACAATATTAGGTTCAATGTAAGCTGCTACCAGTTTGTCATAGCCCAAATCCATATTTTTTTATTGATCAACTCTGAGATCCTTTTAACATAATTGACAATAACTTATATGGGAATGCTACATGTACCAATTCTACATTAGACCAAACTAACAATTAAATTGCCATCAGCTTTTGTGTTGTAGGTCATGGGGGAGGTATGTAGGATAAACACTTGCATTGTTGATTGACTCTACAAGCATATGGACTGAATTCTACCTAACATTCTGAATTATTTCTTTCACTACTAGAAGATATCATAAGCCTAAGTATTTCAAAAATAATGTGTTTTTTTTTTTTGTTGGGTGAATGAGATAATTTCATTTACTCAAAATGTACAGACAAAACACTAGCCACTATTCAGTCCTAGTATCAAACAAAACAAAAGGATACTAGGAGTGAATAGAGGGAACAAATTGTATAGTTATTACAAAATGCACACAAGAAATGTTCAAGTAATTGCTTCTATGCTGTTTGTATTTCTATTCACCCTTCTTTCATTTCTTTCTTTCCAAACATAGTAGCAGCCTGCCACTATAGTCTTCTTTTGTTTCTTGCTAAGACCTGTATACACACTTGAATCCAAGAAATCTTGCATCATATTGACTTCTGAAGGTTTGTTGTTCCTCCAATTTAAAGCCTTCTCAGTTACAGACCAGATCTCCTTTGCAAAAGGGCATTCAAAAGATAGGTGATTATACAATCCCTCTTCTCTTTGGCACACGTAACATTTGTTTTCTTGAATAACTCACCACACAACCAATTTGTCCAGGGTCATCAACTTCTGTTGTACCAACATCCAAAAAATCATGGAATGCCTTGGTGTCGAATCCTTATTCCAAACTGATGGTGCCAAAGTTTTCCTTGCCTTGCTGTTCTGGGCTAAAATATATGCATTCTTGATGGTTAAGCTTTTAGCTTTGGCATTTGTCCAGGTTAACTTGTCAGAAGAACCTGTATTAGGCCTTCAATCCAATAAATCTACTGTTACCTCCATCCATAATGAAAGAGCTAAGTAGTGTGTCCTTGGGGCATCCATAAATACAAAAACAAGTGTTCCACTTCCAGCATCACTTACTGTTGATTGAATAACAACAAACAGGGCTTGTATACACTGAAGGATCTAAATACTTAGATTTTAATTACCAATATTACCATATAGAAATTTAAAATTGACTTGTGAGAGCATATGGGACCTAAAAACAACAAAATAATTATTCCCACTGATTGCTTATACAGCATGTTTTTACTATAGGTGGCACAATGATGCTGGAAAATGTCAATACTCTTCAAAAATCACAGCTATGGCTCTTTCTTTTACTGTGTTATTATCCCTTATATCATTATGTTATGTTTTTTGCTTAACAGAACTTTGGTTGGACACCTCAAGAAGCAAAGATGCATATGGTGACGGATTATTTCAGTGACAATGAGGTTGGAGTTTGCTTACTCTTTTATTTTGAAAAAATCCATGATGTTGGGGTATATGTCTTATTTATGTAACTCAATTAACAACTGAACTAGTTGAAAGCATGTATTTTATTGCATTATGTCTGATAAATATTGTGGTTTTCTGGCATCCACTTTCCTTTTGATGTTTGTTAGATATGGGATGTAGTGTCATTAGTAATATAATTAACATGTTCCTTGGTGTTTGCTCCATCAATGTTTTTTTTGTTTCAGGAACAATGCAACATAATGCCTTTCATTAATTTATTCATCTTAATGTTTTAATATAATACTATTTATTTTTGCAATTTTGATGCAATTTAAGGAACCAACAATACCAACTGAATGTATGTAGCTCATAGTTGTAGCCATTTTAGGCTTATGCTTGGTTAAGCAACATATTCTTAGGCCTTTCTGCAATTTTTTTTTTGTTTTATTTATCTTAATTGAACAGTTTTGAGTTTATATTCGTCATTAATTGGATCGATCACTTATCTTTGTAGACTCTTTTTTTTTGGTGGAATTATCTTTATAGACTTATAATCTAAATTTTTTGACTTTTAGACATGAATATGTAATAATATATGTAACAATTTGTTTACATTATAAAAACTAAATAACGAAGATCATAGGCTTCACAAAATAAGCTCGAATCAATATGTTCAGTAGCTAGAAGATTATAGGGTAGCTCACGGTTTCCAATTTTGGGTATTACCTATTCTTATAAGGTTCTGTCCAGGGTTGGCTTCATATGTTTCCCATTTGGTACCTTCTCACTGCTTTGGTATATCTTCAAACAAAAGCAACTACATGCATTTAAAGCACCTTTTGTTACCAAATTTAGGGACTTAGTTTTCTTCTGATAAACCTTTAATTTTATATCAACATGAATTCTCCAATAAGAGCCATATTATTATATTGTTTAGCAGCAGTATTTTGTTTTACCAATGGGCTCTTAGCTCGTGATACTGCACTATGATGCCACAAAAGTGAGAGGAGTTTGATTTCCTCTCCTTCCTTTTGAAGTAAAAGAAAAATAATGTAGAATTTTTTATAGCATACATACTTAAGAAATTAAGCAAATAAGAAGTTAAAAGTTCAGATATGCATTATTGGTAGATAGCCCCAAGTGGAAGATACTGTGAATCGATATTTTTTCTGTCCTAATTTCATAAATGTAGTAAGCATAGTGAAGTCACTGGTTTTAGATTTAGAGTGAAGTAAACTGATTCGTCAATGCCATACCAGTTTAACTCAAGCCATTTGAAAATTATCAGCAGTTGATCTATCTAGAAAAGTTTTATAAGATGAAAGTAACCATTTGAGTGTAAACTTGGTTGAATTTTTTAAAGGTTGAAACTTGGTATAATTTAAGTGTTATGATGTGTTTTTGATTTGCAAAATGTCATTTATTTTACTTCTTTTCCATCATATAAAACTTTTTTGCCAAAAGACATGAGCATATCTTGTGTCATGGTTTAAGTGTTCTCTAACATACAAATGGACTGTACGGTGCTTATTATATTGTCTTTATAGTAGTAAGTCTAACTTTTGCAACAGTAGTTAATAAGGCTTAAAATCTATATTTATCATGAAATAAAATAAAAAGATAATAGTAAGTAAAAGGGATGGTCAAGAATTGTAATTGAATAGTACACTTTTTATTAATAAGTCAAGGTTATAATGTTATAATCGTATGTGTAAGGGCGTTTTGCGTATATAACAAGATATCTTTAGTCATGATTAATCAAAATGGTGAGTAAGGGATACCTTTAGTTATGATTAATCAAAATAGTGAGTAAGAACTTTAATTTAGAAAAGTACTTATATACTTCGTGCATACATAATTGTAACATTGTAATCTTGACTTATTAAAAGTGTGCTATTTAATTACAATTTTTGTCTGTATCCCTTTTACTTGTTGTTGCTTTTCTTGTTTCGTGCTTATAGATTTTGGGCATTGTTGGCCATTATTGCGTAAATTGGGCTTACTTGCTATTTGCCATTATTGCTATTGCAGAGGTAAAACAATAAGCGTTGCATAGTCTATCTATGTGCTAGAAAAAGCCCTAACCGTAGCATCCTGAACATGCCTAATCATTTATGCGATCAAATTTATCTGTAGATTATGATCATTCATGGTGAAAATCTATTATTCTAGGCTGCTTGTATTGCAAAATATTTTAAGACCCCATAGAATGTATAATATATGAAATTTGGTGATCAAATATGCTTATCAACAAAATTAATGAGAAAAAAAATGTCAAATCTCTATGAAGGCACTTGTAAAGAGGCGGAAAAAAAATGTATAGCCATTTCATATACTTGCTTTTTTTGGCGAAATGTGTAATCAACCTTGCAAGATATAAATGGTTTTATTTATTTATTTTTGTTTATATATATATATATATATATTTGTTTTGTTTTACCTTTAACAAGTGCCATTGGATGCTTGTTAACAATACCCTTACAATATTTATGCATGTTGAAATTAAAATCTGCACAGCTTAAGTTAGATCAGCCTGTTACGTTGCTCTTGCTGTTGCATTGTTCCACCGGTATAAAGTGATGAAAAGTTGGAAAACAAAAAATGCAATTATCCTACATTAATTTGTTGACAATATTATCCTTTAAAATATGTAGATACCAGCTGAAGTATAGCTTTAAAACCATATGCCTTTATTAACACGATGAAAGCAGCAGCTTATTTCCAGGTTTATAATAATAATTGAACAGGAGTTCCAAAGTTCTTGACCCATGCTAATTGTCATGACTAAGACTACAATTGTCTTATTTAAAAGCTTTAGTTTGCAGATATGGTGGTGGACTATTATGTTTATTTTATAATATTCCTTCTTACTTGTGGGTTAAACTTTGACCGACGCTTAACAAGTGGACGATTTAATTAGATAGGGTTTTTGATCAACGATGTAGGGATTTGAACCCATGACCTCCTACTCTGATATTATATTATGAGTAATATCACAATTGTTTTATCTGTAAGCTTATATACGGTGATAATACTCCCTTTCACTTGTGGGCCAGAACTTGATTGAGGTCTAAACTTTGACCTACTTTAATATCATGTTATAACTAGTACCATAATTGTCTTGCCTAAAAGTTTAAATTTGTAGATACGAGGTAGATTGTCATATTTATTGTATAACATTCTCCCCCACTTATAGGATGGATTTTGATTGATGCCCAACAAGTGAGCGTTTAATTAGATAGAGGTTGACTGACGATATAGGAGTTTGAATTGAAGACCTCTTACTCTGATACTATGTTATGAGTAGTATTACAATCACTTTGTCTATAAACTAAAGCTTGTAAATAAGTTGAGCACCATTATATTTATTATTTAATAGTAGTGAGTCTCTTACTTCAATCCAGTTCACATAACTGAATCTTCGTTAATATATAATCCCAGCATGAGGGAATGTTCAAACACAAATGGAGATCATTCATCACTTTCTGATAAGTAGATAATTATTTTGTTCAAAATCTAACTATTTTATGAAATGCTGAAAAATGCAGTGGTCTGTGATTTCTGAGGTGCTTGGGTCAAATCCACGCCATCTCTTTGAGTTATATGCAATGAAACAAATCAACTATCAGTACAAGTAAGTATCTTATTAGACCTTTGTTTTGCGGGTTTTTCTTCTTCTTCCTTGTATTTTTTTTTTCCCCCTTTCCCCCCTATTGTGGAATAACTTATGCTTCTGTCATTCACATGTATATTATTGAGCCACACTTCTTCTTCTTTTTTATTCCCCTTCCTCCCTCCAAGCATTAATAGACTTGTTTTCATTCTGCAACTTTGAGCTTATCAGTGGCTGTTGTTTCTTTTCACTGTTATGTATTACAGCAAGAAGAAGGGGTTATTACTTATGTTTAGTAGCCTATCTGTATGATTTCATTTCCTGGCACCACCTCAGCTTCTCTTGTATAGATATCAAATATCATGTTTACAACTTTGAAACTGGACAAATTTTTCCTGATACCCTGTAAACCATGCTGTCTGATTTCTGTCATTGTAGAACTTGAACTGCAGACTGTTTATCTTGTCACACAGTGATGCGTCAATTGTAGAATATTAAGCAATAATATATAGACCTTCCATCATGTGTCTTCTTTCATTTTGTTGTGATTTGGACTTCCCCTGGTGATTTCTTTTCTTCTTTGCATGTTGTTTTGTCTCTGAAGGATATTGCTTTCCCCTTAGTTCTTAGTCAAACCAAATAGGTTGCTAGAAGATCTCTTTAATAAAACAAAAAAGGAGATCAAGCTCACGAGTGTAAAGTGGTGGTGATTCTATACCAGTTAACATATTTGTGCTTCATCTATATTTTATCAAGTAGCCATATGCTAAAAAGGAATTAATGAAGCCACAATCTCTTTAATAACATTTATTTAAAACTTACAGGAATCTTCCATAAGTTATGGTTTTCAACTCATGGAGTTTAAAGGGGTAGTAACTTAAGATGCATGAAGCAATCTCTTTATACCTTATGAGGCTTTAGTTCACTACTTCAGGTACAAAGAAAGATTCACGGATAAAGGACCACAAAAACGAGGGCTTAATGTACAATGCAAAAGTCAACATTACATGATAGTACGAGAGGTGCTATTAGGTTTTACTTATACAGAAGCTAATTGTTTGTACAATCTTGGTCTTGGATGTTTTTTCCAGCTGGATATAGGCTGTCAGAATCAAAGTGGGCAAGAAGAGCATGTGCACAGCAGCGCAATGCAGTTGCTAGCTCCAGCATGTTCTGATGACAGAGTCAGATAAGATTCACAGTCACAAATCAGAACACTAAAAATTAGGGTTTTTGAAAGGAAAAATACCTGAGCTATAGCTCAGCAGATGTCCAAGTTCTTGTTCTTTCATAAAAAACTTCAACCAACTCAATTTCCATTATATAGCAACTGAAGATATATTCTGCTTAGAATATTCCATATATGACACATCAGCAAAAGAGCCCCAAGAACTCCATGTCAGCTTCCTATTTAATTCCATATACTTCTTATGGAATACCCCCTGTCCCAAGACTACTCACAACCCCTGACTCATGCTGCCCAGCTCCCTGCACACGCACTACTTCCACTGTAATACTACTCACACACCCCCCTGACACAACCACCACAACGCTCCAATACACATATGGCACCATAACATGCTGCACACACAACCACCACAACGCTCCAATACACATATGGCACCATAACATGCTGCACACACAACACACCACAGAAGCACTACAGCAGAAACAATCCATACAAAACATACGACACACCAACATACACACCCCACACACAACCTGCAACACCAACCACACAAACATAACAGAAATATGGCTGGCTATGTGCCACCACAACCTCCCCCTTTCCTCCTATATACGTTCACAATTGGAGCTCTTACTCTTGGTATCATATCACAGTCCGACATGGATTATTTAGGATAATGTGAGAAGGAACGGGCCATTGGGTTCTGAACTGTTAATTAATGGCACTATAGGAACTGCTTGTAATTGGCTGTGGTAGTATCTGGGAGGAGAATGCTCGGATGACTTCAGGCAGAGGGCCAAATTAGTTAAGGGAAGGGCAGAATGCTGGAAGAGGATTCATTGGGAACTTAGGAACATTAGTTCAAATGCCTGTATATGTATAAAATTTAGGATAAATTGTTTAAACACAAAACTCTAGTTATCTGAAACTTAAATATTCACATATATCCACTCTAGGTTAAATTGTGACCTGGAATCATTTCTAGGTTCATAGATAAAATCTTGCTTTTCTAAATTTTAAGGATAATGAGAGAATTTCGTCTCCCTTCTCTTTAGAACTTTCATCTTAAGAGACCACTTCTGTTGGGGCTATTCTTTTAAAGACTCCCCTTCCGTCTTCATTTTCTTACTCCCTTTTGTTTTGTGTTTCGATGGTGGTCTTCTTAAAGTTTCTTAGTAGTCGAAGCTTTTGCTTGTTTGCTGGCCTCGGTGTTGGAGTTGATCTTTTGTGATGTATTTTTTCATTTTTCCTTATAGTTTGTGATGCTTCCCCCTTCCTCTTGCATTCCATGCACTCTTTTCTCTAATGACTGTAAACCTTCCTCAGGCATCCATGTTGAGAGTACCCTCCCTAGTCCCTACCCAAAATCTTCCAAAAGGTTTGGAAAGTCAAAATATAAAAAATATCCTTCTGCTCTCCTTAAAGCTTCCTGCTCTCTAACCTTGGGTTCCCCTTCCCCTGCCCTGAAAGCAATGAAAGCTACTTTACTATAAACGAACCTTTATTTTGAGGCCTACAACCCATGGATTTGAAGCTGGTATATTCATTGAGAGACTAGCATACATGTTCTTCTTCCACTTTTGTTCAAGTGGATTTTGGGTCAAAGCTTCCTACTCTAAGGATCCTTTGATTTTTATACTCCTTCCGTAGTGGGTGATTGAATCCAAGTAGTACCCTCAATGTCTATCTTCTCTGTTGATGAGAAAGTTTGGAATACACTAGCTGATTGCTTAAAGGAAGAGATTACCTTTCTACTCTAAAAAATTGTTAGAAGCATTCAAGACAAGGAGGGATTGTTTGAAGCGGCTACCAATTTTATTTCTTTAAACTTTTTGTAATAAGGTTGCTTTTTGTGACACCTTGGTTAAACTTTTTTTATTTTTATTTATTTTTTTTGCGGGTAAACAATTCTTTGTTCTTAAGAGATGGAGATTGGTGCAAATAACCAAAATATTACCCTCTAAGATGCTTATTTGGGTAATGCTCTGGGATGTACCTTGAAGTTTCTTTATAAAGAGCACATCGCATATGCTACTGGTGCCGTCTGGAAGCTTTTTCAAGTTAATGTTGTCATAACTATAAATGAAAGAATCCAATATGTAAGAGCTTTGGTGGAAATGTCATTCAAAGAAGGGGACATGGAGTATGTTGATGGCTCGAGTTTGGTGGTGTGTGTTGAGTATCAATGGATTCCTCTCCATTGTGTTAAATGTGGCAATTTTGGGCATAAAGAAGACTCTTGCCCTAATATGGATTTAGCTAAAGAGTGTATGCTCCATTCTAAGCTATACCAATAAAAATGCAATGCTTCTAAATTTATTTTCATTTAGGAAGCAAAGAGTATTGAGAAAAATATGAGAAGCCTTTGCTAGAGGACAAGGTAGAGTGTGTAGTGTTGAAGATAGCAATGAGGACTCTTCGTACGATATTGATGTTCCTCTTCTTATCTTTGGAGACACAAATCTCCTCTATGATTCCTCAAGAATTTCCTATGGTGACTTTGGTGCTTTTGAGGATTGCTCAAGGAATATTGAAGATGAACCTTCCTCTCCTTTATGTCCAAGAAACACAACTTGAAGGCCAGCAAGTGCTTCCTTGTTGTAGCAATTCAGCTTAATGTTGAACGGGAAGAGTCTCCTTGGAAATTGACTCGAAAGAAGTCAAGAAAGAAGGAAACATACAAGGAGAGAGAGGAGAAAAGGGGAGTTCTTAGTGTAGTTTAAGGAGAAATGTGCACCTAAGGCACCATGCCTTAAGATCACTTGAGGAGTGGAGTACAAACTTTGATGGATGTATTAGAAATATACAAGTCATATCACAACCTCCATGAAGTCAAATACTACAAAAATATAACTAAAATATCATAATATTTACAAGATGGAAAATCAAAGAATAAGATAAGATAATGACAAGGTTTAATAGCTCCTCATTAGGTCTATCCAAATTTCCATTATATTCATCACCTTTACTCATGTTTATCAACGTCTTTTAGCATATCATTGCTCATAGATTCTTCCTCCTCATCTCTAATATTCCCCACTTGATGATCTCCTAAATTTTGTTCCATATCATGCTTGAAATCTAGTGTTCCTTAATGGCTCCTCAACTCCATCAACTCTTGAAACATCACCCTATGTCAAGTACTATTCTCAAATACCTATTCATCATCCATCTCAATAAAAAAGTCGACACCCTTTCTTCCAGTCAACTACTCATTGCTCTCCTTAATATCATGTAAAGGTATTAGATCAATGACATCACATCGATCATATTGAGCATGAGAGTGTGATTGTACTTGATACAAATTAGATCATTTATATGGTTTTGAGCAAATCTGTTTCTCCTCTTATTGGTGTTTTTGCAAATAATTATATTATTAATGGTTAACAACACTGTATATAAAAATTGTACCTAAATTGAAATTGTAGGATACCTATTGGCTCAAACATGTTCTAATTTATTTTGCATCATGATGAACTACATAATAAGCTCACAACCTTAATTTCAAATTGTTGCAAGCCTAGAATAGAGCTTCCATACAACTCTAACCATTCAGCTTTGTATATTAAAAAAAATGTTTTAGTTGCTACATAAAAAATGATTATTTTAAGTATAACATTTTTCTTATTTATCTGGTGTCGTTGCCTGTTAAATTGATGCCAAAAGGACTCTTAACACAATTATGTAAAGAGATTTTTTTAAATTTTTTAATCTTGCATTTGTTGTCGGGAAAACAATTTCTTATTAGTGATGTGACTCTTATCAAACTCCATGCTAGGGCTATCAAAAGAATTACCTAGATTTAAGAAATGGTTGTTGCATGTAAGGGGTGCAACTTGTAATCCTAATCAATAATGTTGTTAGCTTTTGCATACTTTTCTTTGTTACTATTAAATGATTTTGCAATATGATCCATTACTCTATTAATGGCTTCATTGTTTTAATCCATAATCACTTCTTTCTCACCATGCACTAATCTAAGTAGCTGCAATAGAGGCCCCATCACTTTAAGTATACAACATTGTTCCAAAAGGTAACTAAGAAAATTGTATCACACACACTTTATCCTTTAATTATTTTGGCCACATGCTAGAAGTCTACTCACCTAAAGACAATTTTGCTCTCAAACAATTCTTCTGCTTATGAATGCGTTGCAAGATAAGGTATTATAAGCAAACCTATCCTAATATTGCCCTAAGTAGATGAGTTCTCTTTCCTTTGTATAGGATCTCATGATATCTTACATTGCATGCATTCATGAGCATAAAAATAGTTTGAGAGATGTTCATTTTGAATGAGTGGACTATTAGCTAGTGGGCAAAACAGTTTTAGGGTATAAGGATATGTGATACAATTATGTTGGTTGCTTTTAAAATAATATTGTCTATATTCTCATTCTACGGGTAGTTAGAGTTGTAGATAGTAGAAAATTGACAATGTACCCTAACTATAAAACCATGGATAGAGCAAAGGATTACATTGCAAAATATTTAATGATAATAAAGAAAAGAATGTGGAAGTGAACAAGATTATTGATGACAAGTGGGATTGTCAGTTACACTCCCTTGCATGTAGTTGGCCATATTTAAATCTTAATAATTATTATGATAACCTTAGCAGGGAGTTTGATTAAGAAGTCATTTCAAAATTATATACCATCATTAATGGATTGGTTCCTCAAACACAAACGTAATGAAAGATAACAGGGAAAATATCTTTTTATAAGTATGTCAAGGGTCTTTTTATTATCTATTTTGCTGTAAGATCAAGGAAGACAAAAACATCGGGTAATTAAGGATGATGTTATTTTGAAATAGTGGTTTTTTGTTTAGTAACTAAAATAATGTATATAGCTGAGGGGCAAGGGTTGTGTAGAAGTTCTACTCCGTACTAGCAGCAAAAGTAAGTTTTTTGAGTTCATGTCATTAAAAAATTGTTCAGCTTCAAGTTATGATTGAGTGAAGCCCGATAAAAATGGCCCTATTAATGGTGGTCTAAGGTCAAGGTCTGCCCAGAAGCCTTGTGAATCTAATTATCTAAATCGATGTATATTAACAGGTGTGATAGATAGGAGTAGGTGGATATATTAATTATGTTAATAGATAAAATTTAATCATAGTTGTTCGATAGATAGTTCTTTTCCATTGAAACGATAAGGCTTCATATATAAAGGGGGTTTCCCTTCGTTTATAAATTATAATAATGGTAATAGGTAAAATTTAGTTGTTGCTAGATTTGATAGTTCTCATCTTGAGTAAAATTATATTCTTTGCGAGCTTCTCTTTTTATTTTCTCTCCAAAATCTTTATGTGTAGTGAGTTAGGCTAACTTGATATTCTAAAGAACTTTTAAAGTGTCCAAATGTTACGTAGGAGCATCCTTGAGCAAAACTCACTCACATGTAGTTCATGAGGATGTGAAAGAAATTGGAGTGTGCTTGAGTAAGTAAACTTCTTAAAATTTCAATTTGAGTGTAATTTACGTATTCAATAATATTAACCATCATAAATATTATTTATAGATACCTACGTAGAGGAAAAACAAATTTACCAAAAAGTGACTAAATTATTAAGCTTATATTAAATATAATCAAGCTCTTAAAGCTTGATATGGTCGATATAATTGAGAGTACGTTGAGTGGTTGATTGGAAAAAATGGTGTTGATTCATTTGTTAAGGCAAATGATGAATTGTTTTTTAAGAATAATGATTTGACATAGGGTGGTGTTTAATGAGCATTCTAGAATCGAGGAACCACTAAAGGACTCTAAATCTTAAGCACAATGTAGAACAACAATTAAGGTGTCAAGGTTCATTTGTCAAGTCTTGTCTTAGAGAGAGAAAATGCTCTCTCCTCTCTCTAATTTGAGTTTTCTTTTCTTGCTCTCTTTTCTCTAAGGTTTTGTTTTTCTTATCCTACCTTAGTTCTCCATTCACCTCTCCGGCTTGTTAGTTGCCATCTTCTCCTTTCCCATCAACCGGTTTTCTCGCCAGCGATTGCCTCTTTCTTTATCTTCTCTTTTGTTTAGCCATGGCCTGTTCTTGTATTTATGCTCGTCAGTAGCTCTGTGTAGCTCTTCCACCTTTTACCAAGTTGAAGCTAAGCGTCTCCCTTCAGAAGCCTCCTTTAGTGAAGGTTAAGGGGATGTTTTTGCCCCCTTCTCTGGAAATGACCTTAGCTCTAGGAGTGTTGACTCCCTCCTCTTTGTTGGTTACTCCTCCGTTTGCTCTAGATGAAGGTAAATCATCTTTTGCTTTGCCTCTGATAGATGCCATTGTCTTTCCTGTTGCAATTGCTCCTCCTTCAATCAAGGCTGGCTAGGTGGGTTTATCCTTCAAAGAGGCTTTGGTTTTGTCTCAACCTTGTTCTCTCCCATCTCATACTCCTTTGAAAGAGGTTAGGGAGCACAAGTACTTCGCTCAGGCCTGCTTTAAACCGTCTTCTATGGTAGAGCTTGATTGTTCTCTTAATTATTACCCTCTCCCCATGGATGGGGAAAAGATTATTGTGGTACCACCAAAAGAAGTGGTAGAATTTGGAGCTTACCTTTCGAAAAATACTATTGTAGGTTAGTTTTATGGAAAGATCCTTCCTTTCCTAGCAGTAGAGAAGATTGCTCATGCAGTATGGGATCATTTTGGCTTGATTAAGGTCTTGAGTAATGAAAGAGGCACTTTTCTCTTTAAATTTCAAAATGAAGGGCAAGTAATGAAGGTTCTTAAAACCTATTGATACTTTGCAAGTTAATACCTTATCCTATAACAGTAGGATATGGGTATGTCATTTGTAAGTTTGTAAGTGAAGCACCTAGCTCCTTACTTGTATGGGTTAAGCTTGGGAATGTTCCTATGAAATTCTTTCATAAGAAGGGCATTGGTTATGTAGCAAGTTGATTTAATAAACTATTGATTGTTGACTTTATCACTACTTGGCAAGAAAGATTGAGTTTTGCTCGAGTATGTATTGAGATGCAAGCCAACATTGACTTTGTAAGCTCAATTTTGGTTCATTGTATAGTGTAAGAAAGATTCTAGTTGAAGTTGAATATTAATAGAAACCCCTTAGCTGTCCTTGTTGCAATATTTTTGGTCATGATGTAAATGCTTCCTCTTTAAAGGAAGATAGGCCTTTGCAAATTGATCCTCAAATCACAAATGTGAATATAGCTAAAGTTGCTCTTGCTTTCTCTTTAAAGGAAGATAGGCCTTTGCAAATTGATCCTCAAATCACAAATGTGAACATAGCTAAGGTTGCTCCTCCTCCTATTGAGAATTCGAACGCGGTATCTAAGATGTTGGGTGAAATGAGATCCTTTGAGAATACATATGTTATGGGGAGTGATGAGCATCAACTTGAAGGTGAAGCTATGAGTTCCAATAAATTCCTAGAGTTAGATCCCAATCCTAGAGTTAGATCTCTTTCTTAACATGACGCTAGTAAATTTTATTAATGACAAAGTTGTTTCTTCTTCCTCCAACTTGGCAAATCACAAATTATTTGCTCTTTCCAACAAGAAGAAGAAGAAGAAGAAGGGAAAAAATTGTAGTAGGAACTAGAGAGTTAGCTAGCTACTGGTGTTCACTACTAGTTTTCTTTGTTCTAGCGATTTCTAGCTTTTGTATTTGAATTTTTCTAATTGGTGCTATTTGCTCTTTAGAGCTTTTTGTTTAGCTTCTTTGTATCACTTTTGAGGGTGTTTTGATTATTTATGGGGATGTTCCCCTTTCCTTGTACTTTCTTTTTTATTAATGAAAAAAAAAAAAAAAATCTTACCTTACCCAAAAACCAATTAAGGTGTCATTAAGTAGAAATTCATTAAAGATGAGGAGGAAAGAAGCTATATGAGCAATGATATGAAAAAAGATGTTAATGAATATGAAAATAGGGCTAAGGAAAATATGATAATTTGGATGTTGCCATTGATGAGGAGTGATTAAACTTTGATTTTTTATCTTATAAAGAGTTGTATAATGTTTAGTTATATCGTTATAATAATTTGACTTCTTCTAATAATCTTTGTTACTCTTATGTAAAAATGGTTGATGTAATATGACTCGTAAGAACGTGGGCATTGTGGATCTTGAAGTTTGGAACCAAGCTGCATAATTAAAGCACATATGGATTTTACGTGATGGGGACAAAGACTCCTTAAGGCCAAGCTTGATCAAATATAAAATCCATAAAGCTTGAAACCTTTAGTCTGTTAAATGCCCCAACGAGGCCTTTTAGGCATTAAAGAAGATCATTGATGCTAAAGACTAGCCCGCAGACACTTAAATTGGAGATTGGTGATGAAATGAAAATCATTAGGGTATGATGATTGGTATCCCCTCTGCCTGTAGCAGATTGGTTAGGTGAAGGGGTTATTAACTCTTTGGGTTGGAAAAAAGGAAGTAAATCGTGTAGCATTGTATACAACTAAGGGTGGGATTAGCCTCATGAGTTCGTGGCAACTTCCTAAGGCCCTTTCTGCAGAGTTGCATTTACATTTTGGGTGGCTGAGCTCAGCTGCTTATTTTCTAATATTCAAGCATTAGGACAAGGAAATCATACTCTACTCAATCGTAAGCTGGAAAACTACAATAGCAGTCACTATTTATTTCTCATGGAGAGAGAAGAATGACAGGAGATTAGGAACAGTGTTTATAGAATTGGAAACTTGTTTAGAAAGATCATCTTTTGTACTTTAAACTAGAGCTTTTTCTTGAGTTTGTGTCATTTGGAATATCATTAGATACACACTTTTTTGCTCTCCTTTTTTTTTTTTTTTTTGGTTAGTGTATCTGTGATATTCTTTACTTGTTTTACTCTTGAGGTCCTTCTGTATGTTTTTGTAGAAGGTTAATGCACTTTTTCCACTCTTTAACCATGAAAAGCTAAAAGAACCTAAATCTACTTGGAAAAAAATGGTTATAAGTGCCTTTTTATTTTTTTTCTTTAATAACAGGGGGGCATGGTCGTATTGTGACCAGTTATCTTTGGGTACATGAACCATCGTATAAAACTAATGTACTTGATGAGAATAGTTTGCATTATGTAGGTAATTTCAAGAAGTGTCCATTAATGGGATTTGTACCAAAGGCCTAAGTTTACTTAAAAAAAAAAATAAGATGGTTTTTATGTGCACATTGATATTCTTGTGTAACAAAATATTTCTATTATATTTATTAGTATTTGCCCTTAACTTCTCTTGAGTGCATGCTTCTTTTGTGCCTCTTACCTTAGGTGATCTTAGGTTGGTGCACATTGAGTATGTTTTTTTGCCTTTAGCTACACTATTATGGACTTGGTTCCAATAGTCTCTTTATGCATAAAGTATTGGACAAGTAAAGTTTCTCATAACAGGTGGGATAAAGTTGATGAAAAGTATCCTATTTTCTAGCCAAGCATAATGGTCCAAAATTTTAGTTTTATTGAAGTGTATTCTCTATGATAGTGTCAGTGATGAAAGTCAAGCTAAGTTGGATGTTTCTAATAGATTGTTGCATGATACTTAATATGTTTTTGGTAAATCCTAATACATTTTTAATGTGAAAACATTTCTTTATATCATTAAGTTTGTTTGTACTTTCAACCACCATGCAGGGTTGTAAATGACAAGAGTAGCACATTTGAGGACATCGTGGATGCATATTTAGCCTATCTGCAGGTATTAGTTTAAGCATGCTGCTTGTCAATTGTATGGTAGTGGATGAAAGAAAGATATATTGAAGTAGGTCGATTACTTATATAGTGCAAGCCTTTTCGCAAATTCTCTGGTCAGATAGGCCAGTAATGGTCTTGAGCTTGCAGTGCAAAGATTTTCATATGCTCATTGTTATCAGGCTTTTTATTCAGTGAAAAAGAAGTTGCTTGTTCCTGTTGCATCTTGGAACTGCTCTCATGAGCTCTTCAAACAACTGAGCGCATTGTTGTGGCTGCAATTATGTGTATTCAATCATTACTTGTTGATCAATAGATCTTGCCAGCCAGATGCATTGTGGCTAATTTGAATGCTGGCCATTACGTTTTTATCTTCAAAAAATGACCACTGTAATATAGGTGAATTGTAATACTAAGCTGCAAGGGTTAGATCCTGATATATAAAGATAAACAGGTGCTCATGTGTGACCTGGCCAGGATGCTTGCCTTTCTTGGATACTTAAGTAACTTTTTGGTATGTGCGCTTGGGAGATGAAACATCTTTTGAGAAATAGTTCGTCATTTGTTAGAAAGACATCAGCTGAATCTTGGCTGGATTAACTGATTTTCCACTTCCACTATGCAAAGTTATGTCCTGTTGAATTCATCCACATTTCTTTGTTCTTGGTTTGGTTTGTGCATTTAATGGATGTTGCAATATAAGATTTTCATGTGTCTATGATGAATGAATGAACATTGGGCCAAAGGAGTAAAGGAAAATAGCAGCTGGAACTGTTATGCAACTTTTTATTCACTTTCTTGGTTCTGTGCTCTTAAATGACTTATTCTCTCGTTTTTCCTGCTAGATTGCTGTGGTGAATCCTGCAATGGATAGGGCTCTGAAAATCCTTCAAAAATTTGTTATTGATGTACAAAGTGGGCATATCTCCAAAGACAAATTACGTTTTGGTGCTCCTTGGAGGCATCCTCCACGTACAAGCTGCCCTGACTCGAGCTTGAAGTGGGCTAAACTTCAACTAATGGACTTTGTTCAGTCGTTGGTCAATGCAGAATTTGGCGTATGTTCATTATTGATCGTGCTCAGTATGCTTATATTCTTTTAAGATTCTTCCAGAATGAATTGAGTTATACTTTGTATTCTGTTATGTTCCGTGTCTTGTAATCTTATTATGCCTTTCTCACATTAAATTTTCATGTCTCTGTTTTGCAGCTTAATTATTTCGCTGATTGTAGTCTTGAGATCTTTGATGATCCATCTGCGGTTGCGCTGATCGAGGTACTTCAACTTCTCTCACATTATTTGAGGTGCTCAAATAGGTTCAAAGTTTAACGACTCTCTACTTTTTGTTGTAATATTGAGATATTCATGGATACTATAGTTATTGGTTTTTGTTATCTTCTGGTAAATCTTTTGTTTATTCTTCTAGGTTGATGTGTGTTATTGTGTGTTTGCATGTTCAGCGTCTTCCCCATAGTTTCATAAGTTTATCATGATTTTATGTCTGTTAACTTTTACGAATGACTTTTGTTTTCACTAGACCTCAGCTACTGTTTTCTCATTGGGTATTACTTATAATTTCACTTTTTGTCAAAATTAATTAGGCCGGTTTGCTCTATACTCAACGTGACCCATCTTTTATCCGTCCTGTATCTCGTGGTATTCAGAGATGTCTTGTAAGATGGTACGTGCCATAGAAGACTTCCCGATAGCGTTAGTATACCTTTATACGGAAGTACCGTGTGCTGACATATCATTAACAGGCTTGTGCAGGAGCGCATACAAATGAGCTTCTTGGATTCCCTTCAATTCTTATGGCATCGAGTTTTTCGTGGCCGTAACTATCGTCATTTGCTGCTGCAAATAGGCTACAAATAAACTAGTATGTAATGATTGATGAATGAGGATCAACCTTTTGCCTTTACTGTTATGGAAGAGAATTACTCGATATTTCTTAACTTTGCAAAGGAGGTTTTTGAGATGGATTTTGAATTACTAAAATGTTAAGGCAAATTATTTTATTTATATGATATTTATGTCCTTTCTCTCAATATAAAAATTGAGAGGACCATCTGATGAATGGTCTGATCAGCAGTAGATTTGTTGATACTCTCATTACCTTTCTATATTGTGAGCATTAGCATAGGATTTGACCTCTTACTAAATGCAAATGACAATCTGTTGTACTTCCAGTCTCCATTACTCGTGTTTTATTTTATTTTTTCCAGGAACTTCTAACCTAGGCGTATTTCTTTGCTGGGGAATTTGTCTTCATTCATCCCGTACCAGTCATGTAAGTAAATGACCTAAATATTTCACCATACATGCATCATCATGGTTTTAATTATCATTGGGAAATCTTAAAAAATTCATAGAGTTGCTATTTTTATTAGCAATTAGCAACAATCATCAAGTGACCATGTCATATTGCATTTACGGCAAAATGTGCAATCTCTTAGTTCTCAATGTGTTTTATAGTAGCATGTACGATTTGAATACGAGACCCTTTTTGGGCCTGGTGCCCATTCTTTCACACATCTGTCACCCTTGGTTTATATTTTTTATATTTGAGATTCATCAACGGGTAGCTCTTTGAGCTTCTTTTTTGTCGTATTTGGTTCATCTGAAAACAACAAATTTTAACCCCTCCCGTAGCCCAGATTGTATATATGATGATCTATGTGCTATGTTGATAAGGTGAGGTTAAAACTAAGACAGCTAGTTGAGCATGGTCCTTCTAGGTTAAGGGATGGTAAAATTAGTTGACGAAGCCTGACCACTGTTTTGCGGGGACTGAACAGTAGATACGAGTATCCTAAGTAAGATAAACTATCTTGAAGGTTTTCTGAAATTAATTCTTAACTGGGTGTAAGAGGACATGCCCATACTCGCACATTTAGTGTTAACTAGTCACGGGGAGAAGAGGGGAGGGTCTAGTTCCATAATCACTTCGATTACTTTTGTTGACTGCAATCTCGAGACGGTTTTCTTGTTACTGTGGAAAGAATTATTTATTTCTCACCGAGTATTTTTGCATTTGTTAGTAGGATATATGTACTTTTACATGCCAAATGATATAATGGGAATGGTAAAACAGAGATTCAGTTATTTCTCTATTGCATAGCCTATTTCCTAAAGGTGAATGAGAATTCTGAGAGAGAAATCGAATGAGCTGATCTGATATATTTTGACAAATTAGCTTGTGAACTTCTAGCAATCAGGAGCCTTTCAACTTTGTTTATGCTGGCTGATGCTTGCTTTTCAGTCTTTTGTACAGACACCGCATCGAGAACTCCGTCAACTATTTATTGTCACGAGAAATTGTAAGTTTTTTCCTTGTATTTGTGTAACACCCTGTGATCGCACCATTGCAGCTGTTGAATTTGGATTTGTTCATATTCTTATTTTACTCTTGTTTACAGCATGGAAACAATAATAAGTTTTGAGAAAAAGGGTTTTTGTATAAAGCTTTCAGAGGATTCGTTCAAAACTTGCACACAGAGAGTTCTAGCTTTCATCAAAGAAACTTGGTGTAGCAACAATATAGGTGCCAAATTGAGGCACATCCCAACTGTCATTGGAGGAACTCGGTGTAGCATTCCTCGTTACTTTGATGAAACTCTCAAGGACTCTATAGTACATAAAACCCGGTGCTCCAAGACCAGGCTAAAGATATAATCTGTTCCAAGCCTGCATCTGCTTCTTCCCCTTCTAGAGCAAAGGACAGGACAATTTTGTATGTTTGTTCATTTTGAATTTTCCCTCGAGTTTCGCAGGTTGCTCGGACCCACTTTATGTAAACTGGCAGTGGCCTTGTATCAGGACCTTGCAACACAGGAATTGTGGAGTTTAAGCCCATACAAGATCTAGTTCAAGTTTGATAAAAAAAAAAAAAAAAAAAATTTATAGGTAACCTTGAGTTGTAAAGACAAGATTAGATAAAAACCGGATAGAATAAATATAAGGGTAATTAAATGATATAAGTTTATTGTATCATATTCGATTTTATACAATACTAAATATAAATTTTTGTCTTGTTTTTTATTTGATATATGTAAGTACTATACTCATTATATTTTGGCATTTATGTCCTCAATATTGTTTAATATACATTTTAATTATATCGTATTATTTGAAATATAATTTCAACCGATTATTGAATTCATATAATTAAATAAATTATATATAATATTAAACGAAAAGTAATAGATCTGTTAGCTATTAAAAATTAATTGTTTATATTATAAATGCTGATTTTTTTTTGTAATATTTAATTAAAAAATAATATTAATTTATAGTGTGATAGAAGAGAAGCAAAACATGATGAATTGGGAGGGGGTATTCTAGATAATGTGAAATATTTTTATTTTTATCTTATGAATTTTTATTTTCGTATGATAGTATGAAAATTACGTAATCATTCAAAGTAATATATTCCGTTTGCGTAAAATTCGTCAAAAATGATTAGCTGTGTTCATTCCGTTTGAGCCGACATCTTTCCTTTGATGCGCATGAAGCCCCAGAGGACAAATACAGTAAAATATAACGTGTAAATTGTCATGGACGCATGAATCCCGAGGAAATATGTAGGTCCAAAATCTCACCAGAAATGATGAAAGCGTGATTCGCATGGAATACCCAGTACTACATTGCGTGTATTGGATGCACAGACACAAATGTAACTGCTGGCTTTAAACAACAATGCAACTTTATCTATTCACGGAAAAATGAATCCAACATCGCAACGTGTAAAAGTAAAATTGCACGAAGCCGTGTTAAAAGGGCCAAAGACTCAATAGATCATATGTTGTCAAATCTCAAATGTCATTCCATTTGGGTGTGTTAAGAGGTAGAGAATTTAACTTACATTACGTGAAAGTTGCAGTAATCACGTTGACAAGATGTCACTAATCTTTTTTGGGGAATTTTACAGTAACTTAACAACATCGAGGTGAAAGTTACAATAAATTACATTTAAGGGCGTAATTGAATCGATTTTAATGGTATTAAGTTCAGTTTAAGCTTGATTTCAAATTGCACTTGACTGTAATGAAAAAAAATTATATTTCTTTTAGTTAAATTTGTACTCCAACTCAAACTCAAACTCAATAAAATTTTATACGTATTCAAACTCAATTTGAGCTTAATTAGGCCTATGAGCACATCAAGTTAAATACGTCCAACGTTTTCAAATCAATAAGCTACTCAAGTAACTTTTGATTCTCTAAATTTTTGTTTTCTTATTTTTTATCAATTTATCCCTTTAAGATATTATCAATTGTAGTCAATTATTAAGATTATAAGAACGAAAATGACTCTCCTCAATTGCATGGATGGATATGCGAAAGGTTATGTGCGAATTTATCTTGACACCTTGCATCGACATAGAACGCCTCTTAGGCAAATTTTAATTCGTTGTACATGAGTGAACTAAAACTATATATGCTTAACAGTACCTATTTGTGACTTAGTTACTTTTGCGGCTTTGCATGTTAATACTTGAGAATCCACAGCCACACCCACCCTAAGTGGAGGACTACAATCCTTTAACTAAGGTTAGCTGGTGTTGGGTGGACCAACAAGATAAAAATTTAGAAAAAAAAAAAAAAGCAACTGGTGCTAGGTTCCCAACCCCACCCAAATTTGAGGCACTAAAACGTCGAATGTGATCATTGAAACCTCAAAATCAGTTATAGGTTCAATCAATTGACTATTTATCCGACCAATATAACTGCTTTAAGCAAAATAGGTATAAAAAGAAGGTGTCATTGGTTTTTGTAGATCGACTTTAGATTACGAACACAAACTCTTCATTGAAATTGGCAATCAGAATTGCCCTACTTAAAACATTTCTATACCCGATTTTTCTTAGCATAAACATAATCTTCTTGTGAACTACGTGTTTTACCGTGTGAAATACATATGATTAAGTTTATTATCATTATTATTATTTATACCTAGGTATCAAATCATCGTGATCTTTTGTCGACCTTGTTGCTTAATTGCATTTTGACAATTTAATACTCATTAAAGAAAACTACGGTCATCTCTTGGGAAAAAAAAAAAAAAACCGAATCAGAATTATTTCATATTTAATGCTTAGTTAAACAAGCATTCCATAAACTCACGATTATTTTCGTATTTTATACGCACAATTTCTCAGTTTTATTAAATTAATTACGAAAGACAAAAAAAATTGCCATATTGGGTGATGGTGTTAGATTTTATTGGTCATATATATATATAAAATATTGGTTTATTTAGCAATGGGATAGGCAGGCATGCCATTCCACATTTGCAACAGAATTTTCGTTAGATAGTCCAGGGCTACCATAGCAAATATGATATTTGGTGCATCCATTATTAAGAAAGAGATCACATGGCACACTGGTTACAGGCTTACAGCTCAAGCCAAGAGACACGAGAAGATAAGTCGATGATTGAAGTGCCATTGTATTAGTAAAGTGCAGAGACATCGACAGTTTTTTTTTTTTTTTTTTTTCCTTTTCTTTTTTCGGCACAAAATAAGGATGGTAGTCTTTAAAAAATTACCCATATTGATAAATTTCAATAAATTATATGTATAAACAGTAAAATAAAAGTTATTAATAATTTTATATTTATTGTTGATAAGCATGATTTACTAAAATTCAACAATAATAAGAATCGATAATTTTACCATAGGGTAATATCATTATAGAAAAATCTTATAATTGAAGGAGGATGGATTAAGTCTAATCTATTCAATAGAGTTATCGAAGTTCCTGCCATTGGTTTATAAGACCTTAGCTTTTAACGTGTTAGATGAGGATAAAATTTCTCCTTCTCTATATGTTGCCTCCGTCCATATCATTTATAATCGCATACTATTATATATAACAAGTATTTAGCACAAGTACTATTCCACATTTTACTTTTAATATGATAATAATGTGCTCAGAGAAAACACAAATAAAAATATTGATAGAAGACAATAAAATATCATTCATGCCATTTTATGTCTTCATCTATGTCACCAACACAATGTAGGTCCTCAAAGCCTTGTAAATTTGGAAAGGTAGCACCATAAATTTGTTTATTTCAAGAAAATTTGGTCCCCGCATAAGGAGAGACGTTTGTCTATTGAACTATTGTTAAGAGATGAAAGACTATGATTTTTGGGGGTCCAGCGGCAGATGGGAGCGCCAGACCAAGATGCATTATTTGACTCGAACCCTTTGTTTTATTTGTTCCTGTCTCCTTCTCCCACATTTGACTGGTGATATGGACAGTCCAGTCTAACATAAGATTGGAAGGAGATATATTCTTGTGGAATATTGTGAAAGAAGTACCCAAACTTTGACTTATGTTTTAATTATGTAATTGAAATTTGAAGTTATTAATGATAGGATTAGTGGAGTTTTTGTTTATCAAATTTATGACCTTTGTAATAATTAGAAAGCTGTCATAACAAATGCTCATCGGTTGAATCGTATGAGTATAAATTATGAGACATTAAGTAATAAATTAAATAAGTATGAAATTTATTAGTCTTCAAATTTCAAATATAAAATTAAAAAAAAAAAAAGATTTCTTAAAATTTAGATATAAGCCTTATGACTAATAGGATGTATCTAGGCCAAGTGTTATTAGGGTTTTTTTTTAAAAAAAAATTTACATTTTTAATTTATGTTTTATTTTTACCACTACTCTTGTAATAGTGATACCAAAAAGTCAATGGCATTCCTTCATAATATTTATTACTTGAACACAACTATAGAAGAAAACTCCATGTAAATTAAAAGACAAACCCCCCAAACTCTATTAAAAAAAATTGTTCTACTATGTATCTCACTCTTATGTGCAGTTTAATTTCCATAGAATATATAATAAATAAAAAAAATTTTCCTTAGAAATGACTATTACCAATAATAAGCAATAAATTTACATTTCAATTTTTATTTTATGTAAAGTTTTATTGCAATGATTACTTTCCAATAGTTACTTCACCTCATTTGTAGTATTTACTCAAATAGCTAAAAAAAACTAATATATCCTTATTTAGTCACTATGGAATATTAATGTAATTTAGGATATAATAATTCAATTACTTAAACTTTTTATTCTCTTTTTAGAGGGAATAAAAAATACCATCTTACAAAACATAACAATTATTTCATCTATATATACAACAAAAAAGTTACCTAAAATAAATATTCACGAACCAATTTACAAGTTAACAAGATAATACAAAATATTTCGAAATAGTTATTATACTCCTTCAATTACTTCAAGTAAACAGACTGTTAATAGACTTTTTTTTCCTAAAGTTCACGAGAATGTTGTATAGAATGGCCATCATTTAGTGACGGGTTTGCTCAAAATGAAATATTAACATTAAATGTGGAATTCTTGCAAATTTAAATAACCATTTAAGTCTTCTTGTGTATATATAAGTATAAATTTATAATTATATGAAAAATGTCAAAAAGTAAGTTTCACAAAATACAATTATACATAAGGTATCATTAACCGAATGATATTATATTTGAAATTCAAAATTGTTAAATATTTTATATTCAATCAAACTTGTTTAGTTTATTGTCTTATTTATGCAATACAATTTGGATCTCGATTGTTTTCTTGTACTTTAGGGGAAATGGGTAAACTGTAAAGATGTAAAAATGTAAAGCAAAAGATGAGGTTTTATATGAATTCCTTAAAATCTTAATAACTGGTGAGAAAGGAAAAATCAATTTTCATGAAATCGAAAGCCCACAGTACACATATTTTTGCATCACACCATTATACTCTTATTAGGAAAAATGCACTGTAATCCAATAGCTTTAGAATAGAGGTTCTATGAAGGAAGTATAAAAAATTTCCAAATTTCCCAATCAAGTACTAAAAAAAAAAAAAACCTGCAAAATCAGATACTACTATGCCATTTACTACTAAAATGGAATATTTTAATAATTTCAATACCACGTCAACAAGATGTTAAGGGAAGATAAAAAATTTTATTTTAAAATGTAATCATAAAAAAAGTAAAAATATAAACAATATAAGAATGAGGACAACCATTGGACCTATACACGAATAATATATATTAATTATATCATATCATATATGACTATAGTAAACCAAAAATCTTGAAACGTTCAATTTAAGTCACTACAAAAACCAAGTCGACACCTCACACGTCACTTTTGCGTAGATATGATATATTTTACTTTGATTAATGGATTAATTCGTTTATTGCTCTTTTAAAATAAGTTAAGGTCAATGTTTTTGGATTCATTTAAAAGCAAGTTAATGATACAACTAGTTCAACTCCTGATCCAAAATAAGTCGGTTTGGATCGATCTATTTAACTTATTTATGTTATTAGTTCATGAGCTGGTCCGTTTAATATATTTTTTAAATAGGTTAAAGTTGAGATTTTTTTGTCTGTTTAAAAAGCGAGTCAAATATATTTAGCTTATTTAATCCACGGATCAAAATGGGTCAGATTAAATTAGTTCGTTTAACTCACTTATAAACGTGATATGGTGCTTTTTCATCCAAATCTAACATTAATGAAAATGATAAAATTGATGGGTGGTTGGTTTGACACCGACCATATGTGGTGACTTATGTGTGAGTTTACTTGCAATTTCCTCTAGGTATCACGCCAACATTATCTTCTTTAAAAATCGCAATTTAATGGGTAGTTCTTGTTAAGGATCCTTTTCTTATGTATTATTATGTGCAAATATCAAATAAACAACAATAGAGAAAAAGAAAAACAATAAAATAAAAGAAAAAGCATTAGGAAGAGAGGATCCCCCCCCCCCCCCCCCCCCCCCCCCCAAAATAGGCATCCCTCCGAAATAGGTATCCACTTAGGTCTTTATAAAATTTCTTTACTGGGAATCGTATTGCAAATGTCTTGCCTGAATCACTACCAACCTAAAGTGTTTTAAGTTGGATTCGGATATTTTTAATTTACATTTTCTCAAATTCTTTCTATTTACAAATTAATTATTAAAACTATATAAATTTTTGAAATATTCATTTACTATCTTTTTTTTTTAATTATTTCAATCAATGGCATAATATATATGACATTTTCATTTCCATCCTAAGCTCCGGGTGCAATGATTTCCCGGTTAGAGATGTTTCGCGTTGATAGGTGTATTCTTTATCCCATATCTTACCTTTTTGGATAAAAATATTGGATATTTAGTATATATGTAAAATTCCTTTTCTATTTATTTAGAATTTTTGAAGTTCTTTAAAGTTTACTGATTATAATTTAATAGAATCTTTGTGTGCTTTTTAATTCCATTATTTTAGTATGTAGTAGTATATATATGAAAGATAATAAAATTTGATAGGTTAGCGCCACATAGTATGACGGTATTTGATTGTGCGACTTTTCCATTCTTTTTATGTTATTGTAATAAAAGAGAACAAATAGAGTTCCAGGTAATCATACCTAAAAATGATTCTATTTACTTACCAAATAAAAAGTATTTTCTTCAAATTTTTCTGAATTTAGATATAGACAATAACCAAACGTGACCAATCAATATTTGGCCTCTACTATCCTTTTTTACTTTTCTCCACCGTCGAGGGATGTTTGATTGTTTGGTTCGATTCCATTCAATCATGCTCATTCGGAGCAGTTCCACTTCCCCCTCTAACGTTGGACGGTTTCAATCGGGGTAACCTCTCAACGATGCCCTCTGAAGAAACAGCTGGCGTCGAGACAAACTGTAAGGCATGTTATGCTACGATGGAATGGACAATGCCTTGGTATTAAAGTAAGCTCCGGAAATAGAGAAACGGCCGTTTAACTCGAATTATATATGCTTATTTATTTGAGAATTTCCAAGTTAAATAAGCATGTAAATTAAAGTTCAATTACATAAATACTTAAATCTTTAGACGCATTTTATAAATTCAGGGTTTGATTAGAGATATTAAGCATAAGATAGTACTAACATACATATTACATGAAATACTATAAATAATATATAAATACAAATAAAAATTTAATATATGATAATAAAATGTATATTTTTAAAATATTTATATAATAAATTTTTATTAATATTTATATAATATTGATCTATTCATGTTATATTTTAATACTATCGAAATTTATCTAGTAGAGTCTGGGTCCGGGCCTTTCTGTAGTTTGGTGAGCAATTTTTTCTTTTTTTTGGTTGGACAGGAATTTTAGTGAATTAATGTTGAAAAGAATAGTCCGTCAAGAGGTTGGACAAAGGAGGACAATGCACTCTAAAAAAGACTTGAAGACACATCGGTTTCTTTTTCCACTGTGTGGCTCTGTTTGAATCGGAAGATGAGCCATAAGATTATGATCCTTCCTCGAAACAGGGACATGGAAAATAGAAATACCCTATTGGCAAGAAAATTCAAATTCGTCGGTCATCGCACATTTTCATGTCTTTTTCTTGTTACCGTACGAGACTGCTCGGTTGACCGTTTTAATTTTCTATTTTCAAATACGGAAAAACCAAAACAATTACTCCAACTTGGTTTCCTTCCAAGCGTAAGAAAAGAATGATTGTCTCATTGGCAGTCAAACATTTGTAACAAGTCAATAAGATGCAAAATTTCCCCCCTGGATTAAAGGTACTCTCTTTCCGCCTTTGCTACAATTCAACAATATTTATGTTATTTGATATAGCATTTTATCGCGTACCAAAAGTAGACTATTGATACATCAGATTTCACGTTAAAAATTCATTCGCCATTCTTGTAAAGTCGACAAAGGCATTGTCACGTTGTTCCTCACCAAAATCCTTCCACGCTTAATAGCAAAAAAATTCCATCTTATTAGTCCAAACACTTTTCTGGAGGAATTTCTTTCTTTCTTTTTTTTTTTTAGGAAAAACATATATGATTCTATTTCATGCACGACATTTATTAATTTATTAACTAAATAGTTTAGAATAAAGTATTCTCTATTTCATTGCATGGATAAAATTGTTATACACCCAGTTATAGTTTATTTACTTTTACTCTTATTTTTCAAACTTCACGGAAAAAAAAAATTTAATTTTTCAAGAAAAAACTATTACATTGAATCCGCAATACAGAAAGATATCGGATAACTGTACATTTTAAACCTGTAATAATGTTTAGTTACATTTTAAGTGATCTTTCCCATAAAATATTCCCTAATTTTAAGGATATCAACTAATATCTTTTGAATTAAAATGATACTTAAAGGTTGAAAATACCAGACATATAACAAAATATTAATTAAAAAATATATGAAGAATGATAGGAAAAATAAACATATATGATTAGAGCTTTTTATGATAATCCCACGTTACTATTACTTATAGTAAATTACACTTGATTTAAGTAAATTATATTGTGAGCAATATAATGAAAGCCATCGATAGTCTTATATTTTCTAGATTCAATAAATAGTATTTATCAATAATAAAAATAAAACTCTCAATAGTTTCAATTTTATCTTTCGTGATATGTTTTATTGAAATAATTACTATAATTAATTGTACAGAAGACAAGAGTTCAAAGTTATTTCGTTGTTTTCTTACACGCCTTTTGCAACATCATCGGTAACCTAACTTTTCTAGATTGCTATACATTACACAAACGCAAACAGAGGCATCTTTATTTTGTTTTATTTTATTTTTAATTAACATGTTTCGTATAATTAACGGTGGTAAGCCAAGTCTATTATAGCTAAGTGATTTGAATACTATTTATTTCATAGAATAAATTAAATTCGAATCTCTTTTTTTTCCTTAAGTTGTAATGTAATTTAAAAAAAAAAAAAACATCGTGATACCTATCATTTTTTGAGGTAAGTTGTGGTAGCGGAAACAATGGTGAAGAGGTTATAACCTATTGTATGGTTGAACACGGCGTTAACGAGTGAAGGGGAAGCCATTTGCCATTTTCGTGTTTACTGTTGTCTTATTATATCTACTGAATCGTGTACCAAATTTGAGACAATATTTATCAATAGTTTGACCCAATTTTCTTTTTAATTATTATTTGTCTCTGAAAAATGTCATAACCAAAGCCCAAATAAATGGCTTCCATTCGCAGTAGCGTTTGGTAAGTAAACACGGTAGACTTTGAATCCTAATGTTTTCTTAATATCATTAATTCAAAAACTAAAATCATAGTAGCCTAATGTTATAATTACTGATTTTTCAATTAGATAGATTAAATTTGATTTTTCATCTTCTTCAAAGTTGTACTATGATATATATATATATATATATTTGGCCAATCATAGTATCATAGTTCATAAAAGAAGAAAAAAAAAACCACTAATCCAAAAGATATAGACTTAGGTATAAGCCGCTTCTAACCCATGAGTCAGGCCAATGGATTGGAACCTATCCTTACCTCAAATAAGCAAATCTTGAGTAGAATATAAATTGCAGGGCCTATGATGGTCCCTAATGGATTTTCTTTTTAAGGAAAAAAATTAATGTCTATCCCTAATCCTAGTTATTATAATAGGATTTCAAAGATCAAAACTTAATTGAAACCTTTCTATTATATAAGGTAATAGGTTAAAAACTAAAATAGGATTAGAAAATTTAATATGTAAAGTTTGCATAATAAATAGTTTAGATAGACTAATTTAGATAAGAAATAAGAACAATGTAAAAGGAATAATTACTACAAGATAGGGAGAAAGAAAGTAATTCTAAGATATTTACTTAAGATAAAAAAAAAAAACAAAAACAAAAACATGAGAAGACCAATTTACCCCAAGCAGTAAAAATAAGTAGTAAAAAATAAAAAAAAAACTAGATAGTAAATAGTAAATTTAATAATAAGATTAAAGCAAATATAAGTAATAAGTAAAGGTAAGGAACATGATAAGGACCCATATCCTCTACACGTTAAGCATCATCATAACATATCTTGATAAAAAGTTAAGGAATATATTCAGAAAATACATAAAATTATTAAAATAATAAGGTAACACAACAAAATATGATGAGATGCCCTATAAAAGTACCCTAAAATGCAAAAAATTATCCAAAACAAGCAAAAATGCTGAAACACGTCTTCAAAATATCTGACAAAATCTGGGAAACAAGAAAACATACTTGGATAAAATAAAAAAAATGTCATAATTTTGATAAAAATAGATAACTTTCTCAATAATTCACTCAAAAATATCAACAAATGTAAAAAATTCATGAAATTTTTACTCGATAAGTATCATTTTACAGTAACACGTGCTAATTTTCTAGGAATTTTTTAGCCATTAAAAATATAGAAAAAATTAAAAACGGTAGAATCTCCTACCCATAAGTAACACCCCCCTCTTCATTCCTAATCACAGTGAGTTATTGGCCTCCAAAATTTATAAGGAATGGTTACTCTCTCATTTTGAGAGCCTCTAAGGTGGGTCAATACTTTAGTGGTCGAAGAAGGTGGCCGGAGGTGGCGATTTGCATGGTTTTTAGTGTGAAAATCATAGCAAATTCATTTCTCATCCTTTTAAGGTGCTCTTTAACCGTAAATTTTGTTGGAATTAATTTTTCACGTTTAGTATATTTTATATTTTTTGCAAGTTACTACCTATTTAATAAAAATATACTAGTTTTGAAGAAATTTGTAAAACCTTGTTTATTAGCCTCCTAAAATATCCAAACTTTCTCACATGCTTTTCTATATCTAATATAACATTTTGGTTCCATCCTTAATAAATTTTAAATTATTTTCTTGATATTTTAGCCTTATATTTGCTTATAACATCATATATGATAAAACAGGATAATGCTATTACAAGTATCCAAACTTTCATTTTTTTTTTTTCATTTTACTACCTAAACTTTAAACTTGTCTATTTTAGTATCTTAAATTTTTAAATAGGACAAAATAATATTTCTATTATAGCGACTTTATTATAAAATAATAGGATAATAATATAAGTACATCAACCTTTATGTTATTTTTATTATAGTACTCCAACTTTATTTTGTTTCATTATGGTATTTCAATCTTTTAAAATGAAACAAAATATGTATTCTTTACATTAACCTTTATAAAAACATTATAAAAAATAATAAAATAACAATTAACATAATATATTTAATTTTCTATAATAATAATAATAATAATAATAATAATAATAATAATAATAATAAAAATAATAATAATAATAATTATTATTATTATTATTATTATTATTATTATTATTATTATTATTATTATTATTATTATTATTATTATTATTATTATTATTATTATAGAAGATAACAAAAATAACAAGCACAATAATAATAGATAAAAAAAATGAAAATGAATTAAAAATAGGTATGTACCTACAAAATTGATCTTATATTAATCCCTTCTAGCTTTATAGTTATAAGCCCTAAAGTTAAGCCAAGAGACAGTAGGATTGAACTTAGAGCATAAGGTTTAAGGCGATCGGTTAAAGGATCCAATCAAACCCGAATTATAATCTATAGAGAGAAATATTAGTAAAAATGACCCCGTAAACTTGAATTTAAGAAAATAAGTAATAAAATAGGATACTACAAAATTTTCAAATTTTAAGTTTAATAATTGTTAATCATCGAAAAGGCGAAAAATGTAATCTAATAACTAATAAATTACTAAAGATAGATTATATGTATACTAAAAATCATAGAATGACCTAAATAATAATTAGGAATGTTCATGTGTACCCTACATGTATTTACGTGTAGGTAAAAATACGCGAAATTTCTTAAATTGGCCAAAAACTTAGTAAATAATTAAAGAAATTATTACATTAATTAAGAAAAATAAGAAAAAAAATCAAAAGAGTGTGGAATGATGCAAATCTGGTCGTGGCAAGTCAAGAACAAAAGAAGAAAAATTGTCCAATTAGAATTAAGCAACATAAAAGCCAAAAATCAAGGAAATAGGGCAATGTCATGTCTAATTAATGCATATTAATTACCAAAAACGTCTATAAATAGGAAAAAAATTCAAAGAACTCCTTTGGACTGTTAGGGATCTAAGAAAAATATAGAGACTCAAAAATTCAAAGGAAAAACTAGAGAAAAAAAAAAGAAAAAGAAAACTGTGCAGTTAGGGCTAGTGAGCTAAACCCTTACACTACCGCCATCTAGGATCGAGCCACCACTATCTGGGATCGAGCCACCACCACCACCCCCTCACGCCAAACTCACTACTTGGACTCGCCGACACACTTGGACTGGTGTTGGAAGGCTAAAAGTCATCGGATAGGGTGAGTCTCTAATTTATTTCGATTTTGTATAATTTTCTAAAATTAGTTATTTTTCCTAGAAAATTATAAAACTTATTATTCTAAGGTTTTATTGTATGTAGATTTAAGGAAAAATAGTGATTTGGTTTAATCACTTTTGAAAATATAGGGTTCTTAACAAATTGAGCAAAACCGAACATGATTAAAATTAGAAATAAATAGATTTAGGAGTGTAGTTTGGAGCTCAAAATTTTTTTGTAGAATGCTTAATGGATATAGAACAGTGATATAAAGCCATTTTTTTTAAATTAATTTTTGAAAATTTTAAATTAATTTTTAGTCTTAAAATGATGAGAAAATTGGGTAATTTTGGATGAATTAGATGATTAAGACACTAATTACTAATTTAGATAGTAATTATATGTTTAAGGATGTTAATTTCTAATGTGGAAACGTAATCTTAGCCTTTGGAGTGTTAAGTATAAGTAATGAAGGCATTATGTGCTAATTATAGAAAATTAAGAATATTGTAAAAAAATTAGGTTTAATTAAATAATATAATAACAGAAATCAGAATATAATAAATCTAAAATAAAATTTAATTTTAAGTAAACGTATAAAAAAAAATGTAAGATTTTCTTACATTGGGAATAAATCTGATACCCCAATTTGGATTTGCGTGTACCAAATAGTTTAGAATCCTAAATCTAGACCCAATGGAATATTAGAATACTCGAGCTTAATGTGATTAATTTCACTTTAGGATTCGATTTAAGATTTCTTAATCAAAGCTAAAATCTGATTTAGGAACAGAACCTCGAAATAGGGTAGAATGAATTATTAGTAAATAAAAATTAAATCATAACTTAGAATGTGAATCATTAAAGTATAAGAACTAAAAATACCTATTTGTATTATAGGATATTCAAAGACAGATCGACTTATAATCAAGTGATTAGGCGACTGAGAAACTCCAAGTAAGCTGAGTTATTACTTACTGTATTAGAATGCTATTTTATGGTACTCGGAGACTTAGAATTGTCTATGGTTGTGATTGTAAGTAGTTTGAATTTGTAATGTGAGTGATTTTGTGATTGATTGAATTGGTGTGAAATTGTTTGAACACCCTAAATGAAATTTAATCTTATTCGACTCTAATAACCAAAAATGTCATGCATTGCAACCCGTTAGAGGATCATTGGATTCTCCAACCAAATACCGACCCCTTCGAAGGGGATAGCGCAGGATTGTAAAATGATCCCTTTTTCATCCTTAATCGAACTAAGTGACAGGAGAGGAAGTCGCAGCGAGGGTGAAGTCAATAATTCAAAGGTAGTCACGGGAGAAGTAAGGTCTCCATTGCACAAGCCTAGGTTTGGTTATGAGCTGCTGCATAACATGAAAACTCCTTAACCCGAATTGGAGCAGGTGAAATTTCTCTGATTTCATAACAGGCCGGATTACGTTATGCGATGACACTTGCTTGTTGCATTGCATGAAAATAATTGCTTGATACTCTTGCTTATGTTTATATGTATTCATAAGTCTTCAATTCAACTTACTGAGTTGTAGTTGCTCATACCCTTATAGATCCTTTTACAGGTCCTAATCTTTGAACACTTCAAGTATTATGCTGCCTTACAATTATCCAGAGGTTAGTCTTTTTGAAGTCAGGGGTGTGAGGAGCAATTTACTTAGTAATGATGTGTAACGAGAATGTCCTTCGTAGTTTGAGGATGAAAGACTGATAATTATTATGTAAATTAGTGAACTGTTGTGTATACGTAGAAATTTCCTGGGAAATCCTGTAGATTTTACATATAATTATATAGGTTTATTTAAAATTTATGATCTTTACCTTATTAGACTGTTTACTTCAAAGCGAGGAGTCGTTGATGCCTTGTGTAGATTATGTTTATAGTAGGTATTGTGAGGCCAGTTACTATCATAGAATGGTTTATACGGCGGGACTGTTGCAACTCTGTGACTTCGAGGTGTAACAATAGTAATCGGTTTGATTCAATATTTCAACTCTTATTTCGCTTATATTAACTAAAGTTATCCTTTACATCCATTTTAATCCATTTTTCGTTTATTATTATTATTATTATTATTATTATTATTATTATTATTATTATTATTATTATTATTATTATTATTATTATTATTATTATTATTATTATTGATGATAAATAATGATAATAATGACATAGTACATGTCATATTTTGTTTGATGATATAAAAGCTTACAAAAGTTGAATATCGTCTATAAAAACCATATCAAATAAAATTTCAAGACTTAGGTTTATTTTTTGTTATTCTTTTTTAAAAATATTTTTTAATTATTCATTATTAATTGTTGATTGTTTATAATGGTTATTATAAAGATTGTTTATTTGTTTTACTTTAAAAAGTAGAAATACCAAAACAAAAAATAAATAAATAAAGTTTAGGTATTGAAATGAAAATAAAATGAAAGTTAATACATTTATATTATTATTATATCATTTTATGATATTGGTCATTATAATGGAAATACAATTTTATCTTGTTTAAATAGTTGGAGTATTAAAATGAATAAGTTTAAAGTTAAGGTACTAAAATAGAAAAAATATAAAAGTTCAAGTACTCCTACTAATTTTATCCTATAATAAAATGTATAATATGCAAAATTTCTGAATAATGGCTATTATTAATTGTCATATACTTTGAGTTCTCCTATAATTTTATTTCACCATCCATAGTAACCTGTATATTAATAAAATCTTATTTGAAGTTCTTTTACACTAACTACCTTATAACTACCTTCCGAGATTTCTATTACTATATATATACTACACATAATAATAATTACACCTTTTATAGAAAGTTAAGATTACTTTTAGTAAACATTTATTATTTCTTCTTTTATAAGTACACTTTTAAATAGAAAGATCCATAAAGTGATTATAAGCAAAAGATTACTAATACACTATCACCATGATATAACATAATTTCTCTAAAATACAAACTACTATTGAAATTTTTCTACGAGTTTAACACATCATTCAGGACAATACTAGGCAATTCTCAAGCACATAAGTGGCATACCTCACAATAGTTTTGACTGTGTTAACAAGGGGGTGTAAGTTGTTATAATCGTCTATGTTATTTGGCTTATGCATTCAATGTTCTAATTTAGAATGGTTGGTTTGTTTGATCATCAAATAATCTACTAATATAATATTCGTTAACACCACCCATACGATGAGGGAAATAGAAAGGTTTTCTTTCTTTTCAATCTTATAAAACTAAATGACAGAAGAGGAGGTTATCGCTCCTACGACAAGGGAAACAGAGAGGTTTTTTTTTTTCTTTTCAATCTTGTAGAACTAAGTGATAGAAAAAAAAGTCACCATTTAGGTTTGAAAAATATTGAAAATAGTCTAGAATGGGAATAGAGGGAACAAATAAATGTTCATTACATATCCTCAGATTGATAAGGAATTGTTTACAAAGCAATTGGTTTGTGGTTTGAAAACTCTTGGAAACCAGACTAGAGTGGGTTCAATTTCTCTAGTCTTGCGACATATCAGTCATTATTGTACGGATGGCATATGAATTGTAATATCACATACATTTCAAAATAAATTGCTGTTTTGTTTGTTTATATATAATATTTATCCCCCGTCATTTATTAAGTTGTGGTTTTACTCACTTCCTTATAGATTTTTGTAGGGTTTAAGAATTGACTAATCAACATACCTCGAATGATTTAAGTAGGCATACTAAAGGATATAGGAGATAAACAAAGAGGAATCATCTTTTACATTCGTAACTATTTGAAGAAATTTAGAATATTGTAAATATGAATAAATAATAAATTTGAGTAGAATACCCTAATCCCTAAGTAAGAGCATTTATTTTAAAGCCTTGTGTATAATGAATATTTATGAGATTAGGATATTTTGCACTAATTACATAAATATTCAATATAATAAGACTATTGGTTTTTAAATTCCTTAGGAGTGATAATTAATCATTGAAAAATTAAAAAAATAAAATATATCAATGAAAAATAGTGAAAATTTCAAACTATTTCCATATAAATAAGAATTTTTTTTGCCTTCAAAGCTTTTAATATGTTTCTATTAATAACACAAAAAATAATTATGCATCTAAAGTGTTTTGATTAATTTTTTTTCTTATCTTCTTTTTAGGATCTTGTCCCAAATTGCTAATATTAAAACTCAATTTGATTGTAGTTTTACATGAATTAATGCAATTTTTTATCATCTTCTCTAAAAAATAAGATAAAAACTATATGGTTTGGGGTTCTTTTTTATTTAATTTAAATCATAAATATTATTTTAAGTTGATTCATGAGCCCAAGACTTTTGAACCAAATTTTTGAGAACCATCAAATCTATAAAAATGTTTTAAAACAAGAATTGTATAGATGTTATTGTACTATTAACATGTATGATAGAATCCATGATGCATAAATCACACATAAGCTAACCAATTAGATATACCATCAAAATACAATCAACAAACTTGATTTATATCTCTTATTGTGTGAAAATAATTAAATAAAAAGGATAATAGGATAATTTAATTCCTACTAAGGGCCTATTATTTATTTGTCTTTTTTTTTTAAACTAAACAAGATAATAAGCTATTGCAACCTTATTCCAATGCCAATAAGGGTAAGAGAAAACCAGCCAAATAGAATCAATTCGCAAATCAAACCGAATCAAATCGCAAATATAATTTTCTTTCTTACAATTTGGTTTAAAAAATTTCTAATTTGAACCAAATTGAAAATTTAAGGTTAATTTTGAAAGACAAACCAAACCAAAATGTAAAATAAAGCCAAATCGTTTTATACAAAACATAGTAATATTTTACTAGCAACTAAATAATTTTTATTGTTACAATATAGCATTTTAAAAAATTTAATTTACAAATTTTTAAATGTATATGTATCAAATTTTTAATTACTATAATGTATAAATTATATGTATACTTTAACTCAAAATTTATACTATATGTTATTTTATAATAAAATTAGCTATTAATAAATATTTGAAACTTTTTACTTTCATGAATATTAACTTCATCAATCTCTATTGTGCATTAATAATTATCATTATTAAAAAAATTCAATGCTTTTTCTATGAAATTACATATTAAATGAATATGCTTTCCTAAACCAGAAGATATAGTTCAATCTGTAAACCGAATCAAAATTTTATGGTTTAAAAAAATTCATAATCCAAACCGTATAGTTTAGTTCAAAGATATACCAAATTGTATTTTCATGGTTTGACGAAAAAACCGAACCAAACTGAATTGGTAAATTTGTACTCCATTCACCATTTATTACATTTATGCCTTGTTCACTTGAGAGGAATTAGAATTTTGTTACCCTCTTATTCTTTATTACAAGGTTTACTTAGTTTTTGGTCTTTAAATTGTAATTCCTTAGGAATCCCCATTATATGAAATCAAGTAGTAGGGATTCCTTAACTTAATAAAAAAATCACGATTCCTCACAAAATTTTACATTTTTTCCAAAAATAACCTCATATCCATTTAACCATGACCACTACCATTACTATTACTGTTGCTATCGCTACTACTCGCCACTACTCTTACTACCACCATCACCACCAACTGTCACCACCATATTACCACCAACACTGTTACTATCACACTATTGCTACTAAAATAACTTTGCTTCTACTATTATCATTGCCGCCTCTAACTACCACTATAATCATTACCACTGCTATCGTCACTACCGTCACAACTACCCCCTTCCCTCCAAGCCACTATCGCAACTACAGCCATCGCCACTGCCATCAACCACCGCCACTGCCATTACCATTGCCATTGCCACCGTCACCGTCACCGTCACCGTCACCGTCACCGTCACCGCCATCGCCATCGCCATCGACTACCACCATCATCATCGCTCGTAACCGCCATTAACCATTACCATTGTCTTTGCCTCTGTCCCCGTAGTTGATTTCCACTATTATCACCTATTACTTTAGAATTATTTGAGAAAAATTAAGGGTATTTTAGTCATTAAAGTTCTATTACGTATCTATTCTTAAGTTATTTATTAATCCAATTAAACAAAGTAATAGGTATTACTTACTTATTATTTTTCTTAAGAATTTCAATTACATTCCTTTCTCGTTCTATTCAGTGAAGTGAACAAGTTATTAGTGAATTATAATTGTCTCATACTAACTTTTTTTTATTTGTAGGCTATCAATAATTCAAGTCCATTACTTTGATGTATAGGCGATCCAATTCAATCAAAAGGAAAACTAATGTTGGTATTTTGATTTTTTACTTAGACATTTATATTTTCGTTTAGGGTAAGTTGCCAATATATTTCCTTAAATTTTCTCTATGTGCATTTATTTAATCTTATATATTTGATTTTAACTATTAATCCTCCTAAAATTCAAAAAGGGTGCTCTTTGACCCCCCCGACATGACTATTTTTCCCTTAAAAATTAATAAGAAAAGTGTTTTCAGTATTTTTCTAGTTATTTTTATCAAGCAAAATGAAAGAGGATCTAGAAACACTTTTTTAAAGATTAGGGGTTTAACTGGTCAATTATCCCCAATACTTATTTGGAAAGTAGGAAAGGAATTAGGAGGGAAGAAAAATAAGAGGAAACAATTAAAAGATGGGAAAAGATTGGGGTACTTCATTCCTTAATACATTATGTTGAGAAGAGGAAAATCAATTATTAAAAAGAAGAAAAAAGTGATGTGGTGTCAAATTACAAAAATTACCAATATATTAATAATTATTGCGAGTAAAATGGAAAATTGAATCCTTTTTTTAAATTCCTCCTACTTTCATTTCGTTTTGAGCAGAAACAAATTCTAATGAAAAAGATTTCAGTAATATTAATATGTTACATGAATCAATGAGTAATGTGTAAATATTAATAAAAATTTGATACGTGAAAAACATAATTTGTATTCTTTTCAAAATGTATATTTTTTTATTTTCACGTATCAAATTTTTATTAATGCTTCACACCACTAATCGATCTATATAGTGTACTTTTTCAATTCTAATAGGGTCTATGGAAATGTTTCCACTAGAATTCCAATCCATCCCAATTTTCTTTTGAATCAAATAGTGAAAAAGGAATCAACCTCCCCAAATTCTATCCTCTCCAAATCTTTTGCGATTTTCATATATTTGGAATATAGTGTATATGCACATGGAGTAAATACAAAAACCTTTTTGTTTATTGACACGTAATGCAGCCATCAAAGATGGTAGTTTATTTCCTATTAATCAAGTCAAGCTCTCTTTTAAATATTATTGTTTTTATAAGCTAGAAGGGTTTCAATAAAAAACGAGACTTCAAAACGAGCAAGTGACTGCAAACTGATCAAAGATAAAAGCCGCCCCGTGAAAAATATGGGTTAATTGCCATTTTTCTTTTTCTTTTTCTTGCTAATTTCTTCGGTATGCTATCGGGCAAGAGGGTTGATACTATTTATTAATCGTATAAAAAATTGCAAGAGGGATAAAAATAAATCTCAATCATGTAAAGTGTCCAATCGGATGAAAGCTTTAGCTTCCATACAAGTTGAAGTGGGGAAAAAATTGAATATGAAACTATTTAAAATATTAAAATGTAAGGGGATCTTAATGTCTGATATAGAAAAATATATTAATCCAATAAACTTAAAAATAAAGAAAATTTTTGGATTTGAATTCTCTTAAGTTGCTTTATTAATGTTTTCCTAAAGTTATTTCTTTAAAATATAAACATGCGTAATTAATGATTGAAATTATAGAAATAAAAATAGTGTTATAATAATATCATAGGATATTTCAAAAATCTAAATACGTGTAATTGATGATTAAGATTATAAAAATAAAGATGATATTATAATGATACCATGAAATATTTCAATAATTTAAATAATCTCAATCATTATTTTATAACTTTACCTAAAATGACTTTAGAGGACCTATTTTCAAAATATTCATAATTGAAGAAAAATCATTATGAGATGATTATGTAGAGATAAGCTATTTTGAATAGTAGACATATGTCGTTCATAACTATTATATAAATAAATATTACATTTTTAAACAATTATATACATAATTTATTTACTTAAACATATACCATGTTTAGGCATCCATAACACAGATATGAACATCCATGTAAGTCTATGCACGAGTCATTAATTTCATCTTTACATATAAAATAATATGATTTCTTGTTTGACTAGAGACAAGGAGAAGGAAAAAGCTGTTCGTTCGATGATCCATTCGTAATTTGATTACTTCCTTTTTTCCCAATTTCTAATAAATCTAGTCTCATCGGATTTCGCATATTATTCTGAGGACTTAAATTCGGTGAAGACAATGGTGTATCGGGCACCTGAATATTTACGGGGTCGATTACAGAAAACCTTCTTGTACTTTTACCATTTTTCATTTTGTATGCCATTGTTTTGCTTTTTCACAAGTTAAATACCCATGCTTTCTTTTCTTTAGTAAAAATTATTTAGATGTTAAAGATAATACGTGAAATGTATGTGGGAAAAAAAAAAGTGTTTCCAAAATTATTTTCTTAGCATTTCTCTAGTCTACATGTCTTTTAAAATCCTATTTGGATTATCCTTTTTTTTTTAATAAAAAACATTTGTCCTATATGGTATCCGTTTTTATTTCATAATTATTATGGGAAAGTGATTCGAGCGTTACAATTAAAAAATGAAAATTCAAGTATTTTTTTAAAATATATATTTAAAAATATATATTTTATGTATTGGAGATAATTATTTAAATTGATATTTTTATAAATATAAATAAAGTAAATGATAAATAATTTAAGCTTATAAAGATTTGTTTGGTACTTAATTTAAAAAAAATTATATATGAAATTATATTTCTATCTTTTAAGTGTTTTATTATTATTTTATTTTATTTGCTAGACATAAAATTAAAAAAAAAAAACAAAAAATATGGGGAAAAAAAAAAGATGAACCAAAGAAGTCTAAATACATTTTCTTTTTGGCACTGAACATGCATTTCTCGTACTTATTCTCTAACAGCAAATTAAACTGAAGTATGTATGCAAAGTGAAAAATAATGAAAATACATGTTTGGAGCAAGGTGAAAGTTGAAATATCCTTTGAATACTCGGTTACTTTGTTTATCGGGAAGAGTGTAAAAGATGCGTCGTGTGTTAACTGCCATAATTGGATACGGTTGTCAGAGTAGATGGACAAAGCCATCTACGTATAGGGTGACGTAAGACTAACCTTTTTTTTTTTTAATCTCTAGATTTTTATGTCACATTATTAATACCACGACTTAAATCGGATGTAGTTTTATATAAATAAATGCAAATACTTTACCACTCCTTCAAAAAAATGTGGCTGAAGACTAGAATGTTTTTAAGCTCAAAATTTCTTCTTAAAAAAAAAAAAAAAACCATACGTGCTTGGCAAATTTCCTTACACAAGAAACTTGCTAACCCAAGAATATGAATTTTACTTTTCTAAAGATATATATGTATAAGCTGCCAAAATCGCGTCACCAACAGCTAATAAATTAAAAGGAACAATCGGTGAAAAATTACATTAATTATTTAAAAAAGTGAACTTCGTGGTTGCGACATTATCCATATTGACGCGATGGAGGAACAAAACTTTGAAATATCCTTCTCGCACGATTCCTTGGCTAGCTTGACTATGGCTTACATCAAGGGCCTATAGGTTTGTATCGAAATTGAAAACCAAAGTTTCAAGCAATTGTAGTATGGCACTGTATATAGGAGCCAGAAGCTCGTCAATCGAGGCGCTGCAATTGGGCGGCGGGGAGGCTGATCGATTGGGACCGCCAACCTTATGTGAGTCATCCCATAAAATAATTTATTAGATATTATATGTTTAAATATTATATATAATATATAAATAATAATAAAAAAGTAATTTTTATATTAATTACTATCATTAATTTACGTATATTGTATATATATCTATATTTATATATTATATATATAATTCATAAAATATATTATTAATAGAATCGTTTCTATTTGATAAAGACTTCTTTTCTTATTTATTCATATGATGTATATTCATTCTTTACTTGGAGCCCATAGTTGCATTTATATAATAGAGTTTGTATAAGGTGATGTTACTTTTTTAAAGATATTCACTTAAAATGTAAATACATGTAATCAATGATGGATATTGTAAAGAATAAAATGATGTCATAATAATATAATTTGATAATTTAAAAATTAAGATAATCTCAACCATTAAATTTATAATTTTACTTACAATACTTCAAATAATCTATTTCCAAAATAGTATTATATCAACCTAGTAAGTAACCATTTCATTGGAGTGCTTTTTTATTAATGTTCATATAAGTATTCCATGTAAAATCATTTTATTTTTCTCTTTCATTTTAAGTTTATATTTTATTATTAGTTTCTTTACTTATTTATCATTAAAGCTCAAAGAGTTGCTTTGGTATTTTAGGTGTTGTTATTATTGCCTTTTTTTTTATTTCATGATACACATAAAATTCTTAACTAGTAATTACAAATTTATACTATAATAGGATGTTCGGTCACTTGAAAAGAATTGGTTATTTAATTCCCCTTATTTTCTTAAAATAACTCTTTTATGGTGTTTATTTCCTTGAATTACAATTTCTAGGGCCTTAACCTAATAAATTAAATTCTAAAGAAAAAAGTCCCTATCTGTACCCACAAAATTTTGATTTAATTGGAATAAAAAAAAGGACAAAAGGAGTTTATGATTATTGGAATCAGATTAAATTATTGCGAATTAGATCGGAAATACCAAATTTGCAAATCTAAAGCTTCGAAGAGAGGCGCCATGAAAATTCCCAGATCTGTAGAAAGATCAAATCTACAAAAATCCACAAAATCAATGTAATAGGTTACAGAATAAGATTAAATTAGATTGAAATGAGCCTGAAACAAACTAGATTTGAGAGCTAATAATATCAATTATCTAATTAGGGTTCACGAAGCCTAGATCTCAAAATTTTCCAAATTTAAAAAAAAATATACTTCTAAAATGATCAAATTGGTTAAAAAGGGTGTTAAGAAACAATTCAACTCTTCAAAAATGGTCATTAAACACCTAAATAAGTCTTCAAAATAAGCTAGAAAGCTTAGATTCAAATTTAGGCGATTTTTAGATTTTTTAGAAACTTTTCGATCTTTCAAAGAAATTTACACATTTGTTGTTATATGATGATTTAAGTTGCTTTAACGCATGATATGGTGCCCAAAATAGGCTGTCAAAGCCTTTAAGAGGTGTTTGAAAGTTGGTATATGATTAGACTGACTAGGCATTTGTTTGAAAGTTTAGCAAGAGTTCACTCGGTAAGGTTGGGCGAAAAATAGGAAACTACAAATTAAATCATAAATCAAATTTAATTGAACCAAAAAATTTATTTTTTTACAAACCTTCCAGTTTGGTCATATATAAATTATTTGTAGGTTTGATTCAGGAAAGTAAACCGAACTGAATCGAATCGAATTATTTTCAATCGAGCCAAATCGTTTAGTTAAACAAAAAAAAAATCCATATAATTAGTTTTTACTTTTTCATTTTTTTAATCAGTTTTCATGAATTTTATTAAAATTTTCATATTTTATTCTTCTTATATTATTCCTACTTCAGTTATAAAAATCAAGTTGATTATGTTTTACACGAAATTTTATATTTAAAAATTTTCCTTTTCAAACTTTTTTCCCCTTTATTATATGTTTTGAAATCAAGGTCTGACTCTTGATATTCTTTGTGTCTTTCATCTGTTTTCCAAGTCTTTAGTAGGTCTCTTTTGTCTTATTCGTATTGGTTTTGAATGGTTAGCTCTGCTTCTCTCTTTTTGTTATTATTTGTTGGAACAAATTTTTTTACCCTCATCTAATTAAGTTGAATTTGTTAAGATTTTGTGTAACAATGCTTAGTAAAAAGTATTAAATCGATTCGATTCAATCAATGATTTACCCTTATCTAATTAAGTTGGATTTGTTAACTTTTTCCTTTTTTGTTAATATTATATTAGAAATAAAAATATTTAGTGAAAATTTAATATAAATGATTCAAATCATGGATTGAATTGAATCGAATCGAATCGAATCGAATTGAACTAGTTTTATTTAGATTTAAAAAATTTTATGAACCGAACCATATGGTTAGATTTGATTTAAAAAAAAAAGTCAAACTGTTATATTAGTTTCAGTTTGGTAAGAGAGAGATGGGGAATCATACTAAATTGAACTATGCCCACTATTATTGCTTAGTGATCAGTGTGTTTGTGTTTAGTGTGAGGAAGAAGATAAAGAGTAAAAATCGCCTAAGTTCAAATCTAAGATTGGTGAATCCTTAGACCTGTGAGAAATCTTTAGGGTATAAGCCGTCTGTCACGATCCTAAGAGGGGCCTAATATGATTACCTAAAATTTTCATATTATGTGTATACGCATGATACAAAAACCGTCTTACAATCTAGAGATTGCAAGATTCTAAACAATTAATTACTAAAGTTTTCAATTTTTAATTTAATTAACTTACTATCACATATAAGTGGCTATATATATTCGATAAAACATAGTCTATCAGAATCACTAGAGAATTGGTATCCTTTCCCAAACAATAAGATGAGGTAGTAAAGGTCTAAAACTTAAACTTATGTAAGTAATAACATATGAATCAAACAAAATATACAGTTTGTCCTTAGATTCTAACTTCCATGTATCAACACTCAGCTCTTAACCCATACCCGATTATCTATCAACTTGTAAAAGAAAATTATTACGGAGTAAGCTACAAGAATTTAATGAGTTATCGCTCATATTATACTAACAAACAAGTTATTACAAAAAAATATGAATGCACGAATAAGCAGTATGCCAAATAATATATATGCAGTTGATTGGTGTTGCATATAACATCGGATTTAACGCCCTTCGAAGTAAAGATTGAAAATACATTGACACCAATCACAACCGAGTTCTAGCACTTATGGTTTTTAATTGTAAATTTAAATTACGTACTTCACAAAATACGTTTTCCTTTTAAAGAAATCAAATAATACACAAAATCCCAAGAGTCTATGCTTACACCCTACAACGGTTGTCTCTAGACACGATCCCAGTCACCAATGGTTAGTATCTCTAGTGCCAAGTAAACCTGTGAACCAAAGGTAGTGTCTTGTTGTACCAGTGCTCTTATATTGTACTAATTAAATCATGTGTGAATTTATCATTCCAAGGCGCTTTATTACCAACCGTGATAGGAATCAAGTTACCGGACTTTTAATTCACAATCGAGGTTGAGGACTAGAGGGGTTGACACGATGAATCATTTTGTTCCAACCAACTCTTACTGAGGTCGAGTACTTCTTTACCGAGTCACCTTTAATACTGTACTATATGGCCGGCCATTTTTCTGTAGTATGCCGAGTTGATAATTATTCTCTAGCGTTGAGTCAACTAATTACTCGATATCTTTCTTACCGAGAAGTAGAGAGAAAGTTTGGACTGACTAAGCCATCCTTTCTCAGACGAGCTTATCTATCCATACTTTTTGTCTACATCTCCTAAATACCTCATTAATATAGCATCGTCACGTATACCGTATCATATGTACAATTTGTAGCACCAATTATTGTTTTCCTTATATATTCATTTTTACCATTTCGTATCATGTATATTGCTTTTTTAGGAAATTTTATTTTTATCTTTTCCCATTTTAGGCAAGTTCCCCTAACTTACAAGTATAAATACTTTTGTACTTGTAGTTGTAATTCATTATGTCACTCTTAATATACACTTTTTGAGTACTTTTTCCTTGCGTAAACATTGTTTGTTTATTTTCGAAATCACTCTTATTCTTTCTCTTAATTAAGGTTAGGTGGTGAGTAACCTTATCGGACCAATTTATGCATTATATCGAATTGAGCCATAAGTCCTTGAAAGTTCTATTGGTACCTCATATTCTCTGGACCCATTGATTCTTTTTCAAGCTTTTTGCAAGTTTGAATCCATTTAGTGATCGATATTATCTAGTCTTGGTCACGGTTCACAACAAACCGAGTGAGGTAACGACCAGAACATCATATGCAATGTTTGTGCTTTATACATGATCTAGATATTTAAGTTAAGTTAAGTATAATTAAATCTATTTATAAGGTGATCGAACATTATCGAGAAGTCATTCAATTTATGCAATAATAAATCATATAACTAAATTTTCAATTATCACATTTAACAATATTTTGCACAAAAATCAATCAATATTAGACATATACAAACCTGAACCCCCATACATCAAGTTATTAATATTTAATTTATGTATACTAACTACAATCACAAAATAAGTATAGAGTTATCAAGAGTACTCACTTAGCCATTGAATCTATCGATGGTCATAATAGTTTACTTGGTAAATTGGTATCTGTATTAGGATTACCTGACATTTAGAAAATACGAAAAATAGTAAGTTTGAAAATTAAGTAACTAAACTAATATTGTAATTGTAAGCCCCACAACTAATCATTTGATGGTTTCGATCAGTTGAAAGACTAGATTGAGCCTAAATTATAAAGTAAAACTAGAAATATTAGGAAATGATCCCGTAAGTTTAAATTTAAGAAAATAAGTAATAAAATAAAAGAATATAAAAATTTCAAATTTTAAGTATATAACTCGTTATTTATCGAAAATGCGTAAAATGTATTTCGATAATTAATGAATCGCTCGAGATAAATTATATGTATACTAAAAATCATAAATTAACCTAAATAATATTTAGGAATATTTATTTGTATTGTAAGCCCTAAAGCTAAGTCAAGTGATCGTAGGATTGAACTTAGAACACAAAATTTAAGGTGATCGGTTAAATGATCCAATCAAACCCAAATTATAAACTATTGAGAGAAATATTAGTAAAAATGACCCCGTAAACTTGAATTTAAGAAAATAAGTAATAAAATAGGAGACTATAAAATTTTTAAATTTTAAGCATAATAAGTGTTAGTTACTGAAAAGGCAAAAAGTGTAATCTAATAACTAATAAATTACTTGCGATAAATTATATGTATACTAAAAATTTTAGAATGATCAAAATAATAATTAGGAATGTTCACATGTACCCTACATGTATTTACGTGTAGATAAAAATACGTGAAATTACCTAAATTGGCCAAAAACTAAGTAAATAATTAAAAAAATTATAAATTAATTATGGAAAAATCAGAAGGGGATAGAATGATCCAAATCAGATTGTAGCAGGTCAATATCAGTCAAATAAAAATTAACCAATTAAAATTAGACAACACAAAAACCAAAAATCAAGGAAATTGAGCAAAGTCATGTCTAATTAATGCATAACAATGACAAAAATGGTCTATAAATAGGGAAAAAATTTCCGGAACTCATTTGGACGGTTTAAAATGAGAGAAAAATAGAGAGACTCGAAAATTTGAGAGAAAATTTAGAAAAAAAAAGAGAAAAGAAAACTGTGCAGATAAGGCCTTTAAAGGGAACCCATACCAGAAGAGCAACTGGAAGTGGACGGCCACTACCACCACACAGTGGTGGCAGCGCCCAGGCCGGTCGACAAGGCCACGGCGGCCGGAGACACCCAGAACGGTGAGTCCCTCCTTTACCCCGATTTTGAATAATTTGTAAAATTAGTTATTTTGCCTAGAAAATTATGAAACTTATTATTTTGAGGTTTTCTTGTATGTAGATTTAGGGAAAAATAGTGATTTAGTTTAATTATGTCTGAAAATATAAGGTCCCTAACAAATTAATCAAAACCGAGCATGATTGGAACGAGAAATAAATAGGCTTAGGAGTGTAGTTTGGACCTCAAAATTTTTTTTCTGTAGAATGCTTATGTGATATTGAATAGTGCTATGAAGCCATTTTTTTAAAATTAATTTTCAAAATTTTTAAGTTAATTTTTAGCCTTAAAATGATGGAAAAATTGGGTAATTTTCAGTTAATTAGGTGATTAAGATACTAATTACTGATTTATATAGTAATTAGATATTTAGGGATGTTAATCTCTGATATGGAACCCTAATCCTAGTCTTTGGAGTATTAAGTATAGTTAATTTAGGAAATTAGGTAATTAATATAAGAAATTAGTAATATGTGAAATTGTAAATTAATAAATCTAAAAAATTAGGGTTATTTAGATAAATTAGAGTAAAAATCAGAATAATATTAAATCTGAATTAAGATTGTATTTTAGGTAATTATATAAAAGTAAGATTTTCTCACATCGGGGATAAATCCGATACCCTAATTAGGACTAGCGTGTACCGAATAGCTTAGAATACTAAATTAATACCCAATAGGATATTTGAATACTCGAGCTTAATGTGATTAATTTCATATTAGGATTTAAACATATTTAGGATTTAGAAATCGAACTAGAACCTAATTTTAAAAAAATTGATGCGGAAACCGAACCCAAACCCGAACCTAACCCTAAACCTAGAATAATTGTAAAATACTTAGGACCTAAATAATTAGGTATATTAAACCCTAAATAAAACATAACAATAAGCGTTATAGGAGAAAATGAACCTATAATCATTATATGAAAACTGAAACCACGTTTGTATTATAGGGATGATCGGCGATGGCCCGAGCAAGTCGAACCTCAAGTGAGTGAGCCAGGAGTCGAGGTAAGTTAGGATTAATACGATACTATATTTTGGAGGCTTAAGATTATGTTTGGTTGTGCTTGTTAGATAGTTGGATGTGTACATGTGCTTGATCATGGGAGATGCTATAATTTTATTTGTTGCTCTAGCATGTATTGTATGATTTGTATGAAACGATTGATCACCTTAAACTGAACTTAATGAAATATACAACCAGTAATTATAATCGGACATGTATAGCAACCCGTTAGGGGAACTTAGGACTCTTCTACTAAATACTGACCCCTTCAAAAGGGATATCGCAGGATTGTAATTGGTCCTTTCTTCAGCCTTAGCCGAACTAAGTAACAGGAGAGGAGGTCGTGGGAAGGGTGAAGTCAGTGGTTCAAAGGTAGTCGCGGGAGGAGCGAGGTCTCCATTGCACAAGCCTGAGTTTGGTCGTGAGCTGTTGTATTAATGGCAACTCCTCAACCCGGATTAGAGCGGGCGCAATTTCTCCAATCTCACGACGGGCCGGACAACGTCGTGCGATGGCATTTGCTTACACATGCATTGCACCTGATAAGTTGATTAAAAACTTTGTTGTGTTTGTGGTATAGTTTTAAGTCCTCCATCCTAACTTACTGAGTTGTGGTTGCTCACATCCTTATAGACGTCGTGTAGGTGTTGGCTAAGAAGCGGCAAACAACTACTCTGAAGTTAGCAACTGCTAGATCCTGGGGAGTGAGGAAAAACATTTGAAGAACAGACATATATTTTTAAGGTTTAAGCTATTATCGTTAAAAATTCTTGATTGCCCTACTGCTAAGAACCTTTAGAAGTTGAAAGATTTTTGGGCTTGATTGCTTATTACTAATGATTTATAGATAGCCAAACAACATAATTAAGTCTTACGCTACTTTTGAATAAGTTTGAAATATTTGCTCGACAACGATTAATTATGTTGAGCCAACCCAAAAGGTTGATGAAACTATTTGGAATGGATTGTGAGATCTAATACAAGAATGGCCTAGCTACAACTCCTAAGTTATTGGTAGAATTGAAAGACAACTTGAAGGAATCAAGTTGCTATCAACACAACTTAAGTAATCTAAGGCAAGGCAAAGATTGTAGGCATTTTACCTGTGAGAGAGGGATCTTAAGAACAAAAGGTAGAATAATGGTTTGACCCTCTGTACAGGAGATTGGAGGCCATACGAGAACTTATGCCACTTATGAGAAGACTAAATCAGCGCTTTACCAGCCAAAGTTGAAAGGAGATAGATTACAATATTGAGAGAATGAAGTATATGCCATTGAATAAGTTTGAGATTGTCGATTGTCACATCACCTAAGTTATTGCAAGTACTCCCTATACTCAATGGGTGTTGGAGTAACTTCAACATGGATTTCACTAAAAGACTTTGTGAGCTTAATAGAAAAAAAAAAAGAGTAGTTGTAGTTGTCGTAGATATGGAGTAAGTATGGGCATTTTATTACTCCTTTCTTGTTCTCAATATCTTAGTATTCTGATTTGTTAATAAAGCAAATAGAGAGCTTAACAAATAAGGATTGATGGGGCTCAATTAAATGAAGGAAAAGTTCATGAGCAGTTTTACAATTTTAGGGTTAATATCAATTTAATTACTAAAACATTTAGCGTTTGCAATAAAATATTAGATTTTTGGAATAAGATTCTACAACTAATATATTTTGCAACCTTTAGAAATACACAATTTTAGCATTTTCAATACTTATTTTTATTCATGCAAATAACTTTTATCATATTGACTACTTTTGAATATAATATGACATCAACATACCATATAAATATCTCATTTAGTTAATATAAAAAGCAAACACAGGTTTGAGAAATACCAACAACGATTGTAAATTTTTTAAGTTATTGGAATCATCTGACATTTTACTATTTTAGGACCCGAGTGCACTGTTTTAGAAATAATAACTCAATTGAAATTAATTCCAAAGTTTCAGAAGTTTCCTTGTATTTGCTCATAGATCATCTTGTCCCATTCACTGCTTCTGTAAACTAAATTCTCAAGATTGAGTTTCCAAGTAGTAGACCACTGTAGACAGATAGATTTGACCTTTGACAGGTCACCTTCACCATCAATGCGAAGACAACGATTACTTGTCCAAAAACAAACCATACAGCCAATCACCCTTGAACGTTTTAAATACAGATTATGCAAATCTAATTTAATATAACTGCATGCTTCATTCGCTCTAATTTTAATATATAATATGTTTATCCGGTCGCAAAAAGAAGGAATAGAGTTGGAAATTCTTAATTAGGGAGAAACAATTCAATATAGAAATCCTAGACGTAATATTTTGGAATTTGAGTGTACAACATCCGACTTCTAACGACCCGGCGGTTCAAACTTATGGACGGATGGACCGTGGACCAAGCTCACGTGAAATATCGTCATTAAGCATTCAATATAAACTATCTGATAAATGATAAATTTGTCCATAATTATAGCCAGTATTACCATATATTGATCACTAGTCATGTATTATATAACCCGCGGCCAAATTTATGAAGTTTTACTTCAATATTTTATACCTTTGTTTGTATACGTACTCATTTATACACTAATATCTATGTTATCACGCAATAAAATTCAATAATTTTTATAATCAATACATACTGGTATGTGATTTGTAGAGAGCAGTAAAAACAGCATAAATTAATGATAATTAATTGCCAAAGGTAAGATATGATTAATAAGTTATTTTAGAATCTAATCGATCAAAGTAATCTTTTTTTCCCTGACATAGACAAAACAACATTCTCCCATTCAACTTTGGGTCATTTTCACACACATTTATTATGCTCTTCATCAGTTTCCCCTCCTCATAAAATAGCCCAAACTTAAGCAACGGAAGTGATAAAAGGAATAAAACGTGTGGACACTGCAAAAGGGAAATAAAAGAACTCAGTTGTGAAATGCCTAACCCACCCATTTCTCTTCACTTTTTACTTCTCTTTTCCTTTTTAAGTAAATTGCACTTGAGTTGCATGTTTAACCAACTATTTTCCAGAATGAGAAATACGAGAAATGTAAATAATCGTAGATTAGGTGTAGACAATCCATTTAAATACGAACCCTCCATTTTCTTAATCAACGGTAACATCTTACTCTTGCTAGGTGGGATTATATGTTATGTCAAGCATGAACATTGTACAAAAAGATTGGACATCACTTTATATGTGCATGTTAGAATTATAAAACAAGAAAAGAAAAGAAAAGAAAAGAAAAGAAAAATCACATGATCTCACCGACGACGCGTGCTAACTCTGATGTATGTTCGCTATGCTCTTGCGATGTAGCAGTCAACGAAATAAGATCGAGCTTAATTATTCTTTTCTTTAATAATTTGTCATAGTATTGTTATTTTATTTAAAAAAAGGAAAAAAAAAAATCTTATGCGTTATACGATTACCTTTTATAATTAGAAGACATTTTATTCATAAGAAGATGTAAAAAGTAAATATCATAAAAATGCAATACTACATATCGATTTTTTTTCAATTTTCAATGTACTTAATTTGTCGCAAATGTAAAAATAACACATTAGGTACTATATGCTTTGCAAATGTAAAAAGTGAATATTAAATACTTCATAAGTGTAAACAAAAAACTCAAATAATATCCTTTGGCTCCTAATAAATTGACCCTTGGAAGATACTGGTTTCCTAATAAAATGTGTTACTGACGTTTTGAAAAAATGTACTTTCCTTTTCTTATTAGGTGAATTGATAAGTTTCCAGAAGGTTTAGGTAAAAAAAAGAAAAAAAAAGAAAAAGGCAACTGTTGTTTGCAAACTCTGCCAGGAATGGAGATTAGTGTGTATAAGCTTTATGCCTTGAACGCTTGGACTTCATGAGTGATATGACTTATAAGAAATATACCAAGTTTAGTTTGGTACAAGTACTTTAATACTTAAGTTAGTTTTTTGGTGAACAAAAGATAGAGTAATAGTATAGTGCATAAAGGATTATTATACTTAGGGCATCATCACCTATTTATAAAGGGATGAGGTCAAGATATTTTAAACAAATCATATCTTTAAGTGTATTTTTTTCAATTAGTATATTATAGATTATGGGTCTTCTTAAATAGAAAAGAGTATCTAATTGTATACATATATTTTGTAGAAAGTTGGAATATATTTTTATGAAGATTTACCCTAGATTTGAGTGAGTTTGTATCTGTGTTGATTAAGGTGAAGAACCGTAGTCCATACAAGCATAAAAGAGCCCTCCTTTAATACGATGAAGCCCCCTAATGGAGATTAGGGTGATGTCCTTAGGACTTAACTTAGGGACAAGTCAAGTAGAGTCGAGTAAGTCTACATACCTTATGGAATGGGATCATGTGAAAGATGAGTGCGAAAAGTCTGACTTGAAAGAGGCTAGCTTAGGCCTAACCTAAATCAAGGTCAAACTGGCTTAAGCGAATGAAGCCCATGTCGATTTGGACTTTCTTGTTGATTGAGGATGAGAGTGAAGTCAAATTGAGCCTAGGGATCTAAACCCAAATTTTCCTTTCAACATTAACCATACAAGAACCTTTGATAAATTATACAAACTACCCTAGAAAGTTTTATAATTATTAGAAGAACCCATCCTTTTAAACTTGAGCACTATTTTCCTTTAAAATAAGAAATCTACTCTATTTATTTATTTATTTTTCCTTGCATGTGTAGATGTCGATATGGTACATTTAAAATAAGAAAAATTACACTTTTAGCCCTTAAACTTTGTCACTTTTTCTAATTGAATTATTAAACTTTTATTTTTTTTATTTCAATCCTCAAACTATCCAAAAGTTTGCAAATAAGTTTTTTGTTGGTGAACCATTAGTTTTTTCATTAAGAAAGGACTCTTTTGCAAACTTTTGAAAAGTTTGAAAACTAAAATAAAAAAAAAAGAAAGTTCAAGGACTAGAAGTGTAAAATATAAATTTCTCCTTTTTCCTCTTAAGATCTATATATTTATTTGTGTTTTAATTTACAACTAATGCTTTTATATATATTTATATATACATATATATACATACATATTTATTCTTTTAGGACATGATTTTTAATAGTATTTATAACTTTAAAAAATAAAAATGCTGGTTTTGTTCCATTTTATGAATTTAGGCCTTGAAATGGAGAAAAAATAAAAATATAAAATCTTAAAATGAAAAGATAGGAAAAAAAATTTCAATCCTTTCGATATACTTTTTCCATTTTGATTAATAAATATTTCAAATAATCAATAATTCGATTTGACAACCTTCATAGAATCAAATCACATTTAATTTTATAATTTTTTAAAATTTACATATAACAATATTTTTTTTTCCACTCGCCAACGATATTACATATTACAATAATTTAGAGAGGAGGAATTCGAATTAGGTCCATCTCTTTAGAAGACTAGTATTAGTAAAGTAATTATATAAATTATTTGATATCTACTCTAATTGTTAAATTTATAAACAATAGAGATCACAAATAATTATCATATTTAATTTAATGATATGATGTAAAGTTAGTTAGAATATCATTATACATTTATAAATAGATATGATAAGATAAGATAAATAATTTTTTTATCAAACAACACAATTAATTATTTTGATTCATTAAGTTGTAATTAACAAATGATGAAAAATTACACTTTTAGTCCTCGAACTTTACTACTTTTTCTAATTGAGTTCTTGAATCTTTATTTTTTCTATTTCAGTTTTTAAACTTTCTAAAAGTTTATAAAAAAGTCATTTGTTAACGGAAAAATTAATGGTTTAGTAACGAAAAACTCTTTTATAATCTTTTGGAAAGTTTAAAAACTGAAATAGAAAAAATAAAAATTTAAGAACTTAATTAAAAAAAATGGTAAAGTTAGAGGACTAAAAATATAGTTTTTCCTAAAAAAATATAAAGTAAAGAAAAAACAAAATTAAAAATTAGAAAGAAAAAAAAAAGGAAAAAGAATGCGACCCAGATTAACTCATCGAAGCTCAACTTTAAGATAGAGATTAGCTTTGGAATTGCACCGAATTCTCCGAGTAGCGTGCGACTTCCCAATCGGTTCTTCCCGGGAACAAGAAATTTCATTGCCATTCCTATTGGGAAAAAACTAAAGAATTGTCCTTCTTTGGTCCAATGGAAGAATTGAAATTTCCATGTTTTTTTTTTCATTAATAACAATTATAAAAAATAAGTATTTGTTAACTAAACTTAGAAATAGATGTCCGAAAGTGTGTTTATAAGTAAGATGCTTACGACATCTTAAACATCTCTTTTTTTTTTTAGTAATTTTTCATTTTATGAAGGAGTTCTTCAATAAAGTTTTTTAGTAATCTTTTAAGAGTTTTGTATTATTATTATTTTAAAAATTAATATATAAAATATTAATTTAAAATTAATGTAAATAATTATTTTATTATTATCATATATTAGTATAATACTATTTTACTAAAAAAAAAAAAAAGAAATCGATGCACTCAAATGGCCAATTTATGGCCATAGTTTCACCGTCTAACATTTTGTCAGACAACAGGAGGTGCTTCTCCAAGTACTTGGGTGCTCATCGCCATTATAAAGACACATAGGGTGCTTGATATGAGAATCTGTATCTTTATAAATATATTCTAAATGAGAATTAAGTATTCCACTTTACTCTTATCAAATCAATTAAATGTGTATTAAATCTTTAGAAAGCATGTTTTTTAGATCATATTTTACCGTATTACCATTTAACCATGGGAACGTATTAATAATTAAAAAATGCTAAAACACTTTTTCATTGTTTCTCGAAGGGCAAAATGATTATATATATTTTATGTGTACTTTAAATTTTTATTTTTAAAATTGAGCATTTTGTCATGATCTTTGTCCAATTTCTATCTTTTTTGTAACTTATAAGCACACTTGTTGATACTTTCTTGATTGAATGGTAGGATATGATAATAATATCGTGATAATTCAATCAGTCACGATAAATTTATAATTTATTTAAATTTAAAGATAATCAAATCAAAAGTTAAATAAACGGTGATATTGATTATTTAAAAAAAAAAAGGATAGGACCCTAGAAAAATTTATATATGCAATTTTATTTAGAACTAGCTCACCAAACAAAATCAGAGCATCTTACACGCTAACCATTGCTTGCTTTCCAATACACACGTATACATAACAATACTTCTACCGAAGTCATTTTCATTGATATTTCCTACGACTAATAAACAGCACGTGAAGGACAAGTCTAACAGTCTGTCGTCAATGTAGCCAAGAACTTCCCTCATCTTCATGGAATTGGAGGGGGAAGAACCAAGCACCTTCCTCAACAGCAAAAAATTTCCAAGCTTCAAAACTTGCCATCAACCATAAGGTCTGTTCCAGTCAAAATTTAGAATACTGAGATATGACCTACCAAAATGGATCCTGACCCACCAAAGAGAAAAGTAGATAAGGTTAAACAAGGAATACTGACCTTTAGGCTATTGGGCCTTCGGGTTTGGCTTAACATGTGATGATGCGGCAAGAAAAATCCAAAACGTTTTCCATCTTATTTTGCTATTATTTTTCTTGTTTAAAATTTGCATAATCTCACATAATTAGTCAAACCATAATTTCCCAACAGCCCTCACAAAACTCCTATAAATACCCCCTACCACACACGCCCAAACTCACATCCACACAAAAGCAAACACAACACAAGAAATCAAAACAAAGTGAGATTTTGTGAGATTTTAACTTACTTTAGGAACGTAAAAGAAGGCAAAAAAGAAAAATGGAGAACTTCCCAGTTATCAACTTGGAGAATCTCAATGGTGAGAAGAGAGCAATCACCATGGAGAAAATCAACGATGCTTGTGAGAAATGGGGCTTCTTAGAGGTATTAGTTAACATGTTTGTTTCATTTTTCTTGTCGATGCATGTTACATTGATTTTGCATGGGTGTATGAGCTGTTTATGTTATTTTTTTTTTTTATTATAATCATTAATCTTCCGTGTATGTTTTGGAAATGCAGCTTGTGAATCATGGGATATCTCGTGAGTTCATGGACAAAGTGGAGAGGATGACAAAGGAACATTACAGGAAATGTATGGAACAAAGGTTTAGAGAATTAGTTGCAAGGAAGGGACTTGAAGCTGTCCAAAACGAGGTCAATGATATGGATTGGGAAAGTACATTTTACCTTAAACATCTCCCTGAATCAAACATTAATGAAATCCCAGATCTGGATGATGAGTACAGGTACACGAATCATGTCCAACAATTTAATAAACCAAAAAGTACGTTAGTAGGATATAATAAGGTATGGAGTTAAAAAAAAAAAAAAAATAGGATGTACTATATATTACAAACCAAGACCCTAATAATTCATAACATTATCAATAATGCAGGAAAGTCATGAAGGAATTTGCATTGAAGTTAGAGAAATTGGCAGAGGAACTCCTTGATTTGATATGTGAGAATCTTGGACTCGAGAAAGGTTACTTGAAAAAGGTATTTTATGGATCAAGGGGTCCAACTTATGGCACCAAGGTAAGCAATTATCCACCATGCCCTAAACCAGAGCTGATCAAGGGACTTCGAGCCCACACCGACGCCGGCGGCATCATCCTCCTCTTCCAGGATGACAAAGTTAGTGGCCTTCAGCTTCTCAAGGATGGCGAGTGGATCGATGTGCCACCGATGCGCCACTCCATTGTTGTCAACCTTGGTGACCAACTTGAGGTAATACTTTTTTATTTCCCAAATTTTTCTAACAAAAATTTTGAGCTTTTTAGCTCAATTTTTTTTCCATATCTTTGTGTCCATCACTAAAAATTGCATTAGCATATGGAAAATTTGTCATATCAAAATCTCGCATCGGTTGTTTGATTCATTCCAACGAATTTTTAAAGTAAAATCACGGAAGGATTTAGAGGAAATCCTTAATCAAATCTGCGAATGGTGAACCTAATAAACATGAACTGCACGACATATGTGCAGGTGATCACAAACGGAAGGTACAAGAGTGTTTTGCACAGGGTGGTTGCACAAACAAATGGAAACAGGATGTCCATAGCATCATTCTACAACCCGGGAAGTGATGCAGTGATCTATCCAGCACCTGCATTGTTGGAAAAAGAGGCAAAGGACAACACAAAGGTGGAAGCGTACCCAAAATTTGTATTTGAAGATTATATGAATCTGTATGCAGGACTCAAGTTTCAAGCTAAGGAACCAAGATTTGAAGCCATGAAGGCAAGGGAGGGAAATGTCAATTTGGGTGCAATTGCAACTGCTTAAATCGAGCAAATAAGTTATACAATTATTTATTAAAATTTGTAACAAGTTTAGTAGAAATAATTGAGCGTGTGAGTGAGTGTGTGTGTGTGTGTGTGATATTCACAGGATAGTTGGTATTCTCTTTAAGGGTGAAATGTAGTTGTGCACTGCACGGATGTGCTTCGAATTGATTATAAGAACAGTAATAGAATATTTACTTAAATTTCATTCAAACATGGATTGATGTTAATTGTGCTCCCTGATTTATTTAAAGTTATTCCTTTTTGGCCCAATGGATCGAAACCGTGTGTTTTTAGCATCAGGATCCTCGTTAAAAAATATTCATTAAAAGTAAAATGTCGTGTATAATATCTAATAGCAGATATAAAATTCGACAGTTCTGTTATCATGCTTACATCACGAGATATTGCTCAACAAGTTTACAAAAAAAAATTTCGTCTTCTACGAGGTCAATTGTACATTTTACATAAGAATAAAGACAATATACAATATATATATATATACCCAATCGCTTATAAATATCTACCCAATTTTGGAATCATCTAAGAAACTTAAGTCGAAAATAAATTAAGTCAGCTTTGAACTTATATGTATCTAGACAATTCTAATGTCAAAAGAGTCAAAATTAATTAAATTGTAAATTCTTAACAACAAAAATCCAAGGAATTCATTCTAAAGTTGTATAATACTTATTCCATTTGTGTTTATATATACGAGTCATCTTTTACCAACTTTTTAATGTACATGATTGTAGGGATATATGATGGCTCCACTTTTCTATTTGATTGATCTTATGTGTATGAGAAATGATTTAGTAGATAATATACATCACATAGATATTAATATATAAATATTAAAAAAAATTCATATATGAAATTGATTTGAAATTTTTTTATATAATTAATATTAATGTTAATATTTTGTTAATATTTACTAAAAAATATTCAATAGGCAATACACTTTTCCTATAAGTATATATGCAATTATCAATTATACTTAAATATACGATAATAAGAATATTTATACTCAAACATATGATAATATAAATAATGAATTTTCAATTAACCACTAACTACCTATGTATATTTTTTAATTCAATTGATAATTATATATTATATATATTTTTATACAATACATACTGTTTATTAAATCTTTTCTCAGTATTTACACGTTATATATATCTATTTCATGGTTTTCTCCTAGAAGCAGTAGGGGGGAAGCGGTGGATAGACAGTTCCACTACCAACCTCTTAACTTTCGTTCGCGACATGTTGAGTTGTGACGTAGGCTAAAGCCTAAGTGTAAGCAATCTACAAATTCCGGGTAAATAAATAGTCACATCACTCGATCCCTTTATAATTTCTCATCATCAATAGGCTAATACACAGCCACCATATTAATATAGCGTGCAAAAATTCCTCAAGTTAACCGTCCTAGATCATCACAATGAAATTATTTCAAATTTTCTTTTTCTAAAATTTGGTCATAATCGATCGTTCTCGTACTAAAATTTACTTCAAATCGAGTACCTTATATATTAAACCCTACACGACATAAAATAACAAAAACAATATGCTATTCATGAAATAGTGTCATATTTGGTATATAGTAGGGTTGACAATTTGAGAGCCTACCTTTATGATTGTATACAATATGATATAATTTAAATAGGTTTATTAAAAAAAAAATTGATACGAAATACAAACAGGTTAGATCCAAATAAACTCTTTTAAATTATATTTAGGTTTGTGTCAAGTTCCTGAATTTGTATATAAGACACGCTATATATTTTTTTATGTTTGTATTCTTTGCACATATCTCTTCTTTCCTAGTCAAAGATATCACTCAAAAATATAAGATTCACTACTCTTTGTTTTATATATTTTTAGTGTACTATAGTTTAAATGGATAAAAAGTTATGAACCCATTTACGTAGATTCATTGATAGAACTGGCCTGACCCCGAGGGTCATCAAACCGTCGAGCCTTATGAGCCCATGGCGGTTTAGCCATCTAAACCCGCTGAACCGATGAGCCGTGTAATTGGTAAGTCAACTTACCATTGAATCTGCGGTTCGGTCCTATTTTTTTTTTTTTTTTTTACAAATGTGAAAAATTTTCGTCTCCTTTTAAAAAAAATTAAAGATAAAAAAGATAAAAGATTTTATTTTCTTACAACGATTGATAATTACTAATGACGTTATGTTTTATTTCTCTAATGTAGTTTGGAATTCCGCGATTAAGGAAAATTTTTTATTCATTGCAGTTTCTCTTACTTTACTTGACATTACTCATTATTTTAATATTATACTAATATTAACTTCATGCGAGATAAACTTATTATTTTGAAATAGAGTAAAATTTTAATCGAAAATATTGGTTAATAGTACACGTAACATTAAAACTTATTATTTCGAAGAAAACTAACTCGAAAATTAATAAAAATTGGAAATTATAAAAACTAATAAATTTAATTAAAAATTAGAAAATATTTATAAAAATTAAAATAAAAAAAAAGAAAAAAGAAGTTGATTCAAGGGTAGAGAATCGACTTGAAACCACCACCATACGAGTTGATTATGGTTCATCCATGAACCAGCCTGTGAACTGGCGATTCAGGGCCGGTTTAGAGTTAATTCGGCCTATTAAACAAGTCTACTATCACCCCTGAAGATCTAATAGACAAATATGATGAATTTGAAAATCAACACTGATAGTATTATCCATTTAAGTATAGTTTCACTTCTACTTAATTTAGTGATGTCATATAAAATAAATATTTTAAATATAATGAGACTTTTCACCAAAACTTTTGTTTAGATTATAATCTTATATAAAGTATTAAGATATTATTTTTTTTAGAATTTAAATATTATCATTATCCTTTCCTAAGTATTTAATACATTAATTTATAACTATTTAATTAATAAATGAGTTTAACCTAGATATGAGACATGTTGAATTACATATTGGATTTTCATACATGATCATTAAACGAGTCTGTCATAGGTTGGGGTTTTTAAAAGATAAACTCGTTTAAACACAGAAATGAGATATGTTAAGTTAATAAAAATTGCCAACCCTAATACCTAAGAATGATCGGGAATGGAATGGACCGAATTTATAAATCCTTCTTTATGTTTGGAAGTGTCTTTGTAATGAAGTGGAATTAAATATGTATATTATAGTAATTGTTAAAAATACTCTTAGTTATTGAATGTTGTCATTAGTTTAAATGTTAAATAAATAATTTTGATTAATAATAATTAATTAAGAGATGATGAAATCTAGATTTTACCTTCGAAAATATAGAATCAAATTCTCATGGCAGCAGGGATAGTCAATTTCCTGGAATCGCAATTCTGTCTTCTATATGAACTTCCAAACATGGAGAATGGTAGGGTTGGCGATTAAAAACTTGGATACGATAAACTTGAACATAATACGATACAATTTTAAATGGGTTAATGTGGAAAAAAAAAATTAACATGTACAAACGTGTCAAACTTGTTTAAACGTAGTTAAATTCATGTCCAAGTTCGGGTCAAGCTCTTAGACCTGGACACGAGACATAATGCACTGTATATATTATTTCATATTTGCATTTTGTTGTATATATTCTTCTTACTATATTGAAGTTTAAATAGACAAAAACTTACTAACGTATGTATGGATTCTTTGATTGGTTGCTATGAAATCTAACAAACAATGTAATAAATTTGGAAATTAACACTAGTAGTAATACAAATATTCATTTAAGTTATGGTTTTGCATAATTAAGTGATGTTATGTAACTTAAATTTAGTGATATTATCCATTCTTCTCATTACATCATACTGTAAGCCCTGTATAGTTAATAGTTTAAACCTTAATATAAGTCAGAGTGTCTTTGACTATATTGTGAGTCGATAAGGCTAATAACAATAAAATTTTTATTAAATTAAGAAATCAAATATAGTATCTATCGTAAAAACTCTAGAAAATCAATCGAAATCTCAATTGTGTACAAAAACTTTAAATCTGACATACGCGCAAATATTGAAGTTGAAGTCGAAGTCGAAGTCGAAGTCGAACTTGATTGAAACCCTGAAATTATAACTTTAAGCTTATAAAATGAATAAATATCACTTAATAACAATATAATCATAGTCGATTATAATTATCGATTAAATCGTGTAATTATGTAAAACATTTAACGAAAATGTTAAAATAACTCGTAAAATTTTTTTATCATAACGTGTATCAATTAAATTGATAAATTTTCATAAAATTCAAAAACTAATATATAAATTTTATTTTTATTATTTTTATGTTTAAAAAAGTTACGTATAATTATTTTTTTTTATTTTCCTTTTCCTTTTTCTTTTCTTCTAATTTTTCCTTATTTCATGTTACAATTCTAGCACAAAACAATAGCAACCCAAGTGAGTTATTTTCGCTCTTATAAGTGTTGAAATATTGTGATTAATATCAATTGTAATGATTAATGTATCTCATCTTCATTAATGTATAGAGTTGATAATTGCTTTTATAAAATTGTTTTTGGGTTTTTCATTTTGTTTTCTCTACTACATACCACGTATGGAACCCTGTGAGCAAACAAAACAAAAAGATAATTCAAAACAAGCAATCATACACACACAATAAAATCGAAAACCAAAGAGAAGGAAAAAGGAAAATCGAAGCATTTAGGAGAAGAAGAAGAAGAAGTAAGCTAAGGAAATTTATCAATTATATTACTAAAATATTTAGGTAAGTCTATTTATTTTACTTAGATATATGTATATCATATTGTATGTACATGTATACTAAGTATTTGTTTATTTATTTATTTACATGTACATATATGTATACATGAATAGATATACACATATGTATTAGGTATTTTATATATTTGTGTATATACATATGTATATAGGCGTGTATATATATATTTATGTATAATATACGGTATATGTATATAGGTATAAATAGCAGTACATATAGTATGCATTTTTTTTCTACACATGTATTCTTGTACATATGTATGTGTGTGTATTATATATGTACGTATATTTAGTATTTTGTTATATGACATATATAGGTATACACGTATTGTATACGTATGTGTACTAAATATTTCCTTTATATAGATGTATATATATTTAGTATTTCGTTTAATTATTTATGTATTTATGCGTGATTATATATATATATATGTAATTATTATTATTTTTCCATATGAGGTATATACGTGTATACGTATATAGTAAATATATGTATATATACTTAGTATTTTCAAAGTACAAGAATTTTTGTATATATGTATATGTATATTGCTGGACGTGAAGATGCATATATATTACTATTAATAATATTTTTTTTTATTTTAGTATAGATATACATATATAGTATAACAGTATATGTACATAAATATATAAAGTATAAATAAGTGTATATTATACTTGTATATAATGTATAAGTAAAGTTGGAATAATTTAATATATTACATATCGTATACGTATAAACGTACATTTATGAATAGTGAGGTATACATAAAAATATGAGTATAATTAAATAGTATATACAATACACTATAATATTAATTTATAAATAAAATAAGTTAATAAATATATATATGTAAGAATACTGTAAATTGGAGAAAAAAATTAATAATTAAGTAAATTAGAAAATTTAATAAAATATAATCATAAGTATTTATATATATAATTATATCATAAAATAGGAAAATGATAAAATAGAAAGAAATTGAATTAATAATGCATCTAAAAAATAAGTATAAATAGGTAATTATAGTAAAGGGGGCTTAAAATAATAAAATTACCAATTATACGATTTAAATAAATATTAAATTGTAAATATACTAAGGAAAAACTTAAATTGATATTTCATATCTTTTTAAATTGAAATAATAAATTTTGTGATATTTTTATATCACAGTCCAAACTGTAAGTTACGACATCCAAAACGGACATCGTTATGAGAAAATACACTCGAAAATGATCGAAATAGATTATAAGTTCATAAAGATCCGAGTTAAATAAAAAAAATTATACGTAATTCGATAAAAAGCTTGAATCGACGATTTTACGTAAATCAATAATTGAGTTAAGTAAATAGTACAAATTACGATGCTGGTTTAGTTTTTAATTCCTAAACTTATTACTTTCTATATTCCTTATTCTTAGATGATCTCAACTTTGATCCTGAGTTGCCATCAGATTACTACAACTCCTGAGTTGATTATGGTTGAGTGAATTTTTTTTAATGATTCTATATTTGCTTGTGTATGTAGTTAGTGAATTTAAATTATTATTATTAATTAAATGTTATGTGGGATTAGATTATATTTGTGTATAATACCGTTTGTCGATAGAGAATTTACTTTAAAATATAATAATGTATTGATTGTTGTATAATAAATTTGATAGGAATTGATTGTTTGTGATCTTTTTAATCACTGAATAATAAGACCTAATATTATCCGACTTGGAAGAACTAAATTAAATCATACATAATCATGCACTGTATAACTAATTTCGACCGTCACATTATACGGAGGTAGTGAGAGGCCATACGTGGGTTGATTATTTGTTGATATAGATTTTGTACGGTGCACACGTGTAATATGATCTTACCTTAACCCGCAAGATTACTAAGTGTTGGAAGCGCCAACTGCTTGGCTAAAAGTTAAGTCCAGAAGTCTCTATTTAGGGGTAAGTGAGGGCTGCGTGAACCTACTTATAATCATACGTAGAACTTAATTTTGACAAAAACTAAAAATGAATATTGCATTATATTTTGAATACGAAATATAGAGTTTCGTTATCATATAAGTTTTAGTATGATACACAGATCTAACTGTACCAATGTATCCCCAACTCTGATTTCGAAGGATATTAAATTTAAGTTGCATGCAGTACTTGGTCACCTGCATGTATTTGAATGATATATTGATTGTTTATGCATTCATTTGATTGAATTAACTTATTGTATAATTTGTTTATTGCATGGTTGAGGGAATTATCTTATTAAGTTAGTTAGCTTATACATTTATAGTTTACTTTCGGAAGTTGATCTATTCGTGAAGTCGGGCCGTCGTATGCTTAAGATTAGTTGTACATCAGGGGTTGATATGAGAGTAAGATGTGATCGAAGTGTACTTATGATAGTGCATTTAAATTTTGAATCTCATTATGTAGTGAAATCATATCAGTTTGAGTTAAGAAATATTATAGACTTTTTATCTATAAATTTCTATATAAATAGATGCGTTTTATATTTCAATAGCCTGTTCCCTTTCTCTTAAAAATATGGCAAATAACGTGATAAATTTAGAAGTCAATGCTAGTAATAATACTAATATTTATTTAATCAATGGTTTTACATAATTTAGTGATGTTATGTAATTTAAATTTTCGGTTTTTCTATGTTGGACAGATTTTGTTTTCCTAAAACTTTTATTGGATAGTAATTTTATATTAAATATGAAGATATTGTGTTGGTTGTCTTAATAAAATTTAAATATTATTATAGCTTTTTTCTCTTTGTATTTATAAATATTTTATATACTTACTAACAAAATGAGTTTTATCACAAATTTAGGTCATTTTGATATAAACTCATTTAGATAAGATATAATAAAATGAATTATGAACCCTAAAGAAACGGAATGAAAGCCAAAATTAAAATTTCATTTTAGTCTATTCACGCACACCTAAAATAAATATATTGTTTGATCTTGAAGTCCCCATGTAATACTTCTGCCATTTCTGGATTGGGGGACGACTTACAGGAAAAAGATAATACTAATCAATGAAGCATGGTCGAGAATTGCGTCTTTGACTGAAAAAGAATAAGGAGTGGAAGCGAACGCAATATCTATAAAACATTACATGACTCTTCTTCTGGTAATCCGATTACCTTTTATTCGTTTGGGTGAAATCCCATATTTTTCTTTCGTCCCTTTCGCTATTCTTTCAACACTTATTTTGGCAAAGACCTTCGTGCATCATGCTCCGGCCATAGTTTTTAATTCTAAGGTTATGAAAACAAAGAAATAATAGATGTATAATCGTAGAAAACTGTTATTTAAACATTTACAACCCATTTACTCTCTAAAATGGAATAAATAGGGAGTTTGAAAAATTATGTCTTGAAAATAATAATTATCAAGAATATGTTAGATTTTTTTCTTCCTAGTGTTTATTAGTGCAAATTTTTGTTACACAAATGCTTATGCTATTGTTTACTCAACTCATTAATTGTAGTATTAATTTGGAAACATAATTAAAAATACCATGTTGTCCCTATTTGGTCATTTTAGAAAATAACTAAAAGTTATACAATTGCAATATTAATGAGCAAGGCTGTAATTGAATCAAGGCAAATAGAATAATATTAGGCTCAACTTTAAGCTTGACATAAAAACTCAAAACTCGAGCTTGGCTTGAGTTTGATCAAGTTTTAAGTTTTAAGTTTAAACTCGACTCAAAAATATATATGGAAGTTTGAACTTTTTATAAATTTTCTCTAATCATATTTAAATATATTAAAAATTATAGTAAACTCGATTAAGCTCGCCAATCTATTGAGTTTAATATTTTAAAGCTCGAGTTTGGCTCAATTTTCAACTTAGTACCTCGAGCTCGACCTGACTATTACCGAGTCTAATTTGAATAAAACTCAAGTCGAGTTCGAATAGTTTGCAAACCGACTTAGTTCATTTACATCTTTATTAATGAGTGTACAAATTTCACCTTTTCTTAGGTAAAAACTATTCCTAATAGGATGGGAATAGAAAAGTGGATAGGAATTAAAATTCCCTATCAATTTCAAGTAAATAGGGTAATAGAATTATGAGAAGGAATAGTGATTTTATTACTTTTAAGTAGGTAGGTTGTTAAAAACACATAGAATGATATATGCAAAAGTATTTCAATAATGAAGGTTTAATTTCTTCCAAAGAAATATTGATTTCTATATGTAGATGGGTAAATTCAAGTATGAGTTTTAAGTCCATTAATTGACTAGATTTGACTCATTGGGTTAAGATAATAAGATTCAAAGAGTTAACTTCATGTATTCGGAATGATGAAAAGGATTTTAGTATGGTGGTTTTAGAGTAGAGTCAATTGCATTGATTATTTGATCCAACCTTTTTTAATATTGACTTACACTAAGAATAAGGCCTCAATTATGCCTAAACCCATAAAAAAGAATCTATTTGAGGTTTATAAAAGAAATGATCAATTCTAGTTATTGATCATCATCACGAATCCAATAGATGGGATGAATAGCTAACTTCTATATATACCCCATCCCCTTCCTCATTTGGACAAGAACAAATACCAGACTAACGACGTTACTTTGTTGAACTCCTTACTTAAATGAATCAAACACTCAACTTTCTCAAAAACATGTACCTCGTTCATCTCAAGCAGTGAAGCTTAACACTATCCAGCTCCTTCACTTGTTACACCCTGTGTTAGAGCCTTTTTAACACTATTTGCTTCTCCTCCCTACTTTATATCATTTGATCATCAAATACGTACAATTCAAACCATTTTCTATAGTCGCATGTAATGCAACTTAATACCTACTGCACACGTGATCCTTACACTCTTACTGTTATACCTAAACAAATAATACTTTATCTCCATTTCTTTCATCTAACCAAGCATGAAAGATTCGACCAATCGTGAAATGAATAACAGATAGATTATATTATCAATAATTCTTGCAAAAGACTTTAGATCTTAATGAATAACATATAGACTAATTCCTTTCTTCTTTTTTTTTTTTTGCCAATTATATATATATATATATATATATATGACTTTATAGACATCTTATTGGTTTTGACTCCCCATGTCTCATCTAGTTAATTAAATTAACATCAAATTTGGACTATAAATTTTTTTTTTCGGTTTCTTTCAATTTATAAATTAATAGTTAATTTTTTTTTCAACTATATATTATAAACAAAGGAAAAAAAAAAGATTCAAATTTTGATCGTTTTATTGAAAGATCATTATTTATACTACTACGTTATAATAGTCTTAATAGTCAATAATTAAGATTATTGAGATTTTTTGAATACCCAATGATAATATCATTTTTTTACTTATAATTTTTACCATCAATTATATATAACAATATATATATTTTTTTTCAATCATGTTGTAACTCAAGAAATGGGAATAACTTTGGCTATATAACAGCATTTTAAAGGATCAAATGAAAAAAATTAAGTAAATTAGATCGGGAGGATCCATTTTCAGTAACCTCACACACACGGTCAGTCACCATCGAGAGGACATGGTGTTATGCAAAATTTTGTCAAACAAATCGAAGTCGCTTGAGATTCCACCGCCAGGCTAATTGACAACTTTGTCTTGTCTTCCACTGAAGAGTATCTATTTTGAACGCATACTGAAATGGTATCAAATGCCGACGCCAGCATCAAAATCGGCCATAGTGGCGGAGCCGTTGATTAACGGATGAAGTCTGAAGAATCTAGCCTAGTAATCCTTTTTTCTTTTAATCATGAATGCCATGACTAAGATCCGATCACAGAGTGTATAAAGCATACAGAGCACCTTGCCAAAACCAATTTTAATTAGACTTGGAAATTTATACAATAAATTATAAATGTATTTTTTAAATTATTGATCAACGACATATAAACGTTTAAAAATTTTAAATATGATTTTACTTTTTTATAATTCTTAAAATGTACATATAGATAGAAGTTGACAATTTTATATACAACTCATCAACTCAAGCACAATAAAACAAAACATAACGTAATTATAAATGGATTTGTAGAAAGAAAAGTTAATATGATCAATAAAGGGTCAAAACTGTTTAAACCCATTTATAAGTATTTCTAAATTCAGAACAGTACTAAAACTTTTCTATGAATTTGTGAACCCATTTAAAACGAGGTTGTTACTTTTTTCCTAAGTTATTAGCTTAAGTTGTAATTTACATTTTGAAGTGAAAAATTTAAGGGCTTCAATAGTTTTACTTATAATAGAGATGATATCCCATGTTCATATCTTGTGTAACGATGAAGTTTCATATGCTGTGAGTTTCATTTATAATCTCCTCCTTGATATAATGTGTAATTTCTATTTTGTGGTTTATATCTCTATTATACATGAGAGAAGGTGGTCCTATCTTTTCCATGATATTGATCGAATTTCTTTTAACATGCTTATATAGTAGGATCTTTGTATCTTTACGAATTCAAAAATAAAAAATAAAAAATTGTTTGAGATATTCAAACATCTTTTTGAAATGAATGCAAATATCTTTGCTTTATGCTTTTAAAAAATAAACTTTAGTGTGTTATGATATTGGCCATGAGTGTTCGCTTTTTTAATACCTTGCTGGATTGATTGTTGAAAATATGTGTACATATGTTATCGAGATTTTATGGGTCAATGAGATGAAGTCTTGGATACTTATTTCGTATGATGGATTGATAATAGCTAAATTCATAACATTTGATGTTTATATGAAGAATCGGATTTGTTGAGCATACATCTATGCAAGTACTTATAGATACATACATAGTATATATTGTTGTCGAAATATAACATCTATATGAAGAGTTGAGTTTATTGATTACGTATGTGTTCTTGATGATATGTTTTGTAGGTGATTGATGTCTTATATGTTTTGGAGACAATAAAAAAACATTAACAAAATATGGATTAGATATGTTTTGGAATATTTGTTATATGTTTGGCATGTAAAATATATGTGTGTTCTTATCAGCAACTCTTTTTATAATTGATGAGTTATATTTGATTTAATGGAGAAAAAAGTTGTTGCCAAATCATCTATTAATTACGAAATATAAATGTGGTTGCGTTTCGATTTTAATCTAATGCACGTTTACATATTATATACTTGGTTCATGCACATGGATTTTATAAAGAAAACAAAGTCATTACCATTGCACTGTCTAAACCCAAGTTAAAAAGTTAAAAGTTTAATTTATTATCTAAACTTTAAATTTGGTATTTAAGAGAAACTTTTCACGTTATCTGATTAATCTACTTACTGGTCAGAGTGAGGCACGTTTCGCATATATGTACAACGGATAATAACAATGATACGGAATTTTTTTTAATTAGGTATATAATTTAAAAAGTTGAAAATTAAAGTAGTAAATTGAAGTTTGGTCCTTGGTTCAAGTAGTGTTTGTAGCATTGTCCTTTTTACAAATGTGTTTATGGTGCTGTTTGTTTAGATTGGTCTTGCAATATTGTCAATCAAGAGATTTTATTATAAAATGATATGGAGATACTTTCAGTCAAATTTTATTTTAGAGTATTTTTTAAAAAGCTCACTTTTTGGATTTCACCCAAGAGTATTTTTTGCCAACATGTGAATAATGGAACCCCTTTTAAAAGAATATTCTTTCCTTACCATGAAGAGAAAGAGGAACTATTCTCATCTTTTTAACACTATATTAACAATTCTTTTTAACATAAACTCTTGAAGAGCTAACAAAATATGTAGTTAATTTGCATATTAGCACTAATATCATATTGGAACATGACTTTGTTTAACAAATTGATGTGTCATAGCAAATTATTTTGCTATGACCAATTAATAGTTTAAGAGATATATTTGCAATAATCCCTTAAATGAATAATACTTGTTAACCAATCAATATAAACCGCAATAAATTGAATCTATCAATTTGGGTTTTTTATATAAACTCGCTATAAATCTAAATTGAACGTAATGTTGAAAAAAAAAAAAAGTTACAAGCTTTAAGTAAAAATCTCCATAACTATAAGTGAGAAGATAATGTCAAATAATTTAAAGAATAATTTTATCCATGGATGTAAGGAAATCTTAAATCAATTGGTTTTTTATTTAAATTTAGTATAACATCTACAATAATAAAGCAAAACAGATTAATTTAAGTATTACAATTCTTAAAAATCAATTATTACCAATGAATTTCTTCAATTACAATTCAAATTAAAAGTATGTCCCTTTTTTAAAAGGTTCAAATGACACACACCCATATATATATATATATATATACATAAATGTACTTATGTATGTATGTACAAAATGAGATCTTTATTTAATTGTCTTAAGGACTTCCTGGTTAAACATAAAAATCCTATAATTGGGCATTTATTCAAGGAACAACTAATCCAGGGCACTAAAAGTTATATTCAACCAAAAAAGTACAAGCATACACAAGAATCTAAAATGACGGAAATTCGAAATCACGAATCCATGATATACATACTAAATCTATTGAAATTATTATCACGAGGGAGCAACACATAAAATATTGCTGGAAGAAATTTTCATTATGAAATATTTACTTGGAAACATCCATTTGGAGTTACAAAAGGAAATTTTCAGCCAGAAGAATTTATTTTTCTCTATAACAAATTTAGTTTACCAAATCAGAAAAGAAAAAAATGGAGGTTAAAAGATTTTGTCGAAATTTTAAATGCGACAATTCCATAGTACCACATGTTCCACAGGACTTTACAAGATCATTCTTGCATCAAATTTTTGTTAAGAAACTCCAAGTATGTTAAAGGAAGGCAACATCTAATAAGTCTATTTCCAGATTTTATTAAAGAAGCATTTATTTTAAGCCTTTAGGATTTATCAGCAACTAAGGAAATTCATGTCATACTACAAGCATGTGGAGATGGGATAATTAAAGAAGTTCAAGATTACAATTTCACATCATCATGTCTACGGGGGCAGCAAGATTATTGCAGAAACAAACATCACATACATCATGAGGCAAATGTTACATTGTTAGTATACTTTTTTTGGATGCGTTTATCGATCTTTAAAAAAATTATATAATTATAAATTATATATGAAAAAAATTATCAAGATGTAATTTAATAATGATATACCAATAATAATATCATATCTTAAAGATACAATATATATACAAACGTACTGTTGTCATATCTTTAGGTGCAAATATACTTGTAGGAATATGGTACGTTGAAGATGCGACATAATATTGATATTTTAGTAAATTTTTTGTATAATTTATAATTATATAATATTTATTAATTTTGATGATAAATACGTAAATTTCTTACATAATTTTTGCACAAATACTAAATTATTATGATACCGCTCGTTGACAAGTAGAATTGCCAACTCCATGAACTTATTAGATGGTGAAGCAATTATTAAACGACTTATATGTGCCAAAAAGTCGCTTGAAGACTTCACATATACAACATGTGCTCAAAACCCCTAAATTTCATTATAAGAGCTTTTGGTCAAGGGTAAAATATGAAACACCTATTTGATAATGGACTTAGCGTAGAATTATGCTATGGACCAAGTCTTTAGCCTAACAACAAGGCTTAGAGGGTCAAATATTTAAGTGGGGATGTTCTTAAGGATTTAGCTTGGCAGCTTTAGACTAAGGGTCATGGGAATGTCTTATCTACTCTTTGCTTTCCTAGTAAGATTACACATTAAATATGGGTTGAGGCTATAAGAAGCCTAATGAGGAATTATATCTGTAAGGTTAAAGATGACTCACATATATAGTAATGTTGGATGCATCTCATCTACTGATCAATAGAACGATCTAATGGATTTAATGGAAGGCTCATTTCGTTAATTAAACATCCTACGACCAAAAATAAGCCCCTAATTATAAATAGATGCTTCCTTATCCTCATTTGATACATTTAGAAAATATTATGCTACTATAGTCTTCCTCTGAAATATCAAAGCACTCAAGAATCTTCACCTATTACATGTGCAAGTAAATTATTAAAATTGTATGTTCTACATTCCTCTTCCCTTGCCACTCTCGAATCACATCTCTCTATGTATTGCCTGATTAAGATTTCTTTAAGGTTATCCAAGATAAGACATTTCATAGATGTGATTGACTAATAGCAACATCATTCCCACACAATAATTAAGTTTTTAAACTTAAAAAAAATATACATTTTGAGCAATTTCAACACATGCTCTTGTTAAGTTGAGTAACTTTTACCACATTGGCTACTTTCAATATATTATTCAATATGGTTGGGCGACATGCTTATTTAGTTAATATCAATGTTATTAAATTCAATTTAGATAGTCGATTCGGATATATGAGAGAATCAAAGGTTAAAGGAATGAAGTCAAGTTTAATCATAATTTAATAAGGGTTAGCTTAGGATTAGATCGAACCAGTTTTATGGTTAAATTATGTCGAATTGAGTTGAATCATAGAGATTAATTTAGATTTGACAACATTTGTTAATAAAGAATCTGAAATGAATTTTCAAGATGATAATAACTCAATAATTGAAATCAATCCCAAATTATGGAAGTTTCCATGTATTTACTCATAGATCAGTCTCATTGCCTATAACGCTAAAACCACGCGCGAGATTGAGCTTCCAAGGAGATGGATTGGACCAAATACAGGTCACTTTCACCGCTAGTGCAAAGACAAAGATTAAGCATTCAGCCAATCAGCAGCCTTAAACGTTTTGAAGACAGATTTTGCAAATCTAATTTAATAAACATGCATGCTTCATTCGCATCAATTATAAAATGTTTATCCTTTGAAATTCTTAATTAGGGCGTGACAATTCTATCCAGGGCAGACATATTTTCTGGAATGATAATTTGAGGATTAGCACTAGTCAAAAAAATGGGTTAAGCCGCCACGTCCACGTCCCTTCTACGATACATTTCAAATTTTCAATGTGGTTCGAATTCAAGCTATTTGACACATGGCATATATATATATATATATCATTATTTGTAAACGGTGTTTTCACATGTATCGTACGATCCAAAATAAATTTTACATGAAAACATACAAATAATTTTTCCTTAAATGAAAGCATTTTTGGGAAAAAACCAGAATGATGCTGCCTTCCGACATTTTTTTATCTTCATTCATATTCTTATGCTATCATTTTGTGACTCTTGTTAATCTATCCTTTTCTCCTTGCTTTATTATTATTATTTTTTTTTGGTTTTCAGTAAGCCACTATTAAGTTATATCGCGTTATGTAAGTAATTCCTGAAACACAAGAAGTGTAAATTAAGTAAATTACATGTACATAATCAATTTATATATCAACTTTTATATTTTCACATATTAGAGTTTATGTCATGTTAGTGCCACAAAGCTTTTATCCTTGGCTGGATATTATATACTTGACAAAAAAGAATTTGTAAGAGCGTTCAAAGCGTCATGTTTACCATATGGAATTAATTATGTTTGGAAGATTGTTATCCCGCCACACTAGAGGCATTGGACTCGGCTATTTAGGTTTAGGTTGAAATTATCTTTAAAAAATACAAAAAGTGCCACATCAACATGTTGAAGACTCTATTTTGATTTTCAATACGTCACATCAACATGTTAGGAATTTTCCACTTTATCTTAAGTTTTTTAAATTAAGATCCATAAAATTTATTTATATTATATATAAAACCGTAATACAAAACTTAAACTTTCTTTTCTAGCTAACTATATTTCAACTTAAGAAATAAGAGCTTCACATCCTATTCATCCCATTAAAAGATTAATACTCATGTTACTTAATTACAATAGTATTGGCATACAAAACTTTAACTTAAAAAATACTAAAACAAATAAAAAATATTGTTTTTTTTATGTTCTTAACTAAAGACCCTTACTTTTTGAAAAACCCCGAAACCGCTAAGTTCCTTAGCATAGGAAATGGTATCAAGGCATTTGAATTAGAAATGGTTTAGACCATGTTTATTACATAGGAACTTATTCAGGTTCCTAAATATCATATAAGTATCACATTAACATTTTAAAAAACTCTTTTTCTTGAAAAACTCGACATTTTATCCATAAACTCATTCATAAAAGTTTTTAAATATTTTTTAAGATTTTTTCTTGTCTTAATAGCACATTTTTAACCAATAAAATATTTAGAAGAAAATATCCACATATTCCTCTCATTAGGAACAACTTAGTTAAGGAATAAACTACATTGCTCAAGGAACAGTAAATAGCCTAGAGATTCATGGCTCATGCTAAGGAACTATGATACAAATGCTCTTAAGGCTATCCTCAAACCTAAAGAATCCATTTCGAGTACCTAGATGCCACATTAACATCTCAAGAAACTCTCTTATTTAGGGTTTATACCTTTTATCCTCGAGTTCCTTTATAAAATATCTCATCAATATTTTTACATTATTATATGAACTCATGGTTAATAAATTAAACTTTTAACAGTAAGAAAAAGAAAAAAAAGAAAAAGAAAAAGAAAAAGTAAGGTCCTTCATCAAGGACCTGTACCTTACCTAAGAAACCTCCCCATTGCACAAGGAACTTGAAAAAAAGTTCCTCCACCTTGAAAATTGGGTTAAGGACCCCTAATTGAGGATGGCCTAATAGAACCATACATGAAATTGAAAACCTACCATCTGGTTCCAACATCTTTCAAGAAAAACCTTTTTCGATTTCAACCCATATAGCTCTTTCATCCTACTTGTGCCCCTTTGTAGTGATCCATATGGGAAGAAAATGAGAATAACTACTTAAGCTTGATACCTGCCATTCCCTACAAATATAGAAACTGGAATGTTAAAATTTTTGGAATCATCTATAAACAAAAGTCCTAAATCATGGATAAACTGAAAAATCTTGATTATCAACCATCCCTTCATCCATTTGAACATCTAATTGAGGTGCAAAAGGCTTTATAAAGGGACTTCCGCTGCATTTTAGACAAAGAAGAATGTTTATGGTGTATTAAATCTAGACAAAATTGGATTCTTAAGGATGAACATAATACAAAGTTCTATCATGCATTTGTTTTGACTAAGAGATTAAAGAATAGAATTCTAAGGCTCCTTAATGACTATGGTAATTGGCATTTTGAGTTACATCAGATTAACACCTTCATCTATTCTTATTTTATGAATCTTTATGCCTCATCTAAGGATTCTGCTCCGTTTCTCAATGTCATACCTGAGGCCCTTAAAGGAGGGCTAGATGATAGTCAAAATACTCAACTTTAACACCTTCTTGCTAATGAGGAAGTTTAGAAAGCCTTAAATTCCATAGGTTCTCTCAATGCCCTTGGGAAGGATAGAATACGTGCTTTGCTATTCAAAACATGCTAGGAGTTTTTGGCTCTTCTATTATAGATCTCCTTCATGGTGTTTTTTCTTGCTCAAACCTTCCTCCAAGGCTCAATCAAACATTGCTTTGTCTTATACCCAAAGGCAGTCGTTCTCATCATGTTAAAAATTTTCGACTAATTAGGCTTTGTAATGCCTTTTACAAACTAATTACCAAAATTTTGGTTAACAGGCTGTGGCTTTCTTTGGATAATCTCATTAGCCTCGCTCGGTGTAGTTTTGTTCCAAGTAGGAAAGTGACTCACAATATTATTCTTATGAATGAGATCTTACACAGCTGTAATAGGATGAAAGGCAACAAGGGATGGATGTTCATTGAATTAGATCTAGAAAAAGCTTTTGATTGTATTGAATGGGACTTCATTAAATGGTCCTTAGTAAGCATGAATTTCCCTTAATGTTGGATCAAATGGATCATGAATTGTATTATCACCTCCTCTTATGAAGTCATCGTCAATGGTAGCTTTTTACCAGTTTTTTCACCCAATAGAGATATTCGACAAAGGGATCCTCTATCCTCGTACTTGTTTATCATTTACATTGAATACTTTAGTGGACTTATTAAACGACAAATTCAATATGGCAACTGGATTTTGTTCAAGCTTCGAGGCTCCAATCTTAGCATTTTGCATCTTGCATTCACTGATGATATCATCATTTGTACACAAGCTGATGTATCTAATGCCCATACTTTATCCAATTTTCTCTTATCTTTCTCTACCATGTTGGGTCTCAAAATCAACAGGGCCAAATCTAATAGCTATTTCTCTCCCAATGCTAAGCTATATGTGAAATCATCCATATTAAATATACTTGAAATGAAGGAATTGAACACTTTTGATAAGTATTGTCGAGCCTGATTTTTCCCTTTTTTTAATAAATTTTCTTTAACTCGGTTAATATTAAACCCTAACCTATTTAATATTAGTCCTCAATTAAGAGTTACAGAAAACTGGTTTTTCTTGTTTAAAAATTATTTTGAGTCGCCACTTGACCGGAGTTAGGATAAAGAATTAAGTTATAACCAATTAGGTGAATTAGTTATAACTTAATTATTGATTTTTCGATAAAACCAATTTTTGAAACGGTTTTAAAATTAGAGATCTGGATTCGAGAGCTACCTTATTAAACCTTAAACATGTATTACTTTTTAACTTTTCAAATTTAATTTCGCTTTTCAATAATACTCTTTTTCAATTTATAAATAACGAATTATATTACACGCGACTAAGTTAATTAAATTGAACAATTATTTACAAAGATAGAAAAAAAAACTTTCCATATTTTAAGTCACCTTGTATTTACGTATAAATACCTACGTACTTGCTATTCAGGATCAGATTTACTTAGTTCTTTTGTAAAACTTTAAGCATGTTGGTTTATTTTAATTTTGAAAAATAGTTAGCTTTAAGTTTTTTAGCTATTTAATTTTATTTAAGAAAAAACTTAAGAGGAAAAGGTCTTAATTTGTTCTTATTTTTGTGAAAATTCTAAAATATCCCTTTTTTTTTAAGAAAAGGTCCATTTATTTTTTTTATTTGGAAAAAAATTTTTCTAAGTGATAAAATTTTTTGAAAAATCCTAAAATATCTAAATGTAGCTTTCCATGAAATACACAATTACTACGGTTAACTATAAAAAAGAACCCTAAATCATGGAAAAGAAGCATAAATTATGACAAAAATGTCTGAATCATAAAAAAGAATCTTAAGTCATAAAAAAGAATCTTAAGTCATAAAAAAAAAAGCCTAAAATTATGGTAAAGATACCTGAATTATAGAAAACATGCCTAAAAGGGTCATAGACTAGTGTGTTTATTTTGGAAAGTTCTAAAATATTTTAAAGGATTGATCTATTTTGGAAAGTGTTTTTTTTTTAAGTAATAAAATGGTTTTTATTTATTTTCTTCATTTTATTTTTTATATCTTTATATTTTTTATTTCTTTACTAAATCATCAAAATAAATAAATGAACTTCTTCCTCTTTCTTTTTTTTTCTTTCCCCTTTTCTTTCTTTTTTCTTTTTGTTCTCTCTTTTTTTTTCTTATTTTTTAGATTTTTTTTTTTTTTACAATTACAAGTTCCTAGTACAATGAAAAGTAAAACAAATAAATATAGAAAAGAAAGAAAGAAAAAAAATACCACTCAAAAGCAAAACAAAAGAAATGGACCAAAGATGTAGTGGGCACGAGTCAGAGCGAAACAGCTAGGTCTTTGAGTCAAGTTGTGTTGACCCGACTCATTGCAACGCATATGTTCTAGTGAGGAGGAGAAAGTGGCATTGACATGAGAGAGAGAGAGAAAGAGAGATGTGTGATGGTTCTCTAGGCTAAGGGGTTTGTTGGATGGGGGCTTTAAGGGGTGGTGAATGTTGTTGTGGTGTTTGATTGTTGCTAGGAGTAGCAGAAATTGGTGGCTCACATTAGGCAGTGGCGATCAAACTTTAAGTCTTCGATCTGAGCTTCCCGTGAAAACTTGGAGTACAAGATGGGTCTTTTCTTGATCTATAAGCACTCAGAAACACGTATCTAGACTTAGTTTCTCTCAAAATTTCCTAGAATCTAAGATTTTCTAGAGAGAGAAAGGTTGTTGTGCACCTAAAAATCTAAAGAGAGAAAGCTTTGTTCTTTGCTTGTAGAGATTATTTCGAAGATTGATGATCCTTAAAACAAAGAGGGGAGCCCTTATTGATACATTTTGAAGCTCGGTTTCATTCGGAAAAGTTAAAGAATCCCCATTAATATGAGATTTTGACATGAACGGGTTTTGAGAAAAAGAAATGAAATTAATGTGATTTAAATATAATTGATGATCAAATACAATATCTAGGTGTTTATTCTTACTCCAAATACATAAAGGAAACTTTGATTATGGTCTATGAAGCTTAGATTCACTAGATTATGGAAAGCTAAAATTTTGGGTTATTAATTTTTCCTCATCTTTAAAGGTCGATTTGACCTATCAAATGGATGAACTTGGCCATGTTCTTGATATGAATGAAAAGTGCTCCATGTAATCTACACGATTTTATCATTAATTCGGTAAAATTGTGTAGAAAAAATGATGTAAAATGATTATGAATTAGGGCGAGTAAACTGGAAAATCTGTTAAGAAGATGAAGTCAACTAAGCCAATCACCCTTTAACACGTAGTAAGCATGATCTTAAGATTATCAAGACATGTCTCCACCATCTAAGCTATTAGTTTTTTCTCATTAAATCATGTAAGCTATTAATATTTGTCCTACAATGGCCTGAACAAAGTTTTCCAACTCAAAATCAATTAAGACCTAAATCATCTAGCATTCCATAATTTCAAGTAGATAAATAATTTCCAAAACAAATTTAATGATTTTACAATCTCCAATTGATTTTCTCGTAAATCAACTAATCTAAAGTCAATCTACAATTAATTTTAAGTCAGTATCATTTTTATGATTAACCTCTATTGTGACCTTAGACTTTTAACTATCCTAAATAAATAAATAAAAATTTTCATCTTTTTATTAATTTTTTAGCTTTATATTTTTATTGTATTTTTCTATTTTTTTGTGCTTTTCTTTTTTTAAATTAGGACCCCCCACCCTATTATAAGAAAATAATAATAATTAAAAAAAAAACCATAGAAGGGCAAAAATGAAATGTTTATCAGTACTTAGATTTCCCTCTCAGAAATGGACAGAAACCTACCTCACAAGATTTGAATTTTTTGCTAGAGAATGTGTAACACAAACTTAGTGACTGGAAAAGAAATCCCTGAGCATAGCAAATCAACTAGTACTCATACAGTCAGTTTTGGAAGCCTTGCTAGCATATTACATGCAAACATGTCCTTTCCTAAAGAAGATTTTGAATAAATTAACTCAAGTTGTCAACAATTTCTTATGGAAAGGAACAAGTAATACACTGAAAGCTTATTGGGTTAGATGGAGCATAGTGGCCTCCCTAAAGGAATAAGGAGGTCTAGGACTATCCAATTTGTTCATTGGAGACAAAACAACTTCCTACAAGAGATTCTTTAAACTCAAACATGAAAGGCTATCTAAACTTAACTGATCAAATTCAAATATTGGAAAGCTTTCCAATGCTCACATCAAGTAAATTTATCTTTGGCTTCCTCCATGGGAAAGATCTCATTGCTTGTTAAGCATCACTTGCATAATCGAACTCCATTATTCTTGGTAATGGTAAGAAAGCCAAATTTTGGTTTGATCACTGGAGCCCTTTTAGTCCTTTACGATCATGAATATACGGTCCTCCATTAAGACATGCTGAAAATTTAATAGTCTTCGATTGTTGGATATCAGAACACCAATGGAATGAAAATAAAATTGGTTTTCCTATCTTAACCCTCATTGCCTTTTTCTATTGGTCCAATTTTTCTCAGTACTAGACTAAAAGATCAGAGAATACTTAATCACTACTCGAGACTATTCCCATCCTCTAAAGATCTTTATCTTGCACTTTGGAATGATGGTCACAATACAGCCAAGAACCTCAATTGGAATTGGCTTTGGAATTCTCCCCTTCCCCCTAAAGTTAAACTTTTCTTATGGAGAGTTTTGCACTCCTCTTTACCTACCCCTGAAGAATTAAAGAAAGGAGGTATTATTCAAATAGGAAACTGCCTAAGATATGTTCCCTCATGAAAAAAACTATTCAAGTACATTGCCAAAGCATTCAATAACTCATCATAATTTGGCAATCTACCTTGCTCAGAATTGATACATGGTCTAACTTTACTGATTAGCTTAAGGAAAATAGTTATGTTCGATCAAGTTCATTGCACCAAACTCATCCTCCACAACAATCTATCTTTCCTGTTTTGTTATGGAGAATTTGGACCAATAGAAACCACCTCCTTCACAATCATGCTTCTTTGTTAGCTAATCTTCAGGAAAGCACCAGGTCATACATCTTTGAATATTGGGCATATATCAAATAAAGAAAGGATTGGTCGTTTATAGACAAAATTACCCTTACTTGGTTTGTCCTTCCCCTAAGGGTGGATTCAATTAAATATAGACAATTCTGTTTTCTCATCAACCAATCAAACTACTCTTGTTGTAGTTATCCGAGATCATCAAGGAGGATTCATGGTTTAGCTAGAAAACTTAGTCAAGTTGACATCTTAATAGCCAAGCTTTAGGCCGTTTATTGGGGCATAACTTACTGTTTGAATGCTAATCTCTTACGAGTCAAAATTTGTACGGATTCTTCCATTATACCATCTTTATTAATGGCTAACCATAATCATAAGCTAAACTATCATAATGTCTTGACTGCTTGCAAGGAAAAGCTATTATTGATGGAGGAGACGAAAACTGAAGCTATCCTTAGCGAACTTGACAAAGTAGTTGATTGCATAGCTCATTAGATACAATATCAGCATGTCAAAGAAGAAGCTTTTATCTTTCCTCCTCTTTTTTGTCTTAGTATGTTAAAAGATGATGTATATAGTCTTGGTTTGTACAAAGAGAAAAGATCTCTTTCTACTACTTCTACTTGTTTCTTTTTTTTTCTACTTTATCTATTGTTAATACAGGGCTAGGAGCTTCATGCTCCTCAACCTGACAAAAGGAAACATTTTCTCCTTTTGTTTTATTATCAATATATTATCCTCTTTCCACCTTAAAAAAGAAAAAAAAAAAGAACAAAAAGAGCATTTTGTCATGATTTTTGTCCAATTTCTATCTTTTTTGTAACTTATGAGCACATTTGTTGATACTTTCTTAATTAAATGGTAGGATATGATAATAATATCGTGACAATTCAATTAGTCACGATAAATTTACAATTTATTTAAATTTAAAGATGATCAAATCAAAAGTTAAATAAACGGTGATATTGATTGTTTAAAAAAAAAAGGATAGGACCCTAGAAAAATTTATATATACAATTTATTTAGAACTAGCTCACCAAACAAAATCAGAGCATCTTACACGTAACCATTGCTTGCTTTCCAATTCACACGTATACATAACAATACTTCTACCGAAGTCATTTTCATTGATATTTCCTACGACTTATAAACAGCACGTGAAGGACAAGTCTAACAGTCTGTCGTCAATGTAGCCAAGAACTTCCCTCATCTTCACGGAGTTGGAGGGGGAAGAACCAAGCACCTTCCTCAACAGCAAAAAATTTCCAAGCTTCAAAACTTGCCATCAACCATAAGGTCTGTTCCAGTCAAAATTTAGAATACTGAGATATGACCTACCAAAATGGATCCTGACCCACCGAAGAGAAAAGTAGAGCATTGGGCCTTCGGGTTTGGCTTGACATGTGATGATGTGGCAAGAAAAATCCAAAACGTTTTCCATCTTATTTTACTATTATTTTTCTTGTTTAAAATTTGCATAATCTCACATAATTAGTCAAACCATAATTTCCCAACAGCCCTCACAAAACTCCTATAAATACCCCCTACCACACACGCCCAAACTCACATCCACACAAAAGCAAACACAACACAAGAAATCAAAACAAAGTGAGATTTTGTGAGATTTTAACTTACTTTAGGAACGTAAAAGAAGGCAAAAAAGAAAAATGGAGAACTTCCCAGTTATCAACTTGGAGAATCTCAATGGTGAGAAGAGAGCAATCACCATGGAGAAAATCAACGATGCTTGTGAGAAATGGGGCTTCTTAGAGGTATTAGTTAACATGTTTGTTTCATTTTTCTTGTCGATGCATGTTACATTGATTTTGCATGGGTGTATGAGCTGTTTATGTTATTTTTTTTTTTTATTATAATCATTAATCTTCCGTGTATGTTTTGGAAATGCAGCTTGTGAATCATGGGATATCTCGTGAGTTCATGGACAAAGTGGAGAGGATGACAAAGGAACATTACAGGAAATGTATGGAACAAAGGTTTAGAGAATTAGTTGCAAGGAAGGGACTTGAAGCTGTCCAAAACGAGGTCAATGATATGGATTGGGAAAGTACATTTTACCTTAAACATCTCCCTGAATCAAACATTAATGAAATCCCAGATCTGGATGATGAGTACAGGTACACGAATCATGTCCAACAATTTAATAAACCAAAAAGTACGTTAGTAGGATATAATAAGGTATGGAGTTAAAAAAAAAAAAAAATAGGATGTACTATATATTACAAACCAAGACCCTAATAATTCATAACATTATCAATAATGCAGGAAAGTCATGAAGGAATTTGCATTGAAGTTAGAGAAATTGGCAGAGGAACTCCTTGATTTGATATGTGAGAATCTTGGACTCGAGAAAGGTTACTTGAAAAAGGTATTTTATGGATCAAGGGGTCCAACTTATGGCACCAAGGTAAGCAATTATCCACCATGCCCTAAACCAGAGCTGATCAAGGGACTTCGAGCCCACACCGACGCCGGCGGCATCATCCTCCTCTTCCAGGATGACAAAGTTAGTGGCCTTCAGCTTCTCAAGGATGGCGAGTGGATCGATGTGCCACCGATGCGCCACTCCATTGTTGTCAACCTGGGTGACCAACTTGAGGTATACTTTTTTATTTCCCAAATTTTTCTAACTAAAATTTTGAGCTTTTTAGTTCAATTTTTTTCCATATCTTTGTGTCCATCACTAAAAATTGCATTAGTAAATGGCAATTTTTTCTCATCAAAATCTCGCATCGGCTGTTTGATTCATTCCAACTAATTTTTTAAGTAAAATCACGAAGGGATTTAGAGGAAATCCTCAATCAAATCTGCGAATGGTGAAGCTAATAAAAATGAACTGCACGAAATTTGTGCAGGTGATCACAAATGGAAGGTACAAGAGTGTTTTGCACAGGGTGGTTGCACAAACAAATGGAAACAGGATGTCCATAGCATCGTTCTACAACCCAGGAAGTGACGCAGTGATCTATCCAGCACCTGCATTGTTGGAAAAAGAGGCAAAGGACGACAAAAAGGAAGTCTACCCGAAATTTGTATTTGAAGATTATATGAAATTGTATGCAGCACTCAAGTTTCAGGCTAAGGAACCAAGATTTGAAGCCATGAAGGCAATGGAAGGGGATGTCAATTTGGGCGCAATTGCAACTGCCTAAATAGAGCAAATAAGTTTTACAGTTATTCATGAAAATCTGTAACAAGTCAATTAGAATTGATTGGATGCGTGCATGTGTGAAGAGGAGATGTAGTAGTGCATGGATGTGCCACCAATTGATTATAAGAATAACAATAAAATATTTGCCTACTTTCGTTCAACATGGATTAATGTTAGTATTGTTCCCCGATTTCTCTAATGATGGAATTATTTATTTTTAGAGTTCCTCAAACAGTACCATGCGACACAACTTAATAAGTCTAAAACAACATGGATTTCTTCTTTCAAGTTGATTACATACTTCAGGAAAAGAAAATACATTAAAACGTGCAAAAGTTTCCTTTTCTATTTAAAAAGCTTTCACCACAAGTGATAAATATCACACGATGTAGTAGGCAAAAGTCAACAAAGATTTGACATGTCAGATTATTTACATTCATCTCCGCTGTTATTGTTGTATGGTAGGTAACGTATCAAATTTTTATTAAATCTTTCTTACCGCTGAACATTATGCGTGACGCCTCCCTCTTAATATTATCCTTATTCTTTTATTATCTAAGAAATACAAAATCAAGTTGTAGTCTTAAACTATATATGATTGAAGGAAACATAAAAGATAGCATCTCTATTTTGGATGTGACAGGTTTACAAGAGTTATTGAGAATTCTGCCCAACAGACACTTCCTTCTAACCCTCCTTTAATATTAAGTTTGGGGTTAGCGGAGGAAAGGAAAGACAGGGAAATGGAAAGAAAATACTTGTTTGGATGAGAAGAAAATACAAAGTGATGATTTTGGATGGAAAGTGTATTAGCTTTTTTTTTAAAGCTTGGTAAAATATTAAAATTCCATAATTCCTTTTTAGCGAAAGGGTATTTAAATAAATTCAAACATTTGAAAGGAAAGGTTTTTAATGTGGTCTATAAGAATTTTTGAATAAAATTTTCTTTCCCTCCACTTTTCCTTCTTTCTTCAAATGAGAAGAAGGAATTAGGAAAAATATATTTCCTTTCTAATTCCTCCTCTCTCTTTTTTTTTTCCTCAATCCAAACAATGTATAAAAGCTATGATGGGCAGAAGATCAGAAAAAAAGAGTACAAGATAGTCACTTTATAAAGATACTAGGAATTTGATCAACTAGGAAGATAAACGAAGCATGAAAAGTTGGAGGAATCGTCAATTTTAGAATTCAAGGCCATTTTTAAAACAAGTGATGTGGTGGATAATTAATAAAGTTGGCTGGATAAGATGATGCTTTGCTCAATAAATGTAAGCAAGAACTGGCACTAATACCGTTTTAGAAACCTGAGTCCACCTCAAAAATGCGATGCCGTAAACCGAAAAGGTATACTAGTTCACCACGTATCGTTGTCCAGGGTTCAAATCTGCGCTCTCCTTCAGCTTCCTTACCTATTGTCGTTTGACACTTTGAGGTGTTTCAGCTCAGGTCCTACTATTGGTTGAGCTATGTAGCCTAAACGAAATAAAAGCGATTTATATCATCTTTATTTACCTTTCCTTAATTTATAAATCAATTATTTTGCTTATTTTGATTTAAAAAATATTCCAAAAATGTTATTATGATTTTATCATTTTTTTTATAATTTTAACCATTGATTATATATATATATATGTAACAATATTTCGATAAGATAAATTAAAGAAAAATAAATTGATAAGATCCATTATTCAAATAAAAGCCCTACATATATACATGCACTATATCAAAAGACATGCTATCATGCTAATATCTAAAAGCATATTAATTTTGAAGACGGATATAGGGTCACATTTAATTCCAACTCATGAGAGCGGGTCACAAAAATTTTAAATTCAAAACCTATTTTGTTTCATTTTTCACTGTGAAACCTACATGATTATATAAATTTAGTGAATGTGAATTGCTTATATCAGAGTTTTGAAATGTAAGATTTGTACTCAAAATTGTTCTTAAGCTTTTCGGAGAGCAATTATCTTCGTAACTACATCATAAATAAGCACGAATGACCCTATCGATTTCATTAGTTGTCTTTCTAAAATTGACATTATTATAATATATGTCAGAAAATTTTCTTAGGTTCTTCCAATGGGCTTTAAAAATTATTTACTTATATGTTTTATACAACTCATAAGGATACATAAGATAAAATTAGTAAATAAGTTGATTTAAGATAATATAATGTTAGGTTCAAATTTGAACTCAAACTCGACTCCACTTAGTACTCAAAAATTTTGAACTTGATTCTATAAAGTTTATCTCAGCTTAATTATTAAAAATCATTATTATTCTAATTAAAATAATATTGATATTTAGACTTACCTCAAACTCAACTTAAGCTTAATTGCGCTTACAAACTGGTCAAGGAAAATATCATAAAAGTCAAACTCAACTCTATAAAGTACTTAAGTAACTCAAGGTTAAGATCGATTCAACTGTTTTTAAGTTAAACTTAAGTAAAAATTAAAATAAATTTGAATAGCTTGCAAATAGGTTGTTTCATTTAGACTCTTATATAAAAATAATAATGTCGTGTGCAAATCAAACTCTACATAATGTTATATTCTTCAAATATAGTGTAACGAAACTTTAATGATCAAGGCATACTTTTGTGTATCGTCTATGATTCACCAAAACTCTGTGGTTAAGCATCCTTAATAAGTAAAACTCTCAGGATATCTGACCTCCTGTGAAGTATTTACTGAAAACAATACCATATGGCATATTACGCCGAAATAAACAATATCTCAAAATACAAGATTTTGGCCATCATAAAGTGTTAATTGAGCAATACACCTGCTAAAAGGGTAGAGCTAAGTGACATATAAAGCACAATGCCACATGATGGGACACCTCTTCTTGAAACCTATAAGGAAGCACTTTTAGAGCCTGCCTGTCCATGAGTAACAAAATCGATAAAAATGTCAATTCTATACTTAAGGAAAAATTGTGATATTCTTCAAATATTACTGTGATATAATTCTAATCATCGAAATGTTATTTAATGTAATGATTTGAAATTCATCTAAACTCTACGCTTTTCGTATGAGTGATCTTTGAAAAAATGGTTGGTATCAAAGATAAAATTATAAAGTCTTTAAATTACTCGAACTTTTTCTCCTCATACATTTTTGTTTAGACTATCATTATATAATTGGCTACTCCCCGGTGCCTCCTTTAGCTAATTAAAATAATCTCACATGAACCAGTCAGTCGCTATGGAAGGGAACGAGGTCTTTACTTATTAATTCCTACTTCACCCATATAATATCTGAACCACACACCTCAATCAATTACAAGCAATAAGTTTATACTTTATCATCTTTTTGAAGTTTGGACATTTATATAATATGCAAAATTAGGACAAAGCGAATCGAAAGACGCCTCAGATTCCACTGCCAGGCTCAATAATAATATTCTCTGTCTTCAACCCAAGAGTCCTCCTTGTTAAATTGGAATATACCCTCATAAACTATTAACTGTTGATACATCTTATGAACTTCTAAAAATGTAATTTTATTTTTTCATAATTTTTAAAAATATATAAATAATTGTCGAATCATTGCCAAAACACCGACGTCCATCGTTACTTGTAGTAAATGAATTTGCGATTCTAATGATGATTTAGTGATTATTTTGCATATTATATTAAAAAATTACGAGGAAATAGTAGAACCATAAACCAATTAGTTCAAATGATATAGTATTAAATTTAAGCATGACTTGGACACAATTAACTTAAAGTTTTAAGCTCCATATTGATTTGAAGTGGTATTTGACGAGCTCAATCTCAAATATAATTCAATCAATCTCGTTTAGTTTTAATTTCTTAAAAATATATATGTCACATAATTAAAATAATAAATACTTAATCATTTTTATTTGACTTGAGCTCACTTGGGTTCATGAATAAATAAAATTAAATATTATGTGGTACAAATTCAAACTTTACACAGCTGTTATTGTGTCAACTGAAGTAAGTATCAAGTTGAATCACATAACTCACAAGGACGTTTAGTCTACTTATATCTCTAAAAATTAAAATAATATTAGGAAAATTTAAGAAAACTATGCATATTTGATACCCTAATTTCTTTCCAGGTATTAAAATTGTTTTTGAAACCGACATAGGGGCACATCTATGTGAATTGATGTGTGATGTGAAGTAGAGATGAATCGAACTACCAATCCTTCGTTCTCCCTCTTAATCATGACAATAAATTTGTCGGAAAGCGTATAAATATTGCGAGCGTCTTAGTGAAAGAAAAAGCTTTATCATCATCGCAAGATTTAACCACGTTGAAACCACTTTCTCCTAGAACAAAGATCGAATTTAGATTATGAATCGGTCTAATATCTATTTATTGGACATTGAACTAGCTATTGAACCATTATATCAAAAGGATTTAAATGATTCAATCATCATAACCTCAAATCAATAAACTAAAACGTTTTTAAATTAGTAGTTTAACTTGATAGTTTAAAGTTAAGTCAATCCTAAAAATTAAAAAAATATATAAATAATATATAATATACTATATATATAATGAAAACATATTATATATATTATTTTTTTAATGGACTATATATATAATATATAATATACTATATATAATACAAATAATTATATAATATATACAATATATAATGATTAATATGTTCTATTTATACTATAATACAGATGTATACTATATAATATGCTATCATATATTTACATTTATACGGTTCAAATGAATTATTTTGAAATTGAAAACAATTGAATTGAAAATAAAATTTTTTATTTATGAGTAACGACATAAAGTTTTAGATTTAGTTAAAAAAAAAGATGAATAATCTACAAATTATTTAGAATAATTAAGAAAATTTTAAAAAAGCAAAAAAAAAAAAAAAAAAAAAAAAAAACCCACGATTTAAGAGCCATTAAATTATCGATTCAAACAAACTAAGCCCAATTCACGTCTACTTTCTATTACATTGGAAAGTTCTCGAGTAAGTAAATACATTGTATTTGGTAAATTATCAACACAAGACCATATTATATATTTATGATTTTAATTCAGTTTAATAGCAGGACTAACAGTAATAAATATATACACTATACCTAGTAAATTTTCATAGAATATTCTTTGGATTAATAGTTCAACTCATTTGTAAGAATCTCTTGATGGCATATTTATTATATGTGAATAGATCAGAATGGAATTGCTTCCTCAGTTCCATTTGCTTTCCCTGTATTTAGAAGAGCATTTTGAAAGTGAAATCACGATACCATAGACCAATGATTCCAGTTTTGAATTCGATTCTACTTTGATAAGATTGAATTACAATTATAATTTTCTGTTATTAATTATTATTGATTAAATTTACATATTTAATCTTTAATCAAATTATTACATTCAATAATTAAAGATATTTTTTTATAATCACCACTATATTTGCATTCAATTCTAATCCATTCCATGATTATTCATAAATATAAAAAAATGATATGTTATTCCATCCTTCATTCTATTCTTTTCTATTACACTCAAAATCATTTCTACATTCCAAATGTTTAGGTAAGATATTTGACTTGGATTATTCATAAATATAAAAAATGATATGTTATTCCATCCTTCATTCTATTCTTTTCTATTACACTCAAAATCATTTCTACATTCCAAATGTTTAGGTAAGATATTTGACTTGGAATAGTAGTCATTAGACCATCGGCTCATCAATGGCCTTTCCTTGTTAGCATGTGCAGCCGCCGCCCAGTAGACTTGCCCATATACCCGAACTTTGATACAAGGAGGTTAAATCTTTTCTATCAATCAATAAAAGCGATCCAATAGATTTCATGAAATTTCTTCTCCTTCGACGATTTCTAGAGTTATTCCACGGATGAAGTCAAGTCCCAAAATTTATATGGGCATTTTCTCCTTCTCATTTGTGAATTTAGAAGGTTCAAGCAATTTTCATTGTGTTATTGAAACCCCGCTGTCAAGGACCAAACATCAGGTTTGATGAAGAACATCCAGCTTTTGCTTGAGAACAGCAAATTCATTGTTTTAAGCTCTTCACCTATCATAAGCGCACATTATTACTAACGTATATTCCTCCTCCAGTGCTTCTCTCTTATAATATCTGATAGTATCCGTAATTTCTATTTTGTTGTGAATAATAGTATAAATATTAATATGAAGTATGACTTCTCACTTATAATATCTCTTATAATATTTTAATAGTGTACCAACTATTAAAACTACTATAACAATCTAGTAAAAAATACTAATTTCTATAAAATTATATAACTATCAATTGATTATTTACATTTACATTACTATTATATACTTGACCATAATAATATCACGATACTCATAATTAGATCAAGACTTCTCCACTATATTGATAGTGAGTTTTCGTCCACTCGACTTGTCAAAGTGTTGGTGGTCAAAGTTCTACTCACTTGTCTATCCATTCAGTTTATGATAGAATGAATACCCTATATTCTTGGCATCTCCTCTAGTAACATAGATATATTCCTAATTTGAGTTTAAAAAAAGTAGCATGAATAATTATTATTAGTACGGTTATATTACATAATTGTTTGCTCTCTATACATTTAAGGGAATATGATCAATTAAGAGGTTTTCATGCATCCCGATAATTATTTTGATAACTGCTACTTTAGACTTGACATTCACCAATAAATATGGAGAATAAAAAAAACATTATAAGTGTATTAAATAACTCTTCATTACTCATTTAACTTTTCCTACTCTAATTTACTAACTTAAATATCGAAATAATCGTATTGGCGCTTTTTTCTTTTACGAAATAATTTCAATTACCAAAACCAACCCACACCACACTGCATGAAAAATTCAAAATCATGCTGCACGTACATGACGTGTACTGACTCTTCATAAGTGAGGAGTTTCTTATTTTACAATTCTTCTGCAATTTATTCACATATCTCGCTACTATGGATATCCTTTCCCGACCAACATAGGGTCATTACTAATCGTCTTTTAGCCGTCCACCAACAGAGCCAGCGGTGCAACCGTGACTTTGTACGTTACTAGTTCGATAAGAAGGTGTATGATTCAATTTAAAGCTTTACAGCCATCCATTAGTTTCAATGCAGGTCGGATTAGCATCTTATTTCGTAATTTAATTTTTACAATAGTTTATTTTTCTTTAGTTTTCACTCACCCATACATAAAAGTTTTTCCAAGTAATAGTCTTAGTTTTTTATTTCATAAGAACGTAATGAATCTTCTCTGAATTAACACCAATTGCATAAGAGATGCATTTTTTTTTTTTCCAAATATTTGAATTGCATCTCTTTTGATATGTTTTAACTATATTATTGTTAAGTTTGGTATGAATGAATGGTTCGGAATGGAATCGTGATTTTAAGTCATATTTGCTGTATCATATTAGAAAGTGTTTTCAAAAGGCATAATCGCACTTCCTTAAATTCAACCTTTTCAATTTTATGGAGGAATTTGTTTCCATTTTTAAAAGGTAAAACTGTAATCACATTCCATTCTCATTAAGTATATTAATTAAAAATTACTTATTTAACCTTCAATTAAATTATTATAGGAAATAATTAGTAGTGTTTTTGAAAAATACTATTATAAAAAACATTTAATTTAATTTCATTTCATGAGCACATAAAAAAGAGCTATTCATTCTAGTCCCTATTTAATTTAATTTCATTTCATTCAAAACCATTTTTACTACTAAACCAGATATATATCTGTTTGTATTTCCATATGTTTTATTGAATCGAATCCATATTGAAAAGAAAAAAAAAATTATCTAGATTAAAGGAAAAAAGTGACAAAATGAACTTTATCAATAAATGTCTCATGATTTTAAATCAATTATTTGTGTTATAAAATGAGCATGTTATTTATTTAATGAAATCGCATATGGTTCTCACTTAAGCATGCATCAGGATGTCGGTAATTATATTTCTTTCAACGTAATTATGGTGCAACGTGCAACTTGATCTTCTTCTTCTTAAAAGCGAAAAATAAAAGGAGTTGGGAAAGTAGCTTGGCATTCAGTTGTGAGCGAGTCAAAACGGTAGAATTTAAAAAAAGAAAAGATAGAAAATATTTTGGAAATTACACTTATGTCGGCACATATTGCATTTCATTTTCAAAATGTTCGGCTAATAAAGCACACTAATGTTGTGTACAAAAAAATCGTAATTATCGTTCGAGTTCCATCAAATACGTGACTACAAATATGAAAACGCGAATGTCCCAATTTCCAAATTTCAATCAACATTACAGAAGGGGAAGATGTTGATCCCATCCTATTCAATTGAGAGAGCAGGATCATACAAAAATCATAAATACTTTACTAGAGTAATTGTGAATTTCCTTTTAACTTTGAATTAAATATGAATATACTCCTTATTGCTTTTTAATATTGTAAATCAAGTCATTAACTTTGATAATTTAGAAATATAAGGACACTTACTTTGTTTGTTCAATAGAAAAAATTCCACCTACAAAGTTTACAAAGTATTAGAGTACATTCTAATAAATTTTAAGGATATTTCAACACTACAGTTAAAATTTTAAAAAGGTTATCTACAACTTTTAGGGTTATTTGACAATGTAATTTGTAATATTTAAGAGTTTAAGTATAAATTAAAATTTAGAAAAATTATTTATATTTTCTCGGATTATTGATTACTCCTTCTATTCCCCTTTCTATTACTTCTTTCAAATTGTGCTATGCACCGCATATGCAGTAAAGCGGCATGGTGAAGTTAGTGGGACAAAAACCAATGAAGGAATGGAAGAGTTCAACCGATTTACTATATTGTAATCCATTAATTGAACAGGATTACCCTTACAGGTATTGCTTTTCATGTTATTAATAGTCTAACCGAAAAGGATTACCACAATGGGCTTGCTTCCTTCTTCTTCTTCTTCTTTTTTTTTTTTTTTTTTTTCCCCCTTTTTAAACACCAGTCAAAAATAGCAACAGGCTTATGATTGCTTACCATGACTGGGGCGGTTCTTTTTCATTTTTATTTTTTTCCCAGTATGTTGGCATGAGAATTGTAACCTAGCTTATAATAATAAGTCCCTAAACCACATGGTTAGTGATTAATTTGTAAATATATATTTTTTTAAGTCTTTGAAGGCTTTGTTTTGGTGGCTTTATTAGGAGTAATACAACACATAAATTGGTTAATGATGGATAAAGGTTCGGGACAAATGAAAATTTCGAAATATAAAAGTTTTTATATTTTCTCTTGGTTTCTATATGATGGGTGATATGAATTATATCCTCACTCTCCATAAATTTACATGGCATACCAGACAATCTTTTCCGGGCCAAACACTACTATCTCCCATATAATTAAATGCCCATTCTCAAATCCATAATTAAGCCATCCTATATTAAAATCACATATGTAAGGTAAAAATTGTTAAAAATTAAGAAATACATTTAATAACATATTTAGCCAAGGCCAGCAAGGGACAGCTTTGATTTCTCGTTGTTGCCTTTTTATTATTTTTATTAAATAATTTAACAAATATATCTAATAATATTATTTGTCAGATTACTTAATTGTGAATAAATCAAAATCCGACAGGTGTTTGCTCGTTAGCATTAACCTAAAGATAGTACATAAGTATATATAGTGTAGAAAACCAAAAAGCACGGTAATCAAAGTATGATTTACCCAAAAAAAAAAAAAATTGAGCTTAAAAGTAATATTTCTACTCATTTTCACTATTTGTTTGAGTAACTACTAGCTGACACCATACTATAGTATAAGTACTTAAAAATGTTAATAATTTAAGTAATCATCTAAAATAAATTGTCTCTATATAATCATTGCCTTGAATAACTTAAATAGAAAAGGAAAAAAAAAAACCTTGTCCCTATATAATTACCGCTAAAAATAATTTATTTCTAAAATTTATTTTTAAATCCATTTAACTCAAATTATATAAAATAACCATATAATGCTATAAGATTAAGGTGTGTTCATAGAGACTAGACTAGCCCAGACCCATTGGGTCAAGGACTTAGTTCCCTTTGAGTCGAAACTAACCTAGTTTAGTCCAGTTCTAAGCTAGTTTACTCGGATAGTGAACCACTCAATTTTTTTATTTTTAATTGGAAAAAAAAATTATATTTGAAAAAAAAAACCATTAATAAATCACAAGAAAGTTTTGACTATTTCACTCAATTAATTATTAGACACTAAGATTAATGATTCATACTATATTAATTATTGAGCATGATATTAATAATTTTCATTTTTAATAATGTATAATTATTAATTTATGTTCACAATTAGTGAATTGAGTAAGTAAATATCTTTTTATAGATAACATTTCAAGGAAAGCCTGTCAATATAATTAATGTGGAACTTGACTTGTGACAAACAATGCTCATTATGCCCTTTTATTACTTAATTTATGTAGGAGTTGGACTAATATTATAAAAAAAATAGTATATATCTTATATCTATAATATACTTGTCATTTTATATGTGGCATAAATATATTCTTTATAACTTTTAATAGTATTAAATTATAAATACACTTGAATTTTTATAAATTATTAAAATATATTATTTATAAAAGTAGTTGTTCTTTCAAATGACAAGATTGTATGAAACTTGTGATATCTTATGCTCAGAATTCTTTGGATAGTTTTTTTTTTTTTTTTGTTGAAAAACTCCTTTTGTGGTTAAAGTAATATCTTTTACACCATAACTATCTACTTTTATCAATATTAAAATTTCTATTTTTAATGATTTTTTTATAAATTCATATATATTATTCAATTTCGATTTCGATATCAACTTCTAAATATAAGTAATAATATATATTTTATTTTATTTTATATTTTAATTAAAGAGAATATTTAAATTTAATTTATAATTTTTTTTAATTTTAAGATTAGAATTGGCAAGTTGAACCATTAGTTCCTTTGACCCTAATTTGGACCCCTTGATTCAGCGAGTCCAACACATTAAACCATATCGACTCACCAAGCTCAATGAGTCAAGCTACGGTTTAAGCTTGTAACTCAAGAGTTCAAGCTAGTTTAGTGAACTATTGGACCAATTTCGGTCTAGTTCACAGATTGAACTCGACCCTTATGCAGATCTAATGGAGACTGTAGAGGCCACGTTTATAGACCTAGGTTGAAGTCGATTATCAAATGGATCTAAGTGCTGGGTTGGTATTGCAATATGTAGATGGCCTACAATAGGAACGCTGGTTTTTAGACATATGAAACTATGAATTTTCACGATCCATATTATATCTACAGTCTGATTATACCATCAAAAAAATTTAGTGAAGTGATGAGTCAGTTAGATTATAAATAATTTTCATGATATGGGTTAATAAAATTGTCAAATTTGCAATTTTATCAAGGACCAAAGTGTATAGAATAAGTAGAATTCATAGAATCTTGTAGAACTAAAACTTATAAAATCATACACGTAGATTCGCATTTCATCTTTAGACCAAAAATAAAAAAATCACATTTTACCAAGAGTTTATACTTAAACAATTTTGCATTTCTTTCAACTAGAAAAAAACCTCGTAAAATAATAAAATCATATAAGTTGACTCATGATTTTGATAACAATGTGAATTAAGATAATTTAGATTACGCTTTTCCCCCTCGTTTTTTGTCGTATAATCACGTTAATAAACACGTGATTTGTAGTGTGGAAAATGACATATCATTTAGGACGTTTCAACAAAAATAAATAAATAGTTATTGTTATGATGTGGTGTTCAGTGACTATAACTTTTATTATATTTGATTGAATATAATTGAATTTAGTTTAAGATTAGTATTATCGTACGCTACAAAGCCTTTTAATGCAATTGAACTCAATCATATATGTTATGCAGCGTGTGACAAAACGGTAGAATTAGTAATTGTATAGTAACAATTAAAACACAAAGAACGAATATCTAGACAAAAGATTATTAGAATTTATTAAGGAGGAGATGTAACGGATTCGCTTTTCCTTCTCCATAATAATTATAATATATAATAATCAGTAATATATACATATATAATATATATGTGTGTGTGCGTACCTACGCATTTATAGGATTCTATTGATAAAGCATTAGGAAAGTTAGACTTTGCGCTTAAGTGGAAAGGCTGCATAACAAAACATGGAGATAGGCATTAGGGTAGTGTTCAGTGTTATCACTTCAATGTTTAAGTTAATACTTTGTGAGTGATAAGAATAAGGATGCAAGAACACTATAGAATAGGCTAAGTGTACAAAGAGTTTAAGTAGTTTATTATAGGGATGCAGGTTGGTATTTATAGAAGAGAATTACTGGAAATTACGACACTAATAGTAGGGGTATGCTGTTCCATGTAGTTTGAATTTGTTGGGTTGTGGTCGTCGACCTAATCTCTAAGCTTTATCCTTTCTCTTCTAGCCATTATAGGCTATTATGACTAGACAGGCCACCTGATAGACTTGGGCCGAGATTGGCTAGGAGGACAATAAGGCCAAATACTGGTAAGCTAACCTGAGCCATGAGCTTAAGCAAGTTGATATGGGTTTAAGGGACTCAAATCCAAAATATCTTATCAATAATATTTATCTATAAATAAAGTAGAAAATGAGATCTAACATGTAATCTTTCAAGCCTCACCCATAGGATACATATAACCTTTACTTAATAGGTCTTAAGAAGGCTTAAATAAGCTAATGGGTTCTTTTATATAAGAAATGGGCTTTTGTCATACTCACGAATCGAGATCAAATCGAAAAATGGAGAATGTGCTCCTCCCATGACCACCTTCCCTTAACCTTACTGCGATCTTTTCTCCTATTACTTAGTTTGATTAAAGGTGGGGAAAGGACCGTTTCAACTATCCTCATCGAAGGGAATTCATATTTGACTTAAGAATCCTAGTTGTTACCCCTAATAAGTTACGATACATATCAAGTTAGGTATTAAGTTGAGTTTGAGTTAGCTTATTTTTTTAAGGTAATCAACCAAGTTCAAACAATTTAAGCATAATGATATTCATGAAAAAATCATAATATGGAGCTTAGCTTCCATTACAGCAATTGAAACTCAACCACGAGCACTACATACGCACAAATAACTAATTACAATCCTAGGCAAATATGTACCAAAGTCTCCAAATATTCTGAAATAATACCCCAAAATGCTGTAAAGCATTAATTCTACTTACTTGTACTAAAGCTAACTCTAACAAATCTAAAATATCAGGGCTTTACTCATTAGGAAGTCTTATATATATATATACTAAAGTTCATATTCAGTTTTTGTAAAATTTACGAAAACGTTAGGATTTTATCTAATATTTAGTTGAGATATTATTTATACAGTTATTCAGTAGAATTTCGTATAGGTTATAACAATTTATTTAATAATTTCTAATATAAGCAGTTTACTACTATTGTTTCGATTATATTGAAATGTATTTTCTATTATTTATATTATACTTTAATTATGGAAAAATCATCGCAGAACGATATTTTTCGTAATATTACAAAAAAAAAATCTGGTTTATTACCTAGAGTGATTCAGTTGTAATAAGGTTAGTATTATAGAGTTTGTATGAACTTGACTATACGTCTTACGTGTTCATTTAAAAGATTGTCTTTAAAAGGTATTTTTAATTCTAATATACAAATAAAAGTATATAGTAACCAATATCATATTGTATAATAAAAAATATATTTTCATACAATTTTGCAATAAAATATAATGAATTATATATACTCAAATTTTACGAAAATAATGATATTAAATTTGTAAGAATATAAAATTTAATTTTAATAGTTCTAGTAAATAATTATTATTAGAAATCCACTCATTTTAAGAATTGGTACTAATAATATATAAATCTTACAAATATCAATATTTTAAGTTTATAGTTTGAAAAGAATAAAATGATACGGATAAAATACTCCTTTTAAGAACATAATGAGATAACAAATATCTCTTTTCTATAACTATTAAATATTAATTAAAAGACAACACTTATAATTATAGAATCGAGGTTACCTAAAAATATTAAATACAAAAAAATATTAAATCTTCTAGTTCTTCTTCTTCTTTTCTTTTCTTCTTCTTTGCATTTTTTTTTCTTTTCCTCTCAATCTATCTCTCTCTCTCTTCCTCTCATCTTTTTCTATCTTTCTTTTCTTTTTGCACCATTTGGTGCATTGATGCCTTTTGAAGCCATTTTATAAACAATTTTCATCACCTGACCAAAGGTGGTGATATATATAATTTTTTTATATTTTAATAAATTCAATATATTTTATTTAATATCTATCCTAATTTCTAGAATATTCAAAGAATATTCTTTCTTTCAATCGTCAGTATTATTAATAAAGAAAAATTTATAGTCGAAATTTTTTTTTCCTACGTATCGTTATTTCGGATAAGTTTTAACATAATTATTAGTAAAAATATTAGTAATATATAACATATAGTTAAGTTACATTAATTATTTAGGATTTATTTATATACATCTTATATAATATTTTACTCACCAATATTAATTATTTAGATCACGTAGTTGATTCTAAAAAATTTATTATAAACTTTATCTAAAATTATAAAACTCTACGTTATAGCGATTAAACTCGATAAACTTAATATTTCTAAAAAAGTTTCTTATAAATGAGTTTAAATTGAAATATTAAAGTTATACTGTTATTTTCTTTAAATTTTCCCTTAATCATAAGAGTTCAACTTAATTCCACAAACGTTATCATAAATCATAATTTATAGAGTATTTCTCAAGTATTAAATTTTTCAATTAATTTCTTATTAATTTAATCATTATATATCTATATCTAAATGTAATTCAGACATTTTTACACCTATGAATGCTTCCAATTAATCTAATGAAGAAGGGATATTTGGCCAATTATGTTTACACTAATTGAATTACTTTTATATATTATCTCATGTCATTAGTAATATTATTATATTTATTATTCTATTATTAAGATCTATATTCTTATGGTTACTAATAATATCAATATAAACTATTTTATACTTATTGACTTAACTTATAAATATATTTTTTTGTAAAAGATATAAACTACTCAAACGTCGGTAGGTCGGAGTTATGTGGTATTACATATTATATATATTTTTAGACTTTCGGGTTAATGTATGGGTATAATTGTTATTTATACCAGTTAGACTCATAGAAATACACGTATACTCATATAGTAAATTATACTATATTATCTCATTTTATAGTTTAATTAACTTATCTTTAAGTTTTCGTCACATTTCAAGCTCAATTTTAGGGGTTTCAAATAATTTTATACTATATTAAATAATCATACTTTTAGGGGCAAAATCGAGATTTTGGATAGTTATTTTCAAAATCTAACTTTATCGAGTCACTTTAACTAACTTTTTTATCTTAATCGTAAGGTTTGAGCTCAATCGGATAACTTTTTCTAAAAGCCCTATATTTAAGTACAATTGTCCTAAACTCAACTTGAGGGTCTCATATAGAGTAAATTCTCGGTATTTTGATTGTATTCTTGATATTCTTATTATATTACGGAATTCCAAATGTACGAAAGTTCATCAATTAGAGTTATTATGTTTCTTGTAAGTTTCTAGTCTAATTAGTTTATTTTCTTGAATGCCCTAGATCATCTATTGACCCTAATAGTATAAGAATAAGGCTTTATCCTAATATTCAGATGTTTACATCTTGATTGCTGATTTGTGGGATATTATAACTTTTTTACAATACATTTAGGCTTTGCCTTTTATGTGCATAAGAATACTTGGTCCAAGCCAGCTTAACCTAAGTTAAAACCCAAAGCCTATAGATCCATAAGATATAGAGGCTTCAATTTAAATCATTAATCATAAAAAATTAATCCAACGACTCCTAACAATAGCTTATCTACTCTGTCCATCTGAACTTCATCCAAGATCAAAATCAAGGGTCAAATTATATATATATATGTATATATATATATATGAGTCTCCTCCTCTTTATTTAGAGCATTAGAAATATCAATAAGTTTCAGGCAATTGTCATTTATTCCACTAGTGTCGCTTCGTAAAAGATCAAACACCAAAAATCATCAAGAAAAAGTTAAGAGCACCTCAAGCACATAATATTCAATTTGCCACCACCTACATGCTTTGAGAATCTTAGCTTGCCTATCTCTTATACTAGGTCTCTCAACATATCTCAACATATCATCGGAATACACTTGTTACATGTGATTACCTAACCATAGCAAGAACAGATCCTATACTTTCTTAGCCAATCTTCACTTAATGATCCTTCTCCATGCAACTTGGGTCAATCAAACATAACCAAAGATGCCTAAAATCTATAATGGGTTCAACTCCAAAACGTATTGGATAAAAAAAGGCATGGTGAACTTGAGTTACAACACGAATAATACATGACCTTTTATCATAGTTCAAGACCTGCATTGTAGCAATTAAAAAAATTTTGAGACGTAGAGCTAAAGATTAGATAAAAATATGAGTTCAACATGGTTATGATGACTCTTAATTATTTATAAAAAATTTGAAAAAAAAAAAACACAACAATAGTCTCATGTGCTTACTAAGATAGTCGAGTATTTTCTTTTTGCTTCCTTAAGTTGGTTTCAGAGATATAACTTTAGGCTTGGATTAAAGGTATAAAGACTCTAAACTTCGTGAATAGTGGCTTGCTTATGACAACTTTTTCTAGGCTTTTAAAAATCTTTGTCATGGCTTTGTTAAGATTAATATGTTAGGTAAATGGATTAACAATGAAGATAGAGCTATGAAATATTAAAAAATTTACATAGGGAAGCTTTTATAATTTCTTTTAGTTAATGGGTGAAATACTACGATTTTATATATTTATTGCCCTTTATGGGTCAACCCAATCACTAATATCTCCCACATATCTAAATGTTCATTCTTAAATCAGGAGCTAAGGCCATCATGTATTAGAATCACATATGTACAAGAAAAATTGTGAAAGTCAAGGAACATATCTAACAATATTGTAACGCCCCGAGAACCTATATGAGTGTTACAATCCACCACACATCCCGGCTAATTTGAAATACGTAAGGTTTTGAAGTCCACAAATCACAAACATAAAAAATCATACCCTATAATATATAAAATTCACAAGGGAGTGGAAAAATACATTCACTCATAACCTCCTATAAACTTGAAACATCTAACAAAGTTTGGAAGCGTCCCGACTTACAACTAAAACATAAAATAAGCCAAATAACTAAAATCTTCATACATCAAAAGGAGTCCAGCTCCTCAAAATATAAATTCCTTAACAAAACATAAACCACCAATAACATATATATCACTATATCCTAATTATCATAAAAGTAAAGATACTTAACTCTATCCTTCTCTTGGATGCCATTGACATACATCTCCTAAAAAATAAGATAGTTCTCAAATCCAATACCTGAAAAAGAAAAAAATGAGCTAAAGCCCAGTATGGATGTACAAATACATATGCATACCAAGCCAGATCGTTCACATGTAAAAATGCAAATATAATATCGTTCACATGTAGAAATGTAAATATAATAAAATAATATAGACAACGATTTAATTATCTTACATTAGGCCAACAGAACAACAAAGGAGTATTCATGATCTCGCCACACCTGGTCTTTAACCATATACATAGGTGGATATAATTATATATTTTCTTTTAAGTCCTTTATGCTCAGAAACCAGAGTCCAGAACCTAATATTCTAGCTGCGTCATCCTATGTACGAATCCACTAAGGAATCCTTACACATGATCAGTAGTTATCCCTTTAGGGATCTGCCACTATAGGTGATACAAGGCAAATGCACCTATCAGTTTTAATATAGCGAACGTGAGTCCGAGTTGATCCCTCAGAGACTTTAAGTACTAATATTAACCGTAGCTCTAATATCTAACTGGAAAATTGTGATGAGTTGAATGAATTAAAAATACTAAAATTAATAAACTAACTTAATTATGAGACTTGATTAAGCAATTTAGAAAACGATAAAACTAAGAATGACTTCAAGAAGGCAATAACGTATTTAGGAATTATTTCCCCTACTATTTAACATGTGACCGTTTAAAATATATCTAATTCAATCTTTATTATTCTTGTTAACCCTAATCCTAAATTATTTACCGGAGTCTCTTCACTTAGTAATATAATTCAAAATTGCATTAATGTATAATGAATTTCCACACAAAAGAACAACTTTCCAAAAGAAACATGTATTTTATCTCTAAGTATACATGTAATTCTTTCCAATTATGTCAAGATCTCATTACACATGTGATTTCTCAATTATTATGCATAATATCATAGATTGATACCCTAGAAATATCAATTAACAATTAAATAACATAATTAAATCAAGAAAAAATAGAAACTTTATTGAAAATTATCAATCAATCTAATAGTCATATGAAACCCTAGATTCGATAATCTTAAATACAAGAATTTTAAGCTATCATAATGAAACTAAAAATGAATTGCAACAAAATCAATAAATAAAACATGAAAAGCCCCTTTTGTTGATGATAAATCTCTTCAATCTTAAAGTTAGGTGTTTCTTTCGCTTTTCTCTTCTCATTCTCTTCAAGTCTTTTCTCTTTTGAATGTCTACTCTTTTGTGTGAAACCCTAGTAAGTCATTTTATAATATATTGTGAAGCTTCTTTTCTCGTCACCAGACACAACCTGGAAACACAGTGGTGTCCCAGACTGTGTAACTTTCGGATCAAAATTCCTATTATTTATGTAACTTCATAACTCATTCATTTGAACTCCAAATTGAATGAAACTTGATTCCTTTTTCTTCGTTTTCAATCCGAAAACGCATTCAAACCTTGAAATCAAAATTTTACTCAATTAAGTATCAATTTCTTTAAAAAAAACTAAAGATGTAAAGGAAATATTATAAAATCACCATGTGAAATGTGTTTAAAATAAGAGTTATCAATAGGCTTTTAGAGCAAGCAGGTTAAGCAAAATCAGCAACTAAGATCAATTAGGCCGAATATAGGTCAGTCCGATTAGATTATTTCTAACCTAACAAGCACAAGTAATAATAAACACTACATACCTAGAATCGCTTTAAAATCAAATACAATACTCTAATATCAAACATGAACAAAACTCAAACCTCGACAAGGGAAACCAAATACCACGAATCTAAAAAAACACAAGTAACATGTTAACCCTTAAGTATTCTAAAACTAAGTCCTACCTAGGAGTCATCTAAAAGATTATGCTCTATTTAATTAAGGTCCCAAAAGAAATCGTCGAGTTAGATAATAATTCCAAAATAGAAATAGAACATAATACAATTAAGTCAATAGTTGATATAACTATATAAAATTACTTATTTATAATATATTATAAGGTACATAATATATATATATATATACACTTTTCTACATATACAAAAGAAAGTATAAAATGGTCATATGATTAGAGTATCGGATAATATAGTTTATTGAATCGATATGGTAAATAAGTGTTATATACTTAATTGGAAAATAGTATGATTTGCAAGAACTCATAAGAAAATACATAATAACAATTGACACATAAAACGGACATACCAAGCATAATATAATATACTATTTATTCATAATATTAAGGTGATGAAAATACTTGGATTGGAATTCTGATGATATAAAAAATAAGACATACTAACAATAATATAGTATTATAGTACACTAAATCGACATTTGAGACTTTTATACAAAATACGATTATTAGTATAATCCTGTAATTAAGCATAAAATAGTGACCTAACTTACATATAATAAAAACAAAAATTTGGCCCCAACATATATATCTATAACTAATAATCCAAAATATGATAAAATATATTAAACAATAACTCTCATATATAATAACACTATATAACATGCCAATCGAATAATTTTATTAGTTGTAATCGAATATTAACAAATAACTTAATTCATCACTAACAACAAAAATAACAAATAAAATAATAGTAATAAGATTTATACTATATATATAGTACCTAAAATGAAATTGGAAAGGCTTACAAATTCAAGTCGAGACGAAATCGCTAGATGGGACGAACTAGAACCTAACATATATAGAAATACATAAATTACTTTTTATTTAAAGAATTACCCAAATAATCGATTAGTGTTAATTAGGGGAATGAGCTCGAAACGTAAAGAGACAGAATAAACCAAACCCAACCGAAAGGAAAAGAAAAACCAACTTTGAACGTGGAACGAATAGTGAAGTAAATTGTGGATTTGTGTTGGCTAACAGGGGGGCTTCGGAGAGTTTAGGGACGAGAGAGAAGAGAGGAATTGAGTGAGAGAGGGATAGAGCAAGAGAGAAGCGAGAAATAAAGGGTGACGAGAGATAGGGACAAGTAGGGTCAGGGTAATTAAGTTGTGGGAAGGGGGCGGGGGTGGACGGGTGGTGGTGGAAGAGAGAAAAGGTAAGAGAGGGGGTTAGGAAAAGAGACAGAGACGAGGGAGAGGTCGGGAGAGGATGAAATTGCAATTGGGGAAAAAGAATTAGGGTTTTAAGGTAGTTTACTTTAAGACCTTTTAGAATATAAGGTAGTATTTATATATATATATATATAAAATAAGAATTAATTATAATAAGAATATATAAATACTACGTAGGAAAATAAAATTTTATATAAATGTTATAACGTAAAGTATTAATAAAAATTATTGTATCATATACATAAAATATAAAATTTAATGTACTCAATATATACGTAAAATAGGGATCTTAAAAATAATTAAATTAGAACCTTAATTTTTCAATTCTAACGATACTAACTTAAGAAAGTTATGATTTAAATAAAATACTAAACTAACTAAGGTGTTTCAAATATATTCGCCCAACGCTAGCAATTTTCCATTCTTTTATTAAATTTTTTAACTTATTTGTTGTTTTTATTATATCACTTAAATAAATATATCTAATTATATCGTTTTATTAAATTATTTAATTGTGGGCAAATCATAATCGAATAGGTGATTAATATTGACCAATAGAAATAAAACATAGATATGTAAAATAATTTTTTTTAAAAAAGTTATTATTGAAAACAGCATTATGTAAAGTGTAATTTATTAGAGTGAGAGAGTTTGCATTTAAAAATAGAAATATTTCCACCAATTTCGTTTTGATTCCATTAACTTTTACAATTCATTTGAATGAACAAGCACGAGACCTCCTTTCATTTTCCTCTCATTGCCGACATCAAACATAAAAACATATATATATCGTAATTTTTTTCTCCTGGAGGGACAAAAGAAAAGGAATTGTTGTTAGGCAAACCTGTAAGGTGTGTTCAATGTGACTATAAATTGGATCTTAGGTGCTGGGCTGGTTTTGCAATATGTAGATGGCCCACAATTGGGACCTTTTTCCTTTTTTCCTAATATCGAACCCAATCCGCGGAAAACCAAGACTTCAAATCTTCCATATATTCAATTTACGAGACTCGTTATATTTTTATTAAATTTTTAGTGATGATGTGGTAAGTATTTTACTCTTTAGTGATATATAGTAAAAAGTTTTTAGTGAAGTCGTAAATATTTGGTCATTTTTATGTCATATAATCACTTTAATATAAACACATAACTTGTCTTATCATATGGCAAATGATGTATTACTTGAGTTAATTTAAAGGTTGTTAGCAAAATTCACTAATACTATGTTAGTCATAATCTTTGGAGTGTTTTCATTTTAATATTATTTGATTTTTTTTTATTGAATTTATCTTAAGATAGCATTGGTGTGTCATTCTAACTTTTAAGCTGTCGAAGACATACATCAACTTTCTTGCAATTCAACCATACCTCAACTATCTTATTAAATGTTAAAAGACTCAATTACAAATATTATACATATGGACAAGGTAAGACCTATAAGTTTTTTCCCTTTTTTTTCTTTTTTCATTTCTTATTTACAAAAAGTTAGATGCACAATCTTGATCTTACAAAGTCGAATATACATGTGAAACATCAACTATTTTGTAATTGTTTAGGGTAATAAATGTTACTTTCCTACATTAATAAATATAGATTTTAATAGCTTGTAAACATAAACATGTCTGTTGAATGACTAATCCTATATTTAAGAATGCAAATAATCAATGCGCCTCCACTTATCTCATATACATAAAATCGATAAATTCAATTAAAAAAATAAATTTTTATTAAGTTTGATATATAAAATTAATTAAAAATATTAATTTTTATACATAAACGATTTTATACTCGTATTAACTCGGAAAAATCTCTCAAAATCATCAACTTATTAAATCATATGATAAAATCTCAATTTTTATAAGTTCCGTATTGCAACTATGCTAGAACTTAAGTGCAAGTTCCTTTTCTTTTTCTTTTTCTTTTTCTTTTTTTTTTTTTCACCAGCAATACCTCTTAAGAATTCCAAACTTGGATAAAAGACTTGAGGAAGTTCCCGGTATTATTACTAAGAGCACATATGAATTTGACTAAGTTAGTTTAGAAGAAAGTAGTCGTAAGGAGTAAGTAGTTATAAAAACTTCCACGTATAAAATTATTTGTTTGTTTGTTTTTAGTACTAGATAACCCATATAGATTTTATTCATACGCTATCAAGTCCGGACTTTTTATGCATATGAACAGGGCCTCGGAATATATAAGTCACGATCAACCTCAAATCAACGAGGAAACCTCAACTATATGTCTTAAAATCAAACCCTAGATCCTCAATTTCATGATTTCATCTTATATACAATTCAACCTTAAGTCACAAAGTATTAACACTTCATATGTACATTATGTATAATAAATTTTCTCAGCTTCTAAGGACAATGTTTCCAATATTTTCTTCAGCAAAAGGTCGAAAAACATTCCCAAGTCCTTATGATAGCCTAAGGCAGTGTTGGTCCTATACCTTGTAACCTTATATATATATATATATATAATATCAATCAAGAAGAAAGGTCGTATGTAATGTTTTCCAAATTCACCTTCTAACTACCAAATAATCCAAGCAAATCAGAGTTTTCCGGTTCATCTTTCAAAAAAACATGTTACTAGTATTGGATATGAATATGAGTGAATGACATTGAATAGCTAGTCCATTTTGGTGGGATATGAATTGCAGTTTTGTAATTAGTTTGGGGGCCTACCAGGACTTATATTATCTTAAGGTTTTCCTGTCCACGAGTCAATTCCAGCTTCTCTTTCTTAGCAATTCCCTCAGCGATGCTAGTAAAATAAAATAAAATAAAATAATAACAATAATTTCATTAGCTACATCGATGGAATTTCCTTATCAATTTGTATACTCGCCGATTTATGTATTAAAATTATTTCACAGTGATCCTTGTAGATAAACTACTATTTTTAACAATATCCTCCTTTGAGGAACTGCTTTTTTTATCCTCCATTTGAATGATGTCGATGAAATGGAGGAATGCCGGGAAGATCCTAGCAATCAGACGATGGAAGATGTTTCGAACTACATTCTAAGCGCAGGTATTAAATGTTTTTCTATTTCAAGTGAAGAGATAAAACGCATTCCTTCAAAATGGAAAAGCTCAATTATTGTTAAATTATTTGGGGTCTCTTTAGGCGTTAAATTTCTCTTTTAGAAATTAAAAATAATTTGGAGCTTTGCTCATAATTTCTCCATGGTTAGTATTGGGATTGGGTTTTATGTTATTTCTTTTACTAATCAAGATGACCTAGATATAGTGATTAGAGATAGGCCATGGTTTATTAATGGCTCTTTTTTTGCCATAAGAAGATGGGAACTTAATTTTAGGGCTTCTTCTTCCTCCTTCAATTTTGTAGCTATTTGGGTTCAAGTACGTGAGCTCCTTCTTTAATATTATGATTTGGAGCTCTTAAAAGCTTTTGGTAGTCTTATAGGACTTGTTCTCACGATTGATACATTTACTGCACATGCAGAGAGAGGCAAATTTCCCAGGATTTGTATGCAAGTTAACTTTCACCAATCGTTGGTACACTCTATCATCATTGATAATTCTATCTATAAGTTGCAATATGAAGGTATTAAACTTTTGTGTTATAAATGTAGATGCATTGGCCATAGTGAAAAATCTTGTCTTAATTTGATTAAGATAGGTGACTATCCTGTTAAGGAACAAAATTTAGTACAATTTCCAACACACAAAGACAAAGGAATTACAATGGAGCATGAAATTCTAGTAAGGAATCACAATTTGTTAATAATGATCGTGGCAAGGAGGCTACTAGGAACACTGTACCAACGGAAGATAGCTTAAGCCCCCTTTAGTGAGCCTCAACAATTTGAGTTGGGAAATGATGACAATGACAATTATGGAGCCTGGGTGCTAGTTACAAATAAAAAATCATCTACAAAAACTAAGCAAAATAAGGATGATAAGGAATTATCTAAGAATAATCAACAAAATTTAACCTCAAAGACAATGTCAAACAAGAAATTAAATGAGGGGGAGCTCAATCTGATCTTGGATATTCCAAAAGAAACTAATTCTATGAGAGGGAACTGAACTGAGAATAGTAAAGGAAAAGGTAAAAAAGATGGGACTATCATTTCAAATCATGACATCAACTCCCCTTAAGAAAAATGGTGCGTTAAGTCAACCTAACATTCAATGTCAAGTCACTCTACCCCTACTTAAACCATCCTTAGCTAGAGGAAACAAACAGGATATTGATTCCAGAGAAGGGGACCCAAGTTCCCTAAGCTTTAGTGGAACTAGTCAGCATAACTAGAATTTTAAGGCACATCGTGATTCCTTACATGGTACTACGAATAACAGGAGTAGTCCTACTACTTTAAGGGGAAGTCTACCTAATGAATTTAGGGCTAATAATAACATCCAAGATAGACTACTCCATTCAAATCTTAACTGCTATTCAAGGGGACAACCCGAAAATAGGAGAGTTCATAGATATTTAGGAATAGACTATAAGGAAGATCATAAAACTGGCCATTCGAATACCAAAGATGGATACACCTAACTAAACATCACCAATGTCAGTACGTATGAGGAAGTTGGAAACCAATCCAGCGACATTCATCAATAAGGAGGAAGTCATTGCAATGTTGGACATGGTAGAGAATCTTAGTAAGTTTTCTTTTGAAGTGAAAGGTATTAGGAGGGCATATCCTTAAATAGTTTGGTATAAAGTGATGGCTCAAAGGATGGAGGAAGATAACTACTTACTTCTATTCAAACCACTAAGTTTATGACTTAGAACATTAGAGGATTGAATACTAGTACCAAGCAAGTGGCCATTATGGAAGTCATAAATGAATATACACTTGATTTGGTTACCCTTTTGGAAACTAGGTTGGACTCCCTCGATGCTTATACCTTTGCTCACCAGTCCCAACTAGATAGGTTTGCTATTGAAGAAGTTGAGGGTCAAAGGGGTAGAATTCTTTTGCTCTAAAATACTAAGGTGTTATATATTTTTGCAATATATGGCTCCCCTAACCCCTCTTCTAAACCTTGGTTGTGGGATAGTTTTAGGCATATCACATTCTTATTTAAAAACTTACCTTTCTATGCATTAGGGACTTTAATGATATTATATCTCCCCATGAGCAATGGGGTTCAAAAAATTTCAATAGGGCTAGAGCTTTCAATTTCCTAAACTATATGAATGATTGTGGACTCTCAAATATGGGGTTTCTAAGGCCTAAATTTACTTGGTCAAATGAAAGGAATATTCCTTCTGATACAAAAGAGGTTAGACAAGGCTTGGTATAATAATGAGTGAAGAGCCTTATTCCATGAATAAAAAAATTTTCATACTAAAAAATGTCCCTCTAATCATTATGTACTTCTTCTCAAAACTCATCTACTTAAGGGAGTTTCTTTCAAAAATTGCCTATTCAGGTTTCAACCTATGTGGTTCTTTCATGAACATTGTTTATAACTCATCCAAAAGAATTGGCAAGAAAGCAATAACCACTGCTTGGCAACAATTTATAAGATACCTAAAGTCTTTTAGGTGTTAGATAGAGTATATTTTGGCTTAATTCATGACCAAAAAAGAGATCTACTTGATATGATAAATAAAGTGGATGTTGAAATAGCTAATTAGCCTTCCTTAAAGTTGATAAATCATAGGTATTCTCTAAAGGAATAGTAGAGAAAGTTCTAAATAGGGAAGATTATCTTTGGAGAATGAAGGCTAAAACCAAGTGGATACTTAAAAAGGAAAGGAAGACTAGATTCTATTAAGCTTTTATCTTGACTCGTAGAGCTAAGAATAAAATTCTTAGGTCGATGGACAATGCAAGAAACTGGTTGTACAATTAAGCTCAAATAGGTTGGTTTATTATAGATACCCCATTTTTTTCCATTTTTATTTTAAAATCTTTAGAATAAGGTAAGGAGTCCTAATTTAAGAAAAAAATTACCAAAAAAATAGAAAATTTAGAAAAAATTACAAAAAATAGAAAAATTAAAAAGATTACAAAAAGTAGAAGATTTAGTAAAAGTGTAGAAAATTTAAATAAATTTATAAATAATAAATTTTTAGGTAGTTAAAATAAAAAAAAATTATTTAGTTTAAGTGTTTTTAGAGCCTTAAATAAAGGCAGGATATTGACCTTAAGCTTAGATTTAAATCTAATCTAAACTAACCTTGTCCATATGTATAATTTGACTACACATATGAATAAGGTACAGGCCAATAATTTAATAGTTCCACATTTTTGCTTACACTTAGGTTTGGCTTAGAGATCCAAAGTTCAAATCTACTAAAAGAACAAAGTGCTTTTTATTTTTTTCACTAAACATACCGCTACTTATCAAAATATCACTGGGCCACTTATCTAGTTATGACACGTGGCACTTTATGATTGGACCATGTTAGCCATGCTACGAACATGATCACCACATGGCACGATACGTGTCACACATGTATTAGTTCTTCATACTCTCGCAGCTAACTTTAACATAAAGATGCCATAAGATGATTTTTGAAATTCAGGGACTCTAAAATCCTCAAAACTCCATTCAACTTGGGCTAACCAATCATCAGCTACATCTGGCCTACCCATGTCCCCTTCAAAATAATAGTTGGCTTTTATAAACTCAGGAAGTTTATTTACTTCTTGAGGTCACTCCATTCATTGTTCAACTTCTTGGGGTCTTCTGTTTCACACATTACCACTAGTCATAAGATATTGAATCAACATTCCTTGCTGTCTCATCATCGTATGCATACTGGCAAGTAATTGTCCAATAGGCATATTTTCTTGTGGAGGTGGCTAAGGTAAATCTTGTCTATGTTGTTCTCTCGGGAGTAATGGTGCTCGTAATGGAGGGTTTTGATTCCCTTCAGTTCCTGCTTGAATACTCCCATTTCCAGTTTCAACCATAATTGCTTAACGGTTTATAACTTATAACCCTGCATTCATATCTATTTAAGTTATCCATACTTTTGTTTGGAGAATTTTTTATAAATTAATAAATGTTTGCAACATATTCTCATATAGAATAATAATAACAACATCATTGTGATCAACATATTTAGTAGTCTAACTTCCATTATTAACTTCATTCAACCTTGCATCACTATCATTACAACTTCAAAACAAAAAGATACAACTCGATAGCTTTTGAATACATACATAGACTTGACAACTCGATTACATCATTACTTACATAATCTAGTGTAGACTCGATCTTTACAACTGTACAAGACAAAAGATTACATCAACTGGCTACATCAAACTTAATTACAGCATACACCTAGCTTGATCCAGAAGCTACAAAGTACATCAAAAGTCAAAATACATCAAAAGATCCTAAAATCCATCAGTTTCCATCAAAATTGCTACTGGATCATATCTAAAGATCTATCCGACCAAAACAAGTCAGCCACCTAACTAAGCTAATCCTCCTCTAAATCCGTGACATCTACTCCATCAAAGGGATCATGACCCATATGACCTCCTACCAAGTGATCCCTATGCTCACCATCCGATGTAGAGTCTATATATACTATCTCTAAAGTCTCAGGGATCACAATCACCTCCTGCACATCATCATCATTCGACTCAACCATGTCACCAGCTCCTACTCCAGCTATCCTGGTGTTTACAATTACCTGTAAACTAAGGCATGTATGTCTATACTAGGTTCATCCTCATTCTGTTGCTCCTCCTCAGGGTCTTCTTCTAGATCTTCTTTTAGAGGTCTTCCTCTACATGAACTCCATCCTCTTGGGGTTCAACTGGAGGTAGGTTTTCTGGTGGTGGTTCTGATATCTCAGGCTCAGGTTCAGGGTTAGGATCCAATAGTATCTCTATACATTCTTCAGCAGGTTTTGCAAACTGAGGAAATAAATCAATAATCCTTGGTGGGTACTGTCTGGGAATATATGGTATGTCAGCAAGGATATGTGCAACACTAGCTGGGTATGGTCTCCCATATTCTAACTTAGCAGGAAAATATCGTAAGGGCATCATCAAAGTTACAATTCCCTCTGTCTCCAACCATTTCTGCTCAAAAGCTGCTATGATACTATATCTATCATACTGAGGTCCTAAACTCATCTCCATCAATGCTCACTCATCTTTCCAGCTATAGCACATCTTATCATGAAACTTGTTAATAATCTCATCAATTGTCCTAAAGATATTCCATTCAGCTAATTCCATCAATAACCGCTATAATATAACCCTATAGTCAATAGGGGATACTTCTCCATTCCACCCGAACCATATCTAACTATGTATTAGTTCCCCTTTCGACCCTGTAATTATAGTTAAACCAATTAACATTTATTATGTTAAACATTAAGCTTACCTATATTTTCATATGCTTAATACAATCTTTTATCGCCCATGTAATATTACCCACTCTCAATATTCCTATAACATCTATTGTTTTTAAAGTATGACACTTCAAAGCAAGTCTACTAAAACTAGGCTCTGATACTAACCGAGAACTGTTATGCCCCGAAGTCACAGAGTCACAACAGTCCCGCCGTATAAACCATTCTATGATAATAATTGGCCTCACAATACCGACCATTAACATAATCTATGCAAGACGTCGACGACTCTTCGTTTTGAAGTAAACAGTCCCACTTCAGTGTTTAACTATAAATATAGCAATTATCATAAATTTTTAATAAACATACATAATTATATATAAAGTCCACAAAACATCCTAGGAAGCTCTACTTAAACATAACGGTTTTACTAGTTTTACATAACAACTATCAGTCTTTCAATTTTAAACTACAAAGAACACACTAACTACATATATACCGTTAAGTAAATTGATCCTCACACCCCTGACTTCAAAAGAACTAACCTCTAGATAATTGTATGGCGGCATAATACTTGTAGTAATAAGAAATCAGGACGTGCAAAAGGATCTATAAAGGTATGAGCAACTACAGCTCAGTAAGTTGAATTGGAGACTAATGAGAGTATACAAATACAAACAAGATCATCAAGTAATTATTTTTATGCAATGCAACAATTAAGTGTCATCACATAACGTAGTCCGGTCCGTTACGAAATCAGAGAAATTTCACCCGTTTTAATTTGAGTTGAGGAGTTTCCATATTATGCAACAGCTTATAATCAAACCCAGGCTTATGCAATAGAGATACCGCTCCTCTTGTGACTACCTTCGAACCATTGACTTCACCTTCGCCGCGACTTCCTCTCCTGTCACTTAGTTCGATAAAGGATGAAGAAGGGACCATTATGCAATCCTGCGCTATCCCTTTCAAAATGGTCAATATTTGGTTAGAAAATCCTATGATCCCCTAACGGGTTGTAATGCATGATATTTTTTGTTATTATAGTCGAATAAGATTAAATTTTAATTAGGGTGTTTCAATTAATCATATTACAAATTTTAACACTCATTCAGATACATCAAACACATGCGTAAACTACTTACAATCACAACCACGTACAATACTAAGTCTCCTAGTATCATAAAATAATACTCTAATACAATAAGTAATAACTCAACTTATAATACAAATAGGTCTTTTTAGTTCTTATACTTTAATGATTCATATTTAAAGTTATAATTTAGCTTATTTTTCCCATGTATACCTATTATAAAATAATGATTCATTCTACGCTATTTCGGGGTTCGGTTCCTAAATTAGATTCTAGTTTTGATTCTGGAATCTTTGATATGCTCGAATCCTAATGTGAAATTAATCACATTAAGCTCGAATATTCTAATACCCTATTGGGTCTTAATTTAGTATTGTAAACTGTTTGGTACATACTAATCCTAATTGGGGTACCGGATTTATTTTTGATGTGAAAAAATCTTACATTTTTTATACAATTACCTAAAATTAAATTTTATTTCGAATTTATTATATTCTAATTATTATTATTATATTATCTCATTAAACCTAATTTTTCATATTTATTAATTTTCCAATTCTATATATTCCTAATTCTCTACAATTACCACATAATTCCCTCATTAATTACACTTAATACTTCAAAGGCTAGGATTGGGTTTCCACATCAAAGATTAACATCCTTAACCCTCTGTACTATCTAAATTAGTAATTAATATCTTAATCACCTAATTAACTCAAGATTACCCAATTTTTCTATCATTTTAGGGCTAAAAATTTATCTAAAAATTTTGAAAATTAAATTTAAAAAAATAGCTTCATAGCACTATTTTATATCACTTAAGCATTCTACAGAAAAAATTTGAGCTCTAAAGTATACTTTTAAGCCTATTTATTTCTAATCCTAATCATGATCGGTTTTTCTTAATTTCTTAAGAACCCTATATTTTTAGACATGATTATACTTAATCACTATTTTCCCCTAAATCTACATATAATAAAACCTTAGAATAATAAATTTCATAATTTTTTGGGTAAAATATATAGTTTTACAAAATTGTATAAAATCAGAACAAATGAGAGACTCACCCGGTCCAATGGCTTTTGGCTTTCCAACACCAATCCAGGTGTGTCGGTTGGTCCAGGCAGCGGGTCTGGAGTAGGGTGGTAGTGGTGGCTCGGTCCTAGGTGGTGGTGGCTCGTAGGTTTGACTTACTCAGGTTTTCTTTCTTTTCTTTTTTTTTTACTCTAGTTTTTCTCTCGAATTTCAATGCTCCCTATTTTTTTCTGATTTCTAACTGTTTAAAGGAGCTCTGTAAATTTTTTCCCTATTTATAGAGCTTTGTGGTAATTAATATGTATTAAATTAAATAAAACATTGCCCAATTTCCTTAATTTTTGACTTTTGTGTTGCTTGATTTTAATTGGCTAATTTTTCTTCTTCAACTCCTAACTTGCCATGACCAAATCTACATCATCCCAGATTTCTCTAATTTTTCCTTAATTAATTAATAATTTTCTTTAATTATTTAATAAGTTTTTAGCCACTTTAAGAAATTTTGCGTATCTTTATCAATACGTAAATACATGTAGGGTACATGTGAACACACCTAATTATTATTTAGGTTGTTTTATGATTTTTAGTATAAATATAATTTATCTCTAGTAATTTATTAGTTATTAGATTACACTTTTTGCCTTTTCGATAATTAATAATTATTATACTTAAAATTTTAAAATTTTATAGTCTCCTATTTTATTATTTATTTTCTTAAATTCAAGTTTACGGGGTCATTTTTACTAATATTTATATCCATAGTTTATAATTTGGGTTTGATCGGAGCCCTTAATCGATCGCCCTAAATTTTATGTTTTGAGTTCAATCCTACGATTACTTAGCTTAACTTTAGGGCTTACACATTCCAGCTTTAATACTTTCTCAAAGTCAGGCAAAGATAGCATAGGTGAGAAGGTCAATCTTTCTTTCACCTTTGTTAAGCTTCTCTCCTCTTTATCTTCCCATTGAAAGTCGACGTTTTTCTTTGTTATCTCAATAAGTGGTGCAGCGAGGGTGTTGAAATTCCTGATGAATCTCTTGTAGAAGGAAGCTAACCAATGGAAACTTCTCACCTCGACACAAGTAGTAGAAGTCAACTACTTGATGATTGCTCAGATCTTCTCGTCTTCACTCATAAGCCTCCCCCATTTACTACATAACCTAAGAATACCACTTCTTCTACAAAAACAACACTTCTTAAGGTTACCGAATAATCTCTCGGCACGAAGGATATTCAACAAGGCACGGAGATGTTTACATTGACTTGGCATATCGGTACTATACATCAGGATGTCATCAAAGTACACCACGATACACTTTCCTATTAGATTTCTTAGTACGTGGTTCATTGGTCTCATGAAAATACTTGGGGTATTCGACAAGCCAAATGGTATGACTATCCACTCATAGCGTCCATGTCGAGTTTTGAACATAATTTTCCACTCATCTCCTAACTTTGTACAAATTTGATGGTAGCCAAACTTCATATCAATCTTACTGAAAATCTTAGCTCCACTAAATTCATCTAGCATATCTTCTAACTTAAGGATTGGATACCTGTATTTGATTGTTATCTTGTTCACTGCTCCACTTTCAACACACATCTGCTAAGTTCCATCCTTTTTTAGCATTAGAAGTACTGGTACTAAGTCAATGCAATGTACTATGCCTTGAATAGGTGGTAGTCCTTCAGGTAAATATTCTAAGAGCAGATTTGCATACTCATCCAGCAACTCTTTTACTTCTCTACTAAACGCCTAACCAACAAGAAGGTCAGTGTGCTGGATTGAATAGCCTCTTGGAGCTTGGCTCTACTTATCATCAGAGTCTTCTTCGATCTGCGAGGAAGTTTAGCCTGCAATTTGTTAACTTCGGTCAATGGTATAGGGTACAATGTGATCTCCCAGCCATCCTTCTTAAACACATACATATTCTTATATCCATTATGGATAACTCTTTTATCAAACAACCATGGTCGATCAAGCAATACGTGTGAGGCACACATAGGCAACATATTACAAAGAATCTCATCGGAGTAATTTCTAATTGTGATCGTTAGTATTACTTGCTGAGTGACATGCAGAGCTCCCTTCTCACTTAACCAGTGCAACTTGTACGACCTCAGATGTGCAACAATTGGCAACTTCAATTTTGTAATTAGATCAACTAATGCTACATTGATGTAACTACCACTATATACAATGAGGGCACGCACCTGTTCATTCACCTTACAGGTGATATGAAACAAATTCTCTCTTTACTCTTTTTTGCATAAGGGTTCCATATTCATTGCACATCAGATAACCTATCAACTGGTCTAAGTTCTTGGTATACACATCCTCCTCAATCAGTTCACCATCATGAGAAACTGCTTTCTTAGTAGGGCTTTCCTCCTTAAGTTCCTCATTAGTACTCTCCATTTCCAGCTTCAAGATGTCTCCCTTAATAAACACAATTCTTTAATTTGGGTATTAAGTAACCATAAGTCTAAACCCTTGGCACTTAAGGCATTTGATCTGGCTCGTCTTCCTTGTAGATCCTTGTCCTTTCTCATAAGTTTGAGTCGTCACGTTACTATCAAGTTAGCCCTTTTATTCGACTTGGACATCCACCTTTCAGATTGGCTCAATACTTGAACAAGCTTGGTAACTTCCCTATCTTAGTCGGCTAATCGATAGCTTAGTCGATACTCAATTTCTTTTTTGCCTCCCCACTCGCTAAGCTATTCGAATGGCCTCCTCCATAGTAGTAAATCATTGAAGATCCACAATGTCTCGGATATTACTCCTTAAGCCTGTAAGGAACCTAGAAACTCTTCGCTCTAATGGTTCCTCCACTTCACAGCAAATCATGAGCATTTGGAACTCTTGAACATACTCGTCAACATTCTGGCCTTCTTATCTCATCTCCTGAAGCCAAGTGAAAGTATTTTGCAAATAAGTATCTAACACAAATCTGTTTCTTAATATTCTCTTCATCTCAGGCCAAGTATTAATCTCTCTATACCCTTCTTATCTCCTTATAGCGTAGAAATTCTTCCACCATATGGTAGAATATTCAAAGAACTCAATAGCAACAGTTCTCACTCTCTCGTAATCCTCACATTGGTAGTAGTCAAACATACGCTCTACTTTCTCCTCCTAATCCAAGTATTCATCCGCACTTCTAAACCTATTGAAGCTTAGAATCTAAAGCTTCACATGGTCAAATGCTCTGGGTGCTCGAGCTCGCTCTTCTTCTTCGTAATACTCTTCATCATCCTCTTCTCTCATATCTCCCAAATCAATCCTTTTCCTCACTCGTTTGCCTACTCCTTCACCTCGAATTAGTCATGCTAGGTTTTGACCTCTCGTAAGTTAGGTAGCTTATGTAATGTTATGCGCGACTTCAGCAAGTCGGTAAGCCAATACATGAATAACTCAGGTTAAATCCATAAAGAGGTTAGCCACCTCATCGAGTCTCTTATCAATGCTCCTAGGGGTATCCTAAGACTATCAACCATGGTAGACAACTCCGCTGTTGTCATCCCTAGCACCAATGTTAACACTCAATTCCATCATTCTCCTTTGATAGGTTTTTAATTTTCAAACTCGTCATTTGGGTGTTTCAGTAAACACTTCCATAAACTAGAAATTCAACAGCTAGCAAATAAAATAATTAGACAAACAAAATAACTTGTTCTATTTCACACACATAAAACAAAGTATAGATAGATGTTTGAAACAACCTACTATAATTCAAGCAAAACCTCTGCTCTAATACCAAGATAATGTGAACCACAACAAAAAACAAACAAGGTTAGTCATAGTGATGGATCCAAGCTTAACAAAAGCTTGAAAGGGGTGATGGGGAATGCATAAAGGAATGAAAAGTAAGCAAAACCCATGAACAGCTCCAACAATTATGACACACCAATGGAACTTCCGAGAACTCACAACATAATTCGATACGATGCAAAAAATTGGTCTAGTGAGATTACTCACCACCTAACCTTGCTTAAGGGTTAGAAAAAGAGTGAAAAGGAAGTAAACAATTCGTGTTTACAAGAGGAAGAATATTCAATCAATTAATGGTCAATTGATTCTGGCTACAAATACAAGGGTATTTATTCTTAATAAATTAAGGCAATTTGCCTAAAAAGGGAAAAAGACAAAAAAGGTATTACCCAAAGAAATAATGTACAAAAAAGACAAAGGGTAAAAATGAATATTCAAGAAAACAATAATTAGCATAACAGATTCTATACGTAGTCTTGTACTCATAGCAGAGATGCATTAGTAAGGCCATTGGAGGATGCAGACAAAAGAGTGAAATCAGATTACTTGTCTAAGCAGGGGTGACTAAGGATTAGTCCGACGTCTCTCTTTCAGCATCTCGGCAAGGGTGATGCCAAGAAAGTGGTCGATTTGGGCAAGAGTGAGTAAGCACACGAAGCTTAGCAGATATTTCGGCATTCAACCATTTGTTGCACAATCTACGAAAGATAGGCAGTCATTCGACTTGACATGTAGAGTAGATCAATAAAGAGATACTCGACTTCGGTAGGAGTCGACTGGAGCAAGAGGATTTGCCTTACTAATTCCTTTAGTCCTTAAGGTCGACTACGAGTTAAAAGCCCAATAGCCGGATTCCTATTACCCCAGAACTAAAATCTCTAATTTTCAAAAGACTTTTTTTTAATTGGTTTTTTTACGCAACTTAGTGTCTAGATTAAAATCAATCCACCCAATTGATTTTAATCTAAACCTTTTCTTGACTTCGATCGAGTGAGGACTCTAAGTATTTTCATGACACGTTTAATAACCAAGTTTTCCTTATCTCTTAATTGAAGGTTAGTATTAAATGGGTTAGAGTTTAATACTAATCAAGTTAAGGAAAATAAAAAAAAATCAAGCTCGACACTCATTAATGAACATTTTGGAAAGCTTCTAACCTCCTTGGAATTGGAAAGTAATTGGTGTAATCCTTTAGTATTTCTTCAAGCAAATCCTCTTTCTTCTTATCAATCACTTTCCCTTAGTTAGAGGGTAACTCCAAAAGAAATCAAAGCTGCTATTTTCTCAATTAGTTCCTAGATATTAATAGGAAAGGATGGTCTTCATTCAAGTTTTTATAAAAAGAGTTAGTCTATCACTGGAAATTCAGTTATTAATCTGATTCTTGAAATTTGCAACTCTTGCATTGCCCCTTTAGTATTAAATAACACACTCATTTTCTTACACCAAAGAATGGACAAGCTTCATCTCTTTCAGGTTTTAGATCCATTAGCCTTTGTTCAACTTTTATAAGGCAATGACTAAAATCTTTGCAACCAGATTCAGACACTTACTAGGAACATTGATTCACCCTGTACAAACAAGCTTTATTCCTAGTAGGAAGGCTGTTGATAAAGTCATTTTGTTAAATGAAATTTTACATTCATGTCATCATAAGAATGCTAAAGACTGGATGTTGTTAAAGTTAGATCTAGCTAAGGCTTTTGACACCATTGAATGAGATTTCATTTTTTGGGCACTACAAACATATGGTTTCCATGACTAGCTGGTAAAGTGAATTATGAATTGTATCATTACCATTACATCTAAGATTATACTAATTGGAAAACTTCTCCTGTAAGAGGAATTAGACAAGGTGAACTTATGTCACCTTATTTGTTCATCCTTTGTATGGAGTTTTTGAGTAAGGTAATTGAAAAGGAAGTAATAGAGAAAAATTGGATTCCTTTGAAAGTTAAGGGCCCAAGCTTTCACGTTTCCCATCTAGGTTTTGCTGATGATGTTACTCTATATATGAGAGAAGATAAGGAGAATACCAAAATTGTAGCGAAGGTACTTGATTGGTCTGCTTCCATTTCTAGCCTACAAGTTAACAAAGGTGATTTAGGGATTTTTCTTTTCTTCTAACATTGACCACCTATGCAAGCAAGACATCATTAAAATATTAAAAAAGAAGGAATTAAAAAGCTTTTGGAAATATCTTTTATTTCCTTTACATAAAGGGCTTAAGCCTAAGGCTAGTAAGTTAAACTTCATAATTCAAAAAACTCAGCTTAAGCATGGCTGCATGTTTATTCTTGGCCAGATCTGTCTTACAAAGTTTATATGCAAATGGCTAAGCTTCCAGCCAGCATTATAATGAAGCTAACACCAATTATCAATAATATTTTATGGTTTGGAACAAATGACAACCATAAAAAGCAACTGGGTAAATTGGGACTTGATTACCAAGTCAACTAATGATGGAGGTCTAGTCCTTTTAAATCTCAAAATTCTAAATCAAGCCTATGCAATTAAAAGATATTTTGAATTTAAGTTAAGGAAGATTCTTTGGGCACAGCTTATTAAAGCTAACTACAAAAGGCTAAAGAAGGAAACATCACTATCCTTAAGATCTATCCTTTACAATCAAAGAACTTGCTAAGGCAGCTTATGTGAAAGAACAATCCTAAATTGTGTTATTAAGTAATGGTAGAAGAACAAAGCTCTAGTTTGACTCTTGGAATAAAATCAATCCTATTAGAGGTCTAATTCATTGTCCCCTATTAGCTACGAGTAGTAAATTAATTTTTTGGGAATGGTAGAAGTCAATTACCTCCTAAGATGATACAAAAAATTGGTTTTGTATATTTGAAATCCTCTTTCATCACATAGGACCCATAAACTGAAGCCTAAATAAAAAAGATGAAAGGAATATTGATTCCAACTGTCAACAAGTACATACTCTTTAGGATATTCATCATGCTTTGATGGCTCCTCGTAAATCTAAATTACCTTAGATATGGATATTAATAGCCAATTTCCCACCTAAAGTGAAACTCTTTCTCTAGAGACTCATGCACTTTGCTCTTCCTACAACATCCAATCTAGCCTTCAGGAATGTTACATAGCTTACTACATGTCGAAGGTATAGTACAAAGGATGAAATTTACATACATGCTTTTCTTTTATATCCAAACATTGCAACTATAATCTCCAAATGGCAAGTTGTTCCTTGCCAAATCCTTATCTCAAATAGATCCTTTCCAGAGTGGATACACATAAACTATAATCTTTAAAAAAAAATCTAACTCAACAGCAACCTCCATCTGCTTTCTCTTTCGCTATCATGCTTTGGAAGCAAAGGAATCATATCTTATTTCAAAATAAGAAAGAAAATGAAGATATTAATCAAGAAATCAGATTGTCAACTCATGAATACTGGGCTTACCTAAAAGCATAACAAAATTTCTATAGAATTAAGATGCTCAACCGAGCATGGAAGCCCTCACAACAGGGATGGATTACTCTAAACACTAATGGATCCTTCTTGTCAACTAGTAGGCACAACAATAGGTATTGTAGATAATTTGGTTGTAAGCGAACTCCACGACTAATAAGCACAAGTCCTAATTCTTCCCTACAACAACTTAAAGTAGAGTACCTAATGTCCTATTCACCACTTCAATCTAGCCATCAGTTTGAGGGTGACTACTAGAGCTGAACATAAGTTTGGTCCTAAATCTTCTCTAAAGTATCTTCCAAAAATAGCTAAGAAATTTTGTATCCCAATCTAAAACAACGGTCTTCAAAACTCCATGTAGACGAACAACTTCCTGCAAATACAAATTAACAATATATAATGCATCAATAGTTCAATAGCACTAAATGAAGTGTGCCATTTTGCTAAAACGATCCGCCACTACAAGGATTGAATCCCTCCCTTTTGATTTCTGGGTAAGGTCAATGTAGGTAAAGGCATGTGTGATATCCCACAAACCAGCAATCAAGACATAAACATCTAAGTATTAAGGCAAAGCCCTACTTTTGTACGATTAGGGTTAACAATTGATTTAAGGTATTCAAGAAAGTAAATCAATTAGGTTAGAAACTTATGAAGAGCATGATAACCTTAATTGAGGAACTTGGAAGTAAAAAATATAATAAAATATCAAGAATATATTCAAAATAGTCAAGATTTACTTTATGTAAGCCCTTAAAATTGCATTTAGGGCAACAATGCCTGTATTTAAGGTTTTTAGAAAATCTTCTCTAATTAAGTCCAAACTTTAAGACTAAGTTAAAAAAGTTAGTTAAAGTAACTTGGTAAAGTTAGTTTTGAAAAATAACATCCTAAAAATCTAATTTTAGCATTAAAAGTGTAGTTATTCAATGTAGTACAAAACTAGTCAAAACCTTTAAAATTGAGCTTGAAATGCAACGAAGCTCTAGAGATAAATTAATTAAGTTATAAAAGAAAATAATATAACATAATATACTATATGAATATATGTATTTTTATAAATATACCCAGTATATATAATAAATATACCCTTAAATTAATCCTAAAGTCTAAAAGTATATATAATATGTAATGTTACACGACTTCAGCCTACTAACTTTCGAGTAGTTTATATCTTTTATAGAAAAATATACTTATAAGTTAGGTAAATAGGTATAAAATGATTTATACCAATGTTATTAGTAACCATAAGAATATAGATCTTGATAATAGAATAATAAGTATAATAATATTACTAGTTACATAAGATAATATGTAGAAATAATTAAATTAGTATAAACTGAGTTAGCTAGACATCTCCTCTTCATTAGATTGATTAAAAGCATTCATAGGATTGAGAATGTTTAAATTACACCTAGACATAGATATATAATTATTTAAATTAATAAGAAATTAATTAAAATTTTTAATGTTTGAAATATATTTTAGAAATTATGATTTATAACTATGTTCTTGGAATTAAGTTGAACCCTTATAAGTAGATAATAAAAATTAAAAGAAATAACTTTATAATTGTAATACTTCAATTTAAGCTTATTTATATAAAATCTTCTTAAAAGTATTAAGTTTATCAAGTCTAATTGCTATAACGTAAAGTTTGAAATTTTAGATATAACTTAGGATAAATTTTTTAGAGTCAACTACGTGATCTTAATAATTAATATTAATGAGTAAAATGTGATATAAGATATATATGAATAAGTTCCAAATAATTAATATAACTTAACTATATATTATATGTTACTAATAATTTTACTAATAATTACCTTAAAACTCACTCGAAATAACAACATATTGGAGGAAAAAAAATTGATTATAAATTATTCTTTATTGATAATGTTAGCTGTAAAACAATAGAATATTCTAAAAATTAGGATATGTATTAAATAAAATATAATAAATTTACTAAAATATCTTAAATAAAAAAATTTATTTAATATTTTAACCTCCTTAGAAAGGTGGTGAAATTGCAGCTTATATATGGTCTTATGCCATTTACGAGGGCCAAAAATAGACAAAGAGAGAGAAAAGATGAGAGAAATTGAGGATACGAAGGAGAGGAGGAAAAAAAAAAGAGAGAAAGAAAGAAAATGAAAATAAAAAAAAAAAAGAAAGAAAAGAAAAAGAATGAGAAGGAAAAAAAGAAGAAGAAGAAGAAGAAAAGAAAAGAAGAAGAGGAAGAAAAGAGGATTAGAAAATTTAAATTTTTCGATTATCGATATTTTTAGATAATCTCATTTCTATAATTATAAGTATTGTCTTTTAATTGGTATTTAATAACTATAAAAGAGATATATCTATTATCTATTTATTTTTCTAAATGGAGTATTTTATCTATACTATTTCATTCTTTTCGAATTTTAGACTCAAAATATTGATAGCTGTAAAACTTATATATTATTAGTATCGATTCTTAAAATGAGTAAATCTCTAGTAATGATCCTTTATCATAACTATTAAAATATAACTATTAAAATTTAACATCATTATTTTTGTAAAATTTGAGTATATATAATTTATTATATTTTGTTGTAAAATTGTGTGAAAATATATTTTTCATTACATAATACACTATCAATATAATATTGGTTGCTATACAGCTTTATCTATACATTAAGATTAAAAATACCCTTTAGAGATAATTTTTTAAATAAAACACGTAACACGTATTATTGAATTCATACAAACTTCACGATACTAATCTTACTAAAACCGAATCACTTTAGGTAATTAAATAGATGATTTTTGTAATATTACAAAAAATTATCATCCTACAATGACTTTCCATGATTAAAACATAATTTGATTAATAAAAAGTACATTTCAATACAATTAAAATGATATAATATAATTAATAGTAAAACTATGTATATTAGATAATATTAATCAAGTTGTTATAACCTATATGATAAAATATAATGTGTATGTATATAAATATAGATACACAACTCTACTAAATAACTATATAAATAATATCTCAACTAAATACTAGATAAAACCCTGACATTTTCGTAAATCTTACGAAAATCAAATATAAACCTTGGCATATTTAAGACTTCCAAGTGAGTGAAGCTATGATATTCCAGATCTGTTATGTAAATTAGTGAACTGTTATGTTTATGTAGAGTTTCCTAAAAAGTTATGTAGACTTTATATATAATTATGTATGTTCATTAAAAATTTATGATAATTACTATATTTGTAGTTAAGCACTTAATCGAACTGTTTATTTCAAAGTAAGGAATCGTCGATGCCTTGTATCGATCATGTCTATGGTAAGTACTGTGAAGCCAATTACTATCATAAAATGGTTTACACGATGGGACTGTTGCGACTTTGCAACTTTGGAGCGTAACGGTTCCCATACAATTTCTCATCACAAAGAATATCAAAAACAGCTTAATGATGTTGTAAATGGTTGTCCAAGTCAATATGTCATCAAAGTTGTAAGTTTACGTAAGATATCAAGAGGAAGGATGAATTAATATCTTTTGCAAGAATAAAACTTTTTCAATTTTCAAAACAAATCCCCTCTTAATAACTTAAATGGCATAACAAGTAGTTAAAGATTGATTGTTTAACTTTATGCGCAACACAAATAATAAAAATTAAAAACTAAATAAAGTAGAGAGAAAGAAGATCAGGCAATCGATTCATAAAGTTTCAGCCTTTTACCTAGCACTCTTTTTAACTCCACTTCTAGGAACCCAATCCTTTTCACCGGTGTTGTTCCACTAGTATAAACTTTTCAATAAACAAATATCAATAAGAGATTATAAGGATATCTAGTCGTTTCTCTATCCTATATCACTAGCTTCTTCCTAAGTTATACATAGGACTCAAGAACTCCTTAATTCTTTTACACTCAAAACACAATGTCAATAACATTTACAACAAAAATGAAACAATGCAATCAAATATCTTTTACAACTTTTGCACAAATACAATAACAATGAAATGATGAAACTGATTTTGCTTAGTTTCTCACTGAGTTTTTAATAAAGTTTCTAATAGTGTTCATGAGAGAATTTTTAAATTCGGTTCTAATCTTGAGTGTACTCTACTAAATCTTATGTAGCATCATCTTTAAATTGAATAAACTCTCGTGTAACAGCTAGAAATGGCCAGTTCTGGATTTTTCTCTTATGAATCTTTATCTAAATGCATATAGCTTTATTGTTGGAGAAAAATCCCATGAAAATAAGAATTTGAACATTTGAAATTTTTTAAATCAAATTTTTTTATCTCCTAATATATTCCACGAAGGGCTTCATCTATTTTAATCGTTGTAACTTGTTAATTCTAATCCACAAGCTTCAAGAATTTGTTGAGATTTAAAATTTGAAAACCAAATATCTTGCAATATGGATAAGCTTGAATAAATTTTAACATATCTTGCTAAATCAAATCTGAATTCAACACCCTTCAATTTTTCAAAAATACTAAATCACCTAATTAAGACCTTCCTTGTCATAAGGTTATACTTGAATATTAATCCATATCTTTCTTTAGAAGTAAAATCTGCACCTTTATATGATTAAAAAAACATCCCCTAAGATTTGCACAAGTATACCAATTGTACGACAATACTCGTAGCTAATACTTTGAATATTGAAGCATAAAAAAATTTTGATTTATTCTTATCTAATATGTTGCTATTGGGAATTTAAATATCATACCTTATCCACTAAAAATCTACAGCTCAAATCTTTTTGAATTTGAAACAATAATCTTTCTTATCCAATCTTATCTTCAACAAAATATCTTGGAGTTCTTGAATTATTGTTGAAAAAATAAGCCACAACCTTATCTCGAAAAACTTACAAAAATTTGCACTTATCAAATAAATCTTCATAACAAATTTGAATTTTATCTAAACTTGATATACAATACTAATGCAGCAAATTCTTTTATAATTAATGTTCTTAATGTATTTAAAACTTAACTAACCTTGCTAACAATGTCAAAATGCCTTCTTTCCAAAATATATTGATCAAACCTTAATCAAATAATTAGATTCTTGAGCATTTTTTAAATTAATCCAACTTAAAATTCCCATAAACTTAACAATTTTGGTGGAACAAAATTAAGCGCATTACTCAAATATTCCCAATAAAGTGGAGCTAAGCCTTCTACATATTTTTCTAACTTAACTTGTATAGATTATTTATAAAATAACTTAGGAACAGTTGCCGATATCGATACTGTACATAATTTGTATTGTTTTGTTCTTTTCCTAATACACTTTCTGACGTACATTTTGACCAATACAATTCCAACCTTAATTTTTTTTTCCTTAAATTGACTTCATTCTACAATTGACTTGCACACTTATTATTCTTGTTAAACACATTTTAGCCTTTTTCCCGTTATGGTTTCTTTTAGAATTAATCATGATATATCTACACACTTTATAAGCATATTAGTGATAACTTATCACATATTTTATTATTATCAAAACCAAAGCTATACTTGAGCAACAGCTTAACAGATTCGACCAGCCACCCAGCCAACTTAAATCCAAGCAGTATTGAATGTATCCAAGGTAAATTCACCTTAGAAGAATTATTTGATCAACATAACATAATCGACTTACTACCTCAACTCAGCAGATACCAAATTGATCATACAGAATTGTCTTTTATGCCAGAAAGCCATCTACCCATAAGGAGCCATATATTCGAGCAACCATGTAATAGAATCCTCCGTACAAGATACTCACTTTTGTTATATTTTCAATTATACCCTTTATTATTCTACGTACAGTACTTCTTTTAGACATTATCCTTTTAGTTTTTTCCATTTTAGATAAGCTACCTTAATTTTTCAGGTATAAATACCTATTGTACATGTAACTATAATAAATGACATCTTAAAATATTGAATACACACTTCTCCTTTTTCATGAGCATTGTTTTCCATTGTTTACTTCACTCTAATTCTAACCCTTAAGCAAAACTAGGTATGCAAGTACCCTCATCAAACCATGTTATGCGTTATATCGAGTTATGCTGTGAATCCTCGAAAATTCCCTAGTATGTCATATCCTTAGAGCTGTTTATTGGTTGCTTGTTTTACTTTTCCCTTTTTTTTTTCTTTTATGCTATTCCCATTTCTATCCTCAAGCTTTCTATAAGGTTAGACTCACCCTAACAACCATCCTTATCAGTCCTTAACTCCAGTTCACATCCATGCATCACATAGTTTATAAGCCTCATAAATGTGCTCAACGCATTAATCAGTCTAAATAGCATAACTAGCCATTCATAAAGACCATGCCTAATTTTAAAGGTAATCTTCTACTCATCTCCAAGTCTTATACAAATCTAATAATAGCCACTTTGCAAATCAATTTTTGAGAATATCTTGGCGCTATGAAGCTTGTCTAACGTGTCATCGGGCCTAAGAATTGGATATATGTACTTGACAATAATATGATTGATAGCTCAACTATTGATGCACATACACCATGAATTATCCTTCTTTAGGATAAGTAGAACTGGCACAGCATAAGGGCTCATGCTCTCTCTCATGTATTTACGCTCTATTAACTTATTCACCTGTCTCTTCAGCTCGACAGCTTACTCGGGATTCATTCTATAGGTGAGTCTATTTGGCAAGCTTGTGCCGACTATAAGTCGATAAGGTTTGCAATGCCTTGGACTGAAGATAGTCTTTTGGGCAACTCTTCTAAAAATTAGTCAGAAAACTCTTTTATCTACTCTTAAACCTCTTCCAGTACATCTTCCAAATTCCTTAATTCCAGCAATCTCCTTATCGATAAGAACATAAGCTCATCGGCCTTCTAAGCAGCTCGAAGCTCTCTCCAGCTCATCACCAATACCTTCTTCTTGCTAGCTCGGGTGAGCTAATTATGTGTTTCGTTCACTAGGCTTAGTGTCATAAGTTGCAACATAATCTTCTTTCCATCCTACATAAAAGCATAAGTATTCTTCTATCCATTGTGAATAACATGTCGATTGAACAACTAAGGTCTCACTAATAAGTGTGAAGCTCCTAGAGGGCGACATCACACACCACTTCATCCTTATACACCTTTCCAATACAAAACTACATAACTACTTGCTCTATAACATGCATGACACCCTTATCATGTAGCCAGTGTAACTTATATGGTCGAGAATACTTAAAATTCAACAAACCTGACATCTGTACAAGGGTTTGAGCAACAACTTTGGTATAACTTCCCCTATATACAATAATGGTTTACAATTGCCCCTTGCTAATATACTTGGTATAGAACAAATTCTCTCTTTAATCCTCCTTAGAGCTTGGCAAGGAGCTCAATACGTATCTTAAAACTAATGCCATCACTTCTCCCTGGTTGGCATAGATATAAGTCTCTTCCTCATCTTCGGCTTCAATTTACCCAACATTTCTCTTCCTCCTCAAGCTTACTCTCATCAATGTTATCCACTATATCACCTTGGAGCACCATAGCACATCAGTTAGGATACTTAGCAACCATATATCTATAACACAAGCACTTACAGCACTTCACCTTACTCATCTTCTATCTTAAAGTTCGTCTTCTCTCATATATCCTTAGGGTCGGCTTATCATCAACTCGACTCTTTATACTAGCTCGGTCATCATCAAGTCAATTATTCTTTTATGCTCGGACCAGCTTCTTAGTGCAGCATGGGTAGGTCGGCATAGAGTAAGGGTTTGTGAAAAGCTTGGCTCTAGTTTGCTCTAATTATTTCTCCTCTACTTCTCAACCCTCTATACTATCTTCTCGGCCTCCTCCAAGGTATAGAATCTTTATACTTCCACAATGTTGCAAATCTCATATTTAAGCCCAAAGATGAATCATGATATGGTACAAGCTTTAGGCTCATCTATGTCTACTTAGATCATTAATATCTAAAACTCTCGAACATAATCATCAACCGTTCGAATCCCTTGATGAAGCTCTTGCAATTTAGCGAATGTACCTTACAAATATGTCTCCAGCATGAATCTTCTCCTTAAACACCTTTTCATCTCTTCCCAAGTCTGTACACATCATCTTTCATATCTTACTCTCATTGCATTCAAATTCTTCTATCATATGATGGCGTATATAGAAAATTCAAGTATAGCAAGTCGAACTTTCACTACCTTAGTATATCCATGACAATTAATATTTGAACGATGTCTTACTTGGGGGCTTCATTACTGTATTCAAATGAATTGAGTTGATATGGAAATCCAGCTTGACTCTCAAGCTGCTGTTAGACTACTAAAAGATAATGCTAACGCCTGTTCAATTTTGTTTCAATGTGATCATGGCATGCAAGGAAAAGCTATCCCAAATGCAGAGATGGAAGATTGAAATTGTACCAAAGGAAGTCAATAATCTAACAAACCCATTAACAGGGTGGATGTAACACCAAAAAGATGATGACTTCACTTTTGTTTCTCCCCCTTTGTTCTGTCTTTCATTACTAAAGAAAAGATTATGTTTCTATGGATCTATAGAGGGAGCAAAAGACTCTCACTTTTGCTTCTACTTCTTTTGTTGCTAATTACCTAACTATAAGGCTTGGTACACTAGGAGCTTAGTGCTCCTATTTTGTGGTGGTTAACTTTGTGAATATTTTATTATTTATTCCATAAAAAAAAAAAGAAAAAAAATTGCCAGTATACCCATTTACAAATCAATATTTTCTACCAATAAGTGGTAAAAGGATTGAATTGTCTTTCTATACCCTCCATGATCTCTCTTTCTCCAAACTCACTTTCTTCCCACATTCTTTCACTAATTTTCTTTTTTTTTTTTTCAATAGTTTTTGAATTGGTTTTTATTTTGATGCCTTCTTTCACTACACCACAATTTATGGCGTAAGCCAAAATAAGTCACTGTTACATATCGGCTTTTGCTATAGAGAGGTTCTACACCGGTGGGATTAGCACAAGCATTAATCCGGTCTAGAAGACGTGGGAAAAATACTAATTTACGCCACCTGAATTGAGAGTGTTAGATAAATATTAATACATTTTAATATATGGTTGTAATAGTGAATAATTTTTTAAAAAATTATCATTAGTATTTTATAAAAACTATTACACATAAGAAAAAAAAGTTATTAATTTTATATACTACTAATCAGTTTATTAGTCACAATAAAATCATTAAAGTTAAGCACGATGAATGGACCAACATAATTATACTAATATTTTATTAACGCATACGCATCTTGAGTACATAACCCCATTAATGCATATATATATTTATATATTTCAAGAATAACCTTATACGTACAATCGAATCCTCCCTCCCGAATGGAGTAAGGTTTACAACGCTTAATACAACATCTAAATCTATAAATTTAGGAATGGTAGAGAAAGAGCCGGATGGCACACCAATACCTTAAATATTGTCAAAGCTACCCCATACAAAATCGAATACCATCACCATAGCGTAAAACACATAGAACTTTCTTTAAAAATCTATATAAATATAATATACACATATATACAACAATATCCCCATACATTACTTAATATAAGCATCGCCAATTCAAACATGTTGAGGAATAAAGGGAGAAACAAGAAATGCTTAGTTTAAAGATACCTCGGCCCAATTGATTAACACCAAAAACTAATAATTTCTTTTATAAAATTAGGTAACACATCCAGTATACTGTCTATTTTAAATCAATCCATATGGTAATTTAAGATTATAAATAAATCAAATTAAGCAAAATAGTATTCGGTAGAGCTAAACTGGAGAATTTGATAATAAATGTAGTCAATTTTAGCTTAAGCTCAATTAGAAGTCTAACCCTATAGGAAAGTGTCAAAGCTTCTTATTTGATTTACTAAAATATATATATTTATGCCAATTAAAGCTATATTAAAATTAGATTCGAAAGAAGTCAGAAAAAATTAGATATTATCAAAAATTTTATTTTACCTTAATTGAATTTTTAATTTTACCACATCCTATTGAATAAATTGAAATATAGATTATATTGAATTGAACTCATATATATATATATATATAATCAAATTCACGTAAAATATAACTGGGTTTGATACATCTATATCCCAAGGTACCATGTCGGACCGTTTTTACCGATTAATCGTAACGATTATATATATATATATATATTCACCACACAACAATTATATATGTTTGAAGGTGAAAAATGAAAGTAGATAGAGAATATAATGTACAAGTCATAATAATAGAGCCAGCCGAAATAATACGGGTCAAGTGTGAGAGTGACATGACGCAAGAACTCATGATGACCTGGGACCGAGACTGAGACTGAGCAGAATAGCAGGGGAGTTGATATATTGGAATCAGACCCATAAAAGTTTGGCAGTTGGAAGGACTTGAGAGTGCAATGGAATTAAACGGTCCCCTCGCTCAGATTTTACATGCACCTTACCTAGGGTTTCATGTTTACTGAATTACCGATATTATGACTTGGATGCAACCTCCTTTCCTTCATAGCACTGTTTATATGCCAGTAATTACCTCACTCCACCCTAACCCTGGGACTGACTTTTTGTTGTCCCATTTGTTTAGGGTAGGTACTAATACTGAGTACACTGAAAATTATTTTTTACTATTTCTATCTTCACCTGAAGTCCAGTTTGATTGCAAAGCAGACTTTTTTTTTTTTGGTTTTTCTTTTCAATTAATTTGGACTCGGACTATCTTTTATCTCTAAGGATCTTTATTGGTTCTTAAAATGCGTCGTCGTTTCTATAGCAAAATTTTGATGTTAATCCTAAATTTTTAATAAAAAAAGATCGTTGAAGATTTTTTTCTTCTGAAATCTTTATTAAGTAAAAGTAAAATTTGAACAATTGATAGAAGAAAAAGACCTAAAAAAAGGTAAACATGTTTGACGAAATCATTTATAAACAAATACATATGTATGCATGCATGTACACATTATATGTACATAGGATCCATCCTGTAACAGGAGAATTTTTTTCTATAATAGCGCTAATAATATAATGTTACAATAATATTGACCAAAATAATTTATTATAAAATATTAACAAATTATCTTTTTTCTTATTTAATCAATTAATCGATCTGTTATTTAGATAATAAGTTATACTATTATAATAAAATAAATGGTATAAATTAATAATTTAATACAATAACGCTCCCCCGACACAAGAACCAAACCAAGCACGAAAGTTGCTCTCAGCCTCGTAATTTCATCAATGTATTGACTAGTGAATGAATAGTACAAGTCCTAAAATTCAATTAAATCTTACGTATTATTATAAGTGGGCATACTAAAATTCAATTAAATTTTATATTTTTTTCAACCGAGTTATTTAAATTCTTTGTATTTATATTTTTATACCAATCAAGCCCCTTCATGGATATCTCCAACTTTATTATCAAAACATAAAGGGCTTATTATATGCCACAACACATACAAAAAAGATTTAAATGACCAGTTTGAAATATGTAAAATTTAAATCGAATTTGAGTTTCCTGCATTTTTAAATTTGTACGAAAAAAAATAGGATTCTTGTCGATTTATTTAAATCTTCCTTGACGAATCCACTATTTCATGTATGTATGTATGTATATATTTATATATAGATTATACATACGTATGTGTATAGTTGACCTTTCCCGGATTATCAATGTGTTTGGATCTTGCCCGCATGTAAATGGGGTGGTTTCTTACATTTTTCCTAACCAAGAAGACAAAACAAGTAAGAGGGACCAGTTGGGTTGGTCATAAAGGAATAGGACCCCCATTTGAGATTGACCTTACAATGCAACATACAAAAAGGCAACATGCAAAACGCAAACTGCAGGCCCCCATTAAATTCTGAGACTGCAACGATTGCAACCCCTAGAGTTATTACATAAGACATGTGAATTATGATGATAATTTGTTTTGTTTTGTTTGAATTTCTGAAGACACTACAGAACAGAGATTGAATGATTAAAAAAAAAAAAAAGACACTGACACAAAAATGACTGCCTATCCCATGGATCCACCAGTAATCAAATTTTGTACATAATGTTCAGATATCCTGTTCATAGATGGAAAAATTACGCAAGAGATCATAGATATTTAGATGTAAGTTTAATTATAAAATTAGATCGTTGTTGTTATATAAATATAGAAATGTTCATTATATATCGCTGATAACATCAACAACGTTTAATGGAGATATAATATTGATATAACGATATCTTATATTTGCACCACTTCCAATGATATTTATCTCTTTTCTATATAATATTGAATTTGAATCCGGAAATTGACCCTTGATATGTAATTATGTATTGTATTATGCGTGTATGTTTTATTTTTTATGTAAGAGACAATTAATTTGAGTCAGAAGGTGTGTGAGGATTGTTTCTGGGTCTGGGGGAAAAAGATTTTGCTAGATTTCATTAGTTTTGAGTAAATGCACTGCTGCTTTCTATTGATTATCTCAACACTTACTTTACTTTCTAAACGAGGGACGCTTGAATTCTTTTACAATTTTGCCCCTCCAAGCAATTATATTGTATTTTAGCTATCCGACTTATCACATTTGGGGGAGGGGGGGGGAGGAGTCCAACGCCTGCAGGTTGGATTTATTTAACAATATTTTTATTAATATAATAATAACATCAAAAATTGGCTCAAACTCCATTCATAAACTCGATTTAAACTGAATTAAACTCGTGAGTAAAATTAAATCAAATGCCATGAAAATTGAATTTCTAAGTTGATAAACTTTTTTAATCGCTGGAGCTTTAGCTTAATTTAATTATGGTAGTCAGATTTTCAGTTGATACTTATGACGACAAGACTTGTTCGACGTGATAGATGAATGGTGACGTGCCGATAACGAATTGTCCAGCGTTACTTCTTTTTATTCATAAATGTGAATGCCTCGATATTCATGGTGTAATTAAGTTTTATAACAAAAAGGGACACTTTAAAAATGGTAGTCCAACGTAAAATAACATCAGCACAAATTTTATTAATTTAATGACCGTAAATTAATTTTTTTTTTTGTTTTTTTCCCAGTTATATATTATAACTTAACTGTATTTCAAACTTATCTTCTTCATAAGATTTTATTCTTCATATTAAGATCTGATGGGAAAATAGCATGCAATTGTATCACGAATAATTGAATATATAAGGGGAGATAAATATTTAAAGAAAAATGTAGGATATAATGATAAAAGTTTTATGACTTCAAATATTCTAATGAAATGGAATTCTTCCAAGGATTTCAATTATTTACAGCCTTGACGGACAGGAGTTTCATACATTTGTCTTCATGATGCCACGTATCGCTGTCCACACCTTACAAAAATTTATATAGATTTGAATTTCATCAAACTTAATTTTGATTTTTAAATTGTAAATATTACCCCTCCTATATAATTAATTTTCTTATCTTTAAAATTGAACATTTGAACCCCACATCTTAGTTCACTATGTAAATGAGCCTATTAACAGTTGATTGGATTGCAACCACGCTAAATTGAAGATGTGTCCCAATAATTGGGCTTCTAATTCCTAATCTTCTTTAGTCTCTATTATGTCTTTTGATTCCTGTTTTGTTGATGCTTGTTAGTTTGTAAGCACTTACTTGATGTATTTAATTTTTTATATCTTTATTGCCAGATATCCTTTTCTTGGAGAAAAAGTAGAAAAGAAAAAAAAAAAAACACATCTTTAAACAATGTGCTTTTAAACTCTTTTTTCAATATTATACCTTTAGATAAAACAGTAAAAAAATATTAAATTAAAATCAATAATAAAGGTTAAATAGAAGTCTAAATATACTGTTATTCAAATATTTCATGGTACAAACAAACAATTTCAAGAGTAAAAAGAGCCAAAGGCAAATGAAGCTAACATAAAGGGTTGATAATGGATTAGTTATAAAAAATTATCATTCATGTATTATTAATACCTAACATGTCTGTCAGAATATTGCTCTTTTGGTTACTGGTTGGGCTTTCTAACATTATATAAATGTCTTGTTAGATTTGAAATGAATGTGACAAGATGCACGCATCATTCAATTCGGCCTGATATGACTCTTAATCATATCGTATTTGTAGAAGACCTATCGGTTGACACTTACTAACATTGATATGAATACGAAGGACAAGCATTACAAACATATATGGATAATTCTAAATTGCGAACCCAGTCACTTTGCTATTCTAATTTTGGAATTGATATAATACTCGTTTATACAAAGTGACATTTGGGAAAAATCCAAATAGGTATTCAAAACTTTAATATAGACATGGATCTATTTCCATTAATCACTTATTTAAATTTTGATAAATTAATAAATAATCTTTATAAGTTACTTATTATCTATTAAAATTAAATCATATATGACTTTTTTTAACTAAAAAATGAAATATCTTTCATGTTATCGACTTATAATGTTTAAAGTGGTGAATTGTAATATTTGAAAGTTTAAAATAAATCCATAACCAAATCAAAGTTTAAAGTGTTATTTATAATTTTTGAGTGAAATTTTATAATATTTCAAAACATAGTTACTAATAAGTGGTTATAATCAATATATTTGAAATAAAAATTTAGTCTAAAAAACTAGATTTGTTTCTCATATCTTCACTGAGGTTTAGTTGGTTGGTGAAGAAATAGAGTGAAGTGGAAGTGCATTTTTGTAAAAGGATGTAAACTTTGTAATCTAGTCAAAATCTACAATTGCAGCAATTGAAAGCTTTGACCGGTAATTGTTGATCAGGGCAAGACAAGGCCAACCAAGAAGGTACGTTAGCGACTACGCTATCATTTCGAATATGTGGGCAATCGACCACCAACTCAATGATTGTTGACCTCAGTGTTATATTCTACTTGATTTATTCCCTTATTTATAATTGAATAAGGCATATTAGTGACTAGGCGATAGTTTAGAATATGTGGGCAATCAACTACCAATTCAATGATTGTCGATCTCGGTGTGATATATTACTTGATTTGTTCCCTTATTTATCATTTTATGTGTTATCTCTGTTAGATTTATTAGAGACTCATATATAATTCAATAGTAGATTTTATGTGTAAAAGAGAATTTATACTTTAACATAATATTTCATGTGATGAATTCATTGTTCTATCTTCGTGATGCTTTTTCACTTTAAATTCTATCAAGTTATTATATTTATTTGTTTCATTCATTGGTCCACAAGGAAGCTAAGTTGGATCTAAGTTGTTAATTTTGTCCCAATTGCATTTTAGTTAGCCATTTGTAGTAGATATAAGATTGTTTTAATTTTAATTAACTAACTAAGTTTATTTTATATTACTATTACATTACAAACTAAGGTGCTTATTGAGTGGAAATTGGATTGTTGTTGTCTCCAACATGAGATTACTTTTGAATTTTACATGGTATCAACGTGCCATGGTATGTGTTGATTCTTAGTGATTTTATCCAAGTCATTTGATTTTTCTTATTATGTTTCTATTCTTCTTTGAATATACGAATTAGCTTTTCATCTTCAATATGAATAACCAAATTGATCAAGCAATTGTCTATATACCGAGATCAAATAATCCAATTATGTCAATAGGAAATATTGTCTTTAATATGAATTTCTCATCTTAGAGTCGATTAATTAAAATGGGACCAAATGTGAAACTCAAGCTAGGGTTTATAAAGGGATCGATTCCGAAACGTAGTGAGAATTGGCCTAATCATATCAAGTGGATTTGCTATGATTACATGGTGCGTTGTTGGATTCTTAGTTCCATGCTTAGTAAGTTTTCACAAAATTATCTTTATGCATAATCGACATTGGAATTGTAAAGGGAGCTAAATGAGCAATATGGACAACATGGTGGTCCTCTTATTTTTCAATTGCAACATGAAATTAGCAACTTAAAACAATAGATCAGCTAATTAGAGTCTATTACAACATGTTAAGGAGATACTAGAACAAACTTAGTGCTTTATTATTCTATCTATCTTGTGAATGTAGCCAGTTAGGATATTGCACTTGATGAGTCAGAGAAAGCATTGTAGATTTTGAATCACAAATTATGTTGATACAATTCTTAATGAGCTTGAATGAGGATTTCAATGTAATTTGAGTCACACATTATCAATAGATCCTTTGCCTTTGGTGAGCAAGGCATATTATGTTTTTCAACAAGTTGAAAAACATAAGGAGATTGCTTCTTCTTATGGTGCTATAGATGGAATTTCATTTAAATGTTAATCGGGGAATGAGTTTTAAAGGGAGTGCTGATAAGAGAAAAAGCAAAAGTTAAAGTCTTTTGCAAACATTGCAAGGTGAAGAACACACTATGGAGTCTTGTTTTTAGCTAATAGGTTACCTTGATTATAACAAAGGAAATCAGTTTTCTTTCAAAAGTAACAAGTCTATGTCTAGCTTCGTGATTAATAAGAATGACTTTTGTATTGCTTCCCTTTTGATATTTCTAACACACATGGAACTAACATTGTGCTTAGAAACTCCGTTGGAAATTCAAGAAATGTAATAAATCTAATGGTTGTTCAAGCTTTGCAATAAGTTTCTCAAGACGATGAAAGGGAAATAGTAGGTTATAGACCATGATTCTTCGATGGTGAATAGTACCATCCACTTTCCTAATACTTCTTTCCATTCTTGTTTTAGTGCTTTTAGTAATTAATTTAGTTCATGGATTGTGGACTCAAGTGCTACTAATCATATAAGTCCATTTCATTTAATATTTCATGATTTTCAAACCTTTTGCATCTTATTTCAGTGAGACTTCTTGATTATACAAAAAAAATTGTTCAACTTGCTAGTTCCATTCTCGTTACTCCTTTTTTAACCCTTACAAATGTCCCATTTGTACCTAATTTTACTTATAACCTCTTATCAGTTCATCATATGTTGATTGACCATAAATTGATAGCCTAAATTGATTACTCTTCATTATCTTTTAGGACTAAAACAAACAAACCATTACTTTTGCAAAAGCAACACATGGGTTATACTCTTGGAATCAAAAGGAACGAAAATTAGTACTATTGCAGTACTGCTACTATTAAAATACCTTTTTCTAATTCTTATATTGGTGATGTTGATGTTTCTTTGATACTTCCTTTTCTAAGATGTAACATCTAGAATCTTGTAAACATTTGGACTCAACTTCTTTCATTTGTAACACTTGTAATTGCATAAAACTTCACGAACTTCATTTTGCTAATAATGCCATTCATTTATCATTTCCTTTTCAATTACTTCAAGTGGATATTTAGGAAGCTTATTCAATAACATCCGTATCTAGTGGAAAATACTTGCTTGCTTTGCTTGATGGTTATACTTGTTGTACATGGACATATCCAATGGCTAATAAATCACTAGTTTCAATTTTAGATAAGTTCTTCAAACTTAGCAAGAATCGGCTCTCTACTTGTCTAAAGGCCATTAGATTTGATAATGGCAAAGAATTTCTCTCTTATGAATATCAAAACCTTTTTTATAGCCTTGGAATTGTACATATAAAATATATACCTTATATACCCCCAACAAATTAGCAAAGTTAAAAGAAAACACCATCATATCTTGGATACGACTAAAGAATTGATGTTCCATGCTCATTTACCAAAAAAATTTTAGAGGGAATGTATTCTTACTGTAACATACTTGTTTAATAGGATTGCCATGTCGAAATTACATCAGAAAACTCCTTTTGAATTCTTGTATGGAGTTATACCATCTTATAAACACTTAAAGGTAATGGTTTGTCTATACTATGCAATTATTCTTAGTCCTCACAAAGATAAATTTGGACTAAGGGTGTGCAATGTGTCTTTTTGGGTTATTCTAATCATAATAAAGATTACAAGGTTTATGACATGCATTTTAATTAGATTTTTGTTCATCAAGATATATGTTCCCATGAATCTGTTTTTCCTTTTGCAACTTGCTCTTCACCTTTCATTTCTTCTTAATTAGAGCCTAAACACTCACCCATAACTCTTGATGATTTAGACTTTCTTTTATTCCTACTATAACCATTTCTTCTTCTAATATTTCAATTATTATTACTTTTGATATTACACTATCAAATAATGCTTTTAAGATGGATATTAGTTAGTATCTACCATTTATACGTGCTATACAAGATTTTAGAAAATCTACTATACAAAGACAACACCATTTTGGCTTCAAGACTATGTTTACTCTTTACATGCTTCCACTACTATCTCCACAATATCAAATCCTTCTTAATACACTTTATACCCTTTATTTTCACCTCATACATTCAATTCTTTTCCTCATGATTATGGGACATCACTAGCACATTTGCTAACAACTCATCAACCTTTTTTTGTTATTTACAAGCTTCAAAATGTCAAGAATGGATCGATGCTACAAACAAGTGATTAAGGCCTTATAATTAAATAATACTTGGGAACTTACCAATCTAACATAAGGCAAGAATGGAATATGGTATAAGTGGGCATATAAAATCAAATATAAGCCTGATGGCACTATAGAAAGGCATAAGGCTATGTCGGTAGCAAAGAGTATACTCAAGTTGAAAGGATAGATTACCATGATACTTTATCTCCAGTTGCTAAACTAGTTATTGTTAAAGTCTTGTTTGTCATTGCTACTTCATATAGTTGGTTCCATTATTAAATAAAGATTAATAATGCTTTTCTCTATTGTTTTCTTGATGAGGAGATATATATGACACCACTTGTTATTCTAAGGCCCTTCCTAATCAAGTATATAGACTAAAGAGATCCTCATATGGAATGAAACAAGCATCTAAACAACAAAACATTAAAATCTCTCGATTTCTTCTCTGTAAAGGATTTAAATAATCAATGGATAATTACTCTTTGTTCACGCAATTCACATCTAATAATTGTTTTAATATTTTGTTATATGTTATATAATCATTACAAGCAATAATGAGGCTTCTACTTTTTAGCTTAAACAGGATCTCTACACTAATTCACTATTAAAGACTTAGGCTTGGCTAGATTTTTTATAGGTTTAGAGATTTGTTGTATAGATAAAGACGCATTGATCAACCAAGAAAGTTTATACTTGACATACTATCAAATGCAGGCTTATCAACAAGTAAACCATCATCATTGCCAATACCTTCCAGTCTTAAACTTTCTAAGGAATTTGATGATTTATTGCAAGACCCACTTTTGTACAAAAGACTTGTTGGTCAATTGTTATACTTATTCATCACTTATTTGAATATTTCTTTTGCTATGCATTGATTATGTCAATACATTTCATGACTACGAGTTCTACATCTTCAAGCTACATTTTAACTCTTTTGATATCTTAACGGGACTATCGATGTTTGGTTATTTTTTCCTATTGAGAATCCTTTGTCTTTGGCTGCTTTCTTTGATGCAAATTGGGGTTGTTTGTCTAATGATCGCTAGTCTATATCCGATTTTTATGTTATGTTAGTACAAGCACTAGTATCATGGAAATAGAAGAAGCAAACTAAAGTAGTACCACCACTGCTAAAACTGAGTATAGAGTCTTGTTGCGGCTATTGGGAAGATCTTTGGATCTCTTATATTTTGTGTGATGTAAACATTATCATTTCTTTGCCAATTGACTTATTTTATTATAATAAGTCCACACAACTGATAACTTCTAATCCTTGTCAACATGAAAGAACCGAGCAAATAGATATTGATGTTCACTTTGTTTGCCAACACATTTCACAAGGATATCTTTAAGTTAATTATATTCTTTCACATCATCAGCTAACAAATATATTAACTAAGCTTGCTTCTGCTACTTGCACATCATTCATTAGTTCCAAGTCAAGGCTTTGCCAAAGTTAAACTTGAGGAGGAAATATGAAGATATTATATTTGTTTTATTTATTGGTCTATGTAGAAGTTAAGCTCGATTTGAGTTGTTATTTTTGTCCTAGTTATCATTTTAGTTAATTGCTTTTGTCAAATGTAAGACATTGTTTTAGTTTTAGTTAACTAACTAGCTTCATTATGTACTACTATTACATTATGAACTATGGAGCTTCTTCAATGAAGAATTCAATTACTTTCTTCTTCAACATAAGATTACTTTTAAATTTAACAAATTCATTTGAAGTTTTGATGTAACTCGTTTTGTTTTCTCTTATCTGAAATCTATTTCCTTTCACTATTGGTCATTTATGCTATAGCAACTAGAAGTGAGTAAGTAATCCTATCATATAAGGTATTTACTCAAATCCTACTTCGCAAAATAAGTTTTGGATGGATAATGAGAGTTACATGATAAGTTTCACTTAGTAATTTTTCAAAACCCGCTCCCATAGTGTAAAATACAAATATGAAATTAGGGTACTATATATCTATCTTAAAACTTATATTCTAAAGTATATAAGGTATAAGTCTAAGATACGATGTACCTATCGTATAATAATAATTGAATAATATTAATAAATAAAAATATTAATACTATTGCATTTTTTCAGCCTTAGAGAAAATGACAAAAAGTTAGCCTAAAAAAAAGTCTAAAATGATAAGAAAAGCCTAAGACTATATACTGCTAGTGTCTACTATCTAATACATCTCTCCTCTTTTTTTTATAAAATCCCATATCTTCTTTTACTATCTCATTTTTTTTTTTACTCATTCTTCCTCTTTTATTAATCCTAGTTTAGTAAAGTCTTAAAAACATCTTAGTTCTTAACCTATTTACGCCATTAAAAATATATATGCTTTTTAACTTCTCATACACATAGCTTATAGAAACATTTATTTGCACCATAAGATCTCATTCCTTTCAAATAATTATTAACTAGTCTAATCATAATGAAGTTACATGTTTGATATTTGATCATGCGTCTAGCACAATTTATGAAGGAAGATTTAAAAAAAAATACAAATTCTATGGTGTCTACAATGTACAAGAGATGTGTGATTCTAAGACACCACAAAATATGTTCCGAGTATAAAAGTTTAAGAATTGAAACTTCTACGGTAAGATATGAATAGGATCTCATACTCAACCAATCATATACTCACTCACCACCCCTAATAGCAACTTTTCCATCTTAGCTTTTACATTCATACATAACACAATGAAGACCTAAATGGTTAAGTTTAGGGATTCAATAATGTATTTTATGGTAAGAAACATTAACTGCATTGCAAGATTAATGACATTTGGTTTAGTAATTTAATTAAAACGATAATTAGCTAACAAGTCAATCGAAGTTGTAATACCAAAGCGGCCACTAGTATATCATGCAATAAAGAGACCTACCACATTGAGCTTCTAGACTTTGGTTTAGTCCATTTATTACTTGAATTTTGCAAATAGATAGAGCATTGCATTCACTTTTAAGATCTACTATAAATTTGAGCAGTCACAATAGTTTTGAAAAACTAATGGCTATTATTCAACGTCTTATTTAAGAAGAGAGAAATTCCAAAATCTAATTTAATATTTAAAATTTTCACCGACTTTAAATTGTGAGGCATCTTTAACCTAGGGTTATTAACTTGGGTTCTTATACTAAGCACACGGCGGTTATTTAACGGACAAAGGTGAGTTCCTAAATAAGTATCAGTTAAGGGAGCAACATATATGGCATGTCACTTGCATAAAATATACTAGCTTATAAGATTTTAAAATGAAAGAATACAAAAAATCCATTTAATATTTGAAAATTACTAGAACTAAGGTATAGTCCTTTCATGAATGTGTTTTCTAAACATAGTTTATAAAAGCTTAAAGTTATATGAAACTCCGTTAGATATTAAAACATATTTAGAAATGTTTACTTTATGCAAAGCGTTTCCCAAATACTTAAACGTTTGTGGTCCAAATATCTGTAAATGTAAAATATTATTAAAAAAATTTTCCAAACATTTTAATATTTGTTGCAATCTAATATACATATGATAATTGAATATTATCAAAGTAATATCTTGGAAGATTTTGGTAACTGAACATGTCTATACATAATTGACATTGTTGTTCATAGAGTTGGTAGAATTGGTCCAAGATTGATTTGGTGCTTAACTAACATGAAAAATCAAAATATAATTTTTTTTTCTTTTAAAAGCAGTATTTATTATTCTTATTATCCAATATCCATGGTAGTTAAGCACCATGCACCATCAATCACTGGTTTGCACCATCGTCTTCGATTATAACTTACAACTAAAAACTGAAATTTATCGATTTAATGACAACATCGGACAATTATAAAGATTACTCCATAACAAATGCAACGCCTAGAAAACATTTTATGCTAAATAAATTTAAGAAAACAAAAGAATTTCCCTAAAATCTAACACACTGTAGTTGCAACTTGCAATGTACGACTTTAGGAAAGCCATGCATTATATAATAACGAATAATCCGAAGGCCAAGGACTGTGCAGGGTCTTTTGTTTTTTTCTTTTTCCTTCTTCCAACTGCAATACATATTTCATTGCTTAAAGTCCGAGGATCGAACCTAATCTATTATATTGGAATATCAGTACTTATACTATTATATCACAACAGCTTTGATGACCATATTCAAGAAGAAAAAAGGTGGATGCACATGAAGAAATAAATTATTGAGACCATATTCCCACAAAAAACTCTTTGGTTATAAAAAAAAAAATTAGAAAAGAGAAAAACTGATTACACAGAGAAATATACTCCAGTATTGATAGATTAATTTTGGAGATATAATTTAATTTGAAGTTGCTATTCTCTAAAGTTTTCTAAAATTATCCATTTGTATTCGGCCAAAAAGGAAAAAAACATTAAATCAATGTAATTAATAGTTTAAAATTTAGATGAGAAAAAATAAAACTTCATTATAATCTCTCTCAAATTTTTACAAAATTTTAACCATTAATTTCATAACTTTTAACTAAATTATCAATTTCCATTTAATTTTTCATATAAATAGTTAAATATACTCCAACCGAAATCTTCCCTTTCCTGTATTGAAAACGAGATATCATTTTCCAATATTTGCAACTGAACAGCCAATAATACCCTTAGCTTTTATTTTTCTCCATTTGGTACTGAGACCACACATGCTGCTTGTATCCCTACATAAATACATGCTCAATGTCTTCCAACCCTTCAGACCTAGACATGGCACTGTTTCAACTACGAGGTTTAGGTTTAGAAACCATTTTCTTCGAATCACCTCAGTGCTCACACCACGTTCTCCATATCCTTGACCGTGCTCACGCTTGTCGGTTGCTCTTCCAACCACCTAATAAGTGGATGATGAATGACGATGTCCATGATGGGCGGAATAATCCACGCAACAAGAAGTTGATATGATACTCTTGGCGATATCTCTCCTGAGCTTGTTCTCCTTCTTCTCCTTTTCTTTTTGAATGGACTTCCCGGAAGCCGTTCAAATTTTCTTGACCTTGCAAGTCCTTTATAACTTGTCTGTGTCAAATATAATCTCGAATATATCTTAACATATATATATATCGTATAAATTTCTAATTTTGGATTTGTGAAGCTTCTATCACTTTTCTATATCTCCTGAGCTAGTTGGCCTATCTCTATCTCTCTGGCTCTACAGATGTATTCATTGAACTTTTTCTTTACTAGAATATCCATCATTTACTCAATTGCTGTTGTAATGATTTCATTTAGTAATGTTGAATATGAATTAATGTAAACTTCAAGTAATCTGAGCAAAATCGGATCGAAACAATCTTTCTTCTTCCTCTCTTTCTTTCTTTCTTTTTCTTCTACCAATGGTATCACTAACCCTAAAAGTTTGCAGTGGAAGGGGATGAAAGTTGTGAAACCCACTTGCGTTACCTCAGTAGACTAATGTCAACGAAAGCGAAACCTTAACCCTGCGTGTTGCATCGACAGGCAGCAATCTAGGGTTAAGAAAATAGGTATATGGGATGTATATATATATACATTATCATGAAAAGTTATTTTTCTCTAAACCGAAGATTTAAATAAATTTAAATATATTCAGTTTGCTGTTATAGTTTACTTAAGCCGAAAATAAGAGTTTTCGGAAGATTCTGGTCAGGTTGTGTTTGGGTTTAGCAATAGGTGCTAAATTTAGGATTCTGAGGTGAGATACTGAGGGGGCGAAAAAAAAAAAAGTGAGATAAAATAACAAAATTTAAAAAAAAAAAAAAAATGCGTAGGGAAAAGTACATGTGCAAAGGCTATGTTTGTGTAATAATCATAGATACATAACTGAAGTGGAAGATTGTGAACGGCAAGAAAGTTGAAGCCACATGATAAATTATTTTTTGTTTTGGTTTTGAAGAGAGGAAAAAAAAAATTGAAGTTTTGATAAGATTATAATAATGTGATATATGTACTTTTACAAAATTCAAGAAGCTAACTTTTATAAAGAAAAGATAAAGGAGAAATAAATCGAAAGCAGTTCATGTAAGACCGAAGCAAATGTATATAATTTGCAACTATAGATATAAGGCTGGGATAAGATACAATGTCAAGATCTCAATTTAAATTTTATGTAAATTCTTATTTGAACATCATTAAATGTCATGCTTTATTTAAATTTTATACTTACAATTATTATGATATCCATTAATTTTTAGTGAAGTTTACGAAAAAGCTTATATGGGTTTTCGCTTTTTTTTTTTTTTTTTTTTTTTTGTGAACGGACACATTACGAGGAGGTTAATTGCTTGGGTTTTATTAACAAGTGTTAATATTATTAGAGAAATACAAAAGTAATCAATACAGTGCTACGTATAGTGAAGATGAATCAATCCTAGCAAACATTCCGTGTCAGATTCAAGAATGATACAACTACCTACATTACATGCATTAATTGTGATCGGTAATAATTTCAATAACAAGAAGAAAATGGCTTTCTTTTGTAGTTTGAATAAACAGAAGTTACATGCAGACCGTGTTTGGAGATATAAACTGCAAATTACCTAAAATAGGGAATTGCTGGAAAAGTTAATTCACTGAGGGAATCGGGGAAAAAAAATACAACAAAACACACCGGCAGAAATTTCCATGATGGGGCTCAGAGGTTAGAAGACATGAGCATGGGTCAGGTTGGACCTGCGCCATTGCATCATAGCTGGACCCGTGTCGAAGAATCGGATTCAGTCCGACCAACGATTCATAACCCGCCCTTGGATCCAATGTGTCCTTCAGTCAGGGAAGGGTCGGTGTCCAGACCCTTGAACCGCTGCGATCAGCTGAGTCTGCCAAAAAATGCCCCTAAAGAGAGGGGGAGGAGAGAGAGAGAAGAAGGAAAGAAAAAACACAAAGCAATGCATTGTCACTCAAACCGTAACGTTTGGAATTTACTTTACGGGAACACTCCAAAAGGCAATATACCGTTGGGTTAGGTTTAAGCAAGTTTCGTGAGCCTCTGATTATTCATAATAATAATTGATTCAACATGATAAGCTAATAGAGTAATTATTCACAACTTTAAAAAAGTCAATGTAACTTTTAAGGATCATGATCATCAATAGGTCTCGCGATCCACGTTTTTTTTATGTAGGTTGCAAATCAATATTTTATAATAAATTATCAGCCAACCATTTGCGAGGGGTCACATAAGTCTTTTAGAGTCAGAGGCAGCCACTTCATTGGTTGATTGTGCTTACTGTACTAATGTTGTGAATTAAAGTTAACTAAAACATAGACAATGATAACTAAATTTTCAATTAGATATATAGTTTAATTAGTTAAAATTTTAGGTATATAATTACAAAATGTAACAAACTTTAAGTGTAAACCATGAAATTAACAAAAAAATAAAAATAAAAACTCAATTCATGAGTCTATATCCATGATCTCAACCCGTTTAACCACCAATTATTTTGAATCAACATCATATTGGGAGGAGGAAATCTTTGGTTTGGTTATTAGGAGCCCAACAACCCAACTTTCAATTACGTAGTATTTGATTCACATACTTAATGTTTTCTTCGTATAATTTCCCATTCTCTATTTTAATAAAACTAGCCACCCCCTTCCTCTTATTATCCATTTTCATTTTTCAAAATCTAAACCATTAAACCATTAAATTTACATTTTGTTCAATGATTCAAATTTTAAAAAATATAAATCAAGAGTAAAATACACAACAGGACCGATCCTCTACAAATTAAGAATAGAACAATAGAAAAATCCAATTTTAAGAGATTGGATCGAACATGTAATAAAAGTGCTTGGTCTGCAAAACAGTGTATATTTGATTAGGTTGGTATAAAAATTCATTCGAAAGGGCAAAACAGAATTTTTCAGAAAACTCTTTCAAAAAAACCCATCAATCATCTATGGAGTCCCACATCAAACATGTACGTAAGAGAATTATTTTATCTCACAATATTATGCTGTTACGTTAATGAAAAGCTACAAGATTCTTTTTGTAGCATGACTTCTAATGTCTTACATCCAAATGACCTTGTCCCGGCTTTTCAATCACAATCCCCGCAAATACTCTCTTAAAGTTAAAGGGGTCTACCTCGAACCCTATTTGTCATCAAACATCATCGTTCTTTTCGCTCATTGTCGAATCTACACGGTTAAGTTCTTGACCTTGACCCGGCGCGCTTGAATTATTACACTTTTTTCTGTTCCATAGGCTTATCACACACCTTGTTAGGCTTTGTTTTTAATCGTGTTACCTAGTCAAATGTGTAGATCCATTGGCTTGCATCAATGTAACCCCACTGAAAAAGAATGCAAATGTTACGTCCCAGAAAGATCATCTTATATAATTTAATCAAACATCGAGCATTTGGAATTGTGAGGTTCGAATTTCACCTAGTGTAAATCTCATTTGTCAAGAAAAATTTAACTTTGAGCTCCTTGCCCGCATCGACAGTAAATTGCGTTAGCGCTTTGCTTCTCCGTTCTGCTTTTCTCCTCCATTTTCACCCTATAATGATGGAACTTCAACTACTCGAAAATCATTTTACGGTTTTCAACATTGGTCATGTTTGACAGAATCCAAAAGGAACAAAAGTAACTCATTGTGTCGTATTTGGTCGGAGTAAGAAGCTAATTTCCCCTTTTGACCCTTCGAGGACACGTAAAAGTGCACTCCGTTGGGTAAATAAAATCTTAACCCAGTGGTTTCCATGAAATTGACGTTTCTTTGCGGCCATCATTTATTGTCAAGGTAAGGGACGAATACCTAGCCACAGTACTATGCCGTATAAATTATACAAGAGGAGCTGTCAAATCAGAGAATGGGGGGGAACAGAAAGGCAATCGCTAGCTGTTGCAAGCCATGAGAGAAACCAGTTTTTCCAATGCCCAGAAAGCTTGCACTTTCAAAGCTTGCAATTCATCTAATGCTTATAAATTATCGAACAAATTATTCTAAACATCAAATTTCTATCTAATTACTGCATCAAAACCTATGCTATGAAGGCTTATGTACAAACCAAGAATCGCCGAAATGAATGAAGCAGTGTCGAGGTTACAACGTTTACCTCTTCCTTGGGCTTATGGCTTTTTTTATTCTCGCATTTTTCATGCTGCAAGTACCAAAACTTTTATTGTTCCTTGGCTGTTAGCAGTTAGCATTGTTGGGCTATCACTCTTCCAGCACACAGCACTAATAAAGTATGATCCTGCATCATCATCGGGATCATCGGGATCGGGTGAGCCAAATCTATGCCATGTCACCGGTCGAGATATTTCCTGTATGTCTCGTACCATTAGATTCATACTCGATGATACAAACAAGATTTCCGGATTATATTGGGGAAATATCTGCTAACCTTGTGGTAGACATACACTTCATTGGATTCACTGCCACATGCAATGTATTCGCTATTCACCGTCAATCCCACGAAGTTTTTCTCATTTGTATGGCCTTTGAACGTACGCAACTGTAGAAACCAAAAGGAAATATTATCACTTCATTCACTGTTACAATTGACTGAATATTAAAAAAAAAAAAAAAACTCTAAATGCCACGGTAATCAAAAGGATCGTTCCAAGTAAACCTGTGCAAGATCAAGTGAAATTTGGGCTTTGTGGTAGTTTTCAAAAGACTAGAACCATTGAATTAGATTATTTCTTATCCAAACCAAGGTAGGAATTTATCATTACACCTCACATATCCCCTTCACCTATCATCAAAAAATTATCCACAGGATTTTGTGTGGTAAGATAGTGCAAAGGGAAATCATACATAATTACCCAAAAAAAAAGAAAAAAGAAGGGAAGTCATACACAAGTTTCTGGAATAGCATATGCAGACACTCCAAAAAACTATTAACACTCAAGCATAATATGATATAACCTCAATTGCTTTAAAAATACCAAGACATACTAGAAAAGTGGCCATGAGTGGATAAAGGAAACTCCAAATCTTATGCAAGCTTTCATCATTTCAACCAAAACCACCCCCCAAAAAAAACAAGAGCAATACTTACAGGCACATTATCCTTAACATCCCATAAACGTAAGGTGCTATCAGTCGATGCAGAAGCAAGCTCATTATTGGACAAGAATTTCACGTATGAAACTGCTTTCCTATGTCCACTAAAAACGTGAAGAGGTTGGCTGATATTCCGTAAGTCATAATAATGGATGTGATGATCAGCTGAACCAACCTGCAATTAGCAAGAGAAGGATGAGGTCAAAGCTTTCAAGGGAGCATGGATATAGGGATACCCATGAAATGAGCAAAATGCAAAAAGAAAAGGGGGACAAAAAAGGCAATGCATTTCAAGATAATGTCATTTCATATTACTAAGAAGAAGGAAACTCATCACAAATGAAGCGATTTGTCAACATTGAACAGACAAATAATGAATACAGGAAACCATTCATACAGATAAATAATATGAGGAATGTTCTGTTCAATTAGACCAGTTTAGTGCGAAAGCTTAAAACAAAAGGTATTATCTATAAGTATGAAACAAGCATTTGAGAATGCATACAAGATGGAAAGCAAAAATAGAACAAGTCTCTTCAGGTGAATAATATCAGACACAAGGCCAAAGATGTATGTGAATACCGCTATAAAATTGCTTGATCCAGGATTGTATTTCACACAGCATATATTCGCCTTCATGTCAATGTTGAGAACACTAGCCTCCCGTCTTGTGCACCATACTTTGACCTGCTTACGAAGAACAAAAATTGCAAACCTTGTTAAATATGAAAGAAAAAGTAATCAGAAAGTTTTCTAGCATTTATTTGTTTCATGAAAAAACAATGCTTCCTCTGCACTTGTTCCATTGACATAACATACATTAACATCTCTTCTCTCATTCAGGAAATAAGGCAATGCAGATATATGCTGACTCTGCAAGGCAATGTAAAATTACTAATTTTGCAGAGCAAATGGTTACTCTTGCCTTACCATGCATTATCAGTGATGGGCTACCAAGACAGGGAAAAGAGTCTAAGGGTAAATGAATCCCAGCCACCAATTGGGTGACAAAAGCATCGAGAACCTTGCTCAATCTCCTCTATTTAAGGCAAAAGGACTTCTTATAGTCCTAAAAGTTATATCATCTTGCAAAACCAATCCGAAAAAATAGTAGTGAGCCTACGTTCAGGATTAAGTCATGAGTGATATTGGCATAGAAAGGGTTGAGGCTCATTAGAGACAAACTCCCAATCACATGTAAGTGAGGACTTATTAGAGAAACCCTTCGATCTCATAGCCTACTATTAACTAAAGACAAACTGAAAAACTAATATTACATGGATAACTCTTTTCAAAATCTATATATATATGATTTGTGAATGACCTTCATGCTCCTGTACACTGAATTTACCAATTTATAAATTTATCCATGAACTAAACCATTCATGAATCTATTCATATTCTGAACTAACCCATGGTTGAAGGGGTGGGGGAGGGGGGGAATGGGTTAGGTTTAAGTGTAATCTAGATTTTCTTCCTAACATCTATAACGTTAAACATTACCTTACAATCATCACTCCCAGATACAAGCATGGATGGCTCTGTCCTTGAAAAATCCACACTCCATGCGCGTTTTTCATGCTCTTCATATTCCATTAGACTCTGGAAGAAGTTCTTGTTATTTGCAAGGAAACCTTAGCAGCAACCACACAAGTTTGACATTATAATATGAAGACAAAAGAAATTGGACCGACCATGAATGATCAGTTATTACCTGCCGAGTTTCTACATCCCAAACGGTCACTATTCCCTCATAATCACTACTAGCTATATGATTCTTAGCATATTTATTCCAGCTCAGGCAACTTAGTTTGGACCTTGTTGACATCTCAACCACAGGACAGTGCATGTCTTTTGGCTCATTTACAACCTGAAAATCCACGGCAAGTGTAGCAATCAGCAAGAGCAAGGCACACTTATCAGATTGCTATTGTTGCCAAGGGAAAAGAGTTATGCAGCAAGAAAATGCAATATTTCAATCGAATTCTCCAACTGAGCATGAAAGTTCAAGACAGAACTCTCCACTTGCAACTCCAAGGCCCAGTCAAACTTCTAAAACTAAAGAAAATATTCACGCTTACATAATGCAGACTGGTTTTTATTTATGCAGAAATTTGCAAGCAAATTCATCTGAAGATCTTGAAAGATATCACTCTCTTGTTAATGCTTCCATTTGTAGCAATAGGCCAAAGGTGGACACCAACCTTCTTGAGCCACCATGGCTGTCCACTCTCCTCATCCACCAATACAATGATAAATGATTTTCTTTGTTTCTTAGCCCTATAAAGGAGCTATCATGATTGCACCTCTCTGTGAGCTATTCCTAACAAGCATCTCATCCTAAATAATGAAGCAATATTATAGGCTATTCCTAGTGAGCAACTGATCTTAAGAAATAACGCTCTCACATTATGAAACCTTACCATGGAAAAGTCAAAAACCTTTATGCGCCTGGAAACTCCAGCAGTAGCAAACAATTCATCATCACGATCAAACTCTATACTGTAATAAAATGAACCCATAGGTCTTAGCGTAGTTACCAAAGGAGAGTAATTTGCAAGTCATAAAAAGCAAAAAACTCCACCATGAATAGAAAGGACAATAGCACTTTGGTTTATGATGCAGAGTGATGCAGGAATAAACACTTCTTATTGGCACGTCAAATTGGAGAAGTGAAAAATTATAACATAATTACAATGGCAAGTATTACAAAAATAAATATATCATGTCTTCATAGTTTACTGTTACTTCTTCTCTACATGATATTTAGCATAATGCAGGCCTTTTCTGCTCTCCTGCGTCTCAAGACATTGAATTCCTATGGCCATGGAACTATGCACAATAGACATAATTTCAATTAGCATTCATATTCTTCATAAAATTAACCTCGGTATCAGCTATCTCGTAGAAAATACATGCTCCCATAAATCCAACATATCATTTGCATGATTCCTGAGTTAATAATTTCACTAAATTTAGATGCTTATAAATTTCAGATAAAGAGGGAAATTACCTTGAAACAATATTCGCGGAGTGAAATAGATCATCATGCCTGAGTTCAGCAATAACCCGCAATCGGCTGTTGAAGAAACACATATTGCATATGTAAGTGTAGCCACAACGAGAGTAAAACAGAGAAGCAAAAAAGCTAGATAAAAATACTTGAAGACAGGGAAGCTTAACCTCTATACCTGTAACGTGTAAATGTAGTCAGTACAGATTGAAATTGAGCAAGACCAGCATTGTATCCCTCTCTGTGTATGACACCTTTATTGCTTTCATCCTGGATGTGTGGTTGATTTGGCAATTGACGTCGTTTTTGCAAATAACACTCTTGCAAATCATTGAACTGAAAAATATTCGCAAAAGAACTAAGTCTACATCCTGTAAGAAGTTCAATTGAATTTTTTCATAACAGAATTATGTGCTTAGTTCAATGCTTAATGGGGCAAAGACCGCATAATTTCTTTTGGTTAAATAAAGACCTCATAATTTTGCTCAATGATGTATGAATTAGTCACTGCCAGCAATACTTTCAAAATATGGGGCCAAACAAAAAAAAAGAAAAGAAAAGAAGCTATACTTTCAAAACATACTGAACAAATACTATCAAAGACTCAATTTAGAATGTTATTTATCAACGTGAGTCACAATTTACCTATAAGATCCTTAAAAAATTACTCACCTGTGCATGCACCCGCTTTTTCCTTACAACGGCTAGACTTGATTGATTCGTGTGCTGTGAGTCTGACCCACTAAAAGCATCCTTTCTCTGAAGTCCATGAGAGCTTACTTGAGCCTTCCCCTCCACTTTCTTGCTCTGCAAACTCCCAGATGACAAATTGCCCCATACATTCATAGGGTTGGAGATAAAACCACAGGAATTGTTTTCTGTTTGTGAAGGCCACGGTTTTCTTGCAGTCTGATCATCTCCAAGCATCCGTAGTTTGATGGAGTACCTGTCCCTCGCTCGATATAACTCTATTCTGTGCCTCTCCACAGCGTTAATGTCCTCTTTAATATACTGGAGATCAGTTTGTATCTGCAGCAAGGAAATATGCATTGATAACATTGCCGTGTGAGAATGCAGTGATTTCAAAATTTTTGCAACCAGTTACTAAAACAAGTCATTTTAACAGATTATCAAAAGACATGGTAGAGGAACAAGTTATGTCTCTTTGACAAAACCAATTAAATGAGCGAAACTTCTCCTTCATATCTTAAAGAAGGGAGGTGTGGTTGTGATTTGCAGGCAGAATCATGCCTCCTTGATGTATCTAACCTAATGATTAAGTGAACAACTTCATTTGACAAAATCCAAAGTAAAATGGGAGAAACCTCTCCTTCATATTTTAAAGAAGGGAAGAGTGGTTGTGGCATTCAGGAACCAAATAACCAACACAAAGTTGCAGCATCATACCTCATTAAGCTCTTCAACCTTTTGCTTCCTCAAGCAGTGTAAGAAGTCCAACAGAATTTGCATATTCCTCTCGGCTTCTTCTTGCTCCATTTTTCTCTTTTTTTCCGTGAGAAGCACGAAGAGGGCATCTAGCTCCTTAATAGACACTTCACAACCCTACAAATTGTCTCAAACTTAGGTTTCTTTTCTTGATAAGAATCGTGGATTAGCTTGGCTGTGTAGTTCACAGAACTAATCATACCTCACAGATTTAATTAAATTCCAAAACCCATTTAAGAACTGTATATGCAAAGAAAACACAAGACAATTTTTGAAGACTGAAGAATGAATCTGAAAATGGATGAAAATCCACATCTCTGTCTCCAACCACTTATAGTTTACTTTGTTAGCAGCAAAATGCAGAAAAAAGCGCCAAAAAAAAAAAAGTTTATATGAAAAAAAGTACAATTTTCTGTTCAACAGTAAAATCCAAGGTGCCTGATTGGTGACAATACTCACACACTACCACAGTAAACTAACTGCTCATTGCTAACTCTGATCCCAGATATCAGCTAATCACAATCCTTAAGCCACTCTGACATTTTGCCTCTCCTCTTCACCTGTGCAAATGACAACCAAGGGGCGTCCCAATCCCTCCTCCAGCTTGCCCCCACCCCTAACCAAACAATTAGAAATTCTCATATAAGAGCAACTACTGATTTCACTTTTTTTTTTTTTTCAGTATCACCCCCACCTTTTTCTCCTTAAAATTACAATTTGCACGAGTAAATTCCTGTAGCTACAGTATCCTCTATGTTAACAGCAACATATGTATAGTAAATTAATGGATTCCATTAAACTGTTCTATTCCCGTGCACCCTCACTGTCATCATATCAGCTGCCGGTCACTCAAACAACCCCAAACAAAAGAATTATGAAAATTAACAACTACTAAAGAAAATTGGACGGTACCATTTGCATTGCGGCACGAAAATGCTCAACTGGGGACGCAGTTTTTGATATCTGCCGAGCCGAAGTCTTCTTCAATAACTAAAGAAACGGTACAAATCCACAAGTCACAATACAACACAACAGTCTGGAAAGAGAAAAAAACGACAACAATCATAAAGAAGCAAAATCCATCACACGAAATCATAATTGTTAAACCCTAATTCCACCTCAAGAACTGAAAATTCACCTTATCTAGCATAAAATTAGGAAAGATCTGATTCGGATTAAGGAAACCGCCGCAACAAGGACAATCATTTTTATTGCGGAGGTGAGTGATGACACACATGTAACAGAAACTGTGACCGCAAGCTGTGAGGAACGCGTCTTTGATGATTTGCATGCAGATAGGGCAGAGGAAGTCCTTATCGAGCTCGGCGGTGGTAGTGGCGGCAGCATCGGCGGGAGAAGTCGAAGCAGAGGGTTCCGGTGGAAGAGGAACCACTGTCGTGGAGGAAGAGACAGGCAGATCGGGTTTCACCGCCGGGACCAGAGCCCCGGTAGAGACCTCTTCCATGTGAGAGAGAGAGAGAGAGAGAGAGAGTGAGAGAGACGGAGTAACTGATTTTGTGTGTTCGAGAGGGAGAGGAGGAGGAGGAGAATGAGGGAAGGATGAGGAGAGAGAGGAGAGAGAGCTTGGGTGGGGCTGGCGAGTGAAGTATAAGGGTGAAAACAGTCCACGCAGGATGTCAGATAAATCTTTCTAAGAACGCCAATTTGGTTTCTGATTGGACCTTGTTGTTGCTTATATGCAGAAGATGGGGTGACCGATACATCAGTGCCCGAATTTTAAAATTTGGGCAGTTTAATGCTACAATTTAGTACCTAAAAATTGAAATTGTGTTTATATCAATGCCTCCCGTTAACAGACACCTTTATTTCACTAAATATAAATAGAATCTCAATTCATTAATAATTGGATAAATCCGTAATTGTTATTATATTATTTATTTAACTTAAAATAACATATAAGAATAGCCATGGAATAAATCTAAATTACTATTTCGTTCTCATCTTCCAACCACAAAAAACCGTCACACGTACAACAAACCCTAACGCAAATGTAATCACAACAATAATCACAAATAGATCTCAAATCAAGACTATAACTACTCAAACAACTACTATAACACTTCTTTTTCTTTTGGTCATTCCCTAATTGTAAATGTAATTGCACATCTCTAATCGCGATTTTTTATCATAGACTTGTTGATCTCCTTCATCATTGTCCACCTTCTATTTTTTTTTTTTTTGTCACTCTCTCTCGATCACTCTTCCTCTTCGTCACCCCATCTCTTCGACTTCTTCTCTCTTCGTTACCCCATCTTTGACTTCTTCTCTTTTCATCATTCTCCCTCTTTGACCTCTTCGTCATTAGTAAGTGGTCTTGTCTACTTCAGTGGTGGTGGTGAGCTAGTGTAGTCATCGATGGGTAGTGGTAATGGTGGTGATTTGGTCTGTAAGGAGAAGAGGGACAAGGATGTCATTAATGCATTGAATTGCAATTCTTTTCTCTAGACAGGGAATGGCTATTACTTGTTCTCACTAAATTGCGATTCCTACGAATCAAAATTTAATAAAATAAAAGGTGTAATTTGGCTTTGTTAAGGAATAAAGAGGGAATAAAATTGTCATTACCCCTAAATGAACATAGTGTAAGACCCATCCGACTTGGCAAATGGAATGGTACTATCCAATTTTCACCACATCCATGTTTTCACGTACTTTGTCCCAAGTTATCGAAGAGAGGGTTTTTTTTTCCCCTTGTTGGTTCTTTTTTTTTTTAAATGAAGAGAAAAAGAAGAAAAACAATTGACTAGATCATTAATACAAGTAATGTCAAAATAACAAATCTTTCCTCCATATAACTCTGGCAAAGTAGAATTCAAAAATTTTCATAAAAGATTTCTACATATTTTACTTTTATTATTATTATGAGAATCAATCCTACTGCTTCTGATCCTAGAGTTCTCACACTTGAAAAATTCAAAACTGATTTACTAAAGAATCAATTTGAAACAATTAGTTCATCTTTTTTACGCATAGGCATTGTTTAGTTCATCTTTTTGTGTCTTATTAGTGCTTACTTAAATGTTGCATTTGATAAGAATAAGACATAAAAAAGATGGAATAATAATTCCATATACATTTTTCCTCTAAAATTAAAAACCTAACAAATCCATATAAAATTGAATCTATTTACTCTTTATTTTATATATATATACAAAAATATCGATTAAAATAACTATTTCTAAAGTATAAAATATATTTTTTAAAACTTTTCTCTTAAAAGTATATGAATTTTCATTTCTCAACTCTGGTACTCCAATCATCACTTTCCAGAAACAGATAAGATAGTTTTCTAAACACTATTTTTTAAATAGATAAAATCAACTATAAAAATAGATACAAAAAAAATACAAAAAAAAAAATTATAAACTGGGTCACAAATTAGTTAAAAAGTGTTAATACAAAGTAAAGTTGTAAATGACTTGGACAAAGTTCGATTGAGTTTTTAAAGGCTCAAATTTGCTTGTATAAAAATTATTAAGCTCAAATCGAGCCAAGATTTTGTAAAATTAAAACCTATAAGTTCAAACTCGAACTAGTTAAGAAATCTAAAGCCCATACCTATCTCATTTCAATAAATAAGCCTGACCACAAGTTCGTTTAGATGAATAAGCTTAAACGAACACGATCTCAAGCTCGAGTTTGAATTAAAAATCAAAATTAATTCAATTTTTTTCAAAATATATCTTTTTTATAATTTCAATTATATTATTCTTATTCTTTTGTTGTATTGTTTAATATAATATGGTTTCTAATATTATGTATTAGTTCATGAGTCTAAACATGGGTTCAATCTTGATTCAATTAAATAAATGAGCTTTATTTTTAGTTTAAACTTAGCTTGTTTATGAATCGAGCTAAAGTCGAGCTAATTTGAATTGTGCTTAAAGCAAGTAAGGCTCAAATAGTTCGAGAGCAGCTCACCTTATTTATAGACCAAATATTAAGCATTTTTCAACTTAAAAAAAAAACTCGAGAAAATGGATCGTAAGACAATATAGGTTTCTTATTTATAAAACTACGTGCATTAGTAAGGAACACATTTTGTGTCCTAAGTCTCACATCAATATCTTTAAAAACTCTCTTTTCTAAATAACTCCTTATTTTATCCTTAGTTCCTTCATGAAAGTTTCTTAATATTTTTATAAAAGTTTTTAAAATTCCCATTGTTATATTTTCAACCAATAAAAACTCAAAGAAATAAAAAAAAAAAACAAAAAAAATTTAAAGGATGACAATTCCTCTGATAAGGGATGTCCCTTGCCAAGGAACACTACATCCTTAATGCCTATGGGTTCCTCATCCATGGAGATGTGAGCTAAGAGACGACTATTACATATTGATGAGTCTCTGAGGTCGAACACACGGAAGAGCACCATAACGAAGAGAACCAAAAGAAAACTAAATATAACTAGCAAAGCCTAAGCAGCTATTAACTAAATATAACACACCAGTCAATCCTACTCAACTTATAATTCACTAGATATGACTTACCAATTTGAACTATAGGGTCACTTGATACTACTCCTAACTAAAAGGAACAGATAAGAGTTGAATAAGTAATGAAAACATTGAGGTTGCTCACAAAAGGAAACTTGTACTAATTCTGATAATGAGAGTAATTACTGTATACAAAATGAATGGGGTTTATATACTAGCCCTATTAAGGTTACAAGCATGTATAAAAGGATAAAAGGGTAATTTACAATTAGAATACATGAAATGTACTAAAAAGGGTAAAAGAGACAAAAAATATTTAATACAAAAAAGTAAAAAATCCTTCTAGAATGTTATGTCAGAAGACACATATCACATGGTGGCGGTGCTTTGAAATATAGTAAAATTTGAACAAAAAGAAGAAAAGAGAGTCTATAATCAAAGTTAACTTGATTTAGATCAAGCCAAAGCTTAGTTAATCAGTTGCTAAAGAGTATTTGGCTTGGACTAGGATCGGGTGTCAGTGATCATCTCGGGAAAGCAGCTTGAACAATTGTTTAAGGCTGTTATGCTTAGATGTTGTTTGTATCTGGCACAATTGCTCAATAAGTCGACCTATATGCTCAACAGGTCGACACGCCTACTCAGTAGCTTTAGGAACTATGCCAACGCACTTAAGATCTTGATATTCAAGTCGACAATAGAGTGAAACATGAAGGCCGGGATAAGAATTCTTGTCTTAGATGGGGTTTTAAGCTAATATTCTCTACGTGAGTCCTTAGAGTTCTCTAGCTCAGCTGCAAGTACCCGATCCGAGAAGTTGATTCCTATCATTTGCTTGGAAGTGTAAAAGATTTGACCTCAAATCTAAAGTAGTCTCCTGTTCTTACTCTTCCTAAGCTCCTGCAAGGTCTTCTTCTTCTAGTTGATGGGGAATAAAGTTGGATACATTGAAGGTGGAAGAAATACCATAGTTCTTGGGCAATTCAATCTAGTAGGCGTTGCAATTGATCTTCTTCAAAACCTTGAACAAGCCATCAACTCGTAAAGATAGCTTGCTTTGTCTCATGTATGGAAGTTGCTATCTATTGAGTTGAATTCATACCAAGTCTTCTAGACTGAAAGAAATAGCTCATTAGCTTCGGCTACCAATCTCTTATTATCTATAGTTGAACTTAGCAATCTTTCTTGTCATAGACTAATGTAGCTCTTGCAATCCTTACGCTCAATTAACTTTAAATTGACTATCTTTGGCAATTGCGAAGGTACCAATCAGATCTAGGTAAATAGTAGGATTGAGACCATAAACAACTTTGAATAAGGTCTTCCTAGTGGTGTTGTGGATGGTTCGATTGTGTGTGAACTTCACAATAGGTAGACACAAATCCTAATCCTCTAGGTTCTTTCTTCCGATAGCTCTAAGTAAGTTGTCTAGCATTCTATTCACCACTTCGGTTTGGTTATCAGTTTGAGGGTAACTACCGAAGTTGAATACAAGTTTGGTTCTAAGTCTTCTCCAAAGAGTCTTCTAAAAACAGCTTAAGAATTTGGTATTGCGATATGAACAATAGTTTTTGGTACTCTATGTAGTCGGACAACTTTTTACAAAAATAAATCAGCAATATATAAAGCATAGTTAGTTTAATGGCACGGAATGAAGTGTGTCATTTTGCTAAAGCAATCCACTATAACAAGGATCGAATCTTTTCCCCTGGATGTCCGGAGTAACTTTAGGATGAAGTCCATGCTAAGGTCAGCCTAAAGTAATGTCCCAAGGTAAGGTTGGTATTAGCAAGGGCATATACTTTTTGTGGGGTTCTCCTTTTCCCTTATCTCTCTTACACATCTCGCAATTTCTAACTACCTTATGAATGTCTTTGGCCAAACCAAGCCAATAAAAATTTTCCTTCAATAGATTAGTTGTTTTAGTCTCTCTAAAATGACCAAATAATTCACCACTATGAGCTTTCCTCACCAACATCTCACGTATGGAACAACTAGGTATGCATAACCTTCTTTCTTTGAATAGAAAACCATCTCAAATATAGTAGCCTCCAACAAAAACTTCGTCTCTACACTGTTCTACAATAGGACCGAAATGAGGATAATGGGCATACTATTCGGTGATAAGTGAAAATTACAGCAATTTAGTTTATAATGTGGTCAGTAAAGTTTGCCGATTGATAGAGCATTGGCGACTACATTGGCACTTCATTTCTTATGTCAAATTACATATGAAAACCCCTCTATAAAGTCTAGCCAATTGGCTTACCTTTTTAAAAGTTTTCTCTAACTCCCAAGATATTTCAACGACTCATAGTCAGTATAAATAACAAACTCTCGTAGCAATAAGTAATGTTGCCAGATAGTAAAAGCTCGAAAAAGAACGTATAACTCTTTCTTGTACACAAAATAGTTCAACGCAGCACCACTAGGCTTCTTACTGTGCTAGGCAATCGGTCGTCATTCTTGCATCAAAACGATACCAATTCTAATGCCTGATGCATTGCATTCCAACTCAAAGGCTTTGTCAAAATCAATTAGAACCAGGACAGGGGTAGAGGTAAACTTCTCTTCGATCTCTCTAAAGCTTTACTTAGTTTGGTCATTCCATCTGAGCCCATTACTCTTCTTGGTCAACTCGATCAAGGGGGTTACAATGATACTAAAGTTCTTAATAAATCGCCTGTACAAAGAAATAAGGCTATGAAAACTTCATGCTTTAGTAACATTATTTGGTGTTAACTACTCCAAAAGAACTTATATCTTCTCCTCATCAACTTAGATTCCTTCTCCTCATCAACTTAGATTCCTTCTCCTAATATGATATACCTAAGAAAAACCATTTCACCCTAACAAAATGTACACTTCTTGAGGTTCGCAAATAACCTTCCAGCTTATAAAATATCAAAAACAACTCAAAGATGTTGAATATAGTTGTTCAGGTTGATACTGTATACTAATATGTCATCAAAGTATATGAACACATATCGTCTAATCAGAGAGCATCACATGGTTCATAAGCCTCATAAATGTGCTGGCGCATTTGTAAGTCTGAATGGTATAACCAGTCATTCGTAAAGACCATGTCTCATTTTGACAGTAGTCTTCCATTCATCGCCTAGTCTCATGCAAATTTGGTGATAGCCACTTTACAAATAATCTTCAAAAATATCTTAGCACCATAAAGTTCATCTAACGTGTCATCGAGCCTCGATATCAAATATCTATACTTGATAGTAATTTAGTTTATTACTCAACCTTCGATGTACATATGCTATGAATCATCCTTCTTTGGGGCAAACAGAGCTAGCATAACATAATGACTCATGCTCTTTCTCACGTATCCTCTCTCAATGAGCTTATCTACTTATCATTTCAACTTTGCAATCTACTCGGGATTCATTCTATAAGCAAGTCGATTTGGCAGGGTGGTGCCTGATTGTAAATCAATATAATGCTCTATACCGTAGATTGGGGATAGTCCATTGGGCAACTTTTCAGGAAATAGATCTGCAAACTCATCTATTAACCTTCAAATCTCATTAGGCGCTTCTTTAAGGTCTCTCATCTCTAATAATCTTCTAATCAATAGTATATATAAGCTCTTCGGCCTTCTCAATAGCTTTGAGTTCTCTTCAGCTCACCACTAAGGTCTTCTTCTTACTAGCTTGAGCGAGCTAATTATGAGTCATTCACTTGGGTTAATGTCCTCGTCACTGAAAAAGGCATATATATTCTTATATCTATCGTGAATAAGTAAGGACTTTCAAACAATAGATGTAAAGCTCCCATAGGGGCGAAATCACACACTACTTTGTCCTTATATACATTCCCAACACTGAACAGTATAGTTACTTGCTCTATGATGTATAAAGCACCCTTATTATTATTATTATTATCAATTTTAACTTAATATTTTCTATTTATTACATTTCTAATTTCACATATTATCAATTTATACTTTTTCACTACATAATATATATAATAATCACATCTAACACTCTAAATATTACAAATATCACACTATATGAGAAATTAATATCCTAAAATACCTAATTACATACTAAGTTAGTAATTATACATTTAATCACTGATTTAGCCTAAAATGACTAATTATATATATGATTTAAAGGTGTAAAAATTAGCTAAAAAATTCTAAAATTCATTTATGAAAAATCTCTTTATACCATTATTTTACATCCTTCAAATAGCTTATACAAATTTAAATCAAAATAAGTTTGGGTTTGTGAAATTTCTTTAGCAACGTATATTTCCAAATATAAATTCATCAAACCAATATTTTTTTCTTAAATCGACATATATAAAAACCTCATAATACCAAATTTCATAATTTTATAAACACATTTAATATTTTTATAAAATTAAACAAAATTTGATTAGAGATCGGACTTACCTATTCGATCGGCTTCCGGCTGCTAGTGATGACTCCAAGTATATTGGCAACAAAGGGCAATGGGGGTAATGTGTAGTAGTGGTGACTGTTCTTTTCCAAGTGGCCGATGGTCATAGGATCTCTCTCTAATTCCTAATTACACACTAATTTTGCTATTTTTTTTTTGTAAAAATCCCTATCTCTCTTTTTCTATTTTCTCTCCATTTTTATTAGACTCCTAATAGATAAAAATGAGTTCTAGATGGGGATTATTGCTTATATAGAGTTACTTGACATTTTTCTTTAAATTTTTTGTTGATATTTAGCCCTTAACTCTTCTTTTTTTTGTGCTTTCTAGTTGATCTAATTTGATTGATTGATTGTTTCTTCTTAATCCCTAACTTGCCACGACCTTAGTTTGGATAATTCCTTACTTTTCTTGATTTTTGTTTGATTTTTTTGTAATTTTCTTTCATTATTTAGTATTTATTTAGTATATTTCCAACATTTTAAGTAATTTTTGGTATTTTTAGCTACATGTAAATATATATGGAGTACAAGTAAGTACTCCTAAATATTATTTATGTTATTTTATGATTTTAAGTATATGTATAATTTTTCTCTATCGATTTATTAGTTATCGGAACTTGTTTTACGCATTTTTAATAAATGATAAGTAATATACTTATAATTCAACATTATGATATATAATTATTTTATTAATTATTTTCCTAAATTCAAACTTACCGGGTCATTTTTACTAATGCTCCTAGCTTCATCGTACAATTTAGGCTCGATCAGATAACTTTATCCAATCGCCCTAAATTTTACGTATTGATTCTAAACTTCTAGTTATAGGGCTTGCACATAGCATGTCGGTTCAGATACTCAGCAGCTATGTATCCAAAGTCCAAACATTTAAAGTACTTCATCTCTCTGGTCTTATGTCCTAAAGTCTATCCTCTTCATATGTCTTCGGGGTCAACCTTGTTAAGTTTTCTCTTAATATATTTTGATAATAACAAAAAGATGTAAATGAACTTAACAAGCTTTTTGAGTATGCAAAATATTCTAAAGAAAAGAAGCATTAAGAGGAAAATAAGTTTGAGTTTGTACTTATCAAAATGTGTGCCAGAAACTATATTAGTAAAAGATCAAAACAATACTGTTTGTGTTCAATATTATGAATATATGCTATTTCTAAGTCATTTTTTGATTAACTTAAATGAATTAAGTTGAACAAATTTGCTAGAAGGCCTAGCTCTACCTTATTAGATATACTTGGAAATTATAATAAATTTCGTTCCACTAAGATGGTTAATGTCCATAGGGATTTAAGTTGGATTATTTTTAGAATGCTTAAGAATCAAAACTGTAAATTGAATGATTAACGTTTGAGCAATATATTTAGGAAGAAGATTTTCTGACAGTCTTGGTAAGATTAATCAAGGTTTAAATTTAATAAGGTTATTAACCAAAAAAGGATTTTGATATATCAAGATTCAAGAAAATTTTGTAGATCATTATACAAGGACTTATTAGACAAAGTTGTGTTCAAAAATTTGAATACAGTTTTTAGCAGTTTCTTGAGATAAGGTTACAGTTTTAGATAAATCCAACCTGATATTTTATGAGGTTTTTGTGATGAAAAAGGGAGAAAAACTTACTCATGGTAGATATGCTAAACCTTTTTTTTTTTTTAAGAACAGATTATAGGAAGATTTGCTCATATCTTTTTGTACTTATCCTTAATGTTTGAAATGTATTTTTCAATCTGTACAAAATCAATAGAGGATTGGAACAAATCAACTCGTGCAGCAACTGTTAAATGACTCAAGCTTGGCAAAGAAACAAATCAAGATCAGCTTGGTTCAAGTTTTCAAAATTTCAAATTATTAGTTCCTATTTTCATGAGATTTTTTCCAACAACAAAATTAATTATGTTTAAATTGAATTTGCTTGGAGAAATATGATATGCTGAAAAGGTGTTTAAAAAAAAAATGGAGCACAATACCAGCAAGTATACTAGATCTATCAAGTAGTATAATGTTGAAAACAAGAGTCGATCCCACGAAGACTTAAGTAGAGTACTAAACCTATGCTATCTTTAGTTAATATCTAGGTAAATCAAGAATGGGTTTTTTCTTCTTCTTTTTTTTGTATACTAAAATTAAAACTAACTTAATTCAATTACAATGAGATAAAAAAAATGATTTGAAAAACTTATCAATGAAAAAGTGATGGGAAATCAAGATTCCACCCTAGAGATACTAATCAAGTTGCCATTGAGTTATATAGAATAATATATGTATAGTTATTTCATTGAGATTATAATTCCTTAAATTAAGGATTCGACCTCTAATCTAATTAGTCCGCTTCCGCTTTCTAATCAATAGTGGATTCTAGAGCATTATCATACATCTTCCAATGATATGGTAATCTAATATCTTTAACCTAATTATCCTAATTCCTTAGTGATTAATTAGTTTAAGATATTGCATTAATCTCCCAATAATCTCTGATTAAATAATTAGACACTGTTTCTGCAATTATCTGAATTCTTTAATCAATAACTCCTAATGAGTTTACAAACACTCCCATGTCTATAACCTCTAACAATCATAACTTAGACAAGTCATAATTGAAATAGAAAGAGCTGCAATTTGAAATAAGCTGTATTTATATTACTCCTATAACATAATTACCACAATCATTTTAGCACTCTAGGGTTTATCTCATTCCCATCTAATAAATTAGTTAGCCATGGAATTCATAGCATCAATATAATTATGTATGAAGGAATTCATGATTCAATGTAATTATAATTGCAACACAATTCTCTATGATAACAAGAAATGCAAATGATCTCACCGATTCCTTATATAGATGAAACTATTGGTTTGTGCGCACTTTTCTGAAGAAATTCCAATAGCTAAACTCTCAATTAAAATCCAAGCAAACGTTTTTCAATCTTCCGTAAATCTTACGGTGTAATCTCTCCAATTATATTAAACCCTCACTTTTTAATATCGAAAAAAAAAACCAAACAACTAAAGGAAAAAAGTATCTATCCTCTGAACCCCTTTACCCTTCTCTCTCCTCTCCTCTCTATATATGTCCCCACAAAAAAATAAAATACAATAAAAAATTTTTCTTTTCGTGCACACCAGGTGGACCACGGTTGTATGTAAAGCCGTGGTTGTCACCATCAACACGGTCGTGGTTCAAGGCCATAAACTCCACTGATCGTCTCATTTCCACTGCTATTCATCTACTGTTTTAGCCACAGTCGTGGATCCTCCCTTGCTTGCGGAAAGTTTTCATTACTCTGTGTTTTCATGCTCTAAATGCACTCTTTCCAGCTCCTTTTCTCCCTTTTTTATTGAATTGAACCTAAGGCAAATATATTAAATAGTTAAGTGTCAATTCTTTCAATTAAGCACAAAAATTTTTAAGATATCGTTGAATTGCCACTAATAAAAGCAGGGATTAAATTAGCTTTATCAAAATATCACAAAATGGCCATTTTCTAGCTATTATAGTGAAGGTTGATCCATGATAAATAGAAGCTACACAAGAATAACAGATAGAGGAAAAAATTAGAACTGAAATTCAAAATCTCTCTTGTAAACACTAAGGAATATTGTTAGAAACTAAGCGAAATCAGTTTTATTATTTCATTGTTATTACTTTTATACGAAAGTTGTAAAGAGATATTTGTTTGTATTATTTTACTTTCCCTGTAAAAGTTATTGACATTATATTTTTTAGTGCAAAAGGATTAGGGAGTTCTTTAAGTCTTATGTATAGCTTAGGAAGAAGCTAGTAAGATAGGACAAAGAAGTGATTGGATATCTTTATAATCTCTCATTGATCTTTGTTTATTAAAAAAATTGGACTAGTAGAACGATATTGGTGAGGAGGACTGTATCCCTAACGGTGGAGCTAGAAGAGAGCAGTAAGCAAAGGGTTGAAGCTCTATAAAACGATTGCTTAATCTTCTTTCTCCCTACTTTATTTTCTTTCTAATCTTTACTATTTGTATTGCTATTATTCGTACCTTAAGTTAAACAATCAATTCACAACTACTATCATGCCATTTAAGCTATTAAGAGGGATTTTTTTTAAATCTAAAAAGTTTTAGTTTATGTAAAAGATATCAATTTACCCCCCTTTTGATATCTTACTAGGACCTACAAGTCTCAATTTAATTCGGCTGGCTTGCTCGGCCCTGCTATCTTACTCAACTATCATTAGGTAGGTCATTTCTCAAGAGGTTCTCCTTGGCTCGACATGAATAGGTTAGTGTGGAACATGGTCTCGAGAAAATGTAGACTTAGGTCGGCTTGGAGCATTTCTCTTTTGTTTTTCGACTCTTTATGCCACTTTAATTGCCTTTTCCAGAGTACAAAGCCTCCATATTTTTACAATATTACGAATCTCATATTTAAGTCTAGAAACGAACCTCGACACTATATAAGCTTGGGGTTCATCTATGTCGACTCGAATTATAAGCATCTAGAATTCTTTAAAATAACCATCAACAAAGCGGCCTCTTTAGCAAAGTTCCTACAGTTTGGAAATGTATCCTGCAAGTAGGTGTCGGGCATAAATCTACCCCTCAACAATCTCTTCATCTCATCCTAAGTTCTTACTCCTCATCTTCTATCCCTTCCTTCAGCTACATTTAGAATCTTCTACTGCATAGTAGCATATTTAGAGAACTCAAGCGTCGTAATTCACACTTTAATAGCATCTATATGACCATAACAATTGAACACTTTCTCCACCTTCTCTTCCCACTTCAAATATTTATTTACATCTCCACTTTCATGGAAGAGTAGGATTTAGACCTTAACATTATCAAGTCCTTGAGGAGCTCAGCGTCCACGTTCTTATGCTTAGTAATAATCAGCTTCTTCCTCTCCATGCTCGTTGGCATCTATCTCCTCATCATCTTCCTTAATCTCCTTCAACTCCAGCCTTCGTCTAACAACTTGGTCCGTTACTCCTCTAGCTTAAGGGGGTCGAACTGGGCGATTGGCTCAGCCACCTTGGCCATAGCATCTCTCTAGAACACATTCAGGTGAGTTATGGTGTGGCACACCTTAGGATTGTTGTCTATTAACTTACATTGTGATGACTAGACTCACAATAAGATTAGTAAGTCTATCAAGTTTATCATCAATTAACCTTGGAGTACTACTACCATTATTACGGGTGAGCGCGATTCAGTTTGATATGGCTCGCCACTCCTATCTACTCTCGAAGCAAACTGAGTCTAAAATTAAATGGTTCGATTCGTGGTTAAACTGTTTTTTTGGACCTTCACTTAAAGTTGGAGTTTTGTATGCTTAGAATTTCATTAGTTTTAACCTATATTTATCACCTTTTCTGGGCCATCACTTCTATTAGTCTTATTCTTCAATGTTCTTGGGATATATCTCCTGTCAATGTTGTTATTCCTGTTTAACTTATTAACACTTATCACATCTCATTATAGTTTTAATTGTACTTTATTAGTACTTCAATGATTATGCTTGTTTAAAACCTAAATTTCGTCGTTTTACTTCTAAGTCTTAAGAAAAAAAAGGGGATATTATATATATGGGATAATTGCAACAAACAAATGCACATTTCACTTTAAAATGCAAATAGAGAATGTATATTTGCTGAATATCTATTATAATTTTTATTCTTCATTTGAACTCGAATACAAACATACTATACATGTAACATTTACTTTCACTTTACATTACTTAAAACGTAGATCTTGTCTCCACAACCATAATTACTTAAGCACAACTTGTTTAATTTGTATACTTAAACATATGCCTACATCGGGAAAAAAAAAGCGCATATGTATACTTCTTAAACATATGCAAACGTACTTAAACATTAACATTAAGCAAGTGACAACTTGCTCATAATTCACATAAATACCTACATAACTACTTAAAAGAAAAGGTACGACTCAAACAAGTACTCCAAATATCCAACAAATGATCACACCAATAAAAGGTCCAGTGAATGAACAATCTAGCAAATTAGCACTAAAATAAATAACTAAGAATTAGTTTTATAAAAAAATAAAGTTATAGCAAATTGACACTCTAACAAACAAATAAGTTAGGTTTTTGGAAATCTTCAAACCTCATCTTCTAACTTGAACCTAAAGTAAGAAAAAACAAACAAATTAATTAATTAATTAACTTGAAATCTTAAACATCTAAAGCTTGAAAAACTCATAGAAATTACTTTACTTCAATCAACTGTAATATGTGTCATAGTAGATTCCACTATTTTGCCAACTTCAACATTTGAAGATATAATATAAGAAAAATATATATAGTACACGTAATCCATGATTACATAATAAACAAAATATTAATAGTTTAAAAAATGAAATGAAATTTTTTGTACCTAAGGTAAAAGCTTCCAATGCTTAAAGATCTTCGTCCATAGATAGTACCATACCAAGATTTTTCAACCAATCTTGTGCACAAATAAGGGCTTCCATCATATATAGAGTCAAAGAACTTTTAAAAAAATCAAGCACATGACCACCAATGTTAAAAGCACCCTCATAAGCCACTGTTGATAAAGGGATGACCAAAACATCTTTTTGCATCATGAAAAGAATAGGGAATCTAGACGAGGATCTTCTCCACTAATCCAACACCTCAAGATCCTTATTATCGAAATCCTCACAGTCTTCTCTAATATACCTTTCTAATTCATTTTTCTACATTGTTTTTTCTCCTTCCATCTCACGAGTGAAGACTCTTCTCCATGGTTTACGGTCTTCATTTTTGCCTTGTGTTTATGTTTCCTTCACACAACTTTGAGCAGTCTCCTCTTTATGCTCAAAACTAAACTCATACTCATGAAACAATGATAAACGTATAAGGTTGATTTTACCCATGAGCCGAGTTGCCTTTTTAGGATCATAGACATGTCTAACCATATAATCAATACAAAACAACTTTTGATAAGGATCAAGAATGGCGAAAACAAAAGACAGTATATCGATGTTGTTGATATTTCTCCAATACTTATCATGCCTTTTTTTCATCTTTTCAGCCATCATCCTTACAGAATAATCGCTATTTTGACATTGCTCGTTAACTTGGTGCTCAACACCCAATATCTCTTCAACGAATTGGTTATAAGTCGCATAAAGAGATCCAAAAATGCACAAAATAGCATCATAAAATGTTTTTAAGAATGGTAGTATGCCATGTACATATTCCCAATCCTCCCATGTAGGAACCCCCCTCATCTTATCCTTCTCAAGTTTTGGTTAAAACTTATCATCATTGATTTTCAATACTCCAAATGCCTTTTGAAATTTTAAAGCTGACTCTAACATCAGGTAAGTGGAGTTCCACCTAGTTTCTACGTCTAATGACAATAATGCCTTCTATCAATATTTTCTTCTTCCACACGACTCTTAAACTTAGCCAATCTTTGCGGAGAAGACCTAACATACCTAACTACTGAGCAGATTCTAAATATTGAATCATTTAACTCTTGCAAACCCTCCTTTACAATCAAACTTAAAATATGAGCACAACACCTCATATGCAAAAATTCTCCCTTCAATAGTAGTGTATCCTAAGATTGAAATTTTCTTTTTAAATATTAAATGCAAAAATCGTTGGAACTTACATTATCAACAGTCACTATCAAAACCTTAGTAATACCCTAACCCTTCAAACATGTTAAAACAGTATTGCCAATAGCCTCATTGGAGTGGCTAGCTATTTGACAAAAAATTATAATCTTTTTTTTTTTTGTAATTTCCAATCATTGTCAATGTAATGACATCTTAGACACAAATAACATAAATTCTGATTAGATGTACATGTGTTTGTAATCAAGCATACCTTACCTCCAAATGTGGAAAAAAATTTCTTCAACTATCACTTTTCCTCTTTAAATAACTATACACAATCACGAGTCAACGTCATACGAGATGGAACTGAAAATCTCGGTTGTAGTACATTGCCGTAAGTTATGAAAGCCTTATGCTCAACAAGTCTAAATGGAAGTTCAACAATTATAAATAACCTAACAAGTGCTTTCTTACATTGAATTTATATTCTATATTTACAGAAAGTTGCTTATTTTCTAAGATACAGATAAGAGTCTTTTACTTATGTTTACTCATAGGCAATTCCTTCTTATTAGTAAACTACTTGCATTTATTTAAATGAGTATGCAAGGCACTAGTTCCATTTAGCCCGATATATGTAAAAGTTTTATGGTAATAATAAATATGGCCCTTAAGGTCCATTCGCATCAGGTGGATCTAATGACATATGTTCCCAAACATTTGAACGTTATGTCTTATTCTGAGATGATGTAGACAGAAGAGATGTAGGAGAATTACCCGTAGAAGGTTGGTTTCCCTCATCATTAAGATTACACTTCTCTTCATCAACTTCATTCATATCAAGTTCTTGTATGTCGTCATCCACTAGTTAACTCATGTTTTGTCTTTCAAGTTGAGACATCTGAAATAAATAATGTGAAATAAATAAATAAATAACGTCTTCTAATATTGGAAAGTATTCCCCTGATATATCGTATGGGAAATTAGAATAGGTCTTTATAAGGTAAAACTAAAAAAAGTTTATGATTTCATTTCTTTAGTTGCTAAACAAGTAGAAACATCTTGATTACGAATACAATTTTATGGCATCTAAATTATGGTTTATTAAATAAAAAAGAAAGGCAAAATAAGAAAAAAAGATGCACATGATGCATAACAGATAATGCAAATTGAAACAACAATATCCACCCATGTACAAATTTTGAATGAAATATATCTCGCTTTACCCCAAAAAAAAGAGTCTACCTTAGCTTACTAGCCAAAAAAAAAAAAAAAAACATATTAGCATTATCACTGAATTTCATAGAAGAAAAAACCTTAAAAATTCATATGCAAACTACAATTAACATTAAAACCCTTCTTTTTATAATTAATACATCAGCAACTAACAAAATAAATGAAAAATTGAATAGTTCCTTCTTTTGTTTTTGAATAATAAGGATTGAACAAATTCCTTCTTTTGTAAAGTGTTCACCATGACCTAGCACCTACCATCCAAAGAACATTTGGATAAGGACTAAACTTAGAATTTTGGCACATGCACCACTTAATAAAATTCTTGTGCTAACTAAGTTCAATTTACTTTGTGCAAAAATTAATTAAAAATCATTATGCTGTATAGATAGCCATAATTGCTAGCTTTGGTAAGGGAACAATATCCTAAGATTTTTAATCATCCTATCTTTAATATTTTTCTCAACCTTGAATTTCTCAACTAAATCTGAGCTTCATCATAAATCTATTTAAAGACAATTGTCATGGGACTACACTTACAATACACTTAAAGCCTCAGTAGAACCAAACCCACTTATTATTAATGTTTAAGTTTTCTATTTGATAAGAATCAACCCCTTAGGCCGCTCATAAGAGTTGAGCTTGAGGACTTCAAGGGCTCGTACGGAAAATACTAACTCTAAGCCATTGCTGAAATAGAGACTCTTACCCTGACCTGACCTCTAGCTGAACTGTCTGTCAGATCCTCATGTGTGTCCAATATGCTCCTGCCCAACTATGAAGTCTTGACCCATAAGGTAACCTAAGAAAGGCTAGCCGAATCGAGCTCCCCAACCAACCATTGGTGGTTAACTCCAATTCAGTTGACTTCCTAACCCGATTGATTAGCTCCCAACCTGATCCAGATCAGGTCGACCACTGATTGTAACGTATTCCTACTTTCACCTACATTGTATCATATCTTTAATGTCCAGTCACCAAGCCACATGTGTTCTTTGACACAATGTTCTAGAATGATTCTTTCTTTTCTGTACTGAATATTTTTTGTCTCTTTTACCCCTTTTAGTATATGTAACCTAGTATACAATAACCTTTTGTCTTTTTACACATGTAAAGCAACCTTAGTGAACAGGTATATAAACTTCTACTTTTTTGTATACAAGAATCATTTACCCTTCAATATAGAATTATTCACCTTGAGCAACTTTAGTGTTTTCGTTATCATTCAACACTTATCTATTCCACTTAACGAAGAGTAGTGGTGAGTGATCTGTCAATTCAAACCGGTATGTCATATCTGGTGGATTGTTGCCCGAGTAGGATCAAATGGTCTATCATATCCATTCGATAGTTGTTGGACTTTGCTAGCTTTTCTTTGTTTCTTTCTAGTTCACTTCATTGTGGTGCATCTCTGTGTGTCCGATTCGGAGATGTATAATTGTTATATGGGATCTTCAGTTTCACATCATAGCTTATGAGAAATATAATCAAACTGCCACCCTCTATGCGCAATACATAGGCTATAATAGCACTTCATTCATATATTCAACCATAACAGGCCTTATATGACCACAGTTCATCCCATATTCAACAGCTATCTAAAATCCAAATGTTGCAATTCCAATTTTTGCCAGGACTACTCGAATAAGGATTATAGAATGTATTTCTTTGATAAAATTGTCAATCACCTTAATCTTATGGAGCTAAACAGACTTTAATCTGTAAGAAACATATCTCACTTAAATGTTACACAAAAATGACAGCTTTGCAATATTATTGTTAATGGTAAGTTTAATGCATCATAGTTTGATAAGTAATAAGAAAAAACAATTGCGAGAAGGTGAAAAGGACCAATGCTTTTGAAATGACTAGTTGAGGGCCTCAACAAAGCTTGAGAAACTAATGGATCAAACAAATAAATATGCATAGTTCTACAATTTAAGACATTTTACCAATTTAACTTGTTCATACTTATTGGCTCAAAGAGGAAGAAAACAAAATTGCTTGCCTTTATAACATTTACAACTTCTCTCATGGCAAAATTTGACAATTCATTTCTAAAAGCAAAGCATCACTACTACCAAACAAATTTGTTGGCGCACCTACAAGCTATAAATAACATAGAACTTCACATCCCACACATTGGTTCATAATTACATACAAGAAACGGGAATTCAAGAAAAGCGAAGACACATCACATATCAACCTTATACTCCGAACTCCAAACGTTACCCAAGAGATTAGTGTCCCCAACAGATTCATCATATAAGACACTCTCCTTAGCCAATAAACCCAAAAATAAACAGAAATCACAAAATCAACATCAAATGGTTCTATTCACAATCTTAATCAATAAATCCAAAACTCCAAAAATAAATTAAAAATCACCATCAAACAGATATGGAATGGCTATCTTGAATATGGAAGTTATAGAAAGCGGAAGTAAAAAGGCTATCTTAAATATCAAAAGGGAAGTATACAGCACAACAAGCAAAATCTAACACCACTTACTTAGATCAGAATTACCAACACTCCCTTTGACTTTGACAACTAATAGATAAGCCCGAAAAACTTGAAATACATATAAAAAAATTATGAAACATTTAAGAGTTAGTTTTTATCCAAATTAGAAGAGAAATGACGAGATGTACGAGAATAAATCTAAGAGTGAGAAGTAAAACCTAATAGTGTTCTTAGAGAATAGATTGGAATCACTTCACCTTGGTCCTTATGGAGTTGTGGTTGTGTTGTATGTTTTTTGTTTTGAAGAATAGAGAGAGGATAGGAAGACAAATGAGGCAACACGATGAGATGGGTTAGGGTTTAAGAAGACAAAAGTGTTTTTTACAGTTAAAAGTAAAAATTTAAAGTTGGTATTAGTAATAGTAAGTCATGGGCTTGTGGACTAAGGTTTTTTTTTTTAACTAAAATCAGTTTGGTTCAGTTCGCTACGCTGAATTGAATATCGAATCGATACATCAATACCAAACTAAACTGATAACTAAATTGCATGTAAAGAAACCGAATTTTCGGTTCTGTTTTGTTAACAATTCGTGATTTTTTTACTCAACCCTAACTATTAACTACGACTAGGTTGAGCGCCACTACTCTGGTCACTAATAATATCTTGAACACTTGAATCTGACATGATGTAACACTTACTTAGCAGAATAACAATAAGATGCACTACAAATGCTTCTAATCACTATCTAGAATCTTACTAACACAACAACTTCAACACCCAACAATTACTCAAACACAACAAAAATGACTTACTTTATTTTTTCAATGAAAAACGGAGTACCAATAGAAATTGCATTTACCAACACATGAACTTCCACTACACAACTCAAAACTTTAGAACTTACTTCAAATGAACGCACTGAAGCGGCTGCGAAAGAAACACAGTAGCTACTACCAGTAAGCATGAACCAAAACGTTATTGCAACTTCACACACTCCCTCTTAGAACCGTGCTCTGATACTAATAAAGCTGATGTATGTCTAAGGTCGGACATATAAAGTAGTACCACAGCAAAGAGAACCAAATGAAAATAAAGAAAACTAGCAAAGTCCAGGCATTTATTAGCTGGATGTAGTGCACTAATCGATCCTACTCAGCCTACAATCCGCCAGATATGAGTAACTGGTTTGACCTATAAGGTTACTCATCACTACTCTTTGCTAAAAGCAATAGATAAGAGTTGAAGGAATAATGAGAACGCTACGATTGCTTACAAAAAGAAACTTGTATTAGTTCTAATAATGAGAGTGATTGTTGCGTACAAAATGAATGGGGTTTATATACCAGCTACATTAGGGTTACAAGCACGTATGAAAAGACAAAAGGAAATTTACAATTGAAATACATGAAATATACTAAAAGGGGTAAAAGAGATAAAGAATATTTCGTATGAAAAAGTAAAGAATTGATCTGGAATGTTATGCTAGTGAAACGTTTCACATGGTGGCTAACGCTCTGAAATGTAGTAAAATTTAAACAAAATGAAGAAAAGAGAGTCCATAGTCAAAGTCAACCTGATTTAGATTACGTCGAAGCTTAGTCAATCAATCACTAGAGAGTATTCGGCTTGGACTAGGATCGTATGCTAGTGGTTGGCTCAGGAGATCAGCATGGATAATCATTTGAGGCCGGTACGCTCAGATGTTATCTATGTCATGGCACTGTTGCTCGACAGGTTAGCCTATATGCTTAGCAAGTTGGCACATCTGCTCGGTAGCTTCAAGAATTATGCTGGTGCAGGTAAGAGCTTGGTATTCAAGTCAACAGTAGAGTGAAACATGAAGGTTAAGATAGAAATTCTTATCTTGGATGGGGCTTCGAGCTAATATTCTCTACGTAAGTCCTTGGAGTCTTCTAGCTCAGTTGTGCATAACTGGTTGATGAAGTTGATTCTTATCACATATGGTCTAAAGGAAACCAAAAAGAGAAAAAATAGTTTTTTGGACAATATTACAATTGAGGCATGCAAAATTTTTTTGAATAAGCATTTATTTCTCCTAACATGCAAGACTGATGCTTCTTTAAAGGTCGTAAGGAGGTTTGCATATTATATAGATAAAATTAGTATGGTGGAGGACCTCCACCTTAACATTCATGCCCTATTGTTCAATGATAAAAGCATTTGTATGGTCTGGATACTTAGCAAACCTTAGTAACTAATTCTTGTAGTGGTTATGGATAAGGCCACTAATATGGTCATACTAAGAGTAAACAAGGTCAATTGTATCGAGGGTAGGTCCAAGCTTACCGAAAGATTAAAAATGAGGATGGAAATGCACATAACAAAAAAATAAAGAAGCAAAACTCACGATCAGCTGTAAGGATATGACGCACCAAGGAACTATCCAATACTTATGAATAAGCTCGATATAGCGTATGGGCTAACTTGATGAGGGTGCTCACTACCTAGCCTTACTTAAGGGCTATGATAAGCGTAAGACTAAGCAAGAAAATAATGCTCACAAAAGGGACAATGTATTATATTTGATATCAAATTTTTGTTGCGGCTACACTGTTCAAAGGTATTTATATCCGATATTCTAGGGCGACTTACCAAAAGTGAAAAAGCCAAAAATGGTATGTCCTAAAAGAAGCAAAATACAAGGAATGTAAAAGGGTATAAATGAAATATCATTAAAACAAATGATTGGTGCAATAGATTTCATCACGTAATCATTTGGATACATGGCTTGCAGATAGTAGCAGTACTTCTGGTAAAAACAAACAAAATCGTACGGTTGATCTAGTTGTTGTTGAGCTAAGATGTTGAGCAGATTCGAAGATTCTTCCAAGGTGATGTTAGCTCGAATGCACTTAAGGGTACTCGACATATGTATTGCTATACAAGTGGTCAACACAGGTATAGCAAAGTAAACAATAGAGTTAGCTAAGTTGTCAGTAGCGTATGAATCAGGCTAGCATACTATAACTCATAGAAAGGAAGTTGTTCGGCTTGGCATATGGAGTTGATCAACAACTAAGATTAGCTCGGCCTTTTTTGGGGTTGGCTGAGACTAGAGAATCCGCTTTGTCAGTCTTTTAAGGCTTCGAGCTCAGGTTATAGGTTCAGTTGCTTGATTCATATCATCCCCTCCATGTTGATTTAGATTTGAGATCAAATCAGCTAGTCTTCATTTAGTTCCCCTTTAGGTCGGTAACAGCTGAGGTCAACAATGTTGAAAGAATTAGAAACTCCATAGTTTTCAAGTAATTCCAGTTGGTAAGCGTTGCCATTGATCTTTTAGAGTATTCTGAAAGGACATTCGGCTTATGTAAATAACTTACTTTTTCTCTGGTTCAGAAAAATTTCCTCACTCAAGTGTAATTATACTAAATCAGTAGGTTAAAACTGTATTGTATTCTTTCCTTCACCCTTCTCCTTCAACTTCTTGGTAGCTTGATCAATTTGTCTGGCAACCTTCTAATAGATTTGTTGAAAGGACTATGCTCAGGCTTTGGCTTCGGGGTCTTCTTGCTTGGGCATGGGTATTGGAGTATGATAAAGGGGTAACTCTAGGTTGAAGCCATAGATAACTTCATAGGTTGTTTATTTGGTGGTGTAATGTACTATTTGATTGTAAGCAAATTCCACTAAGGGCAAACAGACATCCTAATCAACTAAGTTCTTCCCTACCGTAGTTTGGAGTAGTGAACCTAATGTACAGTTAACAACCTTTATATGATCATCGATTTGGGGTGACAAGAAGTGATGAAGAGCAATTTAGCCTCCATCGACGTCAAAGATTCCACCAAAAATGGCTCAAAAACTTTGGGTCCCAATCCGAGACTACACTTCTCAACACGTCATGTAGACAAACAATCTCCTGCAAAAATAAAAAAGCAATAGTCGAAGCATTGTTAGTTTTTAAGCATGGCACAAAGTGTGTCATTTTGCTGAATCTGTCCGCGATGACCATTACAAAATCTTTGCCTCAGGTAATTCATGGTAATTTGAAAACAAAGTCCATGCTCAACTTAATCTAAGGTCTGGTCGAGACAGGCAAAGGTATTACTTTCTCTTATTCGACTCAGCATTTAGCCCTTTTGCAACTAGTACAGTTCTTAACAATTCAATGCACATCTCATTGCATCTAAGCCAAAAGAATCTTCCATTCAATAGTTTATATGTTTGTTTGTCTCTAAAATGTCGAAAAAGCCCACCAAAATGAGCTTCTCTTATTAGTAACTCTCTCAATTAATAGGTTGACACAAATAACTTGCCTCCTTGAAACAAATATCGATCTTCCATGTGGTAGTCATTCATTATTCTTCCCTCTTCAGGTAGTCTAAATATAAGACCAAAATGGGAGTCTTGAGGATATTGCTCTTTAATGCTCGCAAATCCCAAAAGTTTAATAAGAAGAACATGTTGCCTTAACAAAGCATTGGCAACCACATTGGTTTTACCTTGTTTGTACTTAATCATAAAATTGAATCCTTCTAAGAATTCAACCAATCATGCTTGTCTCTTTGACAGCTTGGTTTGACTTTTGAGATGCCATAATGATCTATATAAATGATAAACTCTCTCAGCAGTAAATAATGTTGATACACTTAGAGTGCTTAGATAAGTGCTCAGAGTCCTTTGTCATACATAGAATAATTCAACTAAAGTCCTTACAGCCTTTCATTATGATAAGTAATAGGCAGACCTCCTTACATCGAGATAGTGTCATGCTAATACTTAATGTGTTACACTAAAAATTAAATATTTTCTCGAACTCATGCAAGGCTAATATAAGTATAGAGGTTAATTTCTCATTCACTTCAGTAAAACTTTTTTCTTCTTTCTCTCCCCACTTAAAGTCAATGTTCTTCTTTATTAACTCAATAAGGGTTACAACAATGGTACCGAATCCTTCAATGTATCTTTAGTAAAAAGATGCTGGTCTATGAAAACTTCTCACTTTGTCATAAGTGGTTAGGGTTGGCCAGTCAGCAATTGCTTAGATTTTCTCATCTTCGACTCGTAGACCTCTTATACCATTTATATAACCTAGGAAAATCACTTCCTCCTGGCATAAACAGCACTTCTTCAGTTTGCCAAACAATCATTTAGCTCGGAGCACATCAAATATGGCTCTGAGATGATCTAAATGGCTCAATAGATTGGCGCTATACATAAGGAAGTCGCCAAAGTAAACCACGACACATTTTTCGATCAAATTTCTTAGCACATGATTCATCAACTCATGAAATTACTCGGGGCATTCGATAAGCTAAAAGGTGTTACCATCTATTTATAAAGACCATGTCAAGTCGTAAATGCAGTTTTCCATTTGTCTCCTTACCTCATTCGAATCTAATGATAGCCAAACTTCAGGTCGATCTTATTGAAGATTCTAACTCCATTTAGTTTATTAAGCATGTCATCCAACCTTGGGATTGGGATGAATCATGCTTAATAAACTAAATGGAGGGGATCACGTTATTTTATAATTCTTTCTCTTTTTAATTGCAAAAACCCCGGATGAGATGGAAGAGAAGATAAATGCGCATGGTCACGTGCTGCTTTCTCGGTTGAAGGGCTTTGGGCCTTAATCCAAGTCATACAGACTAAGTTCAAACCTGGTCTGATCTACATTCCTCCCCTTTTATTTATTTATTTATTTATTATTAATAACAAAATAAATGAAAATAACTAAAGCATACATCTTAATTTCCCTTCTTTAATTTTCCAAATTCCTTTGCTGTTGTTGTTTTTTTTTTTCAACTTTTTCTATTTTTTGTGATTCTTTCTAACTTTTCTATTTTTTGTAATTTTTTCTACTCTTTTTTTTTATTTTTTTTTGTAAATTTTCTTTCTTTTGTAGTTTTCTAATTTTTTATTTTTTATGCTTCATAAATCAGGACCTTTTACCCTATTCTAAAAGTTATAAAATAACAAAATAAATTAAAAAAGAGGAAAAAATGAGGTACCTACAACTATCTCTCTTTATGGTGAAGTTTGAGTAAAATTTTGTCATAAAGACAAAAGAGATACTATTTTTGCCTTAAGGGTAGAATTTGTCGTAAGAAGTGCTACAGCTAACTAGCTATCCTAAGTTTAGCCTACTGGAGATTTGATGAATGGTGAAAGGTGAAAGAGAGAAGAGGCACTCTAAGAGCTGGCCAAGAAACTGAAAGAGGAATTAAAGCTTAGTCGTGCCCCTATGAGTTAAATAACCTAGGTGAAATGGGCGGAGGGCTCTTTGAGCTGGTTAAGACCCTAAATGAGAAAATAAAGCCTAATTGTACCCCTATGAGATGACTAACCTAAGCGAACAGGTGAAGCACTCCTTGAGTTGGCTAAAATCCTAAAAGAGAAATTGAAGCCTAATCGTACCCCCATGAGCTAACTAACCTAGGTAAATAGGCAAAACACTCATTAAGCTGGCTAAGACCCTAACTTGGAGATTAAAGCCTGGTCGTACCCTTATGAGCTAACTAACTTAGGTGAACGGTTAGAGCACTCCTTGAGCTAGTTAAGATCCTAAAGAGAAATTGAAGCCTAGTCATGCCCCTATGAGCTGACTAACCTAGGCGAATGAGCGAAGTGCTTATTAAGTTAGCTAAGACCTTAAAAAGAGATTGAAACTTGGTCATGTTCCTATAAGCTGACTAACCTAGGAAAATGAGTAAAGCGCTTCTTAAGCTAGCTAAGATCTTAAATGAGAAATTAAAGCCTAGTTGTATCCTTATGAGTTAACTAGCTTAGGCGAACGAGCGAAGCGCTTCTTAAGCTGGTTAAGACCTTAAAGAGAAATTAAAGCATGGTTGTTTTTCTAAGAGCTAACTCACCTAAGCGATTGGGAAAAGTGCTCCTTAAACTAGCTAAGACCCTAAAAAAGAAATTGAAGCTTAGTCATACCTCTATGAGCTGACTAACTTAGATGAACGGGCTAAGCGCTCCTTGAGTTGGCTAAAACCCTAAAAGAGTTAAGACAAAATCCTATGGATCAATTGGAATACTAAAAGGTTGTTAAGAAGGAAGAAAGTACCCCAAATGCTGGTTACCATCCTAGCAAATAAGGGTTAGATGTAGGTGCAATATTTGAAACCAATATGCTAACATTGTATAAAAATACTTACTTGGTCTTATCAATAGCACCCAAACTATCAAACCTTTCCTTGAAAAGTCTTATCAAAACCAATTGACTCATCCTTCGAAATGAATTCGTTTTCTAATTTCCCATCCCTAATCAATCTTGATATGGGACCTGAAACTCCCACTGGCCCTTTTAGGAAGTTACAGAAACCAGCCTGATACAAAATGTCGTCTACTATTTCCTTTCATCAATTGATTGTCTTTTAGATTTTTTCAAATCGAGTCCCTGACCAGTAAATATCCACTATGAGGTATTCACCCCTCTGGATTTTGCCTTTCCCTAAAAAATAGACAATAAAACTCCCCATCAAGGAGGATCAACTCGTGATAAAGTTTTTTAAAGAGTTTTGTTAATTGCCAATGTTTTATATCTCACTTTTACGTTCTCTCATGTTTTAAGTGTATAGGTTTCATGGAGTAAGGGAATAGGACCTTCTGATGGAGTAGGAAAAGTGATGGAGGTGATCCAAATGTTGATAACTGCTAGGGATACCAACTTTGCTTGTAGAAGATGAAAATTAGACCAAAGTAACATTTAAGATCACTGGCATTTTCGTGTTTTGAGTAAGAATTTCTATTGACTTTCACGGGTAGTACAATTTTGCAGCATCGGTGTTTGCAAGGTCCCTTAACTCTGGACCATCCATCTATGACAAAATCAAAGCCCCTCTTAGCAACACTTACCTTATGATATAAGGGCATCCGTAATTGGGAGCAAATTTTCCTTTAAGGTCTTGTGCATTAAGGAAAGCCCTTCTCAATACCATATCACCTTCTTTGAAGTTCTCGGGCTATACCCTTTTGTTAAGAGCTCAACCCATTCTTTGTTGGTAACATTGATTATAATACAAGGTTATCAATCTTTTCTCATTAATTGAATTCAACCGCTTGATGCGTTTCTTTACCCAATTGCCCTCATTCAACTAATTTTTCAATAGTACTTTGAGAAACACGATGTCAACTTCCTTCGGTAATATTGCTTTAGTGTAAGCCCCAAAGTTCAGCTAAGTAACCGTAGGATTGAACTTAGAACCCAAGGTTTAGGGCGATCGGCTAAAAGATCTGATCACACCCAAATTATAAACTATTGAGAGAAATATTAGTAAAAATGACCCCATAAACTTAAATTTAAGAAAATAAATAGTAAAATAGGAGACTATAAAATTTTCAAATTTTAAGCATAATAGGTATTAATCATCGAAAATGCGAAAAGTGTAATGAAATAAATAATAAATTACTAGCGATAGATTATATGTATACTAAAAATTTTAGAATGACCAAAATAATATTTAGGAATGTTCACGTGTACCCCACATGTATTTACGTGTAGATAAAAATACGTGTAATTACCTAAATCAGCCTAAAACTAAGCAAATAATTAAAGAAAAATACAAAATAATTATAGAAAAAATCAGGAAAATCAGAAGAAGACAAGCTGCAACAAGATAAGGTCATGGTCAGCAAGAAAAAAAAAATAACCAATAAGAATTTGACAAACAAAAAGCCAAAAATCATGGAATTGGTGCAAAATCCCATCAAATTAATGCACATTAATTTCTACAATTGTCTATAAATAGGGGAAAAAAATTCCAGAAGTCCTTTGGTCAGTTTATGATTTGAGAAAAATTAAAACACCGAAAAAATCGAGAGAAAATCCAGAAAAATAAAAAAAAAGGAAAACTGTGCAGTTAGGGATTTTAAAGGGAACCCACACCAAACGAGGAGCTGGGAGTGGACGGCCACCACCACCACACGGTGGTGGCAGTGCCCAGGCCGGCCGATAAGGCCATGGCGGCCCGAGGTAGCCGAAGCCACCCAAACCGATGAGTCCAAATTCCAGCCTGATTCTTGTGAAATTTTGTAAAAATAGTAAATATAATTAGAAAATTATGAATTTAGTTATTCTGGGATATTTTTGTATGTAGTTTGTAGAAAAAATATTATTTAGATGAAAACATGTCTCGTAATATAGGGTCCTTAAGAAATCATACAAAACCGAACACATTTCGGTTTAGAAATAAATGACCTTAGGAGTGTAGTTTGGAGCTCAATTTTTTTATGTAGGATGCTCATGTGATACAGAACAGTGTTATGAAGCCATTTTTTTTTAAATTAATTTTCAAAATTTTTAAGTTAATTTTTAGCCCTAAAATGATGGTAAAATTGGGTGGTTTAGGGTTAATTAGGTGATTAGGATGTTAATTACTGATTGAGATAGTAATTAGATGTTTAAGGATGTTAATCTCTTATGTGGAAACCTAATCCTAGTCTATGGAGTGTTAAGTGTAAGTAATGAAGGTGTTATGTGGTAAATGTAGAAAATTAGGAATATGTAGAATTAAAAATTAATAAATATGGAAAAATTAGGTTTAATTAGATAATAAAATAATGAAAATCAGAACATAACAAATCTGAAACAAAATTCAATTTTAGGTAATTATATGAAAAATGTAAAAATTTCTCACAATATGAGTAAATTCGGTACACTAATACAGATTTAAGTGTACCGGATGGAATAAAATACTGACTAGGGATAGATTTCGTATTTAGGAGATTGGGAAGTAATGTGATTAATTTCACATTATGGGTTGAAACGGATTTCTAGGGTTGGAATCTAAAACATTACTTAGAAATCGAACTAAAAACCTAATTTAGAAATCGATCCGAAAACTGAACCTGAACCTAACCCAACCCTAAAATAATTATAAAAGACTTAATATCTAGATAATTAGGTATATTTAACCTTAAACAAAACCTAACAATAAGCGTTATCGGATAAAATGAACTTATAATATTATATGAAATACTGAAACCACGTTCGTGTTATGGGGATGATCGGCGATGGCCTGAGCAAATCGGACCTCAAGTGAGTGAGCGAGGAGTCGAGGTAAGTTGGGATTAATACGATGCTGTATTTTGGAGGCCTAAGATTATGCTTGCTTGTGCTTGTTAGATAGAGAATGTGTGCATGTACTTGATTTTGGGTGATGCTATGATTCTGTTTGTTGCTCTGGCACATATTGTATGACTTGTATGAAAAGATTGATCACCCTAAACTGGACTTAACCAAATATCCGACCAGTAATCATAATCGGACATGCATGACAACCGGTTAGGGGAACTTAGGACTCTCCGGCCAAATACCGACCCCTTCGGAAGGGATAGCGCAGGATTGCAAAATGGTCCCTTCTTCATCCTCAGTCGAACTAAGTGACAGGAGAGGAGGTCGCGGCGAGGGTGAAGACAGTGGTTCAAAGGTAGTCAAGGGAGGAGCAAGGTCTCCATTACACAAGCCTGGGTTTGGTCGTGAGCTGTTGCATTAACGGTAACTCCTCAACTCAGATTAGAGCGGGTGCAATTTCTCTAATCTCACGACGGACTGGACAACGTCGTGCGATGGCATTTGCTTGCACATGCATTGCACCTAATAAGTGATTGAAAACCTTGTTGTGTGTATGGTATAGTTTTAAGTCCTCCGTCCTAACTTACTGAGCTGTGGTTGCTCACATCCCTATAGACGTCGTGCAGGTGCTGGCTAAGAAGTGGCAACCAATTACTCTGAAGCTAGCAACTGCTGGATCATGGGGAGTGAGGAAAAACATTGAAGAATAAACACATCTTTTAAGGTTTAAGTTTTTATTTTAGAATTATTTTTCATTTCCGAATGATATAATACTAAGGAATATACTATAGAGAAATGTTGTAAACTTTAACTGCAATAACTGAATGATAACAGATATATATAATTCCTCACATTTATAGGTAAATGATTTATTTAAATTACAAACTGTCTACTTCAAAGCGGGTTAATTGTGAACGCCTTGTATGGATCAGGTCTAAGATAGCGGTTATGAGGCCAACTTCTATCTTAGGGCGGTTTACGCGGCGGGGCTGTTACGACTCTACTGCTTCGGGGCGTGACATTCAGTACTGTATACTAAGGAGTAAGGCGTTGCTCCTATTGATGTTCTTATCAAAGTTCAATAAGCCATGAGTGCAAACAGCAACATTTCATGCCAATCCTTGTATTTAACAACCATTTTTCCAATCATCCTTTTGAGATTTTTGTTGGTTGCTTCGACGGCCCCATTCATCTAGGATCGATAAGGTATAGAGTTCCTGTAGATGATCTTGAACTGTTGACACAACTCTAACATAATCTTGTTGTTGAGATTTGTACCATTGTCGATGATGATCATTTTAAGTGCCCCGTATCAAGCTAAGATATCCTTCTTGATAAACTTGACTACTACCCCTTTAGTAACACTTGAATAAGATGAGACCTCAACACCCTTACTAAAGTAGTTGATGGCGACTAGTATAAAGTGATGCCATTGGATGCCTTTAGAGTAATTGGGCCAATGATGTCTAAAACCCACATCGAAAATGGCCACGGTATAGAGAATGTTTGTAATCCTTAAGGCGAGGCATTTATCTTATTTGCATAAATCTGGCATAAGTGACAATGCTTGATATGTTTGATGCAATCGCCTTTCATTATTGACCAACAATACCTTAACCTCATAATTTTCTTGGCGAGCATGTAACCGTTCATGTAAGGGTCGCATACTCCTTTGTATACTTCCTTCATCAAAACCTTGGCCTTTTCGTCATTTACATACCTTAAAAGTGTACCATCAAATGATCGTCAGTACAAGGTAGATTCACTTACTAGGAACTAAGTAGCCAATCTCTTGATTATCCTTTTGTCCTTTTTCTTAGCTTCATTAGGGTACGTGCCTTATTATAGGAACATTTTAATATCATGGTACTAAGGCTTTTCTTTATGTGTACCTTCAATTACCAGATAGAAAGCAAGCTTTTCTTCAGCTTCAATGGTGAAAGGCTAAATTTTAACTCCACTGGATATTTGGATAATAGATGCTAAAGTGGCTAATCCATCAGCAAATTGATTTTGAGTCCTCAACACATGAGTGAAAGTGATTTCTTTGAATTTCTCCATTAATTCAGCCAAGTACTGGTGATAGGGTACTAGTTTAGGATCCTTCCTTTTGTATTCCCTCTAAGCTTGGCCAATAATGAGTGAAGAATCTCTATACACTTCTAACTCTTAAATGTCCTTATCTAGGGCCATTTTTAAGTCCCATGATGCATACTTCGTATCAACGATATTGTTGGTGTATAAGAAAATAAGCCTTATAGTTACAGGGAACTGCATACATTCAGGGATACCTATATTGCCCCAATTCTACACTCTGACACATTAGTAGCTCCATCGAAGGAAATTTTCCATTTTGGAGGCTTATCGTCTTTCTCTTCATCAGAAATACCTTTAGCTACTAAGATGTCTTCATTGGGGAACCTAACTTGTACCTTTTGAAGAGTACCTTTGGAGGGATTTTCTGCTAGTTGATATGCTAAGGCTCACCCTTTGACTAAATTTTAGTTCATGTATGTGATGTCAAACTCCAACAGCAACATTTGTCACTTTGAGATTCTACCAATTTGTGCGGGCTTATCCATCAAGTATTTCAAAGGATCATGCTGAGTCAGCAATTGAATTTCGTAATAGAACATGTATTGTCTAAGCCGATACATTACCCAAACCAAAGCACAACACGTTCTTTCAATTTCTGAATACTTTCGTTCCCCTTCTATAAACTTCTTACTCGAGTAATATATGGCCTGCTCTTTTGCTTCTTCATCTTCCTAACCAAGCATACACCCTATGGATTCTGGTAATATTGTAAGGTACGAAAACAATGGCTTCCCAGGTTTAGGAGCTACCAAAATTGGAGGGTTTATGAGGTACTCCTTGATCGTTGTAAAGGCTTGCTCGCATTCTTCATCCCAATTTATCTTGGTGTTCTTTTTCAATAACTTAAACAAGTGACGATATTTATCTGTAAGTTGAGATATGAATCAAGCTATGTAGTTTAAGCAACCTAATAAGCCTCTAATTTCTTTAAGTGTATGTAAAGGAGGACAAGTTGACTATTGCTTTGACTTTATTAAGGTCCACTTCGATGCCTCTTTAGCTGATTATGAAACCTAATAATTTCCTTGAAGTTACTCTGAAGGTATACTTCTTTGGGTTTAGCTTCAATTGGAATTTTCTCAACCTATCAAATAATCTCCTTACATTATCCATGTGATTTTCTCCCTCTTTGGGCTATGCAATCATATCATCAACATATACTTCAACTTCTTTATGCATCATGTTGTGAAAAATTGTGACCATTGCTCTTTAGTAAGTTACCCCAACATTATTGAGTCTAAAAGGCATTACTTTTGATAGGGATCAAGGACTGATCACTTGCTCTTGAGCCCAAGGGCTTTCTCATATGGTTCGCTGAGTTATCTAAGGAGAGTTAAGCACCAAGGAGCAATGTTTTCCCAAGTCTGATTTATTGAGCTACTTTTCTCTTCACACCATCTAGAAAGCTGCCGAGGAGCAATGTTTTCCCAAGTCTGATTTATTAAGCTACTTTTCTCTTCACACCATCTAGAAAGTTGCCGAGGTAATTAGCCCACGAATGGAGCCAACCCCTCTTCAATACCCTAATGTAAGCACCAAATCAGGAAAACAGTCATCTCCACAGTGCTGAGGCTAAGTTGAATGTGAGTACCCCTGATCCAACCCCTGTCCAGCCTTAGCTATTAGGGTGTCGAATTGTCAACATCGAACAGACATAATCAAAGGACAACCCTTGCTCAGTTCACCATATTGTCAAAATCGCAGACTAAGTAAAATGTATGTGCACTATCCTTTCTCTAACACCCATACTGTCCTTTCTAATAGAGGATGTTCTTTTGCATGATTTCATTTTCTTGTAAATTATTCTCCTTTTTGTTTAGCTAATAAGGACCCATTCTTTGTAATTTCTGTAACTTAGGACTTACCCTAATTAGGTACTATAAATATTCACATAATGTAATAGCCGCATGATGAATATACAAAAGAATATACTGAACTCTTTCTCTTAAGCTAAGTATCCTTTGTGCTTACTCTTGAGCTACTCTTATCTAGTCCATTCAGGTGTGGACTAGTGGCGAATGACCTTTAGCCATACTTGTGAGTCATATCAAGTGTAACCCAAGCTCATGTGAGGCATTGGTTCAACATATCTTTCGTTGGTACATGGGAACCCCAGCTCATCCCTCAACCATCATTTACTTTTTGAGTCATCTCATGACTTGGATTCACCTCCTTTTAGTGACGTGTGATATTGGGTTTGTGTGTTCATCCATGAGCCCGTATCATCTTGGTATCAGAGCCTGGTTACGTTTGAAGCTGGATTCTGCTACTGTGATTCTTTGAGTAATCTGTTATTGCTCTCATCAAATAATGGTTCTATTGTTAGCTTTTAAGTTTAGTAGTTGAGAAGTGTTCTGTACTCTATTTTCTCCTATTTTCGATACGCAAAACAGAGTATGGTTGATTGTTTGTTTGTTGTGTAATTGTCATTATGAAGTAACTAATGATGTTAGATTCAAGTGTTAAAAGAACTTTAGGAAACCAAGCAAGTGGTACTCGACATGGTTAAGGACAGAAAGAAAACTTCACACTTCAGTTAGTAAGTAACCACTTGGATAAGCTTACCGCTTGGTATCTAATTTGGTGACTATTATCCAAGAAGACAAGCAGCGAGCTAAAAATAGCCCTATTAAGGAATGTGAATAGCAAAGGCAAGGCAATGGTTAATTTAGCCAAGCTAATACCCCAGCTCGACCACCTCGAGTTGAAGAATTTGGTAGGGATGCTAGATGAAAGCTAGCACTTAAAGAGATTGAGGAGGAAGCAGAAGGAGATGACAAGGCAGAGGAGTACTATAAGCCTAAGGAAAGAAATGTACGAACCCCTAGAGTTGAGGTATTAAGGATGTGTATTATGGATTTCTTTAGAAATGGTGATGCTGAGGACTACCTAGATTAGGTAGATCAGATTGAAAAGTAATTTGAATGCCACAAAGTGCCTGATAATGCAAAGGTTAGACTTGTTGTGTTGGAGTTCACTAATTATTCCGCCTTGTAGTAGAAGAACTTGTAAACTACTAGAAGAAGGGAAGGAGCACAATAGAGTAAAAGTTAGAATGAAATGAAGAGAATCTTGTGGAGAAGGTTTGTACCGAGCTATTATTTGTAGGATGCTTTCAAAAGATTGTAAGAACCAAGGTAAGGAGGATCGGGTGTTGATGCTTATGTTAAGGAATTCCAAATGTTAATGATCCAATGTGAACTCATAGAACGAGAAGACCGAACTATATCTCGATTCATTGGTGGGTTGAAGTATGAGAGTAGGCATATCTTGGAAACCCTAGACATTAGAATCTGAGCTGCCCAAAGGATAGAAAGGCATTGAACAGGAAGATTCCACCAACTGTCCTGGCAATAGTTGACCTGTTTTAAGTAGACCTATACGAATGGAACCAAACAAGACCATTAAGACCCAACCTGCGCAAACTACCTAACCAAAGGAGAAGAAACCTTCGAAGAAGTTTGAGAAAGGCCAGAGTTCAAGGAGGAAAACAAGTGAGGTTAAGTGTTTCAAATGCCAAGGCTTTGGACATATGACTGCTCAGTGTTCGAATAAGTGAATGATAGTGATCTGAGGAAAGGTACCAACCATTGAGGTCGACAGTACTGATAAGAAAGTAGAGGAGTTAAAGGAGGACGGACAAACTGAACTGTCAAAGGAGGAAGTCATCTATAGTGAAGCAGGCAACTTTATGCCGACTGCTTTAGTATTGAGGAAGACAATGAGTGTCAGTCCTGTACCCAAAGACGAACAAAGAGAAAATCTCTTTCATATTGGATATAAGGTGAATGACTCATTGTATGCACTAATTGTCAATAGTGGGAGCTGCATCAATGCAGCCTCAACATTTATGGTCTAGCAACTGAAATTGCCAACCATACCCTGCCCAAAACCTTACAAGCTTCACTGACTTAATGACAAGGGAGCCCTACAAGTGAACATACAGTTGTCTATGCTGATCTACATTAGCAAGTACCGAGATAAAGTGCTTTGTGATGTATTGCCCAGAATGTGTCCCACGTTCTACTTGGACGACCATGGATGTTTGATTGAGCAGTTATGTATAATGGAAGGAAGAATACATGCTCTGTAAAGCATAAGGGAAGAAGGATGAAATTGAGTCCTATGATCGCCAAAGAGGTGAAGGTCATGCAATCCTAACTAAGTCAAGCCTTGAAGAAGGAAGCTTTAGTATTAACCCAAGCTGAACTAAAGAGAGAGATGGAGCTTGAAAGATCGATCTATCTGCTGGTCCAAAGAGTTCTGGAGTTGAGATCTGAGGAGGAGTTGCCTGTCGAGGTAAAAGCTGTACTGAAGGAATTTGCCAACCTATTTTCGAAAGATCTACTGAAGTGCCTACCCCCAATCTAAGGCGTTGAGCATGCAATTGACCTACAGCTAGGAGTCGCACTGCCGAATAAGCCTACCTATAGGCTGAACCCTGAATAGACTATCGAGCTACAGAGGTAAGTAAACGACCTTATGAAGAAAGGGTATGTGTGTAAGTCCCCTAGCCCTTATGTAAGCCCCACAACCAGTTACTCAGGGTTTCAATCGGCTAAAAAATCCGATCAAGCCTAAATTATAAGTAAAACAAAAAATATTAGCAAAAATGATCCCGTAAATTCGAATTTAAGAAAATAAGTAATAAAATAAAATAATATAAAAATTTTAAATTTTAAGTATATAACTCGTTATTTATCGAAAATGCGTAAAATACATTCCAATAATTATAGAATCGCTAGAGATAAATTACATGTATACTAAAAATTATAGAATGACCTAAATAATATTTAAGAATATTTATTTGTACTATATATGAATTTACGTGTATGAAGAAATACGCGTAATTACTTAAAATACTAGAAATGTACTAAAATAATAATAAATAATTAAAGAAAATTCATAATTAATTAAGAAAAAATCAAGAAAAATATAGAAAAATGAGGAAAAGTCTAGAAGTAGAGTGTAGCAATTTGAAATTGAAGAAAAAAAATCAACCAATTAAAATGCAACAAATAGAAAGTGGAAAAAAGAAGAGACAAGGCAATTATCTTGTCTCATTGATGCACAATAATTTCCCTAAAGCTCTATAAATACTCCAAATTCTTCAAAAGCTCATTTGGTCAGTTTGGAGAGTTAGAAAAATAGAGAGAGGAGAAATTGAGAGAGGAGAAATTGAGAGAAAAATTAGGGTTAGGAAAAAAAAAAAGAAAACTGTGCAATTAGGACCTTACAAGAGAACCCAAATCAGACGAGCAGCTGGGAGTAGACGGCCACCACCACTACTACACAGTAGTGGTAGTACCCAAATGGGTCGACACACCTATGGCTACCGATGGTGGCCGGAGCCACTCAAATAGGAGAGTTCAATTTCTAGTCCGATTTTGTGTAATTTTGTAAAAATAGTAAATATTATTATAAAATTATGAATTTTATTACTATGGAATATTTCTGTATTTAGTTTTTAGGAAAAATATTATTTTGATGAAAATATGTCCCGTGATATATGGTTCTTAAAAATCATGCAAAACCGAGCATGTTTCGATTTAGAAATCAATGACCTTAAAAGTGTAGTTTCAAGCCCAAAATTTTTTTCTTAGATGATATAGAACAATGATATGAAGCCTGTTTTCAAAAATTAATTTTTGAAATTTTTAAATAATTTTTAGGCCTTAAAATGAGGCATAAAATGGGTAATTTATGGTTAATTAAGTAATTAAATGGTTAATTACTGATTTAGTGAATAATTATATGTTTTATGATGTTTAAATCTGACGAAGTATGATACTTGTAGCATTTAGGGTGTTAGATGTAATTATTAAATTAATTATGTAGTAAATAAGTAATAGGAAAAAATAATAAATTTTAAGTTAATTTTGTAAATTAGGGTAATTAGGTGTAAAATCTGATTTAGGATGAATTTAGACATTTTGAAATGATAATTGATGTTGGGTGATGGTAATTAGAGTGATAAAAATATTAGATGTGTATTATGTATATAATAAGTAATAGTACATAATACACAATTATTAGAAATAAAATAAATAAAAAATATTATGATAAAAATTGATATTATATAAATAATAGGGTATATAATAAATCTGATAGAAAACTTAAATTTATGTAATTATATGAAAAATGTAAAAATTTCTCACATCAGAAGTAAATTCGATACACTAATACGGATTTAAGTATATCGAATGGAATAAAATACCAACTAGAGATAATGATAGTATTTAGGATATCTAGAAGTAATGTGATTAATTTCACATTATGAGTTAAAATAAGTTTCTAAAGTTCGGGTATAAAACAGTACTTAGAAATCGAACTAGAACCTAATTTAGAAATCGATGCGAAAACTGAACTCGAACCTAACTCCAAACCTAGAATAATTGTAAAGATTTGAAAACCTAAATAACTAGATATATTAAACACTAAACGAAAGATAACAATAAGCGTTATAAGATAAAACCAACTTATAATAGTTATATAAAAAACTGAAACCACGTTTGTGTTATAGGGATAATCGACGATGGCTTGAGTGAGTTGGACTTCGAGTGAGCAAGCGAGGAGTCCAGGTAAGTTGGGATTAATACGTTGCTGTATTTTGGAGGCTTGAGATTATGCTTAGTTGTGCTTGTTAGATAGTTGGTTGTGTGCATGTACTTGATTATGAGTGATGCTACGATTCTGTTTATTGTTCTGGCATATATTGTATGATTTGTCTGAGATGATTGTTCACCCTAAACTAGATCTAATCAAATATATGACCCATAATCATAATTAGACCTGTATGGCAACCCATTAGGGGAAACCTAGGATTCTCCGGCCAAATATCGACCCCTTCGAAAGGGATAGTGTCGGATTGCATAATGGTCCCTTCTTCATCCATAGTCGAACTAAGTGACAAGAAAGGAAGTCACAGCGAGGGTGAAGTTAATGGTTCGAAGGTAGTCGCGAGAAGAGCAGTGTCTCCATTGCATAAGCCTGAGTTTAGTCGTGAACCGTTGCATTAACGGCAACTCCTCAACCTGGATGAGAGCGGGCGCAATTTCTCTAATCTCATAACGAGCCGAACAACATCATGCGATGACATTTGCTTGAACATGCATTGCACCTAATAAGTTGATTAATAATCTTGTTATGTTTATGGTAAAGTTTTAAGTCCTCTATCCTAACTTACTGAGCTATAGTTGCTTACATCCCTATAGACATCGTGCAGGTGCTAGCTAAGAAGCGGTATACAACTACTCTGAAGCTAGCAACTGCTGGATCCTGGGAAGTAAGGAAAAACATTTGAAGAACAAACATATATTTTTAAAGTCTAAGCTTTTATTTTAGAATTTTTCATTTCTGAATAATGTAATAACTAGGAAATCTATTACGGTGAAATATTGTAAACGTTAATTGTAATAACTAAATTTCAGTATGTATATATATATATATATTCTCACTTTCTTAAGTAAATGATTTATTTAAATTACAAACTGTTTACTTCAAAGCGAGTTAGTTGTGGACACCTTATGTAAATCAGGTCCAGGATAACGGTTGTAAGGCCAACTTCTATCTTAGAATGGTTTACACGGCGAAACTGTTATAACTCTGTTGCTTCGGAGCATAACACCTTATGCTGTTTTGGCCTTATTAGTGTCAAAGAAGGATCGTACTTAAAGAATGTATGTCGATAGTCGAGCAATCAATTGAATCACCATTAAGTACATGTATCACATACCTAAGCTCGATGACATGCTAGATGAGTTAAGTGAAGCAAGAGTGTTTTCCAAGATTGACCTCAAATCTGGATATCATCATATCCGAATGCAAGAAGGTGATGAGTAGAAGACCGCATTCAAGACATGACATGGTTTATATAAGTGGCTTGTGATGCCATTCGGACTATCCAATGTGTCAAGTACATTTATACACTTGATGAATCATGTGCTCCAAGAATTATTAGGAAGATTTGTAGTAGTTTACTTTAATGACATTTTGGTATACAACCCCGACCTGGAGACTCACTAGGAGCATCTCTAAAGAGTCCTCGCGAAACTCTGAGCTAAACAACTTTATGCCAATTTAAAGAAGTGCGACTTTTTCTGATCCAAGGTAATCTTCTTGGGTTTTGTTGTGAGTGAAGGTGGCATTCGAGTCAATGATGACAAAATAAGAACGATCATAGAATGGCCCGAGTTGACCTGTTCTACTGATGTGATGAGTTTTCATGGCCTAGCATCATTCTATTGCAAGTTCATAAAGAATTTCAGTACGATTGTGGCCTCACTCATTGAACTCTCTAAGAAGAATGTCAAATTCAGAAGGGGAAAGAAGGAACGAAAGAGTTTTGAGGAAGTGAAAAAGAAACTAACTACAACCCCCGTCTTAGCTCTATCGAACTTTGACAAGGTGTTTGAAGTCAAGTGTAATGCATCTGTACTAAGCATAGGTACTGTACTAATGCAAGAAGGCCGCCCTATTTCTTTCTTCAGTAGAAAACTTCAAAGATCTACACTCAACTACTTTGTCTATGACAAAGAGTTATACTCCTTGATCTGAGCCTTCATGGTATGGCAACACTATCTACTGCCCAAGAAATTTGTGATTTATATTGATCACAAATCCTTGAGATACCTAAAGATCTAACTGAAGCTGTCTTGGAGATAAGCTAAATAGGTCGAGTTCGTAGAGGGATTCTCTTATGTCATAAAATACAACAATGGAAGGAGCTTTGTAATGGTCGACGCCCTATTAAGACGACATACCCTCTTAGCCAAGTTGCAAACAAGGTTACTTGTTTTTTTAACCATAAAGGAATTATATGCTAAGGACCCACATTTTCGTCCTATCTACACTCGATGTGAGGAAAGACAAACATTGGATAACTATTATAGGGAAGACAGATATCTATTTAGGAAAAGGAGGCTATGTATCTCGACCTATTTCGTGAAAGAATCGTTAGTGCACAAGGCGCATGGAGGAGGATTAACAGGACATTTTGGCCAACGCTAAACCTATGAAGTACTATCCGTGAAATTCTTTTAGCCGAGAATGATGAGAGACATGCAATTCGTGCTAGAAAGGTGTGCAACCTATAGGAAGGTGAAGAGCTAAGCTGAGCAAAGACATTATTTACCTTTGCCTATCCCAATCAAACCGTGGTCCGAGCTAAGTATGGACTTCATGTTAGGATTGTTGGGGACTTCTCGAGGGAAGGACTCTATCATTGTGGTTGTGGATTAATTTAGCAATATGGCACATTTCGTGCCCTACTCCATAACTAACAATGCTTTAGCTATCTTTTTTCTTTTCTTATAGGAGGTAATCAAGCTTCATAGTATGCCTAGAGCCATTATTTCGGATTAGGACCCCAAGTTTATGAGCCACTTTTAGAGGGCACTTTAGAGGCGAATGGGAACTAAGCTATTGTACAGTACGTCTTGCCATCCACAAACCGATAGGTAGATCAAAGTTGTCAATCGAACTGTGGGAACTTTACTACGGGTTGCTATTGGATGAAACAGGGCCAATTAGGATCTGCATTTATAATCATTGACTTCGCCATAATCGAACTACCTACAGTGTAACAAACATGTCTCCATTTGAGGTGGCCTATAGGCTTAATCCCGAGCTCCTGATGGACTAAGCACCCCAGTCGAGGATTGATGATGATGACTGGCTAACTATGGAAAGAGTTAATCAAAGCTATACACCAGAAGGTTATAGAGCAGTTGAGCCAAGCTAAAACTAAGCTCGGGAAGCGGAGCTAAGGATAGAGAAAAAGAGACCTTCAGCTAGGTGATTTGGTCTAGATACATCTCAGCAAGGATCACTTCCTAAACTTGAGGAAAAGCAAGTTATCTCCCAAAGCCGATAGACCTTTCAAAGTGCTTGAAAAGATTAATCTTAATACCTATAGGATTGAATTACCTGAAGGATACGGAGTCTTAAACTCCTTCAACATTGTCAATCTCGAACCTTACACTCCCGAGGATGAGCAACCTAGAGTTGAGCTAGATTTAACCCCAAATCTTAAATAACTCGATGGGGATGATAGGGATCAAGAACCAATCACTTACTCCCGAGCCCAAGGGCTTTCTTACATGGTCCATTAAGTTGTCCAAGGAGAATTAAGCGCCGAGGAGCAGTGTTTTCCCTAATTCAATCTATAGAGCTACTTCACTCACCACATCATCCAGAAAGCTACCGAGGTGATTAGCCCATACATAAAGCCAACCTGATAAGGATCAATGGCAATGGATCTCAAAAACCTGGAATGGGTACTTGGGATTCAAAATGCGCATGAAGAACAAGAAGTAAAATAGGGGTTTGATGGTGAATGTGAATGGATATAACTTACTAAGATACAAACACTATCAGGGGTTTGAGCTCGAAATAGGGTTCAATACAACTCACGAATACTAAATGTCGCTTGGGATTCAAATGAAAGTTAGATGTGACTTACTAATTGGCTTAAATAAAGAAGTTTGCCACAATCTTGAGGACAAGATCGATAAGAACATAGGAACGACTAAAGAGTTTGATCTACATCTAATAATCCGGCAATATTAGCTCAAAGTAGCCTTACTCAAAAAAGGGAAAGAATCCAAAAACACAGGCATATACTTTTTTGTTTATTTTCGAATATATCTTTAATTTTTACAGATGTTGCTATTTATAACAAGTCCCTAAACCGTAGTAACAAAACTGTAAATAATGTACAAGGCTTTAAACCCTAAAGAATTGGGCTTATAAATAAAATAAAGGAAAACATGTACAAGAATACAGAATTATGCATTTTATAAAGGAGAGTCAGATGCAGTCACTCGACATGTCTTGGAAAGAGTAATATTCGAACCAGATGGGGTTAGTAGTTGGATGTACGGGTTTAGGAAAGAGTTTTCGAAGTCTTGCAGTGTTTAGCCAAGATACTAGAAAGGTCGGCTTATAATTGTCGAGTTTTAGAATCAGTTGACATAAGTCTTTCGGTGCCGTACCGAGTGGTTCTTTAGTCTCGAGTACTCAACCTTGTGGTATCTTGGCTCCTCAGCTGACGACAAACTTGATGCTGAGTGTTTATCTTCCTTCCTCTCATCCTTCTGGCTGCAGCTTGACCTCAGCAAGCGTTAATAGGCCTTGGCTTCGGATAGGTCTGCCTTGGCTTGGATGTAGTTAGAGGTTAATTCCCATCACAACCCCTCCCTAGCACCCCAATCCAAGCACCAAATCAGGAAAACAACCATCTCCATAATGCCAACGTCGAGCTGAATGTAAGTTGCCATTGATCCAACCCCTGTCCAGCCCCAACCATCAAGGTGTTGAATTGCTAACACCGAATAAACCTGATCAAAGGACCACCCTTGCTTGACTCACCATATTGTTAGAATTGCAGATTAAGTAAAACACACGTACATTGTCCTTTCTCTGACACCCATACTGTCCTTTCTAATAGAGGACATTCTTTTATACGATTTCATTTTCCTATAAATTATTATCCTTTTTGGTTAGCCAATGAGGACCCATTCTTTGTAATTTATGTAACTTAGGACTTACCATAATTGGATACTATAAATACTCTCATAATGTAATAGATGCATTAAGAATATATAGAAGAATATACTAAACTCTTTACTCTCTCTTAAGCTAAGTGTCATTTGTGCTTACTCTTTAGCTACTCTTATCTAACCCATTCGAGTGTAGACTACTAGTGAGTGACCTCCAGCCATACTTGTGCATTATATCAAGTGTGACCCAAGCTTATGTGAAGCATTGGTGCGTCATATCCTTCATCAGTATATGAGAACCCTTGCTCATCCCTAAACTATCGTTTACTTTTCGAGCCATCTCGTAGCTTGGATCCACCCCCTTTTGGTGACACGTGATATTGGGTCCATGTGTTCATCTAAGAGCCCGTATCATCTTTGTAGTAGAATGTGCCCCACGTTGTAATGAACGTTGTCTTGGCTTTATCTTCCTCGAACATTTGGATCTAACTATATCAATAGAATCTATCTATGAAGGAGAAGAGATGGTTCCCAATTGTATTATCTACCAAGACGTTAATGTGGGACAAAGGGAAATTATCTTTAAGGGTTGCTTAGTAAAGGTCTCAAAAATCCACAAACACTCTAACTTTTCCGTTCTTTTTTGTTGCTAGCACAATGTTGGTTACCCATTCAGGATAATCAAACACTTCAATGAAATCGACCTCCAGTAACTGAAATGCTTACATAGGAAGAGTAAGGGTTGATTACCTGAGTATTCAATTTTTCTTCGAGTCTTGTCTAGGCAAGAAACCGAGTTTTAGATGGATAAATAGATAAAGTTGTGTGCAATGAAAAATGCAAGAACGGTTTGGGGAGGGATTTTTGTTACCTATCTCTTTTACTTTAAAAAATCAAATTTAACTTCTTCTTTAATTTTCAACAAGATATCTAGTCAAAATCTTCTTAGCTTTTGCTTCTTAGGTTTGACATCTTCTTGTGTGGGTAAGTGGTGGACTACAATTGAGAGATCTAACCTAGGCATATCTTCATAAGACCATACAAACACATCTTGATACTCAAATAATAGTGCGTTCATTTTTGCCTTCTGTTCCTCTTTTAAATTTCCTCCAATCTTCAAATTCTTGGGGTTGTCATCTATCCCAACATTAATTGTCTCGGTTGGCTCGTTAATGGAAATTCTACCCATTTCATATCTTTACTAACTTTCTTGTACATCCTTGTGGTCATTAACATCACTCTCGATGACTAACCCAGTAGGGCTGAAAGTGATATCTATATTTTCATCACATATGAGGTATCCTTAGCTATTATTCAAAGCATTGGATCTTGGTTAAAAGTATGTAAAGAAAGGAGTGTAAGTAATGAAGTGTAATGAAGAAAATGGAAATTGTTCTTTTATTAGATTAAACAGTTCTTTCAAGTACATATTCGTAGAATAAAGGTAATTATTACAAAACTCGAGAAAATTCAAAACCCTGATTTATCCTTTACCCTAGAGAGGATTTATCACTATTCATAAGGATGGAGAACCAATTATTTAAGTATTGAAGCTTGTAGGATGGGCCTATTGTTTCATTCTTGTTGGGGGTGTCATCTAGAGCTCAATATAGTGTATGGCCATTTCTTTATATATTTTATAATCTTGGTCACCCAGAATCATTATGACCTGGCCATCTAAGATGAATTTAATCTTTCGATGTAAACTTAAAGGTATTCCCCTTAGTGAATGAATCTAAGGTCTTCCCAATAAGAGGTTGAAAGTGCTCGGGATGTCTAGAACCTGGAATTGGTTGTTGAAAGCCTGTAGGCCAATATCAATTGGTAAGTCGATCTCCTCATTAATGTCTCTCTTAGATCCATCAAAAGACCTAACTATTGTTGAACTCAGCTTGATCATGGTTGCATTAATACCCAATATATCCAGGGTAGCAAGGGGACAAACATTCAATGATGACCTATTGCTAATGAAGATTCTGGCTGTGATGATGTTGTTTACCCTCACCATTATCAAGAGAGACTTAGTGTGTTGATTACCTTTCCTCAACTAATTCTTTAGTAAATAAAGAAATCTGATCCATAGTGAGGATAAAGTTGGCAATCCACCCCATTTTTTCAGTTGATATTTCATAAGGGACCTTGACCTCCCTCAATGTTTCCAACAAACCCATAAGAGATATCTGTGTTAAAGTCTTAGTGAGCTGGTCCATTATTTTGTACTTACTTGACTTGATCATCTTAGTAAAGGTAAGCAATCCTTCCTCGTATTCAACTGGCTTATTGCTTGATTCTTCCAGCACATTCTTCTTTTTTAGGTCTTCTCTCGGGTCATAGATTCTGTTAGAGCAAGTAATCCCTCCTACAAAAGAACTCTACTGCCCTTGATTTACTACCTAATAGTTGAAGGGGGCATTTTTATAACTTTCAAGGGCTAATAGCACATGGAAGGTGTACCTTTTAGTCTTTAAAGCTTACTTCTCTTCTTGTTTGTAAAATCTATAGACCTTGGACTATTAGTTAGAACCGATCATATTGATGGTAGGATTTGAGTTGTCAAATATCATGTTGATGATGGGGCCATGGTTGGGCAGGTAGGTTGTTGTTGACGTATGGAATTAGAGCCTCCATGAAGTCCAATTAGACCGTACCTTTATCGATTAAGTCCTGAATCTTATTCCTTAAAATCCAGCATGAGTCGGTTAAATGGCTCACCCGTCCCAAATGATATTGACACTTAGCGTTGGGATAAAAAACTTTTGGCCTATACCTTTTACTAGGAGGCTCAAAATAGATCACATTATCTTTTCTTAATTTTTCAAGGACCTAGCTAAGAGGAACTAGTATCTTGGTGAACTGTCTTAAAGCCCTATTAACTTATGACTGACTTTAGAATTTTTGTTGAATTAGTAGAGGATTTGTTCTGAAGGAGACCCAAGTATTAGGCCTAGTGTTTGAATTTACCATCTAGAAATTGCTTCTTTAGGCTTGCTGGTAGTAGGCTTTGCAAAAGGCGATCTTCTATCTAATCACTCTTGTAATTTACCGAAAGCAACATCACTTTCAATCGACATCCCGCAATTGTAAGCCTTTGTGTTTAGAACAATCGAGCCGAGATTTAAGGCCTTTAGAGAAAGTTTTCTGATTGAGTCCAAACTTTACAACTAAGATAGAAAAGTTAGACAAAGTAACACAGTGAAATCAGATTTTGGAAATAGTGACCAAAAATCCCAATTTTACCCTTAGAAGTAGGATTATTTAATAAAGTACGAAAATGCTCGAAACCCCTAAAATCGAGCTCATATTACGATAAGAACTTAAAAATAAGTTAATTGAGCTATAAAATGAAGTAATATAGTATAATTTAATATATGAATATACTCGTATTTTTATGGGTCTACCAGGTATAAATAATAATTATACCCGTAAATTAACTCTAAATTACATAATTATTTATATAATGTGTTGAATACATGAAAATAATAAAGAAACATATCCTAAAAATAAAAGATATGTTAGACACTTAATTATATGAGTAAAGTTATATATTATGGATGATATATATATATATGGGATGTATACCCGTATATTAGTAAATAATTAAATCTTAATAAAATATACCTAAAATGCTACAAATAATAGCAAATCTCATCTAAAAGAATCAAACTGCGGCTGAAAAAAGTTGAATTTATCGTGGAATGTTGTATAATCAGGATTTGGATGAATCAAAAGCAAATTTGCGGACTTAAGCCACCTCCTACTTAGGTTTTACTAAAGGAAAAAGAAAGAAAGAAAAAATTCTAGGTAGCAGAAAATCCTCCATAAATAGCAAACTCTAGTAACTTAGTGTTATTTTAGCAATTTGGAATAAAAAACACTTAGAAGAAATGAAGAAAAAAATCATAGGAAAAATAGAAAGAAAATAAGAAAAAACAAGGGAAGCACCGTACCCTATCTGTACCTGATCCAAACGACCACCTGACGACCAACCTAACTGGCTACCACCAGTCTAGGCTACGCTTAGGCCGTCCGATACACCCCCAATTGCTACTAGCCATCGAAGATCCTAAGAACAACTAGGTCGATTCTCTGCCTTATTTTTAAATAATTTTTAAAAATTACCTCAACCACCCAAAAAATTATGAAAAAAAATTTGTACCTAGGTTATTTTGAATATGCTTTCATGTGATATTTTCATTTTTGAAAAATTTGTAATATTTAATATACTTTCTTAAGAAACCTATTGTTCATCTAAAATTATAATTGTAAAATAAATATACTAAATGATGTTGTTTCTAACTGAAAATTTTTGTGTAGGATGTGTATGATATCTAGATAATTACTATGAAGCCCGAATTTTGATTTGAATATTTTAAATATTTATTGCATTTTTTGGCCTAAAAATAGCTTGAAAATAGGTCGAAATTGTGAATTAAATAAGAAATTATGAAATTAATTGTTGAAATGGACATGTATTGATCTCTAGTGAATAATAACAATATTGGGTTAGATAGAAATTAATTTGGTGTAAAAAAAATCATAATTGAGTCATTTGATAATTTAAGGCTAAAATCGTAAATACGAATATATAGGCGATAGATCGAAAACTAGAAACTAGGTGATAATTAAATTCCCCATATTTTTAGGAGTCTATAGAAATTTTGGGGGAATTATTTGGTGACTCGAACTATTTATTATGAATTTACTTAGTAAAATGGCTTAAATTACAAGTCAGGACATATTTTTAGTAGTAATAAGTTAAAATGAATTAAATATTTAAATAAAAGCTATGTGTGAGGTTGCTAATCAGATTAGATAAAAAGAATATTTTTAATAAAATTACTGATATTTTATGATTGGGATACACTACAGGTATATTAGAGTTAGGTAATACTCATATTATAACGTTACATGGACAAATTAGGTGAAATATAATTGAATAACATAAATTACGTATAATACAATAATATTTAAATAGATACGTATAACTGTATTAAAAACTCAAACTATACGTTAAAAGTCATCTTTAGGAATAAGACTCGTAAAACGTGTTGTTAAGTCTATATGAACCCAACAATACTAATTTTATTAAAATCGGACAATCTTAGACAATATAACCTAAAACTCTATCATATTCTAGAATGTATGTATTCTGGTAACCCTACTGAAATTAAAACATGATTTAATAAATTGAAAGTATATTTTGATGCGATTGAAACGATATAAAACATGTAATAGTATAGATGGCATATAATATCAACAATTAACAACTTAACTCAATATATAATAATAATACGATTATATACTATATATTATTAAATAATATATAACCATTTTAGATCAAATCCTAATGTACGAAGACTGAATTTGGGTTTTTTATGTATATAGGATCTCCCAATAAACAGATTGTTAACAACTCGAGTTTGCCATAGTAAGCATCTAAACAAGTAAGTTGGGATTGTGGTTTTACCGCCTATTGGGATATTGTATTAAAGTATCTGAAGACCCAAGAGTACTTATGGCTGTATTTGTAGTTAGTTGACTATGCGCATACTATATATGTGTATGATACTCAGTTGTGATAGGAGTTGAACTCCTTAGTGTATTGTTTTGCATGTTCGCATTATTTATGTATTGTATGAACTTGTTTAGCCACTCTTGATTAAAACTAACGTCTATTCAACTAAAACAAAACTGGACATGCATAATACCTATTAAAAGAAATGATTAAGAGTGTCAGGCCAAATACTGACTTTCTTCAATGAGGATAGCTGAACTGATCCTTTCCCCATCCTTAGTCGAACTAAGTAACAAGTGAGGAGGTCTTGGCAAGGGTGGGAGCCGTGGTTCGAATGCAGTCATTAAAGGAAGGTATTCTCTATTGCACAAGCCCGGGTTTGGTTTGATTTGAGTTATGATAAAACTCCTCAATCTGGATTAGAGCGGATGTAATTTCTCTAACCTCATAGTAGACCAAATAACATTGTACGATGTTTCATTTGATTGTTTACATTGCATTGTATTTCATTTCATCATAATTAATAACCTTATTTGTGATTGTATGATACTCTTCTGACTCCATCCCACTTACTAAGTAATTGTGCTCACATCCCCATAGACTCTTTTGCAAATACTGAGTAAGGATCAAGATGTTTCGATACCATCGCCCTCAGGTTAGTGTGCTATTGTTTAGGAAAGTAAGGAACGAGGAATCAACTGAAACTAGGCTTTTGACTCTTTTTTTTTTTTTAATTCTGAGGAAACTAACTGGGAATTCCTTGGGACGCCCACTAGTTTCCTAACTTTTGTAAATAGTCTGCAAAACCTGTAACTTTTTTATTAACTCTGATTGTATACTTTGACTTTAGAAGTAAAATGTTTTTATAAATACTATTGTGTTATGAGACAACAGGTCGTATATAACAAGTATTTTGTAAAGTTACCACAGGTTTGGTTATTAACAAGTATCAAAACAGATGTTTCAAGCTGGTTGAGTTGTGCACGCCTTTTGTAAACTGTATATACGATAGCAGCCATGAGATCAGCTTCCATCTTAGGTTAGTTTACACGATGAGACTATTATGGCTTCTCCTGTTCGGGGCATGACAGCAATCACCACTTTTGCGAAGATAGAAGAGTCAAGTGAGAAAAGTTGTGCCTTTCAAGGGCATTAATGAAAGCTGAAGTTATCTCTTTCTCGGTCATGGGTTGGATAACCTTATAGCTAGGGATCTCCACCTTTGGGCGTACTCCTTGAATGATTCGTTATGCCTCTTTCGTAGGGCGACTAAGTCCATCATGGTTGGTGCTACTTCCACATTAAGCTTGTTTTGTTTGAAGAATTCCCTAGCCAACTTATCCTATGTATTTACTTGGTTCAAGTCTAATTGGGCGTACCAAGTTAAAGTAGGACTTGTCATGCTATCCTAAAAAGTTTGTACTATGAGCTAGTCGTATTGTACATACTTGCCCATCTTTCATATGTACAACCTGGTGTTTAGTTTAGGGCAGCTAGTCCCATTATATTTCTCAAAGTCAGGTACCTTGAATTTTTCAGGGAAGCTTCTATAGTCATAAGCTGAGAAGTCTGTAATACCAACTTACTCAAAACAGTCATAACCTTCAAGCATTTTCATCTTTTCAGTGATCTGCTGGGTCAACCACCTTTCTAATTCATTCAATTGGTCTTGATCAACTTCTAGCTTCGAGTTAATTGAGAATGAATAAGTGTTGGGCTCAAAAGTCGAGTTAACCTTTAGATAAACCCCTTCTGTCTCAAAGGATTCAAAGGTCGAGTTAACTTTAGGATAGGCATCTTTTGCTTCAAGGGGTGAAGCTTTGATATTCTTTCCATATCAAGACTGGAGCTTTCCTCATTTAATGGTATTATGGATCAGAGTAAAGCAATGCTATCAGCAAGAAAGCTTAACTGATCTGTAATCTTCCCTACTGTCTATTCCAAGGAACGGAACCTTAGCTTAATAGGATCAATGACTTTAAGGTTGACATTGTTGTTATTGATGTTATTGTTTGCTTGGCTGGCCATCTTGGTCTATAAGCAAGTTCGGATAGGACTTTTTTGGAAGGTTTGACATTTGAGAGCTATCTTTACAACTTAGTTCAAGATTACTTCTCAACAAGTTAACACACATATATTTAAAAAAAAAAAACGAGATGAATGAAAAACAAACAAATAAATAAATGTAAAAGAATGCCAAGATGTATGGCACACGAATGTAGAGAAATAGAATAGACAATTAACCAACAAGATGGCAATTTTATTCATTATTTTGTAGCTTTTCAGAGTTCCCTTTTACATTATTTAAAAAAGAAAAATACATTATTTCAAAAAAGTACTCCTATTTCTAAACATCCCTTTGGCACTTAATTTGTGTTCCTTTCTATTGCTTCTTGGATCCTAGTGCTTCCTTCCTCTTTCTTAGGCTAAGCTTATCTGCTTCTTCAAGTTCTTTAAGTCTTCTTCAATAGATGTTCTAAGGCCCGAGAATGTTGTCTGGACTCCTAAAAGAAGTCTTCTCACATGTCACACTCTTCATAGATAATTTCTACACGGGCTTGTACTTAGTCCATGTATGTCTTGATTTCAAAGTTTGGTTCAACTAGCATGGGTTGTATGACCTCTGGTGCTTAATACTAGATCTCCTCAGCCTTATGGAGTTGATCGTATAGATATTCTTTAGTAACCCTATGCTTGTCTACTTCTCCCAGCCATTCTCCTAAATCAATGTTAGGGCGATATTCTTTGTTTCCTATAGTTGCTTAATCTTCCGTAGTTTAGATATCTTTTGTGGCGTTGGAACTTGAAGGCCCTTGTAATCCAGGGTTATGATATCCAGTAAGGGCCTGTAGACTATGTCTTGAATTCTCCCGAATTGCCTTATCATGTTGTTAAGGTAATAGCTTATGCACAATTTCATCCCAATTAGATATACTGCTTGATAATTTTTACAGACTAGGATTAGCCTCTTAAAGTTGCTTCATCTAGTTGTCCATAAGACATTAGCAACTTGGAAATTTCGTAGGGCTTCCACTTAGCAGCAAGTGGACTTCTCTTTTACGAGATGGACCTTGTCAATGAAGTAATCAATTAAATCAATCCTGTGGGCAAATCCTCCTTGGATCAAGTTAAGCCTAAAACACTTCATGTAGCTCACAAACTAGACCTTTTGTAATGCCATACTGGTCTTTAGTGCACCATTGTTCTTCTCTTTCAAAATGTTTAGGCTTCTAATTTGTTCTTAAAGGGGGGTCAAATTGTATGACTTGCCTTCAAGAAACTAGCCCACTAACTCTACGACCTTAAAATGGATGAGGAACTTTCCATTAGGGAATAGGAGAGTCGTAAATGTAGCTAAGATGAAAGCCTTCATTCTGTTTTGTCCCCAGTCTTTGGGATTGCTACAGAAGATGGGCCATTTGCTAAAACAAGGCTTTCAACTCTTCCAATTTAATGCAATTTCCATTATAGCTCTTTAAGGCCCTGTTCACTTTAGTATTTCTAAGCCCTAAGAATCTCAAAAATGCATTTACTAGGTCAATTTCCAAATTTAGGGAGTATATATACTCTAAGGAAGGGGTTTAAAGTAACTGGATATACTCTTCAAGTGTTGGACTAAGAAAGTGAGGCCCAACTGTAAAAGCTACCTCTTTAGGTTCCCATAAGTTGGTTAAGGCCCTAATCAGGTTGATCTCAATCTTTACCTTGGGAAGTGACAAAATGGGCCCGATCTTGTTGGTGATGATCTCCTGTTCCCTTAGGTTAAAGTGTTAAAGCCACCGATCTAAAACAAGCTTAGGGTTAATGGACTTATTGACGAACCTTTCTCTGAAGTGGATGGAGTTCGATGAGTAGGCCATTTTTTGGGCTAGATTACAAAGAAAATGTTGTTACAAGATTGAAAAAACCGCTATTTACAATAAACTACAAAATGAAAATGAAAACCTATTTACATCAACTCTATATTTACAACATGATTTACAAGGGAAATTAAAGAAACTCAGAGTTGTTATTCTTATCTTTTTCTTTATTTTTATCTCACTTGATTATTTGTTGGTTTTGGATGTAGTGAATGCATAAAGGGTAGGTTCTAAAGGTCTTTAAGCTTTTGTGACCTCACTTATTAAAAAATACTTCCACTGGTCACATTAAGCTTAAGTGGGGGTAGCTTAATCAACCTTGAGCGGTGATCACACCACGATACCTGGAGCCTATACAATGGGCCTCACATCTTAGGGTCTCAATACGATCTGGGTTTAACGATTTCCTCCATATAAAAAATGATGCAGAAAGTAGAACCCCCCCCCCCCCCCACACACACACACACCACACACACACACACACACACACACACACACACACCACACACACACACACACACAACACACACACACACACACACACACACACACAGCACACACACACACACCACACACACCACACACCACACAACACCACACACGCACACCACACACACACCACACCACACACCACAACACACACACACACACCACACCACACACACACACACACACACACACACGACACACACAACCCAAACACACACACAACACACCACACACACACACACACCACACACACACACAACCACACACACACCACACACACACACACACACACACACCACACACACACACACACACACACAACACACACACACACACACACACACACACACACACACACACACACACACACACACACCACACACACACACACACACACACACACACACACACAACACACACCACACACGCACACACCACACACCACAGCACACACACACACACCACACACGCACACACACACACACAGCCCCACACACACACACGCACACACCACCACCACACACACACACACACACGCACACACACACACACGCACACACACACACGCACACACACACACGCACACACACCACAGCACACACAGCACAGCACACACACACACACACACGCACCACGCACACCACACACGACACACACACACCAACACACACACGCACCACACGCACACACACGCACGACCGCACACACACACGCACGCACACGCACGCGCACGCACCACGCACGCACGCACGCACACACCACGCACGCACACCACGCACAACACGCACACACCACACACACACACGCACACAGCACACGCACACGCACCACACGCACGCACACACACGCACACACGCACACACACGCGCACACACACACACACCACACCACACCACACACACACCACACACACACACACCACACACACACACACACACACACACACACACACACACACACACACACACACACACACACACACACACACACACACACACACACACACACACACACACACACACACACACACACACACACACACACACCACACACACACGCACACACACACACACACGCACACAACCGCACGCACACACCACACGCACGCACACACGCACGCACACACGCACGCACACACCGCACACACGCACGCACGCACACACACACACACGCACACACACACACACGCACACACACACACGCACACACACACACACGCACACACACACGCACACACACACGCACGCACGCACGCACGCACGCACGCACACACACACGCACGCACGCACGCACGCACACACACACGCACGCCCCACACCGCACGCACGCACGCACGCACCCGCACACGCACGCACGCACCCGCGCACGCACGCACGCACGCACAGCACGCACGCACGCACGCACGCACGCACGCACGCACGCACGCACGCACGCACGCACGCACGCACGCACGCACACACACACACACACACACACACACACACACACACACACACACACACACACACACACACACACACACACACACACACAATGAAGAACTTAAATAAATTTAAACCTGTAAGAAAGGTTAGTGCAACTATATATAAAAATAAGAACAAATAAATAAATAAATTACATTTAGTAAGGTGATTTAAAAAATTAATTTGAAATTTGGAAAGTTCGATGGTTAGCCCTCTTGACGTACCCAATGGAGTCGCCAAGCTATCAAGCTTAATTTTTCCCGATTTTTAATTATTTTCCTTAATCCGATTAGTATTAAACCATAACCTATTTAATGCCAACCTTCGACTGGGAGTTAAGGAAAACTTAAGTCTTTAAATGTATTTTGAAAATCCTTGGAATCACCACTCAATCGGAGTTGAGAAAAAGAGTGGGTTAGATTAAATGGATTGGGTGGATCAATTTAACTTAAGCGTTAGTCTACATAGAAACCAATTTTGAGAAAAAAGGTTATGAAAACCAGAAAATCGAGTCCGAGATTTATGTTTTTTAAATCCTTATGGGTACCATGAACTTTTCTAATTTAGATTTGATTTCTTAAAATCACATTTCAAAATTAACCTAGAAAATGAAATTCAATCACTAATTAACGAATTAGATTAAACTAAAATAGGAAAAATAAGTTTTTTCGTTTTTAACATCGCCTCGGAAATAGCTGCATACCTACTATTTAAGATCAGATGTACGTAGTTCTTTTCGAAAATATTAGCTGGTTGATTGATTTTAGTAAAGGAAAAGGTCGGGTTTATATTTTTATCCGGTTTAATGTTAATTAAGGAAATTTTATATAGTGTCTTAATTGGGGTTTTATCTTTAGAAATTCTAAAGTAGTTTTAATTTGGAAAAAGAGTTGATTTATTTTTATTTTTATTTCTTCGAAAAATAAATTTTTCTAAGTCACAAAACTATTCTCTCGTTCTTCTTTATTTCATTTCATTTTATCTAATTTGTGTTCTTTATTATGTTGATTATTTTTATTTTTATTTTATTTATTTAAGTCTTAATTGAGAAAATAAATAAAAAATAAATCTAAGCTACTCTATTTTTCCTTCTTTTTCTTCTTTTCAGTTTTTCCTTTTCTTTCTTGTTTTGATTTTTTCTTATGAGTTACAATCATATCTCAACTACAATAATAATAAAAAAAAAACATGAGACAAATGAAAAAAATAAGTTATGGTTAGACCAAAAGAGCATGCGAGTTAGAGTAGTTTAGATCTGAGTCTTCGGGTCGGTTCAGTCAAATCAAGTCGAGTCTTAAGCTCTCTTCCATAATAATGACGATAAGGATATGCTTCGATTAGCTTTAATCACCAAAATGTGTAGGGAAAAAACTTTTCATGCATTTCTCATTGGCTTTGGGGGTTTAAGGACAACACCTCAACATCCAGTAGCCATTTGGGTGGCGATTGGAGTTGGGTGGTTGCAATTGGATATGGGTGACTATGATGGCAGTTGTTGGAGGCAAAAGAGAGGTTAGGTCTTGGTATTTCAGGGTACTGGAGCTCGTCGTAGTGGTGGTTTTCATTGGAAGCCGCCATGGAAGATGCTACTATAAAGAGAGAAAGAAATCGTGCTATAGAGAAAAAGCTCGGATTTGAACTTGTATGGAGTGTTTTTTATTGAGCTTTGTGTTGAAAACGAGTCCATAAGTCCATATTTATGCTAATCTCTACTTAAATGAGCTTAGAAAGCTCATTAACGGAGGAATCAGCCATGAATGGTTATGTTGGATTTTGATTTTTTTTTTCACTTTTTGGAGCCAATTTTGACCATCTTAATAAGTGAATTTGGACAAGTTATGGGTATTGATGCGAATTATCTCAAGTGCTCTTCGAATTTCTACATTTAGTTGGATAAGATATACCTTAGAAATCAACTTAGCTGGGTCAAAGATGGAAGGGATTACGTTGTTTTTTAATTCTCTATTTTTTTCATTATAAAAACCACGGACAAGATAGAGGAGAAGATAGGGGTGTATGGTTACGTGTTGGGCACATGCTACGTGCGCGTTGTAAAAAATTTGGGCACACTTTTGCGCGCCCCCTCTACCTGCTACTCTTTTAGTTGAAGGGCCTTGGGCCCTGATCTAAGTCATATGGATCGAGTTCAAACCTGGTCTAATTTGCATTCCTCCTCTTTTATTTATTTATTTATTATTACAATTATTATTATTTATTGATAATAACAAAATAAATGAAAATAACTAAAGCATACATCCTAATTTCCCTTCTCTAATTTTCTAAATTCCTTTGTTATTGTTTTTTTTTTCAACTTTCTCTATTTTTTGTGATTCTTTCTAAATTTTCTATTTTTGTTTTTTCTTCTACTTTTTCAGTTTTTTTTTCTTTTGCAAATTTTCTATTTTTTATGCTTCCTAAATCCGAACCTTTTACCCTATTTTAAAAATTCTAGGATAATAAAATAAATAAAAAAAAGGGAGCAAAAATAAGGTGTCTATAATAGGTAGCACAACTTACTCCTTCAACCCTAATAACCATCCGATCAATAAAAAGGTCAACACATCAAACTTAATAGCTTCTTGGAGCTCTGATTAGCTTAGAATTAGTGCCTTCTTGGACCCTCAAGCTAACCTAACAGGTAACTTGCTTACTTGGCTCGGGATCATAGGATTCAAGGTGACCTTCCTCTCATCTTTCTTAAACACATATGTGTTTCTAAAACCATCATGAATGACTTTATGATCAAATAACCATGGTTAACCTAGTAATACATGAGATGCACATATAAGTGATACGTCATAGAAAATTTCATCAGAATACTTCCTAATTGAAATCGTCAATAGTACTAACTGAGAGACTTATAATGCTCCCTTTTTGTTTAGCCAATGCAGCTTATATGGCTTCGAATGTAAAATGGTCGACAACTTGAGCTTCTTAACTAACTTGGTGGATACTGCATTAGTACAACTCCTTCTATCTACTATGAGTGTATATACTTACTTGTTCACCTTGCAAGTGATGTGAAACAAGTTCTCGTGCTGCTTTTCCTGAACTGATGGTTTAATGCTCATTGTCCGTTTAACGACTAAGGTTAGTTTGTCTAAGTCCTTGGCAAACACATCCTTTTCTACTAGCTCATCATTAGCTTCAGTTTATTCCTCCAATCCTCCTTTTTCCTCAAGTTTCTCATTTGTACTATCTACTTCAATCTTCAGAATATCTCCCTTAATAATCATGGTTTGTCTATTTGAGCATTAAGCAATCATATACCCAAATGCTTAACACTTAAAATACTTGATCTGGCTCATCTTTCGTCTAGAGCCTTACCCCTTCTAAAAAGTTCTAAACAACACTTCACTATCACTTGGTCAGCTCTTCTGTTTAGCTTTGACATCTATCCTCTTGCTCAGCTTGGTGTTATTTTGAGCTCGGTAACTTCCTTAAACGATTCGACTTGATTTGATAAGTCGGCTCATCGAAGGTTTACTCGGTCTACTCTTCCTCTGCCTTTCTACTTATTGAGCAATTTTAATGGCCTCATCCAAAGTAGTAAAATGTTTTAGCTCTACTGCATCTCATATGTCATTCCTTAACCTAATAAGAAACCTGGATATTGTTTGACCTGAAGGCTCAGCAGTTTCACATCGAATCATGAGCATCTAAAACTCTTAAACATACTCATCAACAGTTTGACCCCCTTGCCTCAACTCTTAAAGTCAAGTAAAGGTATCCTATAGATAAGTATTTAGCATAAATCTGTTTCTAAGGATTCTCTTTATTTCGGGCCTAGTACTAACTTCTCTATATCCTTCTCATCTCCTCATGATTTAGAAATTCCTCTAACATAATGCAACATATCTTGAGAATTCCACAGTAGCAATTCTCATTTTCTCGTGGTCTTCATACTGATAGTAGTCAAAAACTTGTTTTACCTTTTCCTCCCAATCTAAGTAGTCATCAGCATTCCCAAAACCACTGAAGTTAAGAATCTGAAGGTTTAAATGGTCAGCAGCTTGGGGTGCATATGCTCTTTCTTCTATCCTAACATACTCTTCCTCGTTATCCTTTTCCATCCCCAAATTTATCCTTCTTTGTACATTGCCACTTGCTCGTCCACCTTGGGCCTGCCTAGCTAGGCCTTGTCCTTGGGTAGGTTAAGCATCGTAGACAACAACATCACCTTCACGAGCAGCCTGGGGAGTATTGTAGTTGGCTCTACTAAGCTCGAACGTTAATGCATAAATAGCTTGAGTTAAATTGGTTACCAAGCGAGTCATCTCATCAAATCGCTCACCAGAAGTTTTAAGGGTACTTTGGGCTTGTCAGCTGTTGTGGGCGACACCGTTATTATCATCTCCAATACTAGCGTTTACACTTAAACTAGTCATCCTTTACTCAACCTTGTGTTTACAATAACAGATAACATGGTGCTTCTCATGGAACAATACACTTACGGTCTATAAACACTCAACTCATTACTCCACAAAAAACATACAACTACTGCTTACTTTGTTTTCATAGCTTAAAATAAAGTATAACAAGGTACACACACAACAGCAAACTAACACGTCTCTTATTTACTCAAAACACTCATAGCTAACTCTTACATAACTACAACACACTACTACAATCAGTACTACTTACAACATAGCTATAGCAAAGCTCAAATATAACTTGTCCAAATGAACCTCGACTCTGATACCAAGATGATACGGCTACACCAAGAGGGGATAAGGTCAATCGTATCAGGGGTGGGTCCAAGTTTTCCAAAAGCTTCAAAACAAGTATGGAAATGTGTAAAATAAAAAATAAAGAAGCAAAACCCATGATCAACTCTAAGGATGTGATGCACTAAGGAACTACCGAGGACTTACAAGTAAGCTTGATATGATGCATAAGCTAACTTGGTGAAGGTACTCGCCACTTAGCCTTACTTAAGAGTTAAGATAAGAGCAAGACTAAGCAAGCAAATGATGCTTACATAAGGGACAATATACTATATTCGATATCATATTTCTGTTGTGGCTACACTATATAAGGGTATTTATACCTGATATTTTAGAGTAACTTGCCAAAAGTGGAAAAGACAAAAAGGATTTTTTCCTAAAAGAAGCAATATACAAAGAATTTAAAAGGATATAAATGAAAAATCAATAAAACAAATGATTGATGCAACAGATTCCATCACGTGGTTATTTAGACACATGGTTGGCAGGCAGTGGTAGTACTTCTACCAGAAACAAACAAAATTGCACTGTTAGTTTAGTTTTTGTCAAGCTAAGATGCCAAGTAGATCTGAAGATTCTTCCAAGGTGACGTTAACTTAGACGCATTCAGGGGTATTTGGCACGTGTAATGCCAAGCAAGTGGTTGGCATAGGTATAGAGGAGCAGAAAACAGAGTTAGCTGAACTATTAGTAGGGTATGACTTAGGCCAGTATTCTATAGCTGACAAAAAGGAAGTTGTTCGGCTTGACATGTAGAGTTGATTGGCAGCTAAGATTAGCTCGGCCTCTCCTGGCATTGGCTAGAATGAGAGAATCCGCTTATCCTTTAAGGCCTTGAGCTAGGGGTTAGGTTAGAGGTCCGATTGCTTAATTCTTATCATCACCCAAGATAGCTTTATCGAATGAAATATATTCATAAGAGTTAAGTTTGACTTGTCCTTTTGATGGAGCAAGTAACGCGGAAAAAAACAATTAGACTTAGCTTATAGTTCCAATAATCATCATAAATTTAGATATTTGAATTAACATAGCTAAAGTGATAAGGATCAAGGACCGATCACTTGCTCCCGAGCTAGAGGGCTTTCTCATATAGTCTACTGTAGTGTCCAAGGAGAGTTAAGCACCGAGGAGCAGTGTTTTTTCCTAATCTGAATTATTGAGCTACTTTACTCTCCATACCATCCAGGATGCTACCGAGGTGATTAGCCCACACATGGAACCAGCCCCTCTTCGCACCCCAATCCAAGCACTAAATCAAGAATACAACCATCTCTATAGTGCCAAGGCCAAGCTAATAATTGTGAAGGGCCAATCCAAATGTAAATTGTCCTTGATCTAACCCCTGTCCAACCCCAGCCATTAGGGATGCCAAACTGCCGACGCCGAACAAACCTAATAGAAGGACCGCCTTTGCTTGACTCACAATATTGTCAAAATCGCAGATTGAGTAAAACGCACACGCTCTGTCCTTTCTAACACCCATATTCTCCTTTCTGACAGAAGACTTTCTTTTACATGATTTCAATTCCCTATAAATTAGTTCTCCTTTTTTTGTTTAGCAAATAAAGATCTATTCTTTGTGACTTTTGTAACTTATGACTTACCATAACTGGGTACTATAAATACTAGCATAATGTAATAGCCAAAAAATCAATATACAGAAGAATATACTAAACCTTTTTACTCTCTCTTGAGTTAAGTGTCCCTTTTGCTTACTCATGAGCTACTTTTATCTAGCCCATTTGAGCATGGACTAGTGGCAAGTGACCTCCAACCGTACTTGTGTGTCATATCAAGTGTGACCCAAGCTTGTGTACAGCGTTGGTATGTCATATCCATCATCGGCATACAAGAATCCTTGCTCATCCTTCAATTATCATTTACTTTTCAAGTCATCTTGTGGCTTGGACCTACCCCCTTTAGTTACGCGTGATATTGGGTCCATGTATTCATCTACAAATCTGTATCATCTTGGTATCAGAGCCTAACTACGTTTGAAGCTGGATTTTGCTACTGTATTCTTTGAATAGTCTGTTACTGCTCCCCTAAGATAACAATGGTATTGTTAGCTTGAAGTTTAGTAGTTAAGAAGTATTCTATCCTCTATTTTCCCCCGTTTTCAATACGCAAAACAAAGTATGGTTGACTGTTCATTTATTGTGTGATTATCATTATGAAGTAACCAATAATGTTAGATTTTAATGTTCAAGGTACTTTGGGAAACCAAGAAAGTGGTACTCGACATGACCAAGGACAGGAAGGAAGCTTCTCACCTCAGTTAATGGGTGACCGCTTGGATAGGCTTACTGACTTAGTAGTTAGTCTAGTGACTATTATCCAAAAAAATAGGTAGCGAACTAGAAATAACCCCGCTAGGCAATGCGAGCAACAAAGATGAGGCAATGGTCAATTTGGTCGAGTTAATGCCTCAGCTCTACCACCCCAAGCTGAAGGAGTTGGTAGGGATATTAGTTGAAGACTAGCACTTAAAGAGATTAAGGAGGAAGTAGGAGGAGATGACGAGGAAAAGGAGTACTACAAGCTTAAGGAAAGAAATATACAAGCCCCTAGAGTTGAAGGATTGAAGATGCGTATTTCGAGTTTCTCTAGAAGTGGTGATGCTGAGGATTACTTAGATTGAGTAGATTAGATTGAAAAGTAGTTCGAATACCAAAAAGTGCAGATAATGCAAAGGTTAAACTTGTAGTGTTGGAGTTCACTAGTTATGCCGCTTTGTGGTAGAAGAACTTGCAAGCCACCAGAAGAAGGGAAGGAGAACAAGAAATTAGGAGTTGGGATGAAATGAAGAAAGTCATACGGAGAAATTTTGTATGGAGCCATTATCTATAGGATGCCTTTAAAAGACTGCAAGAATTGAGACAAGGATGATTGAGTGTGGACACTTACATTAAGGAATCCCAAATGTTAATGATTTGACGTGAAGTCATAGAGCCAGAAGACTAAATTATATCTCAATTCATTGGTGGGTTGAAGTATGAGATTGGGGATGTCTTGGAAACCCTGAATTTTAAAACGCTTGATGACACAATCCGAACCATCTAAAGGATAGAAAGGCATTAAATAGGAAGATTCCAACCACCTATCAACCGTCCTAACAGTAGCCAACTTGTGCGAGTAAAACCAAGCAAGGCCACTGAAACCTGACTTATTCAAACTACCGGAGCAGAAGAGAAGAAACCTTCGAGGAAGTTTGAGAAAAGGCAGTGTTTAGGGAGGAAGACGAGTGAGATCAAGTGTTTTAAATGCCAAAGATTTGGATATATGTCCGCTTAGTGTTTAAATAGGCAAACAATGGTAATCAGAGGTGAGGTATCAACCGTCAAGGTCAACAATACTGATGAGGAAGTAGAGGATATGAAGGAGGATAGAGAGACCGAGTTATCTAAGGAGGAAGTTATTTATAATGAAGGAGGCAACTTTATGCCGACCACTCTAGTGTTAAGGAGGACAATGAGTGTCAATCCTGTGCCCAAAGATAAATAGAGAGAAAATCTCTTCCATCTTGGGTGCAAGGTAAATGACTCATTGTGTGCGCTGATTGTTGATAGTGGGAGCTGCACCAATGCTGTCTCAGTATTTATGATCCAGTAGTTGAAATTACCAACCATGCCCCATCGGAAACCTTATAAGCTTCACTGGCTTAGTGACAAGGGAACCCTACAAGTGAACAAACTAGTGTCTGTGCCGATCTACATTAGCAAGTATCAAGATGTAGTGCTTTGTAATGTGCTACCCATGAGTACATCCTACATTCTACTTGGATGACCATGGATGTTTGATCAAGCAGTTATGTATGAATGAAGGAGGAATACATGCTTTGTAGAGCATAAAGGAAGAAGGATGAAATTAAGTCCTGTAACTACCAAACAGGTAAAGGTCATGCAATCCCAACTGAGTCGAGCCCAGAAGAAGGAGGCTTTGGTATTGACCCGAGTTGAACTGAAGAGAGAGATGGTGCTTGAAAAACCGACCTATCTACTGGTCCGAAGAATTTTGGAGTTGAGGTTTGAGGAGGAGTTGTCTACTGAGGTAAAAACTCTACCGGAAGAATTTGCCGACCTATTTCTAAAGGAGCTACCGAAGGGTCTACCCTCAATCCGAGGAGTCAAGGATGCAATTGACCTGTAACCAAGAGACGTATTGCCGAACAAGCCTGCCTATAGGCTGAACCATGAACATGCCGCCAAGCTATAGAGGCAAGTTGACGAACTTATGGAGATAGGGTATGTGTATGAATCCCTTAGCCCCCGTACCATTTCGGACTTGTTAATGTCAAATAAAGATGGTTCTTGGAGAATGTGTGTTGATAGCTAAGTAATCAATCGAATCACCATCAAGTACAGGTATCCTATACCTAGCTTCAATGACATACTGGATGAGTTAAGTGGAGCAAGATTTTTCTCCAAGATCAACCTCAAATTTAGATACCATCAGATCTGAATGCGTGAAAGTAATAAGTGGAAGATCGCATTCAAGATACGACATGGTCTATATGAATGGCTTGTGATGCCATTTGGGTTGTCTAATGTGTTGAGCACATTTATGTGCTTGATGAATCATGTGCTTTGAGAATTATTGGGAAGATTTGTAGTAGTTTACTTTGATGACATTTTGGTATACAACCTTGACCTAAAGACTTACCAGGAGCATCTCTACAAAGTCCTTATGATACTCCAAGCTGAACAACTCTATGCCAATTTGAAGGAGTGTGACTTTTTTCAATCCAAGGTGATCTTCTTAGGTTTTGTTATGAGTAAAGGTAGCATTTGAGTAAATGATGAGAAAAAAAGAGCAATCATAGAATGGCCCGAGCCGACCTATTCTATCGATGTAAGGAGTTTTCGTGGCTTGGCATTATTCTATCATAGGTTCATAAAGAATTTCAGTATGATTGTAGCCCCACTCACTGAACTCTCTAAGAAGAATGTTGAATTCAGATGGGGAGAGAAGGAGCGGAAGAGTTTTAAGGAAGTGAAAGAGAGGCTAACTACAGCCCCCGTCTTAGCTCTACTGAGCTTTGACAAGGTATTTAAAGTCAAGTGTAATGCATTCAAACTAAGCATAAGTATTGTGCTGATGCAAGAAGGCCGCCCTATTACTCACTTCAGTAAAAAACTTCAAGGAGCTACACTCAACTATTTTGTCTATGACAAAAAGTTATACTCTTTGATCCAAGCCTTCACGGTATAGCAACACTATCTGCTGCTTAAGGAATTTGGGATCTACACTGATCGAGATATCTTAAGAACCAGCTGAAGTTGTCTCGGAGACAAGCCAAATGGATTGAGTTCATGGAGGGATTTTCTTATGTCGTAAAATATAAGAATGGAAGGAACAACGTAATAGTTAACTCCCTATCGAGACAACATACCCTCCTGATCGAGTTATAAACAAGGCTACTTAGTTTTTCAACCATATAGGAGTTATATGTTGAGGACCCACACTTTGGTCTTATTTACGTCCGATGTGAAGAAGGACGAACATTAGATGACTATCATAGGGAAGACGGATACTTATTTAAGAAGAGAAGGCTATGTATCCTAACCTATTCCATAAGAGAATTATTGGTGTGCAAAGCACATGAAGGAGGATTAATAGGACATTTTGGCTAGCACCAAACCCTTGAAGTATTGTCTGCGAGATTCTTTTAGCCAAGAATGATGAGAGACATGCAGTCCGTGTTGGAAAGGTATACGACCTGTAAGAAGGCAAAGAGCTAGGTTAAGCAAGAACAGTACCTACCCGTGCCTGTCCCAACCAAACAATGATCCGAGCTAAGTATGGACTTCATGTTAAGATTACCAAGGACGTCCTGAGGGAAGGACTCCATCATGGTGGTTGTGGATCAGTTTAGTACGATGGTACATTTAGTACCCTAATCCAAAACTAACAACGCTTCGACTATCTCTTTTCTTTTCTTGTAGGAGGTGATCAAGCTTCATGGTGTACCCAGAACCATTCTTTCGGATCGAGACCCCAAGTTCATGAGCTACTTTTGGAGGACACTTTGGAGGTAAATGAGAACTAAGCTATTGTACAATACGTCTTTCCATTCACAGACCGATGAATAGTCCGAAGTTGTCAATTGAACTATGGGAACTTTGCTACGAGTTCTATCGGACGAAACATGGCCAATTGGGAACTGTGTTTGCCAATCATCGAATTCACCTGCAACAAGACCGCCTATGGTGTAACTAACGTATCTCCATTCGAGGTCACCTATGGATTCAACCCCGAGCTCTTGTAGACCAAGTATTCCAGTCGAGGCCTGATGATGACCGGCCAGCCATAGAAAGAGTCAAGGCCATCAGAGCTATGCACTAAAAGGTTATGGAGCAATTGAGCTGAGCTAATACTAAGCTTGAGAAGCGAAGCCAAGGATGGAAAAAGAGAGAATTTTAGCCAAGTGATTTGGTCTAGATACATCTTAGCAAGAATTGGTTCCTAAACTTAAGGAAGAGTAAGCTGTTTCCCAAGGCCAATAGACCTTTCAAAGTGTTTGAAAAGATTAATCCTAATGCCTGTAGGATTGAATCACTAGAAGGATATAGAGTCTTGGACTCCTTCAATATTACCAATCTCCAACCTTACACTCCCGAAGATGAGCAACCTAAAGCCAAACTAAATTTGATCCTAAATCTCAAACAACCCGAAGGGAATGATAGGGATCAAGGATCGATCACTTGCCTCCTAACCCAAAGGCTTTCTCACATGGTCCGCCGTACTATTGGAGGAGAGTTAAGTGCTGAAGAGCAGTGTTTTCTCCAATCTAATCTACCAAGCTACTTCACTCTCTACACCATCCACAAAGCTATTGAGGTGATTAGCCCATATATGGAGTCGATCCCTCTCCGCACCCTGATCTAAGCACCAAATCAGGAAAACAACTATCCTTAGAGTGCTAAGGCTAAGCTAATAATTGTGAAGGACCAACCAGTTGAGGTCGACTTGAATATGAATTGTCCCCGATCCAACCCCTATCCAGCCTTAATGGTTAGGGCGTCAAACTGGTAACGTTGAATAGACCTGATCAAAGGACCACCCCTACTCGGCTTACAATATTATCAGAATCGCAAACTGAGTAAAACGCGCGTACTGTCCTTTTTAACACCTGTACTATCTTTTTTTATAGTGGACGTTCTTTTACATGATTTCATTTCCCAGGAAATTATTTCTTTATTTTTTGTTTAGCAAATAAGGATCCATTCTTTATAATTTCTGTAACTTAAGACTTACCTTAATCGAGTATTATAAATACTTACATAATGTAATAACCGCAGAATCAATATATAGAAGAATATACTAAAACTTTTTACTCTCTCTTGAGCTAAGTGTCCTTTTTGCTTACTTTTGAGCTACTCTTATCTAGCCTATTCAAGCATGGATTAGTGGCGAATGACCTCCGGCCATACTTGTGTATCATATTAAGTGTGACTCGAGCTCATCTGAGACGTTGGTGCATCATATCCATCATTGGCACACAGGAATCATTGCTCATCTCTCAACTATCATTTACCTTTCAAGCCTTCTTACAGCTTGGACCTAACCCCTTGGTTACGTGTAATATTAGGTCCGTGTATTTATCTGCGAATCCGTATTACAAAGTACAAGCAAACAACCTTTATTTTATATGGATGGCATTATTATTGATGATTAGTCACATGTTGCACATGCAAGTCCGTCTTAAAGATTATTTGTTCTAATAACACATGTATGGATATAATTGAGAGAAATGTAGAAGGAGTAATAGGTTAACTCAATATCTCATGATACACGTATTACAAAAGATTGAAAGGAGTAAACTTAGTTGTCTCTTGATTTGTTTATGAGTAACTTTTGTTATTTGATCTTCTCTAAAGGTCTTTTTGCAAAGCTTTTGCAATTGCAATGTATCACATGTTTTACAAATAAGAGAATTAGCATCTCATTTATAGATTTTAGAGGCTAATCTTAACAATTGAATCAATTTGAGATGGATTATTAAGATCTACTATTGTTGGAGGTTATTTTATCACTTCTGATAATCTAACAACTTATATTTTCATTTTCTTATGAACTTAGGGTTTGGAAGTGGGTTTCGGATGTTGGCCTACGAGGGCTTATAAAGATTAAAGAATACCTAATTCCTTTATGTAATGTACATTCTTCAAATAAAGCTTATTTTAGCGATTTTAAGGCTAATAAAGGGAAAACGAAGCCTAAACATGCCTCGAAAGACTTCTCTAAGTCTACTTCTCGTGTCGGATATAGTCGAGTAAGGCTAAGATTAAGAATGCCCATGCAATGATCCTTATTTCGAGTCTATCAATCTAAATCTCCCAAAGACATCCCCAATTGAATCTAGTTTCTTGAACCTTATGACTTAGCCATTAAAATGGTCTAAGGTATTAAATTAAGCCAAAAGCCTAATTACCAAAATGACTCCTTATAGTGATTAGGATCAAGTCCCCAAACCTATCATTTGAAATTGAGCTAAAGGCTTACAAAGTCTAGCTTGATGTATTCAAGCCCAAAGACCAATACAGGACAAAGATTCCTACTTAATATGAGGCCTTAGTCACCTTATTCAAACTAAGTTCCATCCAAGTAACGACAACCGTTAAGCCATCTACACCTAATCAAAGTTCCTTATGGCTTGAGTCAAGTTGTGCCGAACTCCCGACCTAACCTGAACTACGTTAGCTAATTTAGCCTTTTCACTGTTCCCTTTATTTTCCAAGTTGTCTTTCAGGTTCTCAAGCTAATTAGAGAACACAACACCCATTTTCACCCCTAAGTAAATTAGATATTCTCTTTGCAGCTATTTCTCAGAGCGTCCTACTAAGATAGAATACTGTACATGGCCCCTATACAAAATGTAAGGATGATTCTTTGATACGTACATTCTTTTTGTTTTATTTTCCTTATGTTTTTATGATTTACCCTTTTAGTCTATTCCCTTTTCATTATAAACCATGGTAGCTAGGTACAAAAAGCCACCCTTGTAATTATGTGGACGTCATCTTACGTATTCAATACACAAAATTACCTTCTTAAGAGAGAATCGCCTCTCTAGTATCAGCTTTTATTTATCTCATCTAATAAAAGTTAATAACTAGTGACCCTTTTGTTCACTTGTACATAATATCAAGTGAGTGTTATATTGTATATGTTGCAGTAGTGAGTTACATCTATTGCTTGTGGGTTTTTGCTAAAACTCATTATTTTGCTTTTATCTTATGTTTGAACCGATAATCTTTTCATGTCACAACTTTAAAGTGTATCATACAATTTACTATTTTTTTTTCTTAAGTTGATGGTTTTGTTTAGTTATATAATTTTCATAAACAAGGTGATGTAATATAAAAGTTTGAGGATTATTTAAGAAATTGTAAAGTTAATAATAAATACCAAGTCGTATAATTTCTATTGAGGTAAAAATATAAAGCAAGCTAATAAACGTCTTATAGTTTTGGAATGTTACATATTGTCTATGATTGCTTCTTATTGAGTTAGATGACTAGACAATACCTACCTTACATCCTTATTGATGCTACCTTCATGATTATAAAACTACTGAATGGTATATAATATGGCACATTGGCTATATTAATTTTACATTTGGTTCACTCAAATGGAATCACAATTCCAAATTTATTACTTGTGAAATAGTTATTCCCTTATTTGATTTGTAAAAGGTTTATACCACGAACAATATTTGTTCTATGAATCATGGAGTAGAAAGAAGGTGTTTATTCCTTCCTTTCATTGAAGGAATTGTTATTCCTCATAAAATATATTTATTTCAAAATGCCCCAAATTAAAAAAATAAAATATACCTATTGAAATCACTGCTCTTCTTTAGCCTTATTTTATACAAATGAACAAAATCCTAACTTAGTCACCCTCTATCCAAATAATCTTCCTTGCCCTCACTACCTTAGATACGCATACACATCCTTATTAATTTCAATACTCTTACATCTTTACTTATTCATTGAATAAAGTTTCTCATGCCTTTTTTTTTAATTACCTTCACCATCACCAATCCATCCATTATGTATTTTCACCATATATCTTCTTTTTAAGATCTAATCAATATGAAGAAATTATGGCATTCAAGATTTTAGTTTGTCAATAATTTTTAGAATAAGTAGTTTTTGTTTATGTATTTGTTATTATTTTTTTTTTCATTATCATCCTTATGTAGAATTATATGTAAGACTCGTATTGGTGCGATTTTGTTTGGTAGCCAATTTAGGATGCTTGAGAATAAACCTAATTAGTCTAGAAAATTACAAGGGGCTTCGTGCGATTAGTTGGGAAGTTTTCGTAGGTTCGGTGTAGATACCCAATTTTTGCTCCCTTTATTTTATTTCCTTAATAGGACCTAAATTAAGAAAAACACAAAAAAAAAATAGGAAATTAAAAAAAAACCCAAAAAAATAAAGAAATTTAGAAAAAAATAAGAATTTTAGGAAAAATACAAAAGTAAGAAAAAGTACAAAAAAATAAAAAATTTAGAAAAAAATAAATATTTTAGATAGTTTAATAGAATATAATAAAATAAATACAAAGTCACTGGGCTTAAGCTTAGATTCAAATCTAGTCTAGATTGACTTAATCTATAATGCAATTAATTGTACATATGAATAAGAAAAAACCAACAGCCCAATTGGATAAACACTCGGACTTAATATTGCATATGAATTTAAGATATTAGGTTCAATCTATGAAAGGTTCAAAATGCATCTTTTATTTTCTTTTCTCACTTCATCGTTACGTCACCGGCCATGTTATCGTCACGTTACGGGCTACATATCAACTCACTTCTAAATGTGGTAGACATACTCCTACATGCACAGTTTTGTATTTGGTATCCCATATTATCCAGATTCGTCCAATCCAAATATGGAAGAAAATCATATAGCATTTAATATTTTCTATCCTTAACTCGACCATGATATCTATAAATAAGGGTTTATTCTTCATTTTCAGCATACAACAAAGTTTTGAAACACTTTAGAAAAACAAAAATCGAAGCTTCCTTTCTCTAGCACACTTCCTCTCTCTCTTTAAGATAGCATCCCTTACAGTATTTTTTTTATGAAAATCACTATCAAGCCTAATTTTTTTACCTTATCAGTTCTTTTTATAAAATAAGCCTTCTCTAAACCGATCAGTAATAAACCTTACCTGTTTAATACTAACCCTCGACTAGAATTAAAAAAAAAAATCATTCCTTTTTGTTTTGAAAATAACTTTGGAGTTGCCACTCGACCAGAGTCGGGAAAAACAGTTAAGTTATAACCAATTAGGTAGATTGATTATAACTTAGCCACTAGTTTAACGATTAAAACCAATTTTACAAAACGGTTTTTGAAACTAGAGAATCTGAATCCGAGAATTCAGAATTTTAAACCCTTACAGGTATCATTGACTTTCCAAAATTAGAATTAAACTTAAAAATCACTTTTTTAAATTTGAAAGACAAAGCTTGATTATTGGATACTCGAATTGGATAAATAAAATAATATAAACTAAAGAGAAAGGGAAATTAGTTTTTTTTTTTTTTATCACCTTCTCACAAGTGCCTACATACATACTATTCGAGATCAAACAAACGTAGTTTTTTTTAATAGCCAACTTTACGTTTTTACTCATTTTATTTATTTAAGAAAATTTCTTAAAGGGTCCTAAATTGGTTTTTATTTTTGGAAATTCTAAATAATCTTAATTTAAAAAATAGTTAATTTATTTTTATTTTATTTTTTGAAAAATCAATTTTCTAAGTGATAAAACGATTTTTGTTCACTAACCTATTTATTTATTTATATTATATTATTTATTTTTATACTTATTCTATCTATTTCTATTAAAATAAAAAATAAATAAATAACTAAACTACTTCCTTTCTTTTTTCTCTTTCTTTTTTCTTTTGCGTTCTTTTTTTTCTTTTTTCTTTTTCTTGTTTATAACATTCACAAATGAAATACAAAAAAGCAAACAAATAAATTAGGTCAATTCGAATTGGCTTTGACAACTCATAAGCAACTCGAATCGACTTGTTAGCTCACTTCGACTTGGATCAGCTCACTTCGGCTCAGTTGGCTCCAATTGGATCACTTCCACTCGAATTAGCTCGTGTTAGCTAGAAAAATCTGATGGTGGTGGTTTTTGTCAAAAAACACTGTAGGGAACGCTATCCTAGAGAGAGAGTGGAACCGTGCTAAAGAGAAGAAGTTTCAATTTTTGTTTTTCTAAAATATTTGACAGCTTTGTTGTGTTTTGAAAATGAAGAATAGACCTCTATTTATAGGTATTATAGTTAAGTTAAGGATGGAAAAAATTAAATGTAATATTATTTTTTTTTTAATTTTGGATTGGACGAAACTAGATGATATGTAGTGCCAAAAACATAGTTACGCATGTAGAAGTATGTCCAGTGTATGTAGGAGTGTGTCAAATGCGTATAGGAGTGTGTCTAAATGATGTAGCTCGTGATATGGTGATGACATGGCAATAAAGTGGGAAAAGAAAATAAAAGATACATCTTGTACCTTTCATAGATTGAATCTAAGATCTCTAATTCATATATTATCAACTCCAAGTGCTTATCCAGCTAAACTATTAGTTTTTCCTTATTCATATGTGTTAATTACACATATGGATTAGGTCAGCCTAAACTCGATTCAAATCTAAGTTTAGGCCCAATGGCCTTTTATTCAAAATTATTTAAATTAAAATTAAAATTATATTCTATTTGAACAACCTAAAAATTTATTTTCTAATTCCCTATTTTTTTCTATTTTCTTTTATTTTCTAAATTTCTTATTTTTTGTATTTTTTTTCTAAATTTCTTTTTTTATATATTTTTCCAAATTTCTTTTTTTTTTGCGCTTTTTCTTATTTTATATTTTTTTTTACATTTTCCTAAAATTCTTAATTTTTAAAAATTTTTGGGTTTTCTTTAATTTCCTTTTTTTTTATGTTTTTCCTAATATAGGGATTATAAAAAATAAAAATAAAAATAAATAGGGCAAAAATTGAGTGTCTACAATCACCACCATCGAATTTTTCAAGCTAACACGAGCTGATCTAAGCCAAAGTGAGCTAATTGAGTCAAAGTGAGCCAACCTCGAGCCAAAGTAAGTCAACTAAGTTGACTTAAGCCGAAATGAGTCGATTGAGATGATACAAGTTGAAGTAAACCGACCGACCCCAAGCCACCTTTAAGCTGTCCGAGCCGATTTGAAGCTAATTCGAGCCAACTCAATTTGTGTTTTTTTTTCTATTTTTAATTTTATTTATTTTTTTATTTGTAAATGGTATAAATGAGAAAAAGAAAAAAGGAAGAGAAGAAAAACAAAAAGAGAAAAAAAAAGAGTAGTCTATTTATTTATTTTTTATTTTAATAGAAACAGATATAATAAGTAATAAAATAAATAAGATAATATAATAAAAATAAAAATAAATAAATATCTTAGTGAATAAAAATTATTTTGACACTTAGAAAAATCGAGTTTTCTAAAAATAAATGAAAGTAGATGGACTTTTTCCAAATTAGGACTATTTTAGAGTTTTCAAAAATAAAACACTGATTAGGACCCTTTAAGAGAATTTCTTTGAATAAATTGAAGTAGGTAAAAACGTAATTCTGACCTTTTTTCAAAAATTAAAATCAAATCACTCGCTAAAATTTTTATAAAAGAACTACATATGTCTAATCCTGAATAGCAGGTATGTAAATACTTATAGAGCGACGATAAAAATAAGAAAAACCTGATTTTCCTATTTTAGTTTAGATTGTTTGAATTATCCCATTTAAGTAAATAATCAAGTTCTATCTTTTAAAATTAAAAGGTGATTTTTAAGGTTAATATTAAATTCAGAAAGTTAATGAAGCTCATAAGATTTTAAATTTCCTAACCCTCGAATCTAGATCTCTTATTTTAAGTTTGTTATTTTCAAAATCGGTTTTTATTGAAAGACCAGTAGCTAATTGGTTATAACTTAACTCTTTTTTCCGACTCCGATCGAGTAATGATTCCAAAATAATTTTAAGATATAAAAGAATCAGTTTTTTTTAAACTTTAGTCAAAAGTTAGTATTAAACGGATAGAAGTACTGATTGGTTTAAAAGAAACCTAATTCATAAAAGAACCCTAGGAGAGAAAAAACTAAGCTCGACACTTGAAATTCAATAATATAATAAATATTAAAAATATAACTAAAATACTAACAATTTACCATATTACTATATTATCGATAACGCATGAATTAGGTTTCAAAAATTCATAAATATTTAGAAATGAATTATAAGAGTAATATAATTAACATTGTATATAAAATAATATATAAAAGACATTTATATACATTGGAATAATTATTATATACATCGACAAGTTAACCTGATTAGTCTAGAAACTTATAAAGGGCTTCATAAGATTAGTTGGGAAGTTTTTATAGGCTCGGAATTTGATAATATAACAAAATATTAAAAATATAACTAAAATAGTAACTATTTACCATATTACTATATTATTGGTAACTCATGAATTAGGTTTCGAAAATTAACGAACATTTAGAAATGAATTATAAGAGTAATACAATTAACGTTATACATACAATAATATATAAAAAACATTTATATACATCAAGAATAATTATTATATAAATATATGTGCTCATAATTATTGAAAATACCACAAAAAAGCAAAAATTACTAAATAAATAAACTAATATGAGGGAAAAATTATAAAAAAATTACCAAACCATGGGACAACCAAGAGACATCTCTTTAGGCGTACATAAGCATTTATATATACAAATGCGTACTTGAAATAGGGAAAATACCTTCAGATATTTCCTAATTAAATTGAATAAATTAAAAATAGCAAAGGGACAGCTGGGGAATCATGTTGGATGTAAGGGAGGCATGGGAAACTCGTGCAAAAACAATTGGTGAACACATATATGGGTGAAGAGGACATATGGTATGAGAATAAGTAGGAAAATGGACATTTAGCCTTTGAAAAATCCTTCCACCGATCAAAGAATTTTCTAGATTCCTAGGAGCACTTTCAAAGTGAAGTTTAGTTAGTTTGAATGTGGGGAAAAATTTGGAAAGGCTCAAAAAGTGTTGAAAAGGGTCTTCGCAAAAATGGTAAAAAAAAAAGTACAAAATAAAAGGATTTTGGGTTCTTTAAGCTAGCTACCACCTGGGAGCAAGGCAAACTATTTGGAGACAAAGGAGATGGTGCCAACTTAGGAAGACAAACCCTCACCCTCAACAATTGTCAAAGTTGCAAGAAGCAATAAGTTTTAGTTTTGGCTATTTTTTATTTTATTTTTCTAAAAATAGTAAACGAGCTTTAAAAATTATGATTTTTGGTTTCCTTAAGTAATTTTTCATCTAGAATCCAAAAATACAACTAGATTCTTCAAATTCTAAGTCAAAATATGTGTCTATTAAGAAACTGGTTAAAAAACGAACCTAAATTCTAATTTTTAATAGCCTAAATGATGTCGTTTTGATCCCAAAATTTATATATAAACATTTTAACTTGTCTAATTTGATTCCATGAAAAGATTTTTCAAAAATTCAAAAGTTGAATTTTAGGGTTTTTCTTATCTAATATGCGAGTGGTTGAAATCTCCTAAAATGGGTATTAGATTTAATAATTAGGTTATTAAGTATTAGTTTATAATTGTATTAGAGGTTTGGAATGTTGGGTTAGAATGTTTAAGTAAGGAAACAGGGGTGTAGATGCTAGAATTGTGTCGTTCAAGAATTCAAAGCATGCTTGATGTAGATAAAAAAGTCAGTCAAAAGGTGTATTACAATGTAACTTGGTGTAAATATGGTGAATATACTAGAAATTTGATCTAGATAATTAAGAGGTTATCCTTGGACTCTACACTATTTTTAAGGAATAAAATGTAAGTTGAAGACTTCTTAAATAAGAATTTAATTTAGGACCGATGGTCAGAAACTTCGTCAGAAATTAGGTCAGAATATAGTACGGTATTTAATATTCTTGACCACACTAGGAGTTTGATAGTACATCAACCCTGATTTGTATATGAATTCTATCCTATATTAGAGTCATAAAATGAGTAAGAAGCTATCTAGATAATAGCCATACCATTAGGTTAGGTTAAAACCCAAGTTAGAAACTCAGTCAAAAAGTAGCTTAACAGAAAATGCAAAGTATAAGAACAATTAGAAGTTTGAAAATGGTTAGCACTAAATATTGGACCATTGGAAGTTGGAGATAGATCAGGAAGTCGTTTGTTTATTACTTCTAAGAATTTATTAAATTCAAAACCTGGATCATAAACTATTAGGTAACAATCTGTACCATATCAGAACCTTGGTCAAACTATATTTTACTTAACTAATATCCAATAAATACCTTAGAAAACTCACCTAACGTAATTAAGGAACATATTAAAATGTCAAACTGAACTCATATATTATATATATTGTAGAAGCTAAAGATGTTACATTACTTTTAGGGATAATAAAGAAAGACAAGAACAACACACAAGGAGAATGAGCATCAATTTCTAGGTAAGTGAGATCAGTGTTTCACCACACTTTGAAGTATTATTTAAAAATACTTGAAGACCTTAGTATATGTCTTATTTGTAGTTATAAGTTAGTTGCCTATGCACATGCAGCGCGTATGCTTAAATACTATTATACTATTTGAGTGTTAGATTGGTGTGTTGATTGCTCTATCATATTACATGCTTTAGATTGTTTAAATTTGCTTGATCACCTCAAAAGCAATCCAACACAAACTTGGCTTTACTATTAACTAAACTTGCATTGCAACCCATTAGGGGAAAATAACTAAGTATGGGCCAAACTCGGAACTCTTTATTAAGGATAGCAGAAATGGTCCTCTCTCCACCCTAAATCGAACTAACTGATAGGAGAGGAGGTCGCGGCCAGGTTAGAGTCTGTGATTTGAAAGTAGTTTTGTGAGGAGCGTGTTTTTCATTACACAAGCCTTGATTTGGTGACCAAATTCACTAGTATGCAGCATTTAACTCCTTGAAACCTGGATTAGAGTAAACACAATTTCTCTAATCTCGTGATGATCGATTAACATCATGCGATGGCTTTTACTTAATCATACATTGCATCTAATTAAATTGTTGGAAAACCTAGTTGCTTGGTGACAAATATGTACTGCTATCTCCATCCCACTTATTAAATAAGTTGTCGCTCATTCCCTTATAGTTATTTTGCAGGTTTCCCCAATAGATTCACCAGTACTACTCCAAGTTTTTGAAGGCTAAAAGACAAGGTCGGGGAGCAAGATTAAAGATTACTTGACTAGATTTCTATTCAGTTTATCAACTATACTAACTTTTAAGAAAACTAATAGGGTCTCCTCAGGTGATCCCTAATTTTCAATCAATGAAATTTATTCCATGCTTTGCAAACCTATAGATTTTGGTGAAATTTTAGTAAACACTATATCTTTTCATAATAATGTAGTTTTTGGAATTTTTATTAAATATAAAGTTTTATCTATCATACAACTTTTAACTTGATTTTTACTCAAAATTTAAGTGGAAAAAATTATTTTCAAAATCTATTTTTAAAAGTTACTGTACAAGTTAATTCTTACTAGGTATTGAATGAGGTACTTTCAAGTAGTAGAGTAGTGAACACCTTATGTAAGTTATACCTACATTAGCAGCTAAGGCGGCTAACTTCTAGCGTAGGTTAGTTTATACGACAGGACTGTTAAAACTCTCTAGTTTTAGGCATAACATTATATTATTCCTTCTATACAATTTTTTATGCAAGTCAATTAATTAAGTTTTGTTTGTATATGAGAAGTTAAATTATCGCCCGAGTAAAACAGATTGACTTGTAAAGAGATTCGTTGATTTATCCACTTAACTTCTTGCACCTTAGCTCTTTGTTTATGAGTCCTTTTCTGCCTATTGATTCCATTACTGATGTAATATTTTCTCATTAATGAAATTCTTCTTTATTTCCAAACAAGGAAAGAACATATACGTATATAACCAAATAATAATTATTTTAGAATTATAATTAATAAATAACTAAATTACATGTATTGTTGATTACTGATTTAACAATTATAAAGTTTTTGGATAGACATTTTACAATTTTGAAATTGTAATATGAAAATGAAGAAACAGTCCTCTACTTGTAGGTCTTTTCTATATGAGTTGTTTATCTTTAAATTTTTTTAGCTAAATCATTAACCTTTCCAAAAAGGCTTAGCTCGATACCCTTAATCAATCCAAATGTTGAAAGGAAATTAAATAAGAGTAACAAGAAAGGAGAAGGAAAAGAAGTGAAGCTTGCAACAATATAATGGAAGGAAGAAAAGAAAAGTTTTGTAATGATAAACAAAGATGGGAAGTAAATATTTTGTCTATTGTACGTAGACTATAGCAAGAGAAACATGGATTTAGCTCTTATATTTCAGCTTAAAGAATATTCCAACAATCATATATCTCGAAGACATTCTTTGGGAGGAAAGAAAAAAATTGAACCCTTCATATATAAGCTATGGGTTCAAACTTTAGATTGAAGTGATGTACATGTGAAAGTTTTACTCATCATGAAACCAACTTTACAATAATAAAAGCACATAAAGCTTACTTTAAATGTTACCCTCGAGCTAATTAGGGTCGGGCATATATTCACGAGTCATGCTTGGCAAATTTTTATTTAAAAAAAAACAACTTGATAAGAAATACTCTTCCATAGCCACATGATTTTCAAAGGTCATTGAATACATTTTATATGTACATACAGACATACGTATGTATAGCATGTATATGTATGTATGTGTGTATATTTTTATGCATGTGCATATATCTTGGACCCCATTCATAAATCGCAAAATACATGATGCACATACACATAAATACACATATACACGTACATACAAATAAATAAACAAAATTGGATCGAGTTTATGTATTTCTTTATTGATCCACAAATACATACATATATATATGTGTATATAATAACATGTTTTCCTATTGACCCATAAACTTAGTTTGAGTTTATTTATTTGTTTGTATATATGTGCATACATATGTGTATGTGTTAGGCAACACCCTAATTATTTAAAAGGTATATTTGATACCTAACTCATTTGATTTCATCTAAAGGACTTTGATTAAGAGCTGAAATCTAGATAGCTAAAATGGATTTATAAGATTAGGTTTTTTAAGTCTAGCAACAATATGCACTTGACTCGGTGGGTTAGGATAAGACTTAGAGTGTTAGGTTTATGGACTTGGAATGTGTGTGCATACATATATATATTTTGCTTAAAATAATAATTATTAAACTAGCTTATTCGCTTTTGACCTTTTTTAAGGATGCTTATGTATTTAGAAAGGCTTTCCACAAGCTTAAATTCAATAAGATTATATGGAGGGAAGGGATGGATTTAAAAAGAAGAGGAGGACGCATAGGGCCGAGCCTCCTAAGCTTAGAAAAAGATTAATTTTTAATATTTTACGAAAAGAAAAAATATACATTAAAAAGAAAAATATAACATAAACTTAGGTATAATTTAGTGGTTAAGTATTTTGCTTTGCAAACATGAGCTCTTGGGTTCAATTCTTTTCTTCTTTTTTTTTAGTATTGTTAATGAAACAATTAGACAAAATTATCATGAAAAAAGATAATATAATAATTATATCTATGTAAATTTTTTTTTTCCATACTGTTAATTTTCTACTCGAATATTTTTTTCTGATCTATTTTTACTAAAAACAAAACTTACATAAGTTTCTATATATTAATTTAATTTTTTATAAATTAATAGTTAAATTTTATATAGTATATGTGAATAATAAAAAAGGTCAAAAGTTTATTCCTTTAACTTCTTATAAAGTGTTCTAATTACTCATAGCCATTTTTAAAAATATTTTTTCCATCCTATTTAGTTCTAGGAATTATCGTAAGTTAAATTATTAACAAGATCCTTCAACTTAATAAGATGTAATAGAATTATGACAACAATCAGATATTTTATTTTCCTATCGATGATTTTAATATCGACTTAATTATAATAAATGAGGCCTCCTAATTATATCATCTTAAGTCCATCCATGATGAAGAGATCCATTAAGAGGATCCATCTCAGCTAATAATCGCCTACGAAATTCCATGAACATAATTGATGGCGAGAATTTTTAAATGCTAAAGAGCTCTTACTTGTTTGGTATGATTGTAGAGATTAAAGAAACATCATTGTGTTGTCAAAATGATGCCCTAAAAAGTAAGAAAGCTTAAAATGAAGAATACGTTACTTTTTTCTCAAAAACAATGGGGTTAATGCTCTAAAATTTATTTATCTATCACTTGTACTTCTAAGCATCTTAATATTGCCTTTTTCTTTGCTTATTTTTCAAAGTTTTATATACGTGCTAGTTACATATCACCTCTTAAAGACCATATGAAGTGCAAAGCTTATGCTGTAAGCTTATGACAACTACCATTATAACTGAAACCCCTATTTATAACTACTAGTTGACATGAAAAAAAAATCATCAATTAACATAATGAAAGAACTTTTATAGTATTTTTGAAAAAAATAAAATAAAACCAACATGATAAGAGACGTATTCAAATAGAGAAACAGTAGAGGTTGAAGGATTCATACAAGAAACCTACTATTCGTGAATGACACGCACTAATAAATATATATATATTAGTAAAAAGGGAAAAATTCTTTGTACTATTCTCCATAACAATTTATAGATAAAGTTGATAAATTTTAAAGTGATTATTTTCATTGAAGATGGAAATGGTCCAAAGGTAATGAAAGTAAAAAAATTCATCCAGAGTCGTGACATTAACCATAAAAATAAAATGATTGAGGTGATCATAAGTATTTTAAGGGGAAAAAAATAAGAATCGCATGTAAAATTAAGGAAGGATTACACCATCTTAGGTAAATATCTAAGAATTTGTATGTGTGTATGAGAGAGAGAGAGAGAGTTTCCATTGATGACACTCTTCATAATTAGTGAACTACTCATAAAATGTCAATTTGATCCTTATGGGTTACTAACATGTTGTGATTAATTTAAAAGTCATGTTGTGTCATTTATTGATCCAGGTTATATGAGTCAATATGAACGAATTTAAGGATCACCAAAATAGCACCATGTTAGAGAGAAAAAATAATTTTACAAAAATTGAACTAGAATTTTCTTAATGTTAATACTTAATAGCCTCTCAATATCACCGAACATAATAAGCCTTCTGTTGTATTTTTATTTCTTAAGAAATGAATAAGGAAATAATAATTCACTGCCTTGTTTAGTTAGACTAAAACGTGCTATACATTAGCAATAAGAAAGAAATGATTGAAAAAAATATATATTATTTTTTCACATAAAAGTTGTTCTACCTAACCATCTTTCTTGTCCTCAATCACTACCATACCCACAATGTTATTAGCTAAGATCTACTAAACAAGGCATTACACCAGTACCCCTATAAAATACCTTACACATTAAAACTTTGTTTTACATATGTGTGTGTGTTTATGTGCATGTGTGTATACGGTTCAACCTTAAACCTTTTATATATGTATAATGAATGATCGCTTATATATTACTGATAACTTACTAAAAAAGCTAATATGCTAAAAAGCATCATGAAAAAGAACTTGCCTCTTAACTCATAAGCTTGAAAAATTAAATGAAGAAAAATAAAACGAAACTAAAGAAATAAACATCTATTACTTATAATTTGAGAGATTTGCCTTTACAAAGTAAACATGCTTGATAAAGATTTTAATGGATAATAGACTTGATATGTTTGAAACTACAATACTACCTTTTGCTTCCAAATACATAGGTAAAGGTTATACTTAAGCCGGTGTGGTTCTTATAGGTTCAAGAAAAAAGATAGCCATGCTATCTCCATTAGGTTTAAGCCATTGTAGTCATAGTGATGGTGTGGTTAGGTTATGGTTGCATAATATTGTGAAGGAGAAAATAAAAAGAAAGGCAATTGGAGCATGTATCAATAGATAGGTAATACTAATGGAATCTAATACATGAATAACTATTCATTATTTAGCAGGATTTTTCATCTTTTTGAATAGTTATTCATTTTAAGTAAACATTGTAATAAATTTAGTTCATAAATAAAGAGGGATAATAATTCCATTCCTCTCTATTTGATGAAGCGAACAAGATGTAAGTATTTTGCTTCAAAAAATAAGTAATTGAAGGGTCTCATATTCAGTTATCAATATTTACACCTTAGTTAACTTAAATTCACACCATTGATCTAGTTAACATGATCAGTCAATGGGGCACTAACCACTACCTTAGGGTGGTCGCTCAATCTCCTTAAGGTTGTGAATAACCATTCGTGGCCATTGATCGGTCCAGTGATCCATTTTTTTGAAGTGGTTCACAACTCACTATTTTGCAGTGGGTAGCTAACAGTCACTTATTGAGGTCATGACCCCTCTATGACCATAGATGACTATCTCATTAGTTAATTGTATTAAATAGATTAACGATATGAATTGAAATTAACTAATATGTAGATTATAACAATTAAATTTTCAACTGGGTGTATAATTAAGACCATTAAAGCTTAGGTGTATAATTACAAAAAGTGGCAATATTAATATATAAATTGTGACTTTAACCCAATATTATTTCTATATATATTCGGCTCTTTGATATTAAAACCATAAGTCCTTAGTTCTAATTTTAGAGTGTTTATGGTCTAATGAACCAAAAGTCCTTAGTTCCAATTTTAGAGTATTTACTGTCTAATGTTTGGGAGTTGACTATTTATCTGAGTGTTTACTCATGGGTTGTAATGTTGATTTGTTTCATAAAAGCTGATTATTTTTCTTTAGAGAGTTGACTTCTCTATTGATTAAAAATGATTATTATGCTACTTTTAAACAATGCTATGCATGCGTACTTAACATGGCTAATTGCCTATAATGAGCCTATGGCTATCATCATAAGAATATTGTACTAACTAACTATTAATTCATTGAAGCTCATGATCTTTAAGATTTATTGTGAGATATCTATTGAAGTCATTTACTTATCTAGTTACTTAGACCAATTCCTTATACTTGACTTTTAAAATAAAAATCATAATATATTATCTATCTTTATTTACTATGCCTTCGCTATGAAACTTAATTAAAACCATTACTACCCTTATCACCAACCTTCTTCCCTATCGGTAATCCTCTATACCTTCGACTAACATTATGTTCTTGAGATTAAAACTTGTTAAGGTGTACAACCAAAATGATTAATTATATTAACATCCGCAGCAAATGCTTAGCAGTCTTATTTTAACCTATTATCAAGGTAATTTCCAAAACATGCCTTTTAGCGGTCACTCCTTACCTTAAGCTTTATTCACATCAAATAACTCATAAGAATCACTCATTAAGTTCATAAGGTAGCATCTTTATATCTTAATGGGGTAAGGGTTTTTGGTCTAATAGCACTTGTTACACGCATCAAATCCTATGTGATACTTGGATACCTTCTAAAACCACTATATTTGCACAATGAGTCGATCTCTTAGTCCTATTTTTATTTTAAGGCCATCTTCTCAAAGAAGAACCTTAAGGTTTTAACATAAGCTATCAAAGTGTTAAAGTCTAGATGACAAAATTGGTTTTAGCATGTTAGAGATATTATTGAAAAGGCAACATTAGTAGCTATAGGCTAATTTGTTAACAGAAAGTTATACCTACCTTTAGAAATCAATCATCAAATACATACAAGAAACTACCTATCAATATAATGACACCTATAACAAGTACCTATTTGACCTTGAAAACCTTTTTTTTTTAACAAGCCTACTATGAGCCCATCATTCTTAATGGGAAATCCTATTGTTTCGATATAATATGTTGCTTGGTATAAACAAAATAATCAATTTCATTTTACTATGGCCATTACCAATGTTACATCAACAACTCTCGATGGAATCTTCATCCGGAGCTATACCTACCTTACGATACTTTATATTAAGCTCTTTAAACAATATCACTCATCAACATAATCTACTAATTTGGCTACATGAGCGATTTCACTTCCATAATTATGGAATGTAACATTGCGATGCATGCCCTAACCAAGATATGTTATATGAGCCTCTAAAATCGATTTAGAGTAACCATACCCAAATTTAAGACATTTAGGGAAAACTTATCTGATTGAGCCTAAACTTTACAACTAAATTAAACATGTTAATTGAAGTGACCTAGTGAAGTCAGATTGTAAAAATAATGACCTAAAATCCTAATTTCAAACTTAGAAGTATAGTTATATAATGTAGTGAAAAACTCATTAACACCTTTAAAATCGAGCTCGAAATATAACGAGAACTTAAAGATAAGTTATTCAAGCTATAAAAGGAAATAATACAGTATAATATACTATATGAATATATATGTATTTTTATGAAAATATCGGATATATATAATAATTATGCCCTTAAATTAAGCCAAAAACTTAAAATTATATTAAATAAGGGATAAATTTACAAAATTAATTAGAAAATTACCTTAAAAATAAAAGACATGATAGAAACATGATTATATGCATATAATTACTCATTACATGTAATGTATATAAGGATATGTACCCGGATATTAATAAAAATCATTAAACAATAATATATTTAATATAAACTCACAAAATATATCCAGGTTGCATCCAAAAAATTGAAGAACTAGCTGGAAAATTTTGGAACTCACTGTGGCATCCTTACAGCTATTGAACTAGGTGATTTAAAAGTAAATCCCACAAAATTTGACACCTCTTATTATAGATATTTTAAGAAAATAATAAAATAAATTACTTAGTTAATAAAAAAATGTTGCCGCCTAAATCTAGTATAAAATACAACTTCAGGACATTCATTTAGATACTTTAGGAACATAGGGCACTTAGAGAAAATTAAAGGAAATTACTATAAAATAGAAAAAATTAAGGAAATTAAAGGATAAAGTTGCACCTAATGCATTTCCCCAACCTCCTGATGTTTTACTATTGAACCCTACTAGCCACTAGAAGCCTACCCATAGTCTAGCCACTCCAACTACCCTTTAATGGCCGATAACCACCGAAGCTGCAACAAACGATTCATCCTCATTTTTTCAAATTTTTCTTATATTTTCTAAAAATACTAAATTAATTCAAAAAATTATGAAAAAAATTATTCCTAGGTTATTTTTAGGATGCTGTCATGTCATAATTTTATTTTGATGAAATAATAAGTATTTTATATACCTCCTTAATAATCTACCCTAGTGATCCAAAATTTGTAATAAGAAATAAGTTAAGTAAATAAAGTTGTTTCATGCCTAAAAACTTACTGTATGATCCTTATTAGGTATAGTTCAATAGTACGTAACCTGTTTTTGATTATATACATGTGTAATATTTTCTATTTTTTTGGACCCTAAGATTGTAAAACTGGAATTTATTGAAATAAATAGATTTTTTATACAAATAATTAAAGAAAATGGTACTTACCTTTGGACACTTGTAATAATATTAGGGCTTGTTAGAAATTATATCGTATAAAAATGATAGTATTCACTTAATGAATCGCAAATTAGGGATAAAAAGGTAATTATGTGTATATAGGTAATAAACCCGATAACATCAAACCACTTGCTAAATGAATTTCCTATATTTTTATGAATCTATATAAATTTTCATTGAATAATTTGGTGACCGAGTTATTTATTATGAATCTTAGTAGTAAAATAGCTTAATTTATCAATCGAATACGTTTTTAGCAGTATTAGGCTAAATAATAACGAATATTGGAATAAATCCTCTACATGTTCTTATTGATCTGATCTGATTAAGATGAATTTTCATCATATTTTGCGATAATTACATGACCTGAACTATGATATATACGTATTAGGGTTAGATATCATATATATTACCAAGCTATGCTTGCAAATTAAATAAAATATAGCTTATTTATATAATATGAACATAATATAATAATGCTTTTTATAGGAACATATATATAAAATAGAAACCCAAAATACTCTTTAGAAGTCATCTCTTGAGATAGAATCTATGTTACATATCATCAAATTCGTACGAACCCGATGAAGCACTTTTACTAAAATTGGATAGTCTTAGGTAATATAACCTATATTTCTATGATATTATGAAAATTTACGTACTATGATAACTCTATCATAATTGAAACATAACTTAACTTATTAAAAGCAAACTTTGATACGTTCAAAACGATATATTATAAGTAATAATATAACTACGTATATTATTAATACTCACTAACTTAATAATAAAACTATAATAAATACATATCTAAATAAAACTAGTTTCCCCCATATAAAAATAAGAATATACTTTAAATATATATATTTATGTATATAACTTTAAGGAGATAAAAAAAGTAGATAAAACCTTAACATTTTCATAACTCTTATAAAACTAAATTTAGGTCTTGGTATATATATAAAGTCTTTTAATAAGCAGAACGTTGATAGCATGGCTTATTGCAGTGAGCATCAATATAGTTAAGTTAGGATTGTAGCTTTACTGCTTATTTAGATATTATATTAAAGTATATAAAGGCTTAAGAATACTTTAATTATGGTTGTAAATTAGCTGTTTGTACGCATATTATGTATGTGATTGGTATTCTAGTTATGACAAGAGTTAAACTCCTTGGCATGCTATTCTGTATGATTTCATAATAATGCTTTGTGTAAACTTGTTTAGTCACCCCTAAATGAAACTAATAATGATTTGACTACTAACGTAATTGGACATGCATAGCCACTATTAGAGGAACAATTAGGAGTGTGAGACTAAATACCGATTCCCTTCAATGAGGATAGCTGAAATGGTTATTTCCCAATTCTTAATTGAACTAAGTAACAAGTGAGAAGGTCACGGTAAAGGTTAAGACCATGGTTTGAAGTAGTCATGAGAGGAGGGTGTTCTCCATTACATAAGCCTGAGTTTAGTTTGATTTGAGTTGCGGTAAACTTCATAATTTGGATTGGACCCGATGTACTTTCTCTGACCTCATAATAGACCAAATAACATTGTGCGATGTTTCAAGTGATTGATTACATTGTATTATAATTAATAACTTGTTTATAATTGTACGGTACTCTTTAGTCTCCGTCATGCTTACTGAGCTAATTGTAATCACATCATTATAAACCCTTGTTGTAGGTGACGAGTGAAAGTTCAAGATATACGGATATCACCAACTTTAGGTTAGTGCCAAGTTGGCTGGGAAAGTAAAGAAAGGAGAATCCACTAAATCTAAGCTTTTAGCTTTCCTTTTGTTTTAAGGAAATTAAATAGGATTCCTTAGGACGCCTACTAGTTTCCTGTCTGATTGTAAATAGACTTCAAAACTTGTAACTTTTGTAAACTTTTAGTGTAAATTATAACTTTATGTGTGGAAAAGCTTATATAAGTACTATTTTATTATTAAAGAACAGGTTACCTTGAATAAGCATTTTGAAAAGTTATACCACAGATTTGATTATTAACAGGTGTTAGACTGGATGTTTCAAGTTGATTAAGTCATGTACGGCTTGTATGGTTTATATTTACAATAGCAGCTGTGAAGTTTGCTTCTATATTAGGTTAGTTTACATGATGGGATGTGTTAAGACTTCTCGTATTTAGGGTGTGACATGTTAAGCACAGGCATGGCATTGTCTCTAGATGTTCTTACTTAGGTAACTAGTCAATGTAATGCTAAAGGAAATAGATAGATGTACTTAATTGTAGGTTTAACCTCCACTTTCATTAGATAATATATTTGTGCTTGTATATGAAAAATGAACTAGAGCTTAATTTTCTCTATGTATATAAAAATATATAAACATTGCAACTATTTTTACTTATAATGTATACATGCATTTCTTTTCCTACCATTGGGTTGTTAAGGGTCCAAGGCCCTTTTGTCTTACTTTTCCATGTTATTGCTATTTAAGCCTCTTTTAATTTTGTTTCTTGCTTTATATTTCCCTTTTAGTATATTTAGTAATGAAGAAGTTGATGAAAAGGAGATGAAACTAAAGAAAATTATGGATTAGTGATATTTACACATCTATAGTAGAAATATAAATGACGTTTCAATAGTATAAACATTTTTATTTTTGAGTTCTAAAGGTTTTTCTCTAGAAGAGAGGTAGTAGAAATGAGTAGAGCATAATATAACTAGAGTTATGTAAATAGGATTAATTTGGCAAATAAACTTATGTGACCATAAAAAAGGGTTAAAGTTGCTTTTTTTTTTTCAACTTTCTCATTAAGCAGAATTTTATACCAAACTTGTTTAACTTGTAGTTTAGAGCGATGCAGTCCCTCATGAATCGGTTTGGGCCTCTTGATTCATTAACATAATATATTTCAACTAAGTAGAGTAAGTTAACTAGCATGTTAAACGATTTAACCTACAAATTGGTAGGTTAGGTTTAACTTCCACTTTCAATACATAAGATATTCAAGCTCATATATTAAAAATAAACTAGAGCTTTTTATTTTTTTCACACATAAAAATGTAAAGAAATTGCAAATAGCCTTCATAAAATTTGACCTATGTGTAGATGTATCTCCATAACTTTTAAATGTTGCTAATCACTCCCTTAAATTTTGATAACTTAGCAACACAAAGGGCATTTTCTTTCTTAATTAAGATAAGCTATGTCGTGTGTCATGCCCAAAGTTGGTTAGGTTGCAACAGTTCCCCGTATACAACAAACTAAAATTGAAGTTGACCACTTAGCTTTCCGAAATTGAAAGTCATACATAAGGCGTCACAAGCTTAACTGCTTTGAAGCACACCAGTTAATATAAGCATAACAAGTACAACCTAAAAATAGTTTAGTACTTTATATATATATATATATGAAAGAGTAAATTCTAAAGTTTTGAAAGTATAAAAGCTACATGGGTTCATATCAAACCCTTATAGATTCAAAACATTAACTTGGTAATCCAAAAACTATTTCTAAGTTTATATCACAAAGCCTAGAGCTCTCCTCAAATCCTAATCCATCTTTTCTTAGTCACCTTTACCTGCACAAAGGTCTATAGAGAGATGAGTAAATAACAACTTAGTAAGGGTTAGGGGATCAGTGTGTATACAACAAACATATGCAAGGTTTTCAAACAATTATTAAGTTCAATGTAACAAATCAAATGTCATTTGCATGATATTATTTAATCCATTGTGAAACTAGAGAAATTTTGCCAACTCTAATCTAGGTCGAAGAGTTTTTACAAGCCAAATCACGAATGAAACCAAACTTATGAACATTCTGACTCCTCCTAAAAACCAATTGAATTAGTCCCTGACCTTCATCACGACCTCCTCTCAACCAATTAGTTTGTTGGGGTACTAGAAAAGTATTACTATTTCCTCTTCGAAAGGTCAGTATTTGGTGTCATGATTCTAAATGCAGTTTCCTTAGTGGTTTACAATGCATGTCCTTTAAACATTTAAGCTGGCTATCATTAATTCATTGATTGTGGTAATTAGAGAATTTTGTAGACACTCAACAGCATAACAAAGTATGTCATACGACTGAGCATATTAATGCAATAGCTTCTAGACACAAGCATGATACGCACACCTCTAAACTATTTATAAGCACAATGACTTATAATCCCTAAGTACTTGAAGTGTACCCATAAATGCGATGAAGCATAAACCCACTCACCTTATAGTTCACAACTCGAACGTTGATATTCTTCTTAAGCTTTTCTTTTGTATCAAACTCCTATATAATGTAAGGAAAGCTACTTGTCGTAATTTTATTCTAGTTATCCTAATTAATCTATTTTAACTAATTGATTTATTTCTAACCTATTGTCATAGTACCATAGTCATTCATTATAATTTATAATTTATTGAATTTCATTGCTGTCCAATGTTGGAAAATCGAGGAAAATTGGAACTTACTAAAGTTCGATGCTTCAGTGACTTGCGGTGGGTAGAATTGTTGACCAGATGGCATGAATAATGCTTAAATTAAGGATGTTAGGCTTGGTAGCTTTTGTTTGCTAAAAGACTTGAATTTTCTAATAATTTTCTTCCTATATTGCTTTTCCACTTTCAACTAAGTAACAATCTACACTTTATTACTATCGACTATCCTTTTCCCTGTTACAAAAACATTCTGGAAATAGGTTAAATGGCAAGTCCCCCTCCAAGTATCCTTTGCTACGTTTTCCTAAACCAAAGCATGGATATGTGTCTTTATTTTTGTCAACTGTTAATCACTCCTCCGATATGCATTAGTTTCCACGTTAGGTAATAGTGAAAAATCACAGCTCGAACTGTGCTTGGATTTAATTTAATTAGTTAATTAGGACTACATTTACCTATAGTTAGGGTCTTATGTTATTATATAGATACTCATATTAAATACAATACATATTTATAAGATCTATATATTATTTAGTTATAGCATATTACCATATTATTAACTTATTAGATTTTAGATTTACCTATAATATTCCATGGTGTCACAAAGCTTAAATTTCGCAACTGCAAAGTGGGAGTAACAACTATTATTCAATTCTCTATCTATATTAATAAAATTTGAAATATCTATTTAAAGAGTTCTATTTTATTTATATTTATTTTTTTATGAACTCATTCTATCATTCTTTTGTTTTATTATGATTCTAGTAATCAACTCATATTTGGAAGTAACCACGTTTATATGTAAATGCCATGAATAGCTAATATGCTCAAGTCTCACATCATAATCAAAGTTGAGGGTTTTAGAGTATACTTGATAAGTTCAAATGATCGTACCAAAATTAAAGTTTAAGGAGTTATTTGAAACTTATGAGGATTATTTATCAATTTGTGAAAATTTAAGGGTGTAATTTACAACATTTAAAACTTTATGGGTAAATTCGCTTATAATTGGAAATTTAGGTAATATTTGCATTTTCCCCAAAATTCTATAAAGTTCCTACTAATAGGTAGTTAAGGGTTCAAGCCCCTTCTAGATCACCTTTTTAATGTCATTGCTATTTAAACCTCTTTTACTTGATTCTTTCTTTATTTTTCTTTTAGTAAATTTAACAACGAATACGTTAATGGAAAGAAGAGGAAATTGAAGAAAATAGTGATTTACATGAATAAAATAGAAACATAAATTGTTAGTGAAAAAGTAAAGTATAAATTGATAGAAATGAAGCTTTAGTGGTGGAAACAATTTTACTTTTGAATTCAAATATTTTCTCTCTAAAAGTAGCAAAAGAGGTTTAATTTTACTTATGAGTTCAAATAGTTCCTCTTATTTCCATTAACCTAACCATTACTAAATTTATTAGAGCGAAAAACAAAGCAAGAATCAAAAGCAAAATATGTTTAAATAGCGATATCATGTGTAAAATAGAAATATAAATCATTGGCCAAAAATTGAAATATTAATGAATAGAAATGAAGCTTTAGTAGTGGAAACATTTTTACTTTTGAGTTCAAATAGTTTATTGCTAAAAGTAGAGAAAAGCAATGAAAATGAATGGAATATAATATAACGAAAGATGTGTAAATGAATTGGGTCTCACAAATAGGCTCACATAAAAAAAAAAGGAAAAAAACAATCAAGGTTGGAGTCAATTAGCTTTTTTCAACCTATTTAATAAGCAAGTTTATAACTTGGCTTGTTTAATTTGCAGGTCAAGTGAGTTGACCCATAATGAGTTAATTTGGCCAACTTAATCCATTAACATTATATATTTCAATTAGATAGAGTAGATAGGCCTAAAGTAAAACCATTTAACCAACTAAATGAAATAAAGCAAGTTGACTTAACTTAATTAATTAAAGCAAATTGCTTACAAGTTAGTTCATCTAACTTATTGTTAACTTTACTAATCATTATTACTTCAAACCATCTTAAAATTGATTGAAAATGTAAATGTTGTTGTTTATTTTCTAAAAAATAGACATTAAACAATATAAATTTTGTTAAATTTTGGTAAAAGTACAATTTGTTTTTTTTTTTGTAATTTTAGTCCTAAATTTGTATTTTTTTAATTTTATTTAGGCTCTTAATTTTTGCAATCAGATCCTTTTAATGATAATGTTAATTTTTTCATTAAGAATTGACATGTGATGTAATCTCATTTATCTAGATGACTATATAAAATAATGTAAGAGAATTACATGAATTAAATAAAAGTAAAAAAATTAAAAACATAAGAAAGAAAAATACATAAGAATTAAGAAAGAAAGAAATTCAGTCATGTGGATTTAATAAATAATAAAATATTTAGAAAATAAATAAAATAATTAATAAATAAAATTCATAAAGGAAAAAAATGCTTAAAAATTGAAAATTAGAAAGAAAAAAAATCCAACCTAAATCCAGTCACTCAACAACATGGAGCGTTGGAGACTACCTTTGGGAGGTTACACAACACCACTTATCACCTACATGGCTATTGGCCAACCTCAGTTATTAGGTGAGAGGATTTCTTTTTTTTTTTTCTTTTCAACAATATATTCATTTATTGCTTTATTTATATTTTATATATTTGATTTTATCAATTTGTGAGCCCCATAATTTCACATAATAATTAGAATAAGTAATTTAAGATGTTAGTAAAATTTATCTAAACGACTTAAGAATTTACAAGTAAACTCGAGATATTAGATCAAGAGACCCCGTGAATCTGGATATTAAAAATATAATAAAATAATAATATAACCAAAATAGTATAATTTAACTATATTATATATTATTTACCATAATCACATAAAATAGGTTTTTTAGTTTGTAAATTTTTAGAGATAAGTTATATATATAATAAAATTAATACGGGACATAAAATAACATAAATAATATATACGTATGCATCACGTATAATTTTTCACGTATAATTTTTAAGTATGTACTATACCTTTATATAGCTAAAATACCCTAATATATGTGATTTAAGCTAAAATAACTTAACAAAATTAACAAGAATTATTTTAAAAAATCATGGAAGTTGGGAATTTGATTTAAGGGCGCATGTTATTATGCATAACAAGTGTGACAACCTGGTGAAGAAAAAACATGCAAAATTGTCCTAAGTATTTAAGTTAGTAATATAGAGGAGAGAGAAAGAAAATAATTTTGGACATCTAAATAACTAAGAAAAACCTACCCTCTCCAACATATTTAACATGAAAAAAAGGAATTAGGTAAAAATAAGATTAAGTCCATTTGATCAAGGAATAAAATCAAGAAAAATAGTAAAATCACTGTATAGGTTAGGTAATTGGGTGGTTCACTAGTATGAGGCGAAGTTGGAAGGCAACCACCACCACCACCAAAGGCTACACCAACTGTTCATTTCTACTGACAATGTAGGAGAGGATGTCAATGGTCGAAGCTTCAAATTTCGATGAAGTCCCATTTCCATTCAATTTTTAGAAATTTTGTAAAAATATCAAAATTGCCCAAAAAATTATGAAAAAATTATTCTTACATATCTTTATGTATAGAATCTAAGAAAAATATCAATTTGTATAAATTTAGTAACTAATATATACATCGTTAAGAAATTGATGAAATGAAACAATTTTCGAAATTAAAATAAATTAAGTGAACGACGTAATTTCCATTTCAAATTTTTTTTTATAAACTATCCTAAGTTAAAACCAAATTGCTACGTCAAAGTTTTTCATGATATTATTTTTCATATTTTTATTTAATTTTTTGAGCTAAAATGATACTTAAAATAGTGTAATTTAGTTTCTTTGATAATCCTACTTAGCTAATGAGTTTGATTCAATATTAAAAGTTTGTGTAGTTTTTTGGAGTAAGTGGATTGATTAATGAAGTGTGAAATTATGGAAAATTATGTATTGACCTCAAAAGATGAAGTGGTGAATTAGATGTTTAAGTTGGATTGGGTTAAATTGATGAGCTATGATGTCTTGTATGATGAGTTAAATACTAAAGAGGTAAGGAAGGTTTGTCCAAGTGCTATTCATAATTTAAAAACTGATTTCATAATTGAAAGTTGGAAGTAAGTTTGTAAATAAACTACTTTTAGGACATTGACAATAGGCATAGGAAGGTTCAGAGGATTTTGGTAATGAATAATGTACTAAATTGATGCTCAGATGATAGGCTGGAGACAAAAATTCTTAAATCAATGTAAAAATAAGGGAAGTAGAGGATTCGTCAAAGGATGACGATAATAAAACTTCAATAGAAAACAAGATCGGAAGATAGCTTAGAGGAATTTCAGATGAGAAGTTTTACTTGGAGAAGTCGAAGGCTATTTCAGATGAAAGAATTGGTGTAATAAATAACCCTGATTAGCTTGGAGACAAACCTAGAGGATTTTTAACTAAACAAATTTACTATCAATTCGCTTAGAATCAAATTTAGAAGATTTTTTGCCTAAAGAAAAGTATAACAAAACTTCTCAAAACTAAACTTAGAAGATTTTGATAAAAAAAAAAAAAGAAACCACAATAATTCCACTCAAATGATAGTTTAGAGGATTCGGCTAACTAGGATAATTTGTAAAAAATTATTAATTAGTCATGAAATCATGATTTTTAAGTAAAACTAACTTATGAAATTTATGACTAAACAACCCAAAAACATATAAAACAAACTAATAACTGATGAATTAAAGCTTGAAAACTAATCTATTATATATTTTAAAGACACTTAAAGATCAAGAAGATAATGGTTAGGAGTAAAGTATCCATAAGTCCAAGTAAGTGGGATAAGCAATTCATCGTACTTTAAAGTATTATTAAGAATACTTAGAAGCCTTATTATGTGTCTAGCTTATGAGTATAAACTAGAAACCTATGTTAATGTGTGCTTAAATATTGTATTATTGTTGTAGAGTGCTGGATTGCATATATTGGTTGCTTTATGATGTTGTTTGCTTTGAATTACTTGAAATTACTTGATCATCTTAAGAGATAAACTAATTCAAACCCACTCTACCTTCTAATTGGTCTTGCATCATAAACTAGTAGAGGAAAATGATTAGAAAGTTTGGGCTAAACATGGACCCTGCAATAAGGACAATAGAAATGATCCTTTCCCTTACCCTTAGTTAAACTAAGTAATAGGAGAGGAGGTCGCAATAATATTGGGGACTATAGTTTAAAGATAGTTTTAAGCAGAGTGTATTTCTCTATTGCAAAAGCATCGGTTTGGTGATTGATTCGCGAAGTACGCAGGATGAAACTCCTCAAAATCTTGATTAAAGTAAACGTAATTTATCTAATCTCATGACTACCGGTCAACGTCGTGAAATAGTACTTACTTGAACATACATTGCATCTAATTAACCTTGCTTTAAAAACCCGATTGTTCGATGACTAATAAGTGCTATTATTTTCGTCTGACTTACTGAGCAAATTATCATTCATTCTCCTATAGTTGTTTCTTAGTAAAATCACTAAAATTACATTAAGTCTTAGAAGACTAAAGAATAGGGTTGGGGAGTGAAATTCATGACTATTGGGTGGTGTTCTTAATTATTTATCGAATTTACTAACTTGTACAAAAACTAATAGGGTCTCTATTAGTGGCTCTTTAGTTTTCATTTATATTTACCGATACGATAATCTGTAAACCTATAGACTTTTATAAACCCTTATCGTATTATTTTTTTCTGAAGTTATTATAAATTTTGTTTTCTTCTCAAACTTTATACCATGGTGTTTCTTTCAAAAGTTAGTTTAGAAAACTGCACCATAAGTTGATACTAAATAGATATTGAATTGGATGACTCAAAGTTGTAAAGTGATAAAGGCTTGGTGTAAACTATACCTATGTTAGCAACTAAAGAGGTTAGCTTTTAGCTTACACGGTAAAACTGTTACAAGTTTCTAGCTTGGGGCGTAACATAATTATTTAATTAAATACATAGATAACTAAGATTTTGCCATATGGCTGGATTTTTTTCTTTTGATTTTTTGTATTTTTCTTTTTAAAATATTTTTTATTTTTTAATTGATTTTATTTAGTTTTAGTAATTTTCTTATATTATTCATTTTATATAATTAAAGAAAGAAATTGTACCACGTACTGATTGCTAATGGAAAAGTTAACACGATCATTAAAAGTAAGCATTTGCAAATATTTGTAAATGTTAAGGATTTGAGTAAAAAATAAAAAAGAGTTTATGATTTATATAAAAAGACAATTAAATATTGAAGATGGGATTTGTACTTTTTCCTTAATTTTTTTGAAAAAAATATCTTTATTTTTTAAGGGATTGATAAATGAATTATTTGAACTATCAAATGATTCAATAGATCCTATTGGTGATTTGATCCCTTTAATCTACCGATCCAAGATGGTGTGAATTAAGCTAAAAAAAATTTATCAACCCACTTATTAAAGGACTTAAAATGTTTCCCTTTTAAGTCATTTAGTTAGACAATGTCCAGTTCTCTTCTTAGCAACACTCTCTATTATAAAAAAAATTGGATCAAGGCCTTTCATTTCCTTTATGCCACCACCTACTCTTTTTCCTCCATTCACAATCCTAAATATTAATTTCTTTTTATTTCCTACTCTTTTATGTTTTTTCTCTATGGCCCTTCATTTTATTTTCTTAACTCATTTACCCTCCTTTCTACTATTTCCCTATCTCTTACACGAGCAAACATATTGTTCATGGGATAAAGCTTGTAGAAGTATTTTAACTTTTAATTTTTTTCATTTTAGTACATAAAATTTAAATTTGGTTATTCTAGTACCTTAACTTTTAAGAAGAGAAAAATTAGTACACCTATTATAACGGCCATTATCGTAATATAATAAGATAATAGTATAAATATATCGATTTTGATTTTATTTCTATTTTAGTGCTTAAACTTTTATCTTTTCATTTTTATGCCTTAACTTTTTAAAAGTGAAATAAATAAATAATTTTTTCATGTTAACTTTTGTAAAAATATTTTAAATAATAAATAAAATAACAATTAACAATAATACATTGAATTTTTTTTTTAAAAAAAGAGAGAATGGTTTTGTTTTTAAGATTTTATTTGCACATATGGTTTTTTTTTTATAATATAAAACCTTTTGGAGTTTTTATATCTCCAAATAAATTATGTCATTTATTATTGTTGTTATTATTATTATGATCATCATCATCATCAATTTAAATAACAAAAAAAAATAGCAACAATGAAGACAACCACAATAATAAATAAATAAGAAATAATGGTAAAAATGGAAATGTGCCCATGAAATTGATTTCTTATTAATTTCTTTATGGCTTCAATCTAATCTCAAATCTCAATTATTACTTGGTTTACATTAATTGAAGCAATCCTTTGTTAACCTTTTTTTTTCTCTAATTTAATAAAATTAATTTCATATCAACTCATAATCTACTCTTATAATGACTCAACCGGAACTCCTCTTATGAGGTATTGTCTACTTTGACATGGAATGCCATACGATTTTCTCCTTTAGTGCTATAGCTTCCCAAGAGGTTACTCATTCTAAAATTGACTTAACTTAAGCATACTTAACTTCAAAGTTCTAATATGTTTTGAGTTACTGCACCGAAAGGTACCTTAATGATTAAAGTTTCGTCACTTAATATTGAAGGAGTATTATAATCCACCTCCCTTATAGAACTAACATCCTCGTCAGTTTCATTATATAGGTCTAGAACCACCATTAGGCAAGGACTCTACCTTTTTAGCTAATGAACTGCTTTGATACCACCTGTAACGACTTAGCTAGAACTCCACCCATTAAGGTATCGTTTGCTTTAGCATGGAATACCACATGGTTTTATTCTCTAGTGCAACGATTACTTAGGAGGTCACTAATTCTGATATTGACTTAACTTGAGCACGCTTAACTTCAAAGTTTTGACGTGTTCTAAGCTATTACACTAAAGGTGCTTTGATGATTAAAGTTCCATCACCTAGCATTCAAGGGATATTACAACTCTGTGCTAACAAAGTTCAAATGATTATCACACAAACTTTTTATCAATATAAAGTTAAAAATAACCTGCTCTACACCAATAGGTGCAACCACAATTGATTTGGTTGATATGTATTTATTTTCAATATTTTTCTATCTATCTATTATGTTGTCCACAAAAGTCATATTAATTAAAATTTGAAGATTTTGGTCTATTCTTTCTTATTCTTTTAAAACAAAAAATGTTGTAATTGTTCCATTGTTGTTTATTGATTTTTTATAACTTTTTTACAAAGGTTGTAATAAAGAATACTAATTGTTTTATTTTAAAAAGTTGAAATACCAAAGTAAAATAAAATTTGAGTAGTAAAATGGAAATAAAAAGAAGTTGGTGTATTTATATTATTATTGTACCAATTTATGATAATGGTTGGTATAACAAATATAATAATTTATCTCATTTAAAAAGACGAGGTATTAAAATGAATAAATTTAAAATTTAGGTATTAAAATGAAAAATCACAAAAGTTTGGCTAATTGTAGAAACTTTATCCCTATTTTTCACTTAAAAAGATGATGTACTAAAATGGACAAATATCCTTTTGCAAAATTTTAAATTTGTCTCATTTTGATTAAGGTTATCCCTATTAAGGTCCTATAAGTTTTGGTATCAAAGCCAGAGTCTTTAAGAGACTATTGGGGGAGGGGGGGTCGTCATATAATTCAAGAGATTTGTTGATTTCAATTAATATTTTGTTATAAACAGTTTACGTTAACTTCCCTATATGTGTTAATAAGCTACAACTGTAGTCCTAGCATTTGTTACGTCCCGAAGTCGCAGAGTCGTAATAATCCCGTTATGACAACCAACCTATGACAGTAACTAACCTTGCAGTGCCTATTACAAATATGATCTATACAAGGCATTGAAAACTTCTCACATTAAAGTAAATAGTTCAATTAAGACTTTAGCTAAAATTTACATAAAAAGTTAGAATTATCATTTATATATATATATAATTACATTCATATTATCGTAGAATTCCCAGGAGATTCTACATATTACAATAACTTGCTAAATTACATATCATGCATCAGTTCATATACCTAAAGTACTATTAAGACATTAAAAAGACTTAATCATATGGTCAATTGATCTTCACTCCCCATGGCTTCAAAAGAGAATTGACCTCAGGATAGTTGTAATGCAATATACTAGTTAGAAGTCAGAACCTGTAAAAGAATCTATACGGGTATACACAACACAGCTCAGTAAGTTGAATTGGAGAGTTATAAAAGTATAGTAAGCATAAATAAGGCTATCAGACAATTAATTATATGCAATGCAACAAGTAATTACCATTACACAACGTGGTCTAGTTTATTGTGAAATCAAAATAATTTTACTCGCTCCAATCCAGGTTGAGGAGTTTCCGTTAATATAATAGCTCATAACCAAACCCGAGTTTATGCAATGAAGACGTCGCTCCTCCCAAGACTATCTTTCGAACCAATACCATCATCTTCACCGCGACCTCTTCTTCTATCGCTAAGTTCGTATAAACCCCATGAAATTTCAATAACCTAAAAGTGGAATCGGATGAAGGAGTCCTTGGATAGTCCCTAAAACCACCCTGAACATGATAATAATACCTAAGTAAAGGAATTAAATCCTAAGTGTTCAACTAAAACCCTAATTAAAGTAAGGCCTAAAAAACTTAATTAAACGAGCAAGAACCCTAATACTTGAAAAACCCTAAAATGTTTTTGAAACCCTAAAATGACCATCCAACCCTAATTAAGTTATCAAATACCTTATTGTCACCAATAAATACTGATAGTAAAGTTGAATCGATTAATACAAGTGATTAGTAGTACTAAGCAATTCGAAACCTAACTTTTAAGCTCGTACGAGGCTCAAATTACCATAAACAAGCACCAAACCCTAAGTATATGTGTAAGACATTTATAATAGCTAAATTATAGTGTCAAAGTTCAACTAAACCCTAAACACATCACCTAATTAGCCTAATTATGCCTAATCAACACTAATCACCCTAATTAAACCCTAATCCTTGATAAACACCATTACATCTTGATTACCTACAAGTCAAACATGATTAATGACCAAAAGACAAACTCTTATCCCTTCTTAAAATATCTTGTACTCTTTAGAGATAAAGTCATGCCTAAATTGGCAAAAGGCACATGAAGTACATGGTCCCCATTTAATATTTGTCCTTGTTTTCCTAAATTACTCACCACTTGTCCCCACACCTCTCCTCACTTCCATAACCTACTATCCCCTTCCCCCTCCCTCATTTTTCATTTTCTCAAACCTTAAAACACGTCTAAAAGCTCCCTCAAGCTTTCTCTCAAAGATCAAACCTAAACTTCTTCTTCTTCCTCTTCTCGGCCACCACTAACCACCCTAACGCCAACCCCCATAACTTCACCACCACTTCTTCGAATCACTTCAAACCAAGTCCTACACCTCACACATACATTCCCCTTGTTTTTCAACACACTCACACCCCCTTATACACACTAAGGCTCACGGCACATAACCATAAAGGGAGGCCTTCCGCACTTTGCTACAGTAAGAACTTAGTTTAGGTTTTTCCTTAGATTTCTTACAAAATAATGATAGATACTAATATTTTCTTTCTTAAAACTTGTTTTACAGCAACTCCATAGAAGTTCTAAGGTATTGCAAGAAGGTCTACAAAGGTAAGTACAAGAAAAACCACCATTAGTAGAAGTTATAACACAAATAGGCTAAGTTATGTAAAGTAGTGTAATTGTTAGTAGAAAATCTTCAAATAGGTTGATGAGACTCTTGTTTTCCATTCATGCTGCCCCATATTTGTCCCTTCATCACACTTCCAAACACTTTTATGAAATGATTATGGTTTTAGATTAGTAGAAACATAGGTTACATAAGTTAAAACACCATAAAAATCAAGTGTTGTATGGAAATGGAGGTTTTAACCCCAAAAGCAACTCATGGCTGGCACTTTCATTGACCCACCAAATCTGGGAATTTTTTTTAATAGTTCAATGACACGTTTATTTAGTGTTAAGTATGGTTTAGGACTTGATTAATCAAGTTAACTAGGTTAAAGTTTGGTTAAGGCTCTAAATTGGCTTAGTTAATGTTTATAGGCTTAAGAATGGTGTTAATAACCCAAAGAACCATAATGGACAGATCTGTAATCATATTAAAAATGGGATAAACTTAAGTCCAATGTTGGGCTTAAGCCAAGCCCACTTATCTTTGGGCTTAAGCCCAAGGCCTTAAATAGTGAATTAAACACAAAAAGCCTAAAAGAACTTATTTAGGAGCCTATATAGCTAGATTACCAGATCTAAACCCTAGGATAAAAGGCTTAGGAAGAGTTATTTAGAAGACCCACAAAACCCAAAAGCCCATCCAAGACACTTATCATAGCCCCTTTAGTGATTTAGAGCCCTAAACTTAGTAAAAAGGTCCATTTGGACCTATAAGAGCATCACTAAGGCTCACTTTAAAACTTTAAAGTATTGGGTAGATAAAAAAAAAACCATTTAAAATACTTAAAAGAAGCCTAAAATTATTAAACATAAAGGCCAAAGTCAAAAACAAAGCCCAAGGCTTAAATCCTAAAATGACTTAACTCACTACTTAGGCCCACGACCTTGTAGGGCTCAAACTGAAAACTTACTAATTTAGAGACTTAAAAATAACTTCACCAAATGAAAGAACATTCAAAAACAATGAAACTAACTATAAGATCAGCGAAAATGGAGTTAAAACCAAGAAGATATGCCTAAATTACGGAAATAACTAACTTTGAGATAATGAGCGGTAAGCCTAGTTAATTGGTATAAATAAAATACTCATAAAACTTAATTATCTTCTTCAAGGGATGAGGAGCTTGACTTAGATGCTGCAGAGGATTATTGGGACTATTAAGCATCATGGCTAAGTGAGTACACTACCCCCTACTTTACTTATTTGTACTTATAATTAATTGAATACTTAATTATATCCAATAACTGAAATTGTTACATATTGGGGGAAATGGGAAATTGTGTGTGTTTGATATGATTGACCTTGTTTGCAAAAATACCTTAAGTTGATATGAATATTATATACTTACTGCATTAGAGCTTAAGGTCTTGAGTATTTGTATATTATGATTGGTTACCCACGAATTGGACTAATGAATATTTGACCCTTAATCAAACTGAACACGCATCGCATCTTATAACATGATAATATGGGCATCAGCATCATGCAGTAAAACCGGAGAGGATTCATATTGCATTTTGTGTGTTGAAAGTTGTTATCGTATGATGTACTTCGTACGGTATGTTCCTGCCTCAACCTTTAAAAACTACTTAACTTTAGGGAGTGCTGCCTTTCACTTGAAGCTGTATTATGTCTACTGCTGAAGGTGATATTGATGATAAGAGATTTTGAATTGGATGTAGATACCTGGATCCTGACGTACCGAAATACTTCTTAACCCAGGCAATGGTGGGCGTCAAAACTGTGTTGTATACATTTACCTGTAGACTGTATATATTGTTGCATTACATATGTTTAACCATGCATTCATATGCTTGTTAAACAACTTACTTGGTATTGGTTATTGTAGAGTAGGTAGATTACTCACAAAGCAGTCGAGCTTACCCTTCTATAGTTTATTGTTGTAACAGGATTTATGGCTGGAGCCGGGCCATGGGATGCCTGAGGTTAGTAGTACCAATTGAAATTGGGATGTGAAAAAGTTAAGAGCTTGAGCGAACCATTTGTTTATATATATATAAACTCTCATTAATTTCCAATTATTAAGTATCTTTAGTTTGTTGAGTAGCGTAGACTACTTATGGTGATTTATCCTGGTACTGTATGACTAATTTAGGAGAAACCCGATATTCCCACTTATCTATGCTTTGTTAGTGATCATTTAGATAGCTCAACTTTAATTTATATGTTATGTTATTACTTAATGTTAGTTACTAGTAAAAGGTCATAGTTGTGAATGCCTTGTGTAGTACACTAAAAGCCCTTAATCAAGGATGGTGCTTGATCTTAGATCTTTACATATTACATGCCATGACTTAAGCGCCTTCTAAGTTGTGACAGTTCGACTAAAGATGAGGAAAAGACCCTTATACTTCCAGTGCTATTTTTTTCAAAGGTATCGATATTTGGTTAGAGAATTCTAATAATCCCCTAAAGGGTTGCTATACATGTTGAATTAAGGTATTTAGGCCAGTTATGGTTAGGTACAATTTAGGGTGATCAGACAATTTCACACCAGTCTATACACATTAATCACCAAACACAACATAGAATTCAACACAAAATCAGATATTTAAGCACATACGTACATAGTTACTTACAAACACAAATAAATGCAATCCTAAGTCTCCGAGTATTCTAAAATAGTACTCAAAAATATAACGGAGTATTAAATCTAACTTACTTGAAATCTTTGGTCGCTCACTTAACCAATCGCAAGTTAAGTTATCTTCGTATGTCCTATAATATAAATACGCTCTTTAATATTCACATCTTGATGATATATTTATATTCTAGGTTATGATTCGACTCAATTCTTCTTATATACAACAGTGCTATGACGTCGTTTTTTAAAAATTAATATCACTTAAGTAGTCTACAGAAAATTCTTTGATATATATTCCCAATAAGTTAAGTTAGGAATAAGTTTCGCTTCTAGAAGAAAGGAATTTAGAGGAAGTACTTCCACTAAAGCTTGGCATTTCTTAATCAAAACCTTTTCTTACTCGAACACTTGATAATGGAAGCATTAGAATTCAATTTCCTAAGAACATAGATAAGAGACCTTTTACTCTAAGGATAAAAGATTGCCTTAATGGATTAAATATGGATCAAATATCCCATGTTCAAAACAGTTAAACTCTAGAAAGAGAACTAGAGGTATTGGTAGTCGATTTTTACCTTATAACATTATTTGTCTACTCGACCGATGAGAGGCTGAGTTACTTCATTTTCAACTGGTGCTGACCAAAGCTCAATCCATTCGGTGGGTCTTGAAGCTCAGCCTATTAACACATCCAGTTTAAACCTAGGAAAGTGGTATGAACAGTTATGATCTAGTACGATCTCATTACGTAACTACCCACTATTTCTATATCTTCAACATGTATTTGTTATGAGATCTCCACGTGTCCCGTTATTGGTGATTAATTGCAGTTTTAGATACCCAATTTTCACTTATAAATGTTAGGAGGAAGCATTGTAAGAACTTTCTTACAACCCTAAACTTTATACTTATCTTGCTTCTCTCAACACACTTATTAACTTAGCTATTAAAGTGGCTGTATCGGGCTAACCCAGGTACCACTTAGTTTTCTGTGTTTTTATAGGAACAAGATCCTATCCCAAAATCACTCAACAACATTTGGTGCCAATTGTTTTTCATTATACACCCACATGCCAAGGATGAGAATGAACAAAAGTCCAGGTGCTAGTTCTTTAACTAAACACCAAGCAGAGGGAAGTAAACAAACCGACGAATAACTTTTCGCCAAGTTGGAGCAACTTTGCCTTGACTTAGCTAAAGAAAATCAGGAATCAGCAAAAAACATGATGAGATCCTTAACCTTCTCTACAGAAATATCTACCTAGATGAAAACCAATAACACAGTGATAATAATGCCGATAATAATGGAGACTCAATCTATTCTTCCGAATTACTGAAAACAGGGACCTTTAACCCTTACTCTTAAGAAAAATGACAAGGGAAACAAGCACATCAAGTGTACCATACCAAACGCACGCGTGTTATCACTCCTATTGTGATGAGTAAACGATTCCAAATAAAGAAGAGCCCCTTCATTCTTGACATTTTGGACGAAGTTATACCATGACACATTAAGCTAGCACAATTTGAAACTTATGATGGTATAAGACATCCTAAAGATCATCTTGAGTAATATCGTACCTCGGCTAAGTTACACGACTTGAGTGATGCTTTAGCTTGCCAAAGTTTTCCCTTAATATTAAGGAAAGCAGCTAATACATGGTTCAAACATTTGAAGCCGAATACAATCTCATGTTTTGAAGATTTAGCAAAAGTGTTTCTTTAACACTTCCTTACAAGTGAGCTTCCTATTAAGGATTCTTCCATCCTTAACATGATAAAGCAAAGATCGGATAAATCTATTATGGACTATCTGGCCAGGTTTATAGTCAAGATGGTCTTCATCCCAAAGCTAGATATGAGCGTTGCTCTCAACGTAGTTATCGATGGTGTTAAACCCCATAGAGACTCTTTCAAGTCTCTCGCCAAAAATAAGTCAAGACATTTGTTGAGCTCAAAGCTAAAGCCAAAGCCAACTCGTAATGAACCTGAGAGAAAGAGCCCTACGGTGAGTGAAGTGCTTCTCGGAGCACGAACGTCTTCTCTTCTCGGCCCTACATTTCCGACCGCAGGGAAAGAAATGGAATAAGGGCCGACCTTACTCCCTTTATCTTGACTTCCTCTATCTTGACTTGATTGCACGGGATTCAACCAATTTCAATTGGATCAAGATCATAGTAAGTTACCGATGAAACTAATTATATGGAATTCAAAGGGATCAAATAGGAAATGATACTCTGAATCATAGAACTATAATGAAATATACGATCAACCAACATTTATCGAATTTGAAAAAGAGTCAGAAGAAATGGTTCGATACATCTTACATTTTCCAAGAAGATAACGTTAAGGATAGTCAAGAGGCCGATTAAAGTAGAGAAGTCCAGAAAGGTGACAAGAAGAAGAGTACAAAAGATCGACTCGAAGCAAACAACGATCATTATTCTAAAATCCAAAAAAAAAAAGAAGCCACGCATCCCTACATATTCTGTTCATACACTACTTAATCGTATAATTACGGATATATTGTTGGAGGTGTACGAACAAAGAGGCATATTGTAGTAGGTAGAAAGGATGAGAGGAAAACCTTCAAGACAAAATTTGAATAAGTACTACGATTTTCACCACAATGGAGGTCATATTACCGACAAGTATATCCAACTCAAAAATGCAATCGAAGATGCAATCTAGCAAGAGTATCAAAGCAAGTTTCTTGCACACAATGCCAAAAACATAGAATGACCAACTCAAAGGAGACATAATGAGCAAGAGAATGTCACGTGGCTTACCCAAGCCACGAAAGATACGAAAGACGGAAGCAGTAGCAAAGCACTGAACGACGTAATAAATACTATTGTCAATAGGCCTTCCCCCGTAAGCCGGTCTAGCTCTTTGAGCTCAACTGATGCCATACATTATGTTTGTAATGTACAAGGCAAGAAGGTCAAGGTAGACAATTCATTATCTTTCTTAGAAGAGGATTTTGAAGGTATTCAAAGACACCATGATGATGCACTAGTAATTAATGTGAGAATTGTCAACTTCGAGGTAAAAAAGATTTTGATTGACATCGGAAGTTCGGCATACGTCATTTTTCAGTATACTTTTGATTAGATGAGGCCGAAAATTAAGGCATGATTGAGATCTTATCACTATAATCTATATGCTTTTAATAATTAGCCCATTTAGGTCAATGGAGTAATCTCTCTCCTAATCTAGATTGGAGACAACGAACATACTACAGAAGACAAGATATATTTCCTCGTAGTCAAGTGTTGGTCCCTATATAATATAATCATAGGTTGGCCATGTCAGCATTTATTCGCATGTTCCCTTTCACTGCCTATCTCAAAGCTAAGTTCCTCACTCCTACTAGAGTTAGTGTATGTAGAGGGGACCAACAATTAGCAAGATCCCTTTATATAAGGGCGCTGCACTAAGAAGAAATCTTTCAAGTCAAAACTTGCCCAGAACAAAAATCAATTAGCATAAAAAATGTCGAGGAAGAGACGAAAGAGATTCCATTAGGGAATGGATTAAGGAGGATTACCAAGATAGGAAAACCATTGAAGATAGACATCTGTTCGAGCTCAATTAAGTTCTTGTAAGATAATGCCTATATCTTAACACGGTCCCTCTTAGATATGCCAAGTATTCCTAGAAATGTCATAACACAAACTCCATATTGATCCTAATGTGAAAGTCATTCAACAAAGAAAAATGCATTTCACTCCTAAATAGTATACAGCTATAGAAGAAAAAGTCCAAAAGCTACTCAAGACGGGGTGTCAACCTTTATTTCATTTTTCTTAATTTAATTTATATAATCCTAGCCTGTTTAATATAAATTACCCAACATTAAATTAAGGAAAAATATTTTTCTTAAAAAATGTTTAAAAAAAATATTTTGAAAAATTTAAAGCCATTAACCAATTAAATTGGTAAAAAATGAAATTATGATTTTTAGGTAGGAAAACCTTAATTTGGCCATTAATCTACATATTTTCTTTAAAAAAATAATTTTAGAAAATTAACCTTAAAATCTAAGTTCAGAGGTTAAATTATTAAGGCTAAGTTATCATGTAAAAATAAAAAAAATAATTGGCTTTATTTTTATAATTTTTTTCCTAATAATACAAAACTATGTATAAATATACAAAATATAACTAAAATGATTTTTTTATTACTAATTTTTTAGGAAAAAGGAAAAAAAATTTATACGGTTGCCCCGAATATGTCTACATACTTGCTCGTTGAGATTAAACAATGTAGTTCTATTTAGAAAAGACTTAGTTGGTGTATTTCTTTTAATTTTAAAATCGAGTTAGATTTACGTGTATTTAATCATTTATTATTTTAAAAAACCCTAAAAGATCTAATTTTACAAATCGATTTTTTAAAAAAAAACCTAACTAACAAAATCTTTTTGAAAATTCCAGTTAAGATTTTTATTTATTATTTAAAAAAAATCACTATATCTAAAAGAAAATATCTTTCCTAAATCCTATATGCAAGATATGCTAAGATACATATCTCACAGAAAAGATACACCATTTTTCAAAAACGCAATTTTTAGCTAAAAAATGTAATTTAACTTAAATTGATCAAAAAAATTCAAATATAACAAATGATATGACAATATAAAAAACTTGCACTAAAAAAATAAATTAGTAAAAATAATTAAATAAAATAATAATATTTTTTATTACCTAAACGGATTGAGTTGCATGTGATTGACATGTTCGTATTAACCGTGCTGTGATCGTTTAGACTATGTTACATGTCTAGTGCGTATACTGATCATGTGTGTGTAACAATGAAATTTGATCGTAAAGTGGACCATGTGCCGCATATGTGATCGAGCGATTGTATTCGTGTGTAAGCTATGTAAATGTGTAGTGTACGTAAAATCAAGTGTTAGGGACATATGCTTGTAAATCTTGGAAGTATGTAAGGGATTTGATTAGTGTAGTGGTCGAGTGTTGATACGTCCGTATGTAGGTGATAGGGATGTTAGTGAGTGCTATATGTGAAAGAATGAATGATCAGTGGCATGTGTAAGTGATAAGGATGTTGTACAGCTGTATCAGCATGTAAAGTGCAGTATGCTGTCATGGGTGATTGGAGTGTAGTGAGTCTCGTGTCAGTGTGCGAGATAGTTAGTTCTATGTTTTATGTTGTGTGTGTAGTGGGTGAGAGAGCGAATGTGTATGCAGTGATCAAATCAACGAGTTCTTGTAGGCATGTCAGTGTTTGTTGTAGGCGGCTTGTTTTTGTATGTATTGATAGGGCGTAGGCGAATGATGAATGTATAGGTTAGCATGTAAGGGACCGAGTAGCGTATAGAACTTCACCGACGAATTCTTATTTATAAGCCATACAATCGAATCTTTTATATCTTTTTAGATATAGATTTGATCTCAACAAACCCTAGATATGAAAGATACAATAACGAATATCAGATATGGAAGATATAATTTAGATTCTTTGAAAATTTGACCTAGTTTTTAGAAACCCTACTTTAATTTGGGTTTTCTATTTTTTGAGTCCGACTCAATCCAACTTGATTTAGCCAAAAAAACCCACTTAATAAATCCTAAGTTTATTTTAGCCCAATATAAGTTAGATAAAAAATACACTTTATATCAGACTGAACTAAAAAATATTTCAATAAAGCTCAATCCTTTTAACGACTTAGAATTTAGTAAATTGAATTCACACCGTTATCCAATTCATCCCTAAACAACTTGACTTGACTGGACTTAATACGACTTGACATTTTATTTTTCAATTTTCGTTTTTTTTGTTATATCGTTATTTTTCTTTTTTTATTTATTATTTTTCTTTTTTCTTTTTTCTTTAACCTGGCTCAATAAAAATACTAAAATAAAACAGCAAAAATGAGGTGTCTACACGAAGTTCTTTAAGGAAGAGCTTTATCCGACTTAGCCAGTCAATTGTGTGTTAGTCAAGAAGTTTAACAACAAATGGCATATATGCATAGACTTTACAAATTTGAACAAGGGCTATCCTAAAAATTGTTTTCCCTTGCCAAAAATAGACCAACTGGTTGATTTGACTAATGTCTTGTTATCCTTTATGGATGTGTTTTTTGGCTACAATCAAATCAAAATGGACAAAGAGGATGAGGTTTACACATCATTTGTCACCAACTTTGAGACCTATTGTTATACGGTGATACATTTCAGGCTAAAAAATGCTAGTATGACTTATCAATGCCTTGTCACCAAAATGTTTAAGCCCTAAAATTCAACGTAATGTCAAGGTATATGTTATTGACATAATAGTGAAAAGCACGTCAAAAAGTTAACTTTGTGCTGACCTTGAGGAGATATTCAACATTCTCAAAAAATACAATTTGAAGCTGAATCTATGGAAATGTTTTTTTGGTGTAACCTTAGGAAAGTTTTTAGGATATATGGTCACCCAGCATGGTATTGAAAATAAATCTAAGAAAAATTGATGCAATTAGAAACATGAAATCTCCTTGCATGATCAAGGAAGTTTAGGAGTTGATCGAGCGAATGGCTGCCCTTAAAAGGTTTGTGTCTAGTAGTACAAACAAGTGTATGAAATTCTTCACAATTTTAAGGAGTTTGAAAGATTTTAAGTAGACTGATGAGTGTGAAAGAGCATTTGATGAACTGAAAGAGTTTTTCGCATCACCATCAATATTCTCGACACCCATTTTAGAAGAGAATTTATATTTATATTTATCGGTTAGCAGTAACACTCTCTTTTGTCTTCTTTCGAATCAAAGGTAAGGAGCATCAGCCAATTTATTGTATGAGTTACGTTTTACAAGGACTACAACATCGATATATAAAAATTGAGAAGTTTGTATTGGTGATAGTTCTTTAGGTAAGGAAGTTGAAACCATACTTCTAGGCTCATCAAATCATTGTCTTTACTGATCAACCCTTTCGGTAAGATTTACAATTACCAGATTCCTTAGGGAGAATGATAAAGTATGCCTTAGAGCTGAGTGCCTACAATGTACACTAGAAATCCAGAACGGCATTAAAAGCTCAAGTCTTGGCAAATTTTCTGGCCGAGTATATTGGCGAAGAGGACAGTGTAGAGATTGCTGAGAAGCTAATATGGAATTTATTGATGGTTCTTCAACTAAGGAAAGAAATGGTGTGGATCTTATTTTGCAAGGACCCCACAATATTAAGGTTAATTATGCTTTGAAGTTTAGATTTTCATCCAGTAAAAATGAAGCCAAATATGAGGCCTTAACAGCTAGACTTAGATTAGCAAAGGAAGTTGGTGCTAAGAAGATTGAAGTTTTTCCCGACTTGCAACTTGTTATAAATCAAGTTAAGGGGAGTTTTGCGGCAAAAAAGGAAGTAATGAGTAAATACTTATTAATAGTACAAATACTCATAGAAGAGTTTCAGTCATTTTTTAGCCAGAAAATATCGAAGAGCAAGAACATTACAACCGACAAATTATCAAAGTTGGCCAGCATGGCACTCTTCGACGTAAACAATAAGCTCTTTGTTGAGCTCCTCCCTAATAAGAGCTTATAAACTATTTAGTGAAGCTGTGAACTAGCTCCCTACTCAAAGGAAAGGTTTTGGATGGACCTAATCATAGATTATCTAAAGGACGGCATTCTCCTTAATGATAAAAAAAGGTTTGAAGGATGATTAATTAAGCTGCAAATTATACATTGATAGATAATCAATTGTATAAACACAACATTTCCTAACCTTACCTTCGATGCCTCCCTTTGAAAGATGCATAATAAGTATTATCCGAACTATACTGCGATGTCTATAGTAACCATGCGAAGAGTGAAACATTGTATGTCAATGTGTTATGACTCAGCTATTATTGGCCAACAATGAAAGATGATGCAAGAACTTTTGTTTAGAAATGTCTATAATCTCAAAAACATGAGGCACTAAGTTATGCGCCTCCTATTGAACTGTGCATCCTCCCCAATCCCTGGCCCTTTGCCCAATGGAGGTTGGACATACTGAAACATTTCCCAAGTCTACAACCCAATAGCAATTCGTCATTGTTATTGTGGATTATTTCACCAAGTAGGCGAAAGTTGAGGCATTGGTAAGTATCGAGCCTTATTTCGATTTCCTTAATTTAACTTATATCAAGCCCAACCCGCTTAACATAAATTACTTGACATTAAACTAAGGAAAAGAAAATGTTGTTTTTTTTAAAAAAAAAAAATGGAGTCGCCAACCGATTCAAATAGTAAAAATAAAATTATGATTTTCGGGCGGGAAAACCCTTATTTGATTACTAGTCTGCAGATTTTTCAAGAAAATAATTTTTAGAAAAAATGAACTAGAGAAAACCGAGTTTGTGACCTAACCTATTAAGATTAAGTCGCCATGTGAAAATTAAAAGAAATTAAAGGGCTTTTATTTTTATAATTTTTTTAAAAATATACCTAAATAGGAAAAAGTAACTAAAAATGATTTTTTAATTATTTTTTTATTACGAATTACTAAAAATGGAATTTTTTTTTATTTTTAACAGTTGCCCTAAAGGTATTTATGTACCCGCTAATCAGGATCAAACCAACAGTAGTTTTTTTTTAATAAAATATTTAGCGGGTTAGTCATTTTTATATTGAAAATCGAGCTAGGTTTACGTTTCTATCAATTTATTGTTTTAAGAAAACAAACTTAGAAAAAAAACCCAATTTTTCCAAATTAAATTAAAAAAACCCTAACTAATTGAATTTAGATTTTTTTATTTTTATTTTTTAAAATCACTAAGTGTTAAAACATGTGTTTTTTTATTGAAAAATGATTTTTCAAAAAATCTTAATTTAACAAAAACTTGCAAGAAAATAATTAATAAATAAAAAAACTGCAATTAAATAGAAAAATAGTAAATTAATAAGGAAAAATAATAAATAAATAAAATAAATAATAAATAAATAAAAATTACCTAGGTCGAGTCGATCAATGTTGGGCGGTGTTAGGCATGCTCAAGCGATACTGTGGGTGAGGACTGGGCGTGAACGAGCAAACGCTTAGGCGTGTACTCAAGCAATAATGGGCGACAGTGTGAGCAAGAGAAGGCAACATCGTAGTGAGATTTCGGGTAACATGGGCATAGATATAGGCATACGATGGACGTACTGTGGGTAGTAGCTCGGGCGATAGTGGGCTAGGATCTGGGCGTGCTATGGGTAGTAGCTCAAGCAATAATGGGCGAGTGATTTTGGTAGCGTGTGTTAAGGTATTATGGTGTTAGGGTAGCGTATGATGCTTGTGCAGCAGTGTATGGGGGCGCATGGCGATGTATGGTGATGCGTAGTGGTGCTTGGGGTTTATGGTGGCACGTAAAGAGATGTAAGGCATGTATATTGTTTTGTTGGGTGTGTATGACTAAAAAGAAAAGCCTCTCGAATCCCTGGTCAACATGTTATTTATAAGCTCCAAAAGATACGAAAGATTTGTTTTTTATTTAAATTAGATTCACCCTAACTTCTAGAAACCCTAGTTAGTTCGAACTTTTCTTTTAATGCCCGGTCCAATCTAATTTAGCCCAATAATTTAACAAATCTTGATTTTTAGCCCTTAAATTAGTCTCGTCCAAAACTAATGGATTCAGCCCAACTTGATACAACTTGATACCTAACTTGATTTTTTTTAATTTTATTTTTATTTACCTGGTTCAATTAATAAAACTAATTTGGCAAAAATAAAAATAATTTAGCAAAAATGAGGTGTCTACAGTAAGAATCATTGAACAAAATGTAGAAGCTTTGTTGCTCAATTAATAAAACTAATTTGGCAAAAATAAAAATAATTTAGCAAAAATGAGGTGTCTACAACAAGAATCATTGAACAAAAGGTAGAAGCTTTTGTTTTCAACTTCATTATATCAACATTTGGGGTCCCATTTATGATAATCACTGATAATGGACCATAGTTTGATAACAATAAATATCGGACATTTTGTGAGAAACATGACATTCGTCTTAATTACACATCCATAACACATCCTTAGACTAATGGGCAAGTAGAAGCCATTAGTAAGATCATCTTGCATAGCTTGAAGAGGGAAGTTAATTAAGCTAAAGGTAAATGGGCTAATGAATTGCCAAATATTTTGTGAAGATATTGGACTACCTACAATATTGCAACAGGAGAAACACCCTTTAGATTAGTGTATGGTATGGAAGTTATATTGCCGATTGAATTAGACTTGCCTAATCTTTGCATGCAAAACTTTGACATAATGGCTAATCAAGTTGGTCTTACGACCAATTTGGACACTATTGAAGAGATAAAGATATCATAAGGGTAGGAGTTATTACATACCAACACAGAGCAGCCAGATATTATAATCAAAAGGTAAAATACAAGGTTTTTTGGCTTGGAGATCTAGTCTGTAGAAAATTAGAGACAATTGGTGCACGAGATAAACAAAGGAAGCCTATCACAAACTAGGAGGATCTTGTTAGGATTCGGGAAGTCATAGGTAAGAGGGTTTATCGACTAGAAAGTTTGGATAGAACAATCATCCCTTGAGCGTAGAATACCTAGAATTTGAAGGTTTATTTCACTTAGTTCCTTTGATGTTATTTTCCTCTACAAACTCTGTAAGGCAATGACCTACATCTTGTCTTGACCATGAATGTTCATTTTGAGTTTTATTAGTATCACTATTTTCTATCATGTACGTTCTTGACTTACATATGATTACCAAACTAATAGAGTTCTTGCTATACGGCTAGCAAACTATTAAATTGTTGAAAAACAACAATAATCTTACATAGCGAATCATATTAGTTCACGTCTTATGCGACTAACGGATTATATGTCTTTAACAAGACATCTGAAGTGTGCACGAAATAAAACATGCCAAGAAACAATAACGCGTATGAAATAAAATGTGCCAAATATTAATAAGGCACATGAAATAAAATGTGTTGAGAAACGATGACGCTTGTGAAATAAAATGTGTCGAAACTAATAAGTCATGCATAAAAGAAAATGTATACGATATTAATAATACGCATGATATCAAATGGTTGGTGACTCAATCGAATCTTGTTCATATAATTTGTATAAAAACAAAGTACATTAACAATCTCAAGAGTTCATCACTTTTTTGGTACTGGGGTTTTCGAAGTAAGTGGATGTTTCTTTCCGGACATAGGGGGTTTCTTTCCGGACATAGGGGGTTTCTTTGGACAATTGTTCATTGTCATCATCAAGATCATTGACACAAGCTTCATCATTATCACCCTGCCCTTGAACCTCAATTCTTACATCTTCGCTAAGTTCTTCGCAATCACTACTAACGTTTTTGTCGTCAACATTATCAAAGTTTAGGCATGAGAGGTCATAGTCAGGGTGAATTTTCTATGCTTGTTGGACCCCCTACAAGAATTTTTTCCTCAACAATTTCTCGTACTACAGACTAAGAGTAACAATCTCTAAAGCTTCCTTAACCGAGGGTGTCTTCTTCGCTACCTCCTTTAATTTGACAACATGAGACTACAGTTTGAAGTCGTCTATTTCCAACTCTTTTATTTGCATCTTAAGCCTGTCTCTACATCACTTATCAAGCTAAGCATTTGAATTAACCCCTAGCACTCCTTTCATTTCTTGTAGAGCTCCTCTTTTAAGTTCTCCATCTCTTTGCACAAATCCTTGCTCTTGGCCTTAAGGCTAGAGGCTTCATTAGCTACTAAAAAATGCGCCAACTTTTTAACTGCTAGCTCTTCTTGAAGCCTCCTGGCCTCCATCTTGGCCTCAATTCTTATCCTCTCAGCTACAGTAGTCTGAGCCTTTAAAGAATTATAAGCATCCTCAACCTTTTTGCATTAAGGTGACCAAAAGTAAGGATAGTTCTTAGCAGAACAATAACATCAACATAGAAATGTTACCTTCTTCATCTCCTTATCAGCTTCATCCAAAACCATTAAAACGTAGTTGTTAATATGCAAACAAGGAAGATCATATCAACAACAGAACATATGCTTTAAATGAAAAGAGTTGATTAGTACTCACATCATACAACTTAATGGCAATGTGGGCTCTATTACAATCTCTTGCCTTATCGATATCTTTCTTTGCAATCTCCTTATCCCTAGGGAGAATGACCCTATCCATCAAAGCCAGGGATTTTGTTCTATCACCCAGAGCTGAGTCAATGTGCAGGACATTGTAGCTCCAGTACGAAACAAGGTACTCACCTACCTTACGGTTAGGGAGGAACACGACACTACTAATATCGGGAGCCTTGTTCATCATAGCCTAGTCTTTTCGTCTAAAGTTTTGGATTTCTTGGATGAAGGTTGATCAACAAGCTCTTTCCCACTCTTCTTTGTAGAACCTGGTTCATTATTTGTATGGGTTGATGGGCCTTCGGTTGCCTCACAATGAATGTCGTCGACACCGCTTTTGTCACTGATCTCTTAGCGTAAGTCTCCTGATGTTTCCTCTTGAGGATTGTTCTTAATTAGGGTAGTTGACTCGAGTATAGCCCTTATAGCTTTGGGTTGATCAGTGCTTTGACTCATCCCGGCAGGATGAACAACCTTTAGCAGTGGCCTTTTTTATAGCCTTCTCTTGTATGGTTTTTTTGGGCACTACGAGTCGAGCTATAAGCGCCTTAGTGGCTACACGTTTGTCCAACCATAATTTTTTTACCTTTGCTTGGGCCAATAGCTTTGTAAGATCAATGTCACCTACACCCATATCTGCAATAAACGATAACAATATTAAGAATTGAAGAGGGGAAAATAAATGACTTACAAGATTCATGCCAAGCGAGGCTCCAAAACAATTATTCTCTTCTTAAAGTCACAAGAACAGCTTTCCTCTTATAACTCTACTCAATACGATAATTGCTCTAACACCTACCTTCTCACTAAAAAAAAATCGGTTCCCTACTCTCATAGCACCATATTATCATCTTGGCATCCCATAAGAACATCTTGTTCTTCCTCCTTCCTTGTATCTTTTTAGTAACTGCAGCGTCATTCAACATCAAGTCAATATCTTTTGTATGGAGAGGCTCAGTCTATTGGGTCTAAAAATCCAAATCTTCATCCAACGCAATAGAAACAAACTTATTATGCCACTTGTGGATTTTGGATTCTAACTCATCCATAAACTTGTGACCTTATCAAATAATTGCAAAATACCAACCATCAGGTTGCCTTCTTATCGTGAAGATATATCTAAAAAGCTAAGCCATATCCTTAACCTTTACCTCCTTACAAATGATCTCGAATGCTACAAGAAGTCAATATGTGTTCAGAGAAAACATACTTAACACAACCCAAAAGTAATTAAAAAACTATCTAATGAAAGCTGAGAATGGGAAGCATAGTCCAAAATTAAGGTATTTCAAATATATGTAAAACTTATGCTCCCTTGGAAAATACACTCTCTCCTATTCCTTTAGTCTACCTAGATTCCATGCTTTAGGAAGACCTTGCCTGTATTTGTCGTACTTCGAGACCATTGTCTTAATGGCACCACTTGCTAGTCTATCTAAATAATTGATGAAATAAACTACATTGTTATATAAGTACCTAGCAACAGACCTTCCATCCTTATCTTTAGGATAATTGTCCACCTAAAGGGCATTGATGCAAGTGAGTTTCTCCCAATGCTCCATCGTATTGTTGGTCAAGCTACTTGAAGAATACACCGAATCGTTGCTTATTTTGGGGGGGGGTGGGAAGTAGCCTCGGTCTTAATTGCCACAGAATCTAAAAGAACAAGTCGATGAACAACACTTTGAACCTTACCTAATTGAAGCTATATGATAAAATCATAAACTTTTAGGAATTCGCAGGATGAAGGTGAGATGTCGAAAGTAAACAAGAACTTATAGGTATAGATGAGAATAAAGTGAAGAAATCGACTTAGTAGGAAAGATCCTTTATAAATGAGTGATTTCCCCTCGTAACCTTAACACGCTTCTAACGGAAGTGATGTATTAGTTAAATGATCGAGCGTAGATTGATGACATGTGTTATGAACCAGAGATTTAACAATTATCGTGTCTCTGACAGTTAATAGCCCTTATAGTGTGATAATGGTTAAGATGATAGCTATCATATGCACTACTACAAAAGAGAGAAGAGGCAAGAAAATTAAAAAGCTGCAACCTTTCAATTAGGACATGATCCATCGTGTTCCAAGATTAAAAACAAAATTTCCAACATTATTTGGTACTTGGGAAACTCATGTGTCTTTACTCCCATAGTTGAGTTCTTGACCACGGGAGTCAAATGGCAAAGGTCGATAGTCAATTTTCACCTTATAACAAATTTGTCTACTTGACTGACGAGAGGCTGAGTTACTTCATTTCAGCTGGTGTTGACTAAAGCTCAATCCATTTAGTAAGCCTTAAAGCCAACCTATTAACACGTTTTGTTTAAACCTAGGAAAGCGGTACAAACAGTTATGATCTAGTACGATCTCATTACATAACTATTCACTATTCCTATATCTTTGGCATGTGTTTGATTATGAGATCTCTGTGTCCCATTATTGATGATTAACTACAGTTTCAAATACCCAATTTTCGCCTATAAATATTATGAGGAAGCACTATAAGAACTCTCTTATGATTCTAAACTTTATACTTATCTTACTTCAAGTAGCTACACCATACTAGCCCTGATATAACTTAGTTTTCTGTATTTTTAGAAGAACAAGATCCTATCCCAAAATCACTCAACAACAAGAGGTCCCTAGGTCAAATAACAAATTAATTAAGCTTAGGGCTATGACTTCCAACCTTAGGTCCCTAAACCAATTTATCAACCCAACTCTCTAACTTATTCTCAAAGTAATGAATTAAATATGATAAATTCAAAAGAACACTTCAAAATCAACAATGATATTTTAAGAGAAGATTTTTTGTTAGAAGAAAACGAAAAAAATAGGTTAAAATATTTTCAAGAAATATATTAAAGAAGAAACTTAATCAATTAGAGTAATATGGTATTCTGATATGGAAACTAAATTGCTAAGAAATTAACCGTTTTTCAAATGGCTTAAAAAAATTTAGTCCAAGTAAGACATATTTTATTCAAACTTTAAACAAATCAACTCAAAAGTAAAAAACACAAAAGGGTCCCATTGTTGGAACCTATTCCCCACTTGAAGAAGTAGAAATTAAAATTTAAAATGAGTCAATAAAAGCTTCTCCCATTTAAGAAAACAACTAGAGAAAATCAAGATTTAAATGATGTCGAAACTCAAAATAATTACACTAATTAGGTTCTTAATACTCTTAGTTAACAGACCGATAGAATTGAAAATATATTAATTGATAAATAAGATAAAGGAAAGTATGTAATCCAAGAAGAAAGTTCATCCTCGAAAATTACAAAACATATTTATCCACCATTGATCATTCTAGATATTCAAAATTTTAAGTTTAGAAAAAGTGATAAATTATTAGAACAAATTTCAAATATATTAAATAAATTAGAAATAAAGAATAGGGATGTAATTAACACCATTAATCAAGAAATAGAAGAATCATCAAGACAATTTTCTCAAAAACTTAGCATCAATAAAATCAATAATCCTCAAAGGTTAATGACAACTTCAAATCAAATGTCAAGATATTCTAGACCCTCTCCGCCAAATAATATGTACGAAGAAAAACCATATAAAGATCTAGCTAAACATTCTAGAAAAGGAATTTATGAATGGAACATAGATAAGATGGCATAACATTAAGTTTTATATATACTCAATCAAATGATTATTGCATCAAATTCATTTAAATAACAAAATAACACTGATCATCAAATAGCAAGAATTCTAGTATTTGGATCCACGAAAATGCTCAAAGGATGGTGGGAAAATTATCTCCAAGAAAATGAAAAACAATAAATCGTTAATTAAAAAAAGGAGTTAATGATCAACAATATTAATGGAAGACGCTATTTTAACTTTAATTTATGCTATCACTAAACGTTTTGTAGGAGATCCTACTTAGTTTAGAGAAAGAAATTGAGAAATTCTTCAAGATTTAAGGTGTTCCACTCAAAATGATTTTAGATAATATTAAGATGTTTTTCTTGTAAAGGTTTTCTTAAGACAAAATTGTAAAGAAAGCTTTTGAAAGGAACACGTCATAGCTAGATTTCCAAAGCTATTTGTAAATTAAGTCTGAGAAAGGATTTGAAGAGAATATTGTATTACTTCAAATTACTCAATATCATTTGGAGAACTTATCAATGTTGTCAATTTAGAAGGTCTAAGTTTATGTAACGATTTAAAACTCAAATAAAAAATAAAGAAAGAAAAAGGTAGTCTTAAAAGAGAATTATGAGATTTTTACTATTAATATGGTTTTGAAAAAAATTCAAACCCTTTCATCAAAAGACAAAAGAAAAACTAAAAAACATAAAAATCAAAGACAATATGAAAAAAGAGAAATTAAAAAATATAGAAATTATAAACCTAAAAAGAAAATTTTTTAGAAAGAAATAAAATGTTACAAGTATGATATAAAATGACACTCCGTTCCCAAATGTTCAAAATTAAAGAAAATTAATAACTTAGATGTAGAAGAAGAAGTCAAAGATGGGATACTCAAAATAAATAAATGATAATAATTCTAAAGACATTATATCAAGTGAAGAAAATTATGATTATATTTAAGAAATTGAAAGCGGTTTTGATACTTCACTCAGTCAAGATTTAGATTGTTGTTTTGAAAAAGTTTGTTCATGTAAAATAATAAATGTTATCACTAGTGAGGAAAAATTTTTATTAGAAATGATTGATCAAATAAAAGCTCTACAAAAATAAAAGAATATTTCCTCAAAATTAGAGAAATGACTACGTAAGAAGAAAAAGGTTAAGATAAAAATGAAATGTATTCATTACGAAAGATCTATGATAGATTTTTTAAAAAAGAATAACCTATGACAATAAAGATTCTTAAAAAGGAAATAAATGTCATGAAAAAGGAAATACAAGACTTAAAATTCAAGTATAAGCATTTCAAAGAAAGGATAAAAAATAAATAAAAATATATAATATTCAAGATTCTAATAAAGAAGAAAAAGAAGAAGAAGAAGAAGAATATCAAGAAGTTGAAGAGTATATTAATTTAATCAATAGAATAAATATTCAAAAATTAGTATGTTAAAATAACAATAGCTGTAAAAAATGAGTTTAGTATGAAAATAACGACTTTGTTGGATTGAGGTGTTGATCAGAACTGCATTTAAGAAGGTCTAACCCCAACAGAATTTATCAAAAAACAATAGAAAGATTAGTTTCGATAAATGAATCCAGATTAAATGTTAATTGTAAATTATCCAACGGCAAGATTGTTTAAGAATGTGTTAATTTCAAAACTTCGCAAAACTTCATTTATTTTAGTCAAGAATATTAACAATTCGATAATATTAAGAACTCCATTTTTTATCATGCTCTACATTTTTTCAACAACTTTTAAGGGATTGAAAACAAAAGTCAAAGATAAAGAAATATTTTTCAAGTTTGTATATCTTATAAGAGAAAAAGAAGCCAATTTCTAAAGAAAAACATGATTAGTCAAATCAAAAGAAGATTAAAATATATTAATTTTCTTAAAAAATAAATCAAATAAGAAACAATAAATTCACAACTTAATTAAAAGGAAATTCCAATAAAAATCAAATTATTACAAGAAAAATTTAAAAAAGAAATATGCTTTGAAATTCCCAACACTTTTTGGTAAAAAAAAAAACACATGGTAAATTTACCTTATGTAAAAGGATTTATTGAAGAAAAAATCCCTAAAAAGGGCAAGCCTATTCAAATAAAAGAATTATTATAATTTTATAAAAAAGAAATTCAAGATTTATTAAATAAAAATTAATTAGAAAATCTAACTCATCTTGGTTGTGCTCAACCTTTTGTGTTCTAAATCAAGCTTATTAGAAAGAGGTGCTCAAAGACTAGTTATTAATTATAAACCATTAACTTTAGTACTTAAATAGATTAGATATCCAATACATTAGTCGATGCTAAATTTTTTTTAAAATTTGATATGAAATCTAGATTTTGACAAATCCAAATAAGTGAAGAAGATAGATATAGGATAATTTTCACAATCCCTTTTGGTCAATATGAATGTAATGTAATGTAATGTTATTGGCCTCAACAATGCTTTTTTTAAATTTTAAAATATTATGAATGAAATTTTTATACTATACTCAAGTTTTTCAATAGTTTATATAAATGATGTTTTTATCATTTCAAAAAATATAGATCACATTATAAATGCTTGAACATGTTTTTCAACATAGTTAAAAGGAATGGTTTAGTGGTTTCTAAGAAAAAATGAAATTGTTCCAAACTAGAATCAAATTTTCATCTTTTTCAAACTATAATTAGATTTTTAGGCTATGATGTACATCAATGAAAAATAAAGCTTATAGATAAATTTATAGAATTTGCTCAAAAATTTCTTAATGAAAGTAAAGATAAAAAACAATTGTAAAGATTCTTAGAATGCCTCAATTATGTCTCAAATTTTATTCAAAACTTAAAACTAAAATGTAAACCCTTATTCTACTGATTAAAAAAAGAATCCTTTACCTTAGAATAACGAGATGACTAAAATTATTCAAGAAATTAAACAAGAAGTAAAAAATTTACCTTGTCTTGGAATGATTAATTTTAATGCTAAATCCAAGTCAAAACTAATGTGTTAAATATAGGATTTGATAAAATTTCAAGATGATCTTTACCTTATCTTAAATTTTAATTTCTACTTCTTGAAGTACGGGATGGGTTCCCATAATAGGTTCGTTTTGTTTTTTTTCTACTTTTAAATTAGTTTGTTTGAAGTTTGAATAAAATATGTCTTTCCTAAACTAAAATTTTCTTTAAGTTGTTTGAAAAAATTTTCATTTCTTCGTAATCTGGTTTCCATATTAGAATACCATATTGCTCTTAGTATATTTATTGAAATATTTTACCTTATTTTTTTTTGTTTTCTTCTGACAAAAAATCTTCCCTTAAAGTATCTTTGTTAATTTTGAAGGGCTCTTACGAATTTATCATATGTAATTCATCAGTTTGAGAATAAATTGAAGAGTTAGGTTGATAAACTGGTTCAAGGACCTAAGGTTAGTAGTCTATACCCCTAAGCCTAATCGATTCGCTATCTAACCTAAGGACCTCTAGTTATCTTTCTTGAGTTTGATTGTTTTGAACATAAGGTATTTGATGATATTTAATCTACTAAAACAATCTTTTATCTTAAAAGCAAAAGATCTCTTATCTGTGTTGTAACGACCCAAAACTTGAAGGCGTCACAACCCATCATGTGTTTTCGCCTGTTAAGAACATGTTAAGGCTCTAAAACTAACTACAATTTCCAAAATCATTTGTAGTAACTGCTTAACAAGTACAAAACAATAAATCTCCAATTACATAAATTTGAATGACTCGTAAAAGAGTTACTTTAGTCCTAAGCATACTAAATAACTAGATTTTGATCTTCTATGATATACTAAGCCAACCACCTTTTTTTCCCAACTAGATGATAGCAATTTCCATAGTTGTAAATTTATCAATTTAACCTGTAGCTGCAAAAATAGAAGAGTGAGTTGAAGCTTAGTATGGGTGCACAAACAAATACGGATGTTAAGCCCAAAACATACATATGCTTATAATGCAACTGTAACAAAATATAAACAAATATTAAGTTAATTATATTTAATTTAAGCAAGTAACTAACAACGAGTACTTATAACTTCACCATACCTTAATTTTTGTCCACATATATAAGTAGATATAAATATATGCTTTCCTTTACACCTAGAGTCTAAAGTCTAGAACTCAATATTTTAGCTACGTCGTCCCATGTGAAAGTCCACTAGAGAATCCCCATACATGATCAGTAGTTGCTCCTCTAGAGATCTGCCATTATAGACCCCTGAGCAAACGGTCAAGTACAATCAGCAACCAAGATCAATTAGGCCAATTATCAGTTAGTCCGATTAAATCATTTCTAACCTAAGAAACATAAGCGACAACAAACAACATGCATATAGAAAGCCGTATACGAACAAAATACAAAGTTCAAATTAACCATTGGGACCTAAATTTAACAACCTGATAATTAACTGGAATCCATAACTTTAAGTCATATATCGACTAGTTCTAACCACCCGTTCAAGGAGAACTAGAACTCAAATTTGTTAACTAGCACGAATCTATATAAAAAACAAACATACACATTACCTTTCAAGCACTCTATGGCTGAGTTCTACCTAAAAGTTATCTATGAACTTATAATTTATCCAATGAAGGTCCCGAAAGAAAATAATCGGATCAAATAATAATTCTAAAATAGAAATAGAACGTAATACCACTAAGTAAAAAGTTGATATAACTATATAAGATTACTTATTTATTGTAAATCGTAAAGTTCATTTTATATTTTTAAATAGTAGATGTAGATATTAATTCAATTATCTCGCGTTTTCTTGATAAAGATATAGCTTTTTTTTTACAGTTTTGATCACATAATCGTGTTTCAAACTAAAATTTTATATATTATAAATTTCTTTAATTTTTTTTAAGAATTGAGTAATTGTGTAATTCTTGTTTTATTTGAAAAAGTTTTGTTTTTTTATTGATGAAGAATATCTTGACTCGAAGTATTTGATTCAATATTTATAGAGAATGTGCTTCTCTTAAACTTATTATTAGATAAAGAACGAGTATATCTTAATAGATTTATTTTGATTTGTTAATTTTTTTAAATAATTTTGCTTAAGAGATTGTTTAATTTATCATTGCTGAGACCATAGTTACAATTTACTAATACAACTAAGAAAGTTAATGCAAACTATTTATAATAAAATATTAATTAAATTAATAAATCTCTTGAATTATATGACTAAACTACTTTCCTCCTTAAAAATAAATTAAAAAGAATGAATAGTCTCTTAAAAACTCTAGTTTTAATACCAAAACTTACACAAGTGAATTGAATTTGATCCACGAACTAATCCAATAATTTGACAACAAAGGTTCATTTTAAAATTTATTTTCGAGATATATCATAATAAATATATTAATTTGACCTACTTAAACATTTTAAAATATAATTTGAAATTTACAAAGTTCGGCTACTTTAACAAACTTTATCTCTATTCTTTAAAGCCGCGCTTTTCTCAAGTTAAAACCCTAATTTTCTCTATTTTTCTTTAATGCAATCTGGCTGTAAGTTTTCGTTCTCCTTTTATTTTCCACTGTCGCTCAATACTAAATTTTACTCGGTCATCACTGATTGAAGTAAAGTTCTTGCTACTTTCAGGCAGCAGTCTTTTCTCGTCGAACTCGTAAAATATTGAAGGACTGATCAAGTTAATCCTGTTTGAATTTCGTCGTAAAAACCCTAATTTTCCGTGGATGACTTTAGGTTTAGTATGGTTTTGCTGCATTGTTATCAGTAACAGTATATTTATACATTTAGGTGAATAAATGCATGTGATATTGTTGCTACTGAAATACGCAGGGCAATGTAGAATTGTTTGTTTTGATATAGTAGCTATTATGTTTGTTTCAGGATCATACTATGCGCTGTCGAATGTTATTGTCGCTTTTTAGAGGACAAATTTTGCAGTTTCCCCAAAAATATTGAACGTGAAACCTTGGAAGCATTGCGTGTGGGTTTAACATCATGTTATTTATGCTGCATTGTTCTTTTTGTAACGAAATGCAAAATTTGACCAAAAGAATTTGTTCGCATGTATCTACGTTGTTGACTGTGAATTTTTAGTGCTAGTCTGTGTGCATAATGAAATTGTAGTTCACTACAACGCGTAATCAGTTGTTTATTTTTCTTTCAATACAAACGCAACTAGTGCTTGTAGTTTGACTTTCAATAGATCTTTCTACCCTTCCTTGATCACTCAACAGGAAACAATTTTTGTAGTGCATGAGGCATTCTTATCTCATACTTTGATAGTCTGCTTGCATGTTTAAACAAACTCACAGGTTAGCTGTTTAAGTGTTTGTTGAAAAGAACTGTCATTCTCAGATAACATTATCTTGAAACAGCTGCCAAGCATGATTACACCATGATTTTCTTTTTGGATTCTGTTGATCTCAATATTTGCTTGTAGCATCACAGAGTTCCTTCTGCCAAGGGATTCCTTTCTTGTTGGTATAAAATATAGGGCTTCCCATAGCTTATTCTGTCCAGTGGGACAACTTTTGATGATTATGGTTGTCAATTTTTAAAAAAGTATAAGCCAAGGTATACTTTGTGATCATAGCCAAGCTCTTCACTAGCGATGCAAAGCTGTGAATGTGTGCATTCTCCCATCCCAGTAGTGCTGAAATAGGTTGTTTCTCTCCCATGGAAGCTTTCATGTGTTGTGTTCTTTTTACAGGTGATTAACTTATTTAATTCATCTTTTTTCGGTTCTGATCCTTCTGAGAGAAATGCATTTTGTTCTCTTTTGGTCAATTTAAACATTGTGTACTTATGTTTGCCTTGGTAGGGATGATTTGTGAATTCAATGCCTGAGATTTTGCACACTGTTTGCTGGATGTATTTCTGGTTGAAGCAGTTTTAAACCTGATCAGATGCTTATGAATATTTACTGCATCAAAAACTTTTAGATTATTGGGTTGTTGGAAGAAGATGGGTACAATTACTGGCAATGAGGATTTAGGTGCTGCTTCACCATTACCTGTGCCAATTCAAAATGCGCATGCCTACATGAAGCCTGAGTGCAAGGATCCTCCAAAATATTCCATAATCAGTAGGTGTGGGATTGGGAGTTCAGGACAGCGCATTTCTCTTCTTGCAAATCATTTTAAAGTTCTCATTAATGTACCAGATGCCATCTTTTACCAATACACTGTATGTTCAACCATTATGATAATGTCTTCTGTTAACGACTGTCATGCTAGCTGGTGATTTATTGGACCAAATCGTATTTTGCAGGTATCATTCACTTCTGAAGATAAAAGAGCTATTGAAGCTAAAGGCATTGGGAGAAAACTGATCGAAAAGCTCTACCTAACCTATTCTTCTGAACTCTCTGGTAGAAAATATGCATATGATGGGGATAGAAGCTTGTATACTGTTGGCCCCCTGCCACAGAACAAGTTAGAATTCACTGTAGTGCTTGAGGGAACATCTGCAAGGTGGTTTGTCTCTGCTTTATTCTGTTATAATTTGTTTAGATCTTGACTTTTGGCAGGTATCACAATCTTCATGATATTCCAATAATAGCAGGAGAATCAATGGTGAGGAGAGCCCAGGTGATGTGAGAAAACGCACAAAACAGTTATTTCAATCAAAGACCTTCAAGGTTGTGCTAAGCTTTGCTACCAAAATACCGCTGAAGTCTATTGGTCTAGCTCTAAAGGGATTAGATGCAGATAGCAATGCTCAGGATGCTTTAGGTGTGCTTGACATTGTCTTAAGGCAGCAAGCTGCGATGAGGTACTTTAGTGACAACATTTCGTACTGTGTGTGTGTGTGTTTTTTTTTTTTGGGTAAACTTTTTATACTTGTTTGTATAACGATCTCTCTTGTTTATCAAAAAAATGTCTTTAAATTACAGTGGGTGCCTTCTAGTGAGGCAGTCATTCTTCCATGATGACTCCAGAACCTTTACTGATCTTGGAGGAGGTGTAAGTAGCGTTAGAGGATTTTATTCCAGTTTCCGCCCAACTCAGGATGGTTTATCCCTTAATATGGGTACACTTCTGTGAGGCTGTCAATGATTTCTGATTTTTGCCCCTTTTTTTGGCAAAATGTTCATCAACTTAGCTTTTTTTTTTTTTTTTTTCTTAATGAAGATGTATCGACAACAATGATCCTAACCCCTGGGCCTGTGATTGACTTTTTGGTGGCAAATCAGAATGTAAAGGAGCCTCGTGACGTTGACTGGTCAAAGGTACAAAGAGTGTCCTACTTATTTTCACGATGGTGACTGGATCCTTTCCATGAATTTAACTTCATGGCAATTTGCAGGCCAGAAGAATGCTAAAAAACATGCGAGTTAAGCCCAGGCACCGTAATGTTGAATATAAAATCATAGGCCTGAGTGAGAAGCCTTGCAATCAACAATCGTATGTGCGAGTGTCCTAATTTCTCCGAATCTCCTCTTTCACCCCCTTTTCCTTTTCATTTGAACAAAATGGTTGCTGACGGATGCCTCTTCTCTCTCTCTGTTCCAAGTTTTTCCATGAAATTGAAAAATTGCCAGGAGGGTGCAGATGGCGAGGGGGGGAAAACTGCACAAGTTACTGTCTACGAATACTTTGTCAAGCATTGTGGCATAGAACTTACGTACTCTGAATATTTTCCATGTCTTGATGTTGGCAAACCTAAAAGGCCTATTTATCTACCTTTAGAGGTAAGTAAACATTTTGCAGTAAGTGTACTTTTTGCTAGACAAAGTTCTTCACAACCTCCAGCTAATAGTAATTTGTTATTTTATTCCTGATTTCTCCAGCTATGTTCACTTATTTCTCTGCAACGATATACACGAGCATTATCTCCAGTGCAGAGAGCATTTTTGGTTGAAAAATCAAGACAAAAGCCTCCAGAGAGGATCCAAATTGTAGCTGATGTGAGTTTCCCTATGGTTGAAGACATACAAAACATAGCCATCCTCTTCTTCTGTTTTCTTTTATATTTTTTCTTTCTACCCCTTGAATGAGAAGGAAATGAACTTGTTGTCTATATCATTTAAATGCCATTGGATAAAGTGGGATCTTGCCCTTTTATGACAATTTCTCAGGCTGTCAAAAATTATCATTATGATGAGGATCCTGTGCTTGCTGAATGTGGAATCTCTATAGAAAAGCAACTAACACAGGTTTATGGTCGTGTTCTTGAAACTCCAAAGGTACATATTCATTTATCAGCGGTTGAGTGGGAATTTTGTATTATGGAACTCTAGGAGTAAAAGATGGAGATGGAGGAGCATGTGAGTTTTTTCTTTCTTTGACAGTTGAAGGTCGGTGATAATAATGACTGCATCCCTTGTAAAGGACGGTGGAATTTCAACAATAAGGTATTGCCTGTTACCGTCATCCTTTTGGAATGGGTTGAAAGGATAAATCATCTGTTGAACTTCCTGAACAAAACAGACAAAAGTTTGTTTTTCTTTTTCTTCCTTGGTCATGGACAGCATGATCTTCCATCTTTGTTTTATTTTTATTGATGTGTTAGTATATAATGATAATCTTCTGGCAGACCCTTCTGAAGCCAATGAAAATTGATCGATGGGTCATTGTCAACTTTTCTGCACGATGTGATACCAGTCGCCTTTCCCGTGAGCTTATAGATTGTGGTAGGAGAAAAGGCATGGTTCGTGACAATAACTATGTGCTTAAAACTTATGCTGAGTCTGAAAATTCATAGTTTGACTCCTCTTGTACTATGTTTGTGCATGTGCACAGCAAATTGAATGTCCAATTGCACTGATGGAAGAAGATCCACATTTGAGAAGGGAGAGTCCTGTTGGAAGAGTAGAAAAGTTGTTTGAGAGGATTAGGGAGAAGCTGGCACGTGCTCCAACTTTTATTTTGTGCATCTTGCCAGAAAGGAAAAACTCCAGTATCTATGGTAACTCGTGCTGCCTCATTGAATTGCTTACTTGAAGCATACAGTCAATTCATATTACTCCGGTTTTTTAAAAGGGCCCTGGAAGAAGAAATGTCTTTGTGAATTTGGGATTGTCACACAGTGCATTTCCCCCAATAAAATCACTGATCAGTACCTCACAAATGTTCTTCTCAAAATTAACACAAAGGTACATGTCTTTGGCAAAAGTATAAGAGCATATGTATGCACCGGTGCTCAACTAGATGTTCATATGGAAATTATGTGGCCCCTTTTTTTTTTGTTGCAGCTTGGTGGTATTAATTCCTTGTTGACATTGGAACACTTCTCATCTGTTCCTATAATTAAGGACACTCCAACAATGATTTTGGGTATGGATGTCTCCCATGGCTCTCCTGGTCAATCAGATGTCCCATCTATTGCTGCGGTAAATCCTCGATACTTTTTCTTTGGGTGAATTATAGCGGTATCTCCTGGACAGTGTCAAAATTACAGAAACACCCCAAGTTTCTAAAATATCCTACTTATGCTTGTTGAAAAATGTGAACACTATTAAAATTCTCCTAGAAGAAGTACCTAGTCAATCTTTCCTATCAATATGACTTGTGTTTCAACGCTTTGCAAACAATTGACCTCTGTTTTGATTTTGACAAACATATGACCTATGTTTCTCTGCTTTGTGTTAATGTTAGTTAGAGGACATGTGTCAAATATGTCAATTTTGATTTGTCAAAAATAATTAATTTAACAATATATTATTATTGAATATATTTAATTAGAAAATATAATTGAAAATGCAGAAAGTAAAAGATCAAAATGGGAAATTTAGGAAAAAAAAAAATTGAGGTGAAGCCCCAGGCCTTCTTTTGGCTACCGCAAGGCTTGGAAGTGGCCATCCACTGCCATTAAGGAAAAAGAAGAATTGGGGTAAAAAATCGGAGCCATTTTCACTGCTTAGAAAAAGAAAGCGTTAAAACCCCCGATGGTTGTGTACCTGTTGGGTTTTTTCATTTCTTCTTCATCTTCTTCTTTATTTATTTATTTTAAATTTTGGAAGTGGAGGGTCACTACCCAGTCTCATCCGCAGCTTTTTTTTTTTGGCGTGGGGTTTTCACCTCTATTTTTCTTTTCTTTTTCTGCATTTTTAATTATATTTTCTTATTCGATATATAATAATTTTTTATTAAATTAATTATCATGGACAAATCGGAAGGTGGCGTGTGTCCTCTAATTGATTTCAACACAAATTGACAGGTTGTGTTTGTTAAAAGTTAAAAAACATGTTATTTGTTTGTAAAAGAATCAAAATCTAGGTCATATTTTTTGTAATTTTCCCATTGCCAATTTATCATTTGATTTTATTGATATTAATTGCTGAAATGTCAAAGTGGTCAAGAGAACCCCAAATTGGATGATAAGTACACCTTAAAAAAAAATTTGAAGTGTACATTTATGCAAAAGATTGGCTTGATATTGCATTATAGAAGAATCTTTTGGTGTCAACATTTTTCAAGAGGTGCAAGTGCAGTCTTTCAGAAATTCGGAGTGTTTTTGTAGTTGTCATAGTTTGTGGGGGATGTCACTGTAATTTATACTTTGATGTTAACTCAGCTCGTAAGTTGTTAGAATTGTTGTTTCCTTCCCCCCCCCCAGCAACTAAATAGTTAATGGTTAGAGTTGTCATGGTGCCAAAATGTCAAACCTTCAGGTCGTTGGCTCTAGATATTGGCCACTGATTTCAAGATATCGAGCATCTGTAAGAACACAATCACCCAAAGTTGAGATGATAGATGCATTATACAAGCCTTTAGCTGATGGGAATGATGATGGCATAATGAGGTATGCATTCGTAGCAGTTATTTTCAATGATAAAATCTTCTCTATGCCAACAATGTTCGGGAGTATTTGCAGCTTACCTATATTATATGCATAGAAATTTCATTGTCTGATATTTATTTATTTATTTTGATTATTCAAGACCACTTCTGTATTTACTGTAGATGCTTTTCAGGCATTTGCACTTTCAGAAGCTGCAGTTCCCTAATTTAAAGAAAGTGCTAAAGTAGGATGTCTGGTCATATCCCTTCTTGTCTTTTCCTTTTGGGGACCTGATGTGAACTTTTGGTTGATGACAGTAGTCTTATAACTCTCAATAATTAGCACTGTGCATTTGGCTTGAAATGTTGCAACATTTGCAATATAGTGGGATCTTTGCTTAAGAAATTGCATGCCCCAACTAAGTTTGCTGTCCATGCTGCAGAGAACTTTTCCTCGACTTTTATCGGACAAGCAATGGGCAGAAACCAACCCAGATAGTTGTTTTTAGGTATCCTTTCAATTTGTACCAATGTTTCTTCCTCTTTTTCTGCTGTAAATTGTTAATTGTTTGGGTTCTTATTGTTTGAATATTTACCCCCCCCTCCCAACACCACACACACACACACACACAATTTTTGAGATTGGGTGGGAAGGGAGATCACTTCTTGTCACAATTGGATAAAATGCTATAGGGCACATTTGCCATAATTAACATCAATTAAAAATCAAGTATCTGGCAGCTTTTTTGAGATAAGAAGTTCTGATTTTCTACCACTGGAAATAGATTGCTTGATTGGTTTATTTCTTATTTACGAATTAAGATTTTGCTGCCAATATTTGACTTTTCGATTTTCTTTGGTTTCCATTGCTTGGTTTAAATGTCTCATTAAACTTGGCATTTAGGATTGGCAGGAAGAAAAATCTCACTTTTTGGAGGGTCTAGAAATTATTGCTTATGGAGCTATGAGGCTCTGTTTTGTTTTATGAAAACCCTCTTGCTGCGAGATATTTTTGATGGAAAATTTTAATTGGAAAAATAGTTTGATTATATGTGTTACTCTGCTAGGTTTGATTGCATGAGAATGTGTTGAAAAGATTTTTTACCTGTAAGCTTTCTCATAACTTGCATGATTATGCTGAGCACCAAGCTTTCAATTAGCTATTTATATCCACGTATCGGTTAAAAGGTGCTATTATAGGCCTTATACACATATGAAGTTCTCCCTTTTGTTTCAAGAAAAATATTAGATATATTAGAATCAGAACATAAAGGGTAAAAACCAAGTATTTTATGGCATAAGTTTAAGACATTATTCATCAACTTGCTGGGATAAGCATGGAGATAAAATTTGTGTGAATCATTTATTCAAACTAATAAAAGAATTTAAGGGAAAAACTAAATCTTTTGTCCCTTTTTCCACACCTTAAGGAAAGAGGTTTTTTTCTTTTTTTTTTTTAAATTTTTTATTTTTTTGACTCTTATTATTGAACATAATGGTTTAGGAGATAAGATTTCATAGATTTAACTGGATTTTAAGGTCTAATCAGACAAGATAGCTACGGCATATTTCAAAGTGCAGAACTCATAAATGAGTACCATGCTTGATGTCATAAAAGCAAGCATATAGACATGGACTGATGCTTCTTTATTTCAATGAAATTAGAGCATGGCTAGTGTCCTGCCATAATTAGATAACCATGTAAATTCTTTCCTGTGTTCTTTTTTATTCTTATAAGTAGGGTGGGATGGTGTGGCCACTGGCAGAAGTTGCTATGGCTAAATGTTTGCATGTGAATTCTAGAGTTTTCTCTGTTGCTCTTTTTTATACATAATACTTATAACTACCATAACATTATTCTTTGGCCTTAATCTTTTGCTGTTGTTCTTCTTAGGGATGGAGTCAGTGAATCACAATTCAATCAGGTTCTAAACATTGAGTTGGAGCAAATCATAAAGGTTCCATGACCAATTCCTTTTTTCTTTTCTAACTTTTGACTTGTATGTAGAAGACATCTATCATTATTGTAACTTCATGCACTAGCCAAACTGATAGATATTGTTTAGACAGCAACCTTGTATCATATCATGCTAGTTTGGAAAACAAGAAGTGAAAAGAGGCTTTTCAATGTGAGAAATCCCCATTACTAGCAGTAGCTTCACTTTCTTTAATCTTTTAGAAATTGTAATACCCTTGTTCTAAAACTGTCTGCTTTTCATTTTCTTCTTGTTGGTTTATATTTTTGGCATACTCAAATGTAATTTCTATATGGAGTATCCTATTTCACGAGAGACAATGGTTGATACTGATTTTGACAATAATCCATAATTAGGTCATGTAAATGGAAATGAAGTTTTGGTTTTCGATGGTCAAGATACAGGATCGAAGACTAATGAATTATACTTTCTCCTCTTTGTAGTGTAACGTGTAAATTCACCCTTTTCGTCCACCTTTTGTCCATTAATTTTCCAGTGTCACCGTTGATCCATCATTTGACATTTTGAATTGATTCCCACTTTTATCTCATATCGGATTATATAAGAAAGACATGCATTGCCATTTGCTTTACAAATTACATTTCTCATTTATTTGTCAGGCCTACCAAGATTTAGGGGAGACTACGGTTCCCAAGTTCACGGTGATTGTAGCTCAAAAGAAACACCATACAAAACTTTTTCAAGCAAATGTCCCTGAAAATGTTCCACCTGGTTCGTATGTTTTTTTCCTACCAATTTATTATTTATCTGAACTCAGTTGACTTACGTGCCATTCCTGCATATATTTTTCTCCTTCATTCCATCCATCTAGGGACGGTGGTGGACACAAATATTGTGCATCCAAGAAACTATGACTTCTACATGTGTACTCATGCAGGAATGATGGTAAGCATTTTCTTCTGTATTGCTCTTGTCCTAGTTATATTATTTAGGTAAACTTCACCTTGAGACTTTTTGTACTTGGGCATGGTAGCAACTCTCAGCCGCAAATACTGAGATAAATCAATTTTGGTTGCAACTACTTATTTTGGTTCCTTTTAAGGTATAAGAAAAATGCTATTTGTTTTCCTTGTTAGCAGGTTGACTGAGAAAATGATTTTTGTTTGTTCTGTTTATCATTTTGGGAAAAATGCAATGAACTAGCCCTGCCACTGGATTATCCAGGAGAAATAATTAATGTTCCAATTCTGATTTTCAACATGCAAACAATGTAGTTTCTGGGACTAGGTAATCTGTTTTCCATTACCTTTCACATGCAAGGGTTTTAGCAATCTATAATCTCACTGTTGTGGACACTGAAATCTTTCTTTCTGTATACCCCAGGAGCCTTATGCCACTAACCAAAGCACAGGGAATGTGCTATCTTTTTGTATCCCTCTTTAGTCCTTTGCAGTCTTATACAAGCCATTTGCAGGGAACTTCTAGGCCTGCTCATTATCATGTCTTGCTTGATGAGATCGGTTTCTTAGCAGATGATTTGCAGAATTTCATTCATGCACTGTCATATGTGTAAGTCTGCCAGCATTATGTTTCCCTAGTACTCGAATTTATTTATTATGTTTAACATTATTTTGTACATTTATCAGGTACCAGAGGAGCACAAGTGCTGTTTCAATTGGTAATCTCTCATTAACCCAACAAACACACACAAACCAACCCAACCCACTAAGACCAAAACACCCCCAGAACAAACGACCCCTTCCCACCCAGCCTGATGCTTAGATCTTCATTTATCTTCTTTATGTACGTATCATGTCATTGGCTTCCTTAATTTTTCAATCTTTTATGCAGTGGCTCCAATATGTTATGCACACCTTGCAGCACAGCAGCTAGGACAGCTTGTAAACTTCGAAGATTCGTCTGAAGCTTCTTCCGACTATGCAAGCATCACTTCACCAGGGAGCATTCCTGTTTTGGAGCTGCCTACGCTGCATGAGAATGTCGAGAGTTCCATGTTTTTCTGCTGAGGTGCTGCTAACAAATAGGTATCTGTAAATACTAGTCTCTGTTCGATGGTAAATATTGTAGATTCATCGTCAATACTGGGATAAGTGTAGATGAACGAACCCAGAGAAATTTTTGGGGTTTCTTACACAGTTGGTAAGAGAAAATGCTGATGCAGCAATTTTGTTCAAGTGCAAAAGATTTTGAGGGGAACAATGGGGTTCTGGCTTCCAATCGGCAATACCTATTACCAGATTTGGAGAATGCCGGTATTTGATGCTACTACTTCCTCTTTTGTTCTTATAGAGTAGGTTATTCTTTCCCTTTAGAGGGAATATTTCTGTATGTTGCATTTTTGGAATTATAGGTTTTGGATCTTATGCCCCTGCATTCACCACTATATAACCCTCGGGTTATTTTTTGTTTTTGTCTAGTGGAATTTCCATCCCAATGCTAAATTGTTTCAGCTGGCACATGAAGTTCTAGCTGAAGATTGTATTACACAGAACCTTGCTGAATCATTTGTCTACATTCAGTTAAAACAGAACTGGTGATCCATTTCACCACAACGTAAGCAAGCTGCTTGTTATCCCTTATAAAAGACCTTGATGTTGACTAAAGATGCATTTTTGCATTTGGAAATTCTCTCTATGTTTGCTTTTATGTTCCATATGCTTGACTTAGCGTGGATTTGGTATCCTCCAGCCAGAGAGAGTGCTGTTTCTATCATATTAGTTATGTTTTACTGTTGATTGATTTATCGAGCGATGTGGCCTGCCATGCAGCTACAATACAAGCTCATCTGCTCTTGGACCCATTGGAATAGTGACTTAGTTGTAAAGAAGGTGAATAAAATAATATCAGAGATTGTGCCTTATAGTCCTGGGAAATTTAGTTGCTTGCATTAGCTTGCTGTGGCCCTTTAGATTCATTTAAGCCATTGGGTGCATGATCCGCTCAAAATCAGCTGTTCCACTTGCTAATGCTTCCTGTCTTTTTTCCTTCGCCAGCCACTCGAAGTTCATGTCTTCCTTTACCTATGGTTATGCTGATGCCTGTTGCCAGTGAGCCAGTTCCCATTAGATGCATCAGTTGTCAGCATGTACCACATGTTTGTTTATGAATTGTTGCTGGGTGCTGCAGGTAACGGGCAAAAACTAGTATGGATCCGGTATTTGTTGACCGGTTTTATCGTTACAGTGTGGAAATTTTGCTTATGGTACAGTATCTTAACCAGATTCGACTCACCAAAGCAAGTATTTAATGGCTTAAGCAGATGCTAACCAGTTTTATGCACAATGAACTTGAGCATGATAAGATCATGTGGATCATCGGTTTATCTACACGATTGTCGGGGAAAAAAAAAATCCCAGTCAGTGGCCATGCTATATTCTCATTTCTCCATGCTGTCAAGAGTCAAAGAAATGAGAAGCCTCTAAAAGCACATCTACCATTCGTTTAGAAAAAGGTTCAGTAATTCTTAAATCGACCGACTTTAATCCGGTGAATTGGCTACGTGTACTTGTTCTTTATATTTGAAACAAATAGAGGGTGTCTTTTAATGATTATCATTCGCCAATGATATTAGTGTTTTTTAATTATTTTATTTAAAGGTAAAATAGTAAAATTTGGATATAAAATATATTGTTTTAAAGATTTGGGATCCGAATGCTTAATTTTGAAGATAAGGTGTTTAAAAGCACATGAATTAAATACACAGAGATATATTTTTATTTTATCCTATTAATTTTTGGTCTTTCGCCAGCGATGTAATGAATAAAGAACTGCTAGAAAAAGAGAGAGAACAATTGACAATTGGGATTGGTACTGCTTGGATAAGGATTATTTTGAATGAAATAGAACGAGTGGAAAAGGAAAAAAAAAAAAAAAGAACGAAAAGAAAATCCAAGTAAAAGGTAAATCATAAAAGGCTGTTTTTTATCAGCCTTTATTTTTTTTATTTTTACGATGCTATATGTACAGATTGTATTTTGTAATTATTTATATCAAAACGTTGTTTTAATCTATGTTTTCTACGATTTTCATGTTTTGTTGTTAATCTATGCTTGAAATGACGCTTATAGACACCATTTATTTTTTTTTTACATTTTACCGTTTCAAATTACGGAAAAGAATTAAATACTAAAAGAGGGTGTAATAAGGCTTCCTAAATTTTCCTTATTCCTAAATTATTATTTTGTTTTTATTTTAGTATTTGTCTTACCTATTATTATTATTATTATTATTATGAAATCCTTCTATAAGTGGTAATCAAAGTTTTTTCTTTCTACACTCGATATAGATTAATGAAACCACATACTTTATATAATATCTTGTATTTTTCATATTCACTCTCATTCTTTTCCCTCCTTTTAACTTTATGTTGGTTCTTGATTTAGATAAGTGATGTCTACTAATACATTATAATAAAAAGGAACAAAATACATAAAAACTTAAAATAAACCCTCTCTATAGATCTCTATATATATATCACCTTTTATGAAAAATAAAATTCTTAAATTGTATCCAACTTATGTGTTAGAATTATCATCCTTCAATTACTCGTTTCAATTTATTCATTCCAATCAATGCTAATTTATGAATACTTTCTTAATTTTTTCATATTGTTGCTAGTCTTAGTTAAGAGCATATTATGAATACATACAAAAACAAATTGTTGAATGTATATTGTTGTCATTAGGATTTCACTAATAGAGTTAACTATGACTAGGGCTTGTGTGAAGTGTTTATGGGCCTCAAAAGAAAGCACAATGAGGGGCATTGAGAAATTGTCTAACGTGACCATTCTAATACTTTAAGTCAATAAGGGTTTATAGGTAGGAAAGTTAAAAAGTTAGTGAGCATATTGTATGCAAAGTGTGCAAGGGAGTTAACATGAGTTACCTTTGAAGTGTTTGGGCTATTTGTAGAGAATGGTTGACATTAATCTAGGAGCATGTATTGCATTTTGACACGTTCACTAAGTTTAGTCAGTAGGATTGTACTAGCCATTGTGTTCCGACAATATAGGGCCTTTATTGTTAACTGAGTCTTAAAGCTTTATCCATTTAGCTTGTGATCGTTACAATTGTCTTGGTCTAAAGCCTAAGGTTGGATGGTGTCTAGTTTTTTTCTCAAAGCTCCTTAAGTAGGTTGATCATGAAGTGGAAGAGGTTGGTCAATAGGGAAACACATCAGTCTTAGACCCAAATAGGTCGACCCAAGGTCTACAGAAGTCGTTATAGGTCCAAGGGATTGATGTCTAAAATATTCTATTAACACTTACCACCCCATTCAGCAATCTCATTATTAACAAGATGGCAAGGAGAGTCGAAAATCGAATGCGTTCCTTAAGTGCATAGCCAAGATGACCTTGGAGATGAAGTGATGGGTGCTAAAAGAGCAATAGGAGTATCCGTAGAACTAGTATGAGTAGAGTGGCTGGACTGAGTTGGCTTGAGTTTATTGTAATCCCTACAATTAAGTGCTCAGGTCGATATGTAAAATTTAGGATAATTAGGTAAATTATTCGATCGAATCCAAATTCTACAATGAAGTTAAAAATAATAGTAAAAGTAATCCTGTAAGTTTAAATTTAGAAAAATAAATAATTAAATATTATAATATTGGGTTATAAGTATATTACTCGTTATTTATTGAAAACATGTAAAACGAGTTTCAATAATTAACAAATCGATAAAGATAAATTATATATACATTAAAAATCATAAAATAACTTAAATAACATTTATGAGTATTTACTTATATCAATTATGTATTTACATATGGGCAAAAATATGCGAAATTACTTTAGATACTTAGAATCTTTTAAAATAATACTAATTAATTAAATAAAATTCATAAAAAATTAAAGAAAAATATGGTAAAGTGTGGAAATATCTAAAAATAAGGCGTACCAATTTGAAAATTAAAAAAATAAAATTAACTAATAATATTAAGACAATTGAAAAGTGAAAAAGGAAGAGATAAGGGATGTGTGGCAATAAAAGATTAAAAGAAAACCCTAAACCTTTCTATAAAAATCAAAAGACCCCCACCAAATTTAGTTCAGTCAGTTAGGAGTCAAAGGCCACTATCATTGGACTGTGGAGACAGCGCCTAACTTGGTCGACAAGGTAACGATGGCCGGAGTTAGCAATGCCAATAAGCTTAATTTCCTTTTTGAAATTGTTTTATTTATTAAAAATATTAAATAATTATAAAATTTAGTATTCTAGGACATTTTTATATGTAGTTTTTAGGAAAATATTGTTTTGTTAAAATTGAGTCTTGAAATATATCATGATTAAGATATCCTTAAACCCCGAATCTATTTTCGATACTAATTTAAATGACGTTAATAATATAATTTTGACTTTAAATTTATTTTGTAGACTATTTAAAGTGTATATAATAGTGTTATAAAGAGATTTTTCAAAAATTAATTTTCTAAAGTTTTACCTAATTTTTAGGCCTTAAAATTGTAGAAAAAAAAACGATATATTTTAAGTTAATTTATGATTTAGAGTCAATTTTGTATAAATACTGATTTAGTATATAATTAGATATTTTGAGATGTTAATTTCTAATATAGTATGATATTTGTGGAGTTTGGGGTGTTAATCGTGTATATTATGCACATTAGGTAATAATAATAATAAATAATGGGTAAAAGTGAATAATTAAGCTAATTTTGTAATTTGAGGATTTAATAGGTATAAATTCTAATTTAGGGAATAATTAGACATTTTGATACTGTATTTCAGAGTACTGTTTTAGAATACTCGGAGGCTCAAAATTATGCTTGTTTAGGCTTGTAGGTAGTTTGAATGCATGGTGTATTATTGGCTTGCTGTACTGGTTTGTAATTGTTTTATATTGTGTAATATGGATTTATCGCCTTAACTAGACTTAATAATATACAGCTTATAAAATTAATCGGATGAGTATTTCAGCCTATTAGGAGAAATGTTTAAGGTTTTCTGGTTAAATATCGACTCTTTCGAAAGGGATAGTCCTGAATAGTATAATTGGTCTCTTCTTCATCCTTAGTTGAATTAAGTGATCAAAGAAGAGGTTGTGGTAAGGGTGAAGTTAATGGTTCGAAGGTAGTTGTGAAAGGAGCAGTGTCTCTATTGTATAGACTTGGCTTTGGTCATAACCTGTTAAAATATATGCTAAATTCCTTAACTGGAATTAGAGCAAGTGTAATTTCTCTAATCTCACAACGGGCCAAATAACGTCATGTAATGGAATTTGTTTGTTGCATTGTATTAAAATAACTGGTTGGTAGCTCTTTTTATGCATGATGTATAGTTTTAAGTCTCCATCCCAACTTACTGAACGGTTGGTTACTCACATTCCTATAAATGTTGTTACAAGTGTTAGTTAGGAAGTAATCATTTAACTACCTTGAAATTAGCAACTATTGGATCTTGGAGAGTGAGGAAATAAAAGTTGAAGAATAGATGCATTTTTAAGGTTTTAGTTCTTAATTTAAAATCTTTAATTGTCATATAAGGTATTAATTAGGTAAGATTATGCTGTGAAATCATTATAATATTTGAATTCTAATATATATATTTTTCCTATTTTCTTAGATAAAAATCCTATTTAATTTATGAATTATTTACTTTAAAGCGGGTTGATTGTAGATATCTTATGTAAATCAAATTTAAAATAGCAGTTATAAAATCAGCTTCTATTCTATAATGGTTTGTACGGCAGGATTGTTATGATTTTGTCGCTTCGAATAGTGAGGTAACTATAGAGCTGTTGTATTGGGTCTAAGACCCGTCGTGGAATGGTTGTTCATATATACCGAGCTGTTTTGGTGGTACTTGACTTGGGGGATCATGAGGTAAGGCTATGATGGTTAGGTGTTGAGCTCTTTAAGCAAGATAGGGAGCTATCTTGAGAAAGTATAAACCTATCCGTTAGAGGTGGCGCATGACTGTACTTGCACTGATTGAGGTCATAACCCCGCTTAAGCCAAGAAACTTTTAGTCCTTCGGTTTGGATAGGAAGTTGTCTCTTTTGAGCTATCTAACAATCGAGATATCTTATTGTGTTGAGGAGGTGAAGAGTCATTAGTGAAGATTATTGTGGAAGTTAGACCTTTCAAATTCTAAGTTTTGTTGGACATTTTCATAGCGTAATTAATATGACTTAATGGTTGTCATATTAGAGTAGTTATGCATGTAGTTAAAGCTCTTGTTGACGAAATCATGACCATTTAATTTAAATAGATGCTACATAGCGAAATCTCAACAGTGGGTAATTATACCACTTCTGTTGCGGATTGTGACTAAGAACAGATAAGGCCGGTCGCTGGATGAGTCCAAGCTTGCAAAAACCTCGAAAGGAAGCGATGGTGAATGTGCGAAAAGACAAATATAAATGAAGAGTAAGTAAAAACCTACGAATAGCTCCAATAGATATGACATACCAATGGAAATTTTGAGGACAATGGCTCAACTCGATATGACGCATGAGATGGTCTTGTGAGATTACTCGCCACTTAGCCTTCCTTAAGGGTTAGGATAAGAGTGATGTCGAGAGTAAACAGACAGTGTTTATGTAGGGAAGGAAAATACTCAAATGTATTAATGATAATCAATCTATGATTACAGTTACAAGTACAAAAGGCATTTATACCCGATAATTTAGGGCAACATGCCCAAAAGGGAAAAGACAAAAAGGATATTTCCTAAAGAAGTAATTTACAAGATACAAAAGGGTAAAAATGAAAATTCAAGGAAAACAATAATTGGTGGAACGGATTTTACACATGATTCTATACATATGGCGATGCTGTTGGAAGATACGGACAAAAGTACAGTCAGCTTGCTTATTCGAGTAGAGGTGGTTTAGTTAGTTCGGAGTCTCTTTATCTAGGGCTCTCGGTAAGGAATATGTCGAGTTATTGGTCGGTTCGAGCACGAATGAGTACTCTACAACTTGGTATATTATAGAGAGATTGACAGTTATTAGGCTCAACATAAAGAGTAGCTTGGCAAAGAAGTACTCAGCTTCGGCTTCGACAAGAGTTAGCTAAAGTAGGAGAAGTCGACTTGCCAGGCCTTCCAATCCTCGGGCTTGGCTATAAGTCAAAGGCCCAGTAGATTAGTTCCTATCATTTCCTTTAAGTTGTTTTAGGTTTAGGATCAAATCTGAATGGTCTTCGATTAGTTCTTTGTTGGGGTGATATCGGTTGAGGTTGGCAATGTTGAAGGTGTCGGAAACCCTATAGCCTTTGGACAGCTCTAATCTGTAGGTGTTATCATTTATCTTCTGGAGAATTCTGAAATGTCTTTCAACTCTTGTAGATAATTTGTTTTTTCTCTTATTAGAGAACCGTTTCTTGTTAAGGTGTAGCCATACTGGGTCTCCTTGCCGGAATTGTTTAGTCGTCCTACTCGTAGCCTTCTCTCGCATTCTTCTAGCAGCATAATTGATGTGTCGAGTGACTTTGTCCTAAATGTGTTGAAAAGATTGTGTTCTGGCTCTTCAATCTGGTTCTTCTCATGTAGGTATAGGTAGAGGGTATGATCGATGGGAAACTCGAGGTTGAAACCATAGATAACCTTAAAAGGGGTCTATTTGGTGGTGTTATGCATTATTTAATTGTAAGCGAATTCAACCATTGGCAAGCAAACATCCTAATCAGTCAAGTTCTTGCCTACTGTAGCTCGGAGCCATGATCCTAAAGTATGATTAACCACCTCCGTTTAGCCATCAGTCTGGAGGTGACAGGAATACTAAATAGTAGTTTAGTCCCCATCCGGCGTTATAAAGTCTTTTAAAAATAGCTCAAGAACTTCAGGTCTCTGTTAAAGACTACATTTCTTGGTACGCCATGTAACCGTATAACCTCCTGCAAGAAAAGAGAAGCAATAACCGAAGCATCGTTAGTTTTAGCGTAAGACACAAAGTGCGTCATCTTGTTGAATCGATCCATCATAACCACGACAAAATCTTTGCCTTAGGCAATTTGTAGTAATCCAAAAACAAAGTCCATACTCAACTCAGTCCATGGTTTCGTTAGAATAGGTAAAGGCATTACTTTTCCTTTTTCGGCTTGGTACTTAGCCCTTTTGCATATTGCATAACTTTTAATTATTCGGTGCACATCTCGTCGCATTCTCGACCAAAAGAATCGACCACTTAGCAATTCATACATCCTTTTCTTCTCAAAATGTCCGAACGGTCCTCCATTGTGGGCTTCCTTGATCAATAGTTCCCGCAGTGAATAAGTTGGTATGCATAATTTTCCACTTTGGAACAAGTGACCATGTTCCATATGATACTCGTCTATTGTTCTTCTATCGACACATTACACAAATATAAGTCCAGAGTGTAGATCCCTAGAATACTGTTCTTTGATACTTATAACTCCAAATAATCTGGTCTATAGTTCACTAAAGAGTATATGTCTTCTCGAAAGAGCATCAGTAACTACACTGCTCTCTCCTTGTTTGTATTTTATTATGAAATTGAATCTCTCAAGGAATTTAACCCATATCGCTTGCTGCTTCGATAACTTGGTGTAACTTCGGAGGTACCTCAAAGACTTGTAATCATTATTGATAATAAATTCTCTCGGCAGTAAATAGTGTTGTTATACTTGCAGTGCTCGGATTAATGCCAAGAGTTATTTATCCTATATGAAGTAATTTAACCGAGTTCCTCTAAGCTTCTCACTGTGGAAAGTAATTGGTTGGCCTTCCTGCACTAAGATAATGCCTATTTCAATGCTTGACTTGTTACATTCTAGCTCAGATATTTTCTTGAAGTCAAGTAGAACTAATACTGGGGTAGAGATCAATCTTTCTTTAATTTCGGTAAAGCTCCTCTCCTCCCCTTCTTCCTATCGGAAGTCAGTGTTTTTCTTTGTTAGCTTAGTAAGTAGTGCAGTAAAGGTAATGAAATTCCTAATAAATCTTTTGTAAAATGAAGCCAGTCCATGGAAACTTCTAACATCGGTACAGTTAATAGGAGACGGTCGCTTGGCAATAGCTCGGATCTTCTCGTCATCCGCTCGTAAGCTTTTTCCATTAACTATATAGCTTACAAATACCACTTCCTCTTAGCAAAAGCAACATTTCTTCTTGTTGCCGAATAATCTCTTAGTACGGAGGATATCCAGATTGGTTTGGAGATGTTTATAGTGACTCGGCATGTCAGCACTATATACCAGGATGTCGTCAAAATATATTACAATACACTTCCCAATCAAATGTCTCATACATGATTCATTAGTCTTATGAAGGTGGTCGGGACATTCGACAAGGTAAAGGACATGACCATCCATTTATATAATCCATGTCGAGTCTTGAACGTCGTTTTCCATTCGTCTCTTAACCTTATACGAATTTGATGGTAGTCAGACTTAAGATCAATTTTGCTGAAAATCTTGGCTTTACTCAATTCATCTAGCATATCTTCCAACCTTAGGATATGATACATATACTTGATCATAATCTTGTTTACGACTTGGCTGTCCACACACATTCGCCAGGTTTCATCCTTCTTCGGCACTAGAAGCACTGACATAATGCAAAGGTTGAGATTTTCTTTGATATATCCTCTCTTTAGCAACTCATTAACTTGATGTTGGAGCTCAAAAACCTATTTCAGATTCATCCAATGAGCTGGTTTATTTGGCAGTGTGGTGCCAAGTACTAAGTTAATGCAATGCTCTATGCTTCAAGTAGGGGGTAACCCTTCAAATAACTATTCTGGGAATAGGTTGGCATACTCTATAAATACAGCAATCAGTTACTCGGGGTTTGGTCCGTAAAATTTGGGGTGATTGAGCAAATTGTCTAATACAGCCAAAATTTTACGATGAAGCTATGATTATTAATAAAAGTGATTTCGTTATTTTGAATTTAGGAAAATAAGTAATAAAATGATTAATTAATACAATATTGAATTTTATGAAAATTGTTGGTTATTTATCGGAAGCACTTAGAACGAATTCTAATAACTAACGAATTGATAAAAATAAATTATATACATACTAAAAATCATAAAATAAATTAAATAATATTTATAAGTATTTATTTATACTGTATATATATTTACAAACAGGTAGAAATATGCAAAATTACTTAAAATACGATAAATATGCCAAAATAATGTTAATTAATTAAAGAAAATGCAAGAATAATTAAAGAAAAATTTAAAAAATTAGGGAAAAATATGGAATTATCTAGAATTGAGGCGTGATAGCGTAGAATTAATTAAATAAAAGGAACTAATTAAATTAAGACAAACAAAAAGTTTATTTGGAAGAGATAAAGCCTTTGTCAAGTCAAAATTAATGCACTAACATTTCCTAAAACCTCTACAAATAGCCAAAATTTTTTAAAAGCTCCTTTGGACAGTTAGAAGAGTAGAAAAAAAAAAGGTTGAAATAAGAGAGTTAGGGTTTAGTTTTTAAAAATTACAAAAAAATCTGTATAGTAAAGGCAATTGAATTGAACCCACAAATCACCACCAACTAGAACCCCACCACCACCAACACTATACCCTATATATACCGCTTGAACCAGCCGACATACCTTAAACCGCCGCCGGTGGCTGGAAATCCAAAGTCTGGTGAGTCTAAAATTTAGCCTGATTTTGTGTAATTTATTAAAATTATTAATTTTATCTAGAAAATTATGAATTTTATTGTAAGCTCTAAAACTAGCAATCCGAGATTTCGATCGGTTGAAAGACCCGATCGAGCCTAAATTATAAAGTAAAGCTAGAAATATTAGTAAACCGATCCCGTAAGTTTTAATTTAAGAAAATAAGTAATAAAATAGGAAACTACAAAATTTTCAAATTTTAAGTATATAACTAGTTATTTATCGAAAATGCGTAAAATACATTCCGGTACTTAACGAATCGCTAGAGATAAATTATATATATACTAAAAATTATAAAATAACCTAAATAATATTTAGGAATATTTATTTGTATTATATATGAATTTACATGTAGGTATAAATACGCGTAATTACTTAAAATACGCGAAATGTGCTAAAATAATAATAAATACTTAAAGAAAATTCATAATTAATTAAAAAAAAATCAGGAATGATCCAAATCAGGTCGTGGTAGGTCAGGATCTACAAAATAAAAATTAACCAATTAAAATTAGTTATTATTCCAAACTTTTCGTGAAATTATTACAAATTATTTACAATGGAAGATTACAATTACCATCACAACTTCACAACTGTCTTTATCAATTTAGGTTTGCAACAACATAAGTACTAGTGATTTTTTTCTAAATGCTTTCACGTGATGCAACAGGTGGGTTCTAAAGGTCCTTAAGTTCTGCAACCACTACGTTTTTCAAAGCAACGATTCTGTGGTAGCATTTGAACTTGAGTGGGGTAGCTTGATCGGCCCCAGAAGGTGGTTACCCCACAACATCCGAAACTTACACAATGGCCCCCCTCCTAAGGTCCTAAGACGGCCTGGTTCTGACCGTGTTTAACATGCATTTATGATGTAGAAAGGAAAATAAAATAAAATAAAAATAACTAAATAAAAGATAAAAGTAAAACCCCCCAAAATTTCCCCTTAAATGAACTGCCATGGCAAAAAAATGTTAGTAAAAAAAAAAATAAACAAATACATCAAACAACATACCTAAGTTCGTTTTTTTATATATATTATTTCATTTTTTTTGAAAAATAATCCTATTTTCGGCAACTTCTAGTGGCTAGCCCTCTAGCGGTCCCCAGTGGAGTCGCCAAACTGTCGAGTCTGATTTTTTGATTTTCTAATTATTTAAAATTGATTTCTCATTTCTTGATTAATACTAAACCCTAACCCATTTAATATTAATCATCGACTAAAGAAATTGAGAAATTCCGGTTTTTTATTAAAAATAATTTTTGGAGTCGCCACCCGACCGAAGTCGTGAAAAGAAAAAAGAAACCGTAACCAATTAGGTGGATTGATCACGATTTGGCTACCGGTCTTTGATTTCATATTCAATGAAGAACCAGGGGGTTCCGAATTTGGGGGCTAACCTATTAAACCCTTAACGAGTACCACTATTTATTTACCGAAATTAGGATTATTCTTTAAATTATAATATTTAAAATAAATAAATAAATAAATCAAAAGAAAAAAAAAAACCCTAAGTTTCTACATATTTTATCGTCGCCCCGAAGGTACCTACATACCCGCTAGCTGGGATCAGACGATTGTAGTTCTTTCAAAAAAAAAAAAATTTTTAGTGGGTTGATTCTTTTTATAAAAAATGATTGGTTGAATTTGCGTTTATATTAACCATTTTATTTTTATTAAGAAAAATCCCTAAAAGCCTAATTTTTATTCCTAATTATACAAAAAAAACCTAATTTTTGAAAAGTGCCAAATTAAAATTTTTATTTAAAAATAACTAAGTGATAATTTTTTTATTTTCAAGAAAAACCCTAAAGATTTTATAAAATAAACAATATTCTATATGATGAAGCTTTTATATAGAAAAGACGCTTAAAACATAAGAAAGAAAGAAAGAAAGAAAGAAAGAAAGAAAAAAAAAATTTCTAATCATAGAAAATGTGCCTTAATCATAGAAAAGATATCTAAATCATAGAAAAGATGTCTGAATCATAAAAAAGAAACCTAAACTATGAAAAAGACATCTAAATTATGGAAAAGACATCTAGACTATGAAAAAAAAAACATCTAAACCATGGAAAAGATGTCTAACCATAGAAAAGAAGTCAATTAAAGATTTTTTTTTATTTTATCAACATCAAAATGATTTTTTAATTTAGAAAAATTACATATTTTATTGCCGCCCCGAAGGTGCCTACGTACTCGCTAGCCGGGATCAGACGATCGTAGTTTTTTTTAAAAAAAAACCATTAATGTGTTGATTGATTTTAATTTTAAAAACCTTCCAAGTTTACGTTTTTAATTTATTCGGTTTATTTTAAAAGAAATCTAAAGGGGTCCTAACTCTTGAATGTTATGGTTATATAAAAAAAATACTATAAAAAATCCTATTTTTAAATGGGTCTTTTATTAATTTTTATTATTTAAAAAAAAAAACTTCCATGTGATAAAATCTTAAGTAAAGCCAAATCTAAAAAATAACTAATTCTAACAACCACTCAACTAATATATATAACTATCTACCAAAATAAAATAATTCCATGTAATGCGCTTTATATAAGAACTAATATTAGAACTCCTAAAATCATATTATATATTATGTTAACTAAGAAAATATAATAACGTGTATATAAATAAAAAATAATCTTATCGATCGTTAAAGTAATACATATACATTTACACTCATATAACTATTATGAAATAACAATTCACTTAAATCATTATCTAACCTATATAATAAAGAAAATTAATGTTAAAGGAAATGTCATATACTAACATATATATACATACAATACTAAATATCTAAAGACAGGATAAAATACTAATATAGTATAATATAATAATAATTATAATAACAATAATAATAATAAAAATCTAAACCGAACCTGACGATCGGATTTTCGTTGGTTTCGTCTGGACTTAGATGTTTTTGGATTTCACCTGGACTTGGTTTTTATTGGTTCGTTAGGCTTCGAATTATGAAGACTTCATTAATTCGTTAGGCTTGATTGTGTGATGAGGACTTCGATGCGAATTGGAATTCGTTAGGCTTGATTGTGTGATGAGGACTTCGATGCGAATTGGAATTCGTTTGGCGTTTGCTTTCCAGAACGTTAGATTTCGTCTTGTGGATCGATGGAGCGTGGCGTGGATTGATTGTGGACTGCTGCGCGGAGTAAAGGAATGATGGAATTGTCGTCGCTGCTTCGTGTCACGTTGCTCCTTACGATCGTTGGAATTCAGATGGTGTCTTGCTTTCCTGCGGTGGGATCGGCTTTCCTGCGGTGGGATCGGTTCACAGCGTTCTGACTTTGATGAAGCTCTCTGTCTGTTTCCCGTTGTGATTTGATTCTTTTGCAAAGATAGAAAATCAAAGACATAGGTGCCTGTTGAGACTCGAACCCGCGACCTCCAAAACTAAATCCACCCAAGTGCTCCGCTACTTATCCGTTAGGTTGTTGATTTGTGTCTTGATATTCATTACAATTAAATTATATTTAAACTATCTAAATTCCTAAACTGAAAATTTTTAACTAAGCTAAAATTAACACTAACATTAAACTAATTATTCCTAATATAAGTTACTTTCTAAAAATCTACGAAATCTTTATAATTTTTCCTTTTCTTATTTTTTTTGGTATTTTCATTATTTGTCAACCTTTTTTTATTTTTATCTCTTTTTTGCATTAGGACCCTTTTTGTAAGAAAATAAATAAATAAATAAAAACTAAGACTAGGGAAGGGCAAAAATTAGGTGTCTACAGCTGCCCCTCTTTGTGGTGAAGTTTGAATAAAACTTTGCCACAAAGATAAAAGAGACACCGTTTTTGCCTCAAGATGACTCTATCCTAAGGAACGTTAAGTCACTTGATGAGGGTTAGACTAAGGATGAAAAAGAGACTGTTATATCAAGATGACTCTATCCTCTCTTGTCACTTAGTTTGACTAAGGATGAAAAAGAGACTATTATGCAATCCTGTGCTATCCCTTTCGAAAGAGTCGGTATTTAGCTGGAGAATCCTAAGTTTCCCCTAATGGGTTATCATGCAGGTCCAATTATGATTACGGGTCTTATATTTGATTAGGTCCAATTTAAGGTGATTAATCATTTCTTACAAATCATACAATACAGGCCAGAACAACAAACAGAATTATAATATCACTTATAATCAAGCACATGTACATGACCAACTATCTAACAAGCATAACCAAGTATAATCTCAAGCCTTCAAAATGCAGCAACGTATTAATCCCAACTTACCTGGACTCCTTGCTCATTTACTCGAGGTCTAGCTCGTCAGGCTATTGTCGATTATTACTATAATACAAACGTAGTTTTAGTTTTTCATATAATTATTATAGATTGGTTTTATCCCATAACGCTTATTGTTATGTTTTGTTTAAGGTTTAATATATCTAGTTATCTAGGTTTTCAAATCTTTTACGATTACTCTAGGTTTGGGGATAGGTTCGGGTTTAATTTACGCATCGATTTCTAAATTAGGTTCTAGTTCGATTTTTTAAGTACTGTTTTATACTCGAACTCTAGAAATTTGTTTCAACTCATAATATGAAATTAATCACATTACTTCCAAATATCCTAAATACCATCATTACCCTTAGTCAGTAGTTTATTTTACTCGGTATACTTAAATCCTTATTAGTGTACCGAATTTACTCCTGATATGAGAAATTTTTACATTTGTCATATAATTACATAAATTTAAGTTTTCTATCAGATTTATTATATATCCCTATTATTTATATAATATCAATTTTATCCTAATATTTTCTATTTATATATTTCTAATAATTACATATTATGTATTATCACCTATTATGTATATAATACACATCTAATATTTCTAACACTCTAATTACCATCTCCCAACATCAATTATCATTTCAAAATGTCTAAATTCATCCTAAATAAGATTTTACACCTAATTCCCTAAATTACCAAATTAACTTAAAATGTACTATTTTTCCCTATTACGTATTTATTACATAATTAGCCTACATAATTAGCCTAATAATTATATCTAACACCTTAAATGCTACAAGTATTATATTTCCTCAGATTTCAACATCCTAAAATATGAAAATATTCACTAAATCAGTAATTAACTATTTAATTACTTAATTAACCCTAAATTACCAATTGTATGCCTCATTTTAAGGCCTAAAAATTATCTAAAAATTTTGAAAATTAATTTTTGAAAACGGGCTTCATAGAACCGTTCTATATTATCTAATTAGCCTACACAAAAATTTTAGGCTCAAAACTACACTTCTAAAGTTATTTATTTTTAAACCGAAACATGTTTGGTTTTGCATGATTTCTTAAGGACCATATATTAGGGACATATTTTCATTAAAATAATATTTTTACTAAAAATTACATACAAAAATATTTTAGAATAAAAAATTTATAATTTTCTAAGAATATTTACTATTTTTACAAAATTACACAAAATCGGGCTGGAAATCGAACTCACCGATTTTGGTAGCTCCGGCCACCATTGGTGGCTATGGGTGTGTCGGCCCACCTGGGTACTGCCACCACCGTGTGCTGGTGGTGACCCTCCACTCCCAACTACTCGTCAGGTTTAGGTTCTCCTTACAAGCCCCAATTGTACAGTTTTTTTTATTTTTTTTTCTAACCCTAATTTTTCTCTCAATTTTGACTCTCTTCATTTTTCTCACTCTCCAAACTGACCAAATGAGCTTCTGAAAAATTTGGAGTATTTATAGAGCTTTAGAAAAATTATTGTGTATTAATGAGGTAAGACAATTGCTTTATCTCTTCTTTTTTCCACTTTCTATTTGTTACATTTTAATTGGTTGATTTTTTTCTTCAATATCATATTACAACACCCCACTTTCGGAATTTTCCCTCATTTTTCTATATTTTTCTTGATTTTTTCCTAATTAATTATTAATTTTATTTAATTATTTATTATTATTTAGCACATTTCGTGTATTTTAAGTAAGTACGCATATTTCTACATACATGTAAATTCATATATAGTACAAATAAATATTCCTAAATATTATTTAGGTTATTTTATAATTTTTAGTATACATATAATTTATTTCCAGTGATTCGTTAATTATCGAAATATATTTTATACATTTTCGATAAATAACGAATTATATACTTAAAATTTGAAATTTTTATTTCATTTTATTGCTTATTTTCTTAAATTCAAATTTACAGGATCATTTTACTAATATTTCTAGCTTTACTTATAATTTAGGCCTGATTGGATCTTTTAGCCGATCGAAACCCTGAGTGACTGGTTGTGGGACTTACATTCACATTGAGGGTTCCTCTACTTCATATTGGATCATGAGCATTTGGAATTCCTGAACATATTCGTCAACTATTCGACCTTCTTATCTCAGCTCCTGAAGCAGAGTAAAAGTGTTTTGTAAATAAGTTTTTGGTACAAACCTATTTCTAAGTATTCTCTTCATCTCGGGCTAAGTATTAATTTCTTTGTAGCCTTTATGTCTCCTCATTGTTTGAAAATTCTTCCACCATATGACGATATATCTGGAGAACTCAATAGCAGTAGTTTTCACTTTCTCGTAATCTTTGTATTGATAATATTCAAAAACACACTCCACTCTCTCTTCTCATTTGAGATATTCATTAGTATTCCTAAATCCATTGAAGCTTAGAATCTGAAGCTTTACATGGTCAAATGCTATGGGATCTCGAGCTCGTTTTCTTCAAAATATCCTTCCCCATTCTCTGCATCTAGTTCCCTCAGGTTTATCCTTTATCCTACCCGTCTGCTTGCTCCTTCATCTTGAATTGGTTAAGCTATGCTCTGGCCTCTAATAGGTTGAGCAGCTTGTGGGATGTTTTGCGCAGCCTTAGTGAGTCGGTAAGCTAATGCATGAACAGCTTGGGTTAGATTTATCAAGAGGTTAGCCATCTCGTCAAGTCTCTTGTTAGTGCTTCTCAGGGTCCCCTGACTATGGAGGATAACTCCATTGTTGTTATCTCCAACACCAATGTTTACACTTGGGTTGGTCATTTTCTCAACAGATTCAAAGCTCAAAACTCTTCAAATAAGTGATATGGCAAATACTTTCACAAACTAGAAAAAGTAACAACTAACAAATGTAGCAATAAAATGGACACAATGACTTGCTTTGTTTCACAAACACAAAATAGAGTATAAACTAAACTTCATATATAAACCGCAACTTAAGCAAAACCTCCTCTTTGATACTAAGATGTTTCGGATTGTGACCAACAACAGATAAGGTCGGTCGCTGAATAGGTCCAAGCTTATAGAAAACTCGAATGGAAGCGATGGTGAATGTGGGAAATAGCAAATGTGAATAAAGAGTAAGCAAAAACCCATGAATAACTCCAATAGATATGAGGCACTGATAGAACTTTTAAGGACTCACGATACAATTCGATATGACATACGAGATGGTTCAGTGAGGTTACGCTTTACCTGACCTTGCTTAAAGGTTAGGATAAAAGTGATATTGAGGGTAAACAGGTAGTGTTTACGCATAAGCATAAAAGAAAAATACTTAAGTGTATTAATGATAATCAATCTATGATTACTGCTATAAGTACAAGGGGTATTTATACTCGATAATTTAGGGCAACATGCTTAAAAGGGAAAAGGTAAAAAGAGGATTTTCAAAGAAAGTAATATAAAAGATACAAAGGGGTAAAAATGAATATTTAAAAAAAACAATCATTAGTGTAATGGATTCTACACATGATTCTATACATATGGCGATGCCATATTGGTAATGTCGTTAGAAGATGTAGACAAAAATACGGCAGTTTGCTTATGGAACAGGGGTGGCTTAGTCAGTCCGGAGTCTCTCTATTTCGGCTTCTCAGTAAGGGAGATGCATATTCATTAGTCGGTTTGAGCGCGAGTGAGTACTCTACAACTCAGCGTACTATAGAAAGATGGATAGTTATTTGGCTCGGCATAAAGAGTGGCTCGGCAGAGAAGTATTCAGCCTCAATAGAGAAGTACTCAACCTTGATAAAAGTTGATTGGAGTATGAGAATTTGCTTTATCAAGCCTTCCAGTTCTCGGGCTTGACCACAGGTTAAAGGCTTAGTAGCCTAGTTCCTATCAACTTTGATTTTCAATAACCATCGGTTGGTTTGCTCTAGTTGCAAAGCCATAAAATATCGAAGGAGTCAGCACTTTTCACACTTTATACACTTTCTTACTTAGAAATCTCCTTACGAAAGTACTATTTTTGCGAAATCTCTCTCTACCCAACTCTCTTTTACGCGCATTTATTCGAAGCAAAATGTTGAATTCCGACAACTCAAGTAATAAGGAACTCACTTTGTTTGAGTTCAAGGTGGAGAGGGAGTCCACTCCTCTTGTAACGACGGCATAAGACACTTTAACAGTACCAGCACAAGAGGAGAAGGATTCCTTAGGTAGCTTGGAAGCTAAAATTGATAGAGTTGTACTCATTGCCGCCTTTCCTTGTGAAGTATATCCCCCCGATGGGGACGATGAGAAAGAAATGGTAGATTCATTCAATGCTCCAAAAACCAGTCTTGAACCAAATGACTACATTAGTGTTCTTATGCCGCCGGATGTAAATTATTGTTTGAAAAATTATTTTGTTAGAAGTCTAATTGGCATGGCACTTCGAGTTCCTCCTACTGAAAGAGAGGGTTACTCTCTTTTTTAGGAGGCGCTTTTATGCATACAAGTAGTGTTTTGAGTTTAGGATGTACCTTCCCTTTATCTAGTTCGAGAAGGAGCTTTTCGATTATTACCGAGTTTGTCCTCTTAATGGATGAAGGATTTTTAAGACATTCCAAGCCCTGTATAAGTACTTAATAGTGTGAGCAACTCTACAACTATTCGAGTACTATTAGTTATGGAAGAGTGGTAATGGGTAGATGTACCTTCAGAACTGCCTTAAGAGGAAACTATTTGGTAGCTTGGACTCATTTATTAAGTTATGGAAGGATGGGTTCATGGTAGTGGAGCTATTCAAGGAGGCTAATTTTTGGACACGTTGGACTTTACTGATTTGCATCAAGGTGATTACAAAACTTGGTGCAAGCCATACCAATGCGACGATGGATATTGATGCCTTTATGGCCTTTATGCATTGGGAATTGATCACATCAAAGGATATAGTACGGAAATGTTTTACCAGATGGTCTCTAAGTTATTCCCCAGAATAGAGAAAGCCATGATGAAGAAATGGTGGGGAGGTCTTAACTCGAAACTTGATGTGTTTGGATCCTTTATCATATCGATGCGAACTTATCGGAAGTTGCTCTTTAACTGTCAATTGCTAAAGAATAAGGATTTTTTCTTGTTTGTGTTGGACATAATCAAGTTTGTGAGTATTCCTTACTATTTACTACCATACTGACTTGGTTGTGTCTTTTTGCAAGTAAAAAGTTAACCTATTCTAAAGAAGTGCCGTGTCTTGGGGGACTTGACCTCTTAAGATGTTGGGAAGTGAAAGTTAAGCCGAAGAGGTAAGCGGCCTTATAGAAGGTCAAGCTTGTCAAACATATATTTGGTGCTGGAGAAACAAAGTGGATGGGATAGTCGGGTTTGGATGCCATTCCTTTAGCTGCCCCATCATGGAGCCGACATCATTAGCTCAATTGCTTCAGTAGTCTAACCATCCTCACCAGTGACATAAGAAAAGGCATTGGCCCCTTCTTCTTCTATGATCGACATTGCTAAGGACACTCCAGCAACTGTAGAGAAAGCTAGGCTAGGTAAAAGTGAAAGACTCTAAAGGTGGCTAGGGCGAGCGCATCACCTTAGAAAGAGGGTCCTTGAGTTCACTTTGCTAGAAGTAGAGCAGCATCAGTGAAATACGAAGAGTAAAGGTGGAGAACCTTTCTCGAGCCCATCCATATCGAGCTATTTTTATCATCCTTTTTTATTTTTTATTTTTACAATGCTATGTATAAATATATATTGCATTTTGTAATTATTTATATCAAAATCTTTTTCTAATCTATATTTTGTAAGATTTTTATGTTACGTTGTTAATCTTCTATGTTTGAAAAGATGCTTATAGACTCCATATTTTTTTCCACATTTTACTATTTAAAATTATGGAAAAGAGTTAAATACTAAAAAAGGATGTAATAAGGCTTCCTACATTTTCCTTATTCATAAATTATTCTTTGTTTTTATTTTAGTATTAGTCTCACCTATTATTGTTATATGGAATCAAAAGGTTGCTTTTATAAGAGGTAATCAAAATTTTTTCTTTCTACACTTAATGTAGATTAATGAAACTACATACTTTATATAATATATAGTACTTTTCATATTTACTATCATTTTTTCCTCCTTTAATTTTATGTTGGTTCTTGATTTAGATTCATAATGCATGTGTGATGTACTAGTACATTACAATAAAGGGAACAAAATACATATAAACTTCAAATAAACCCTCTCTCTATATCTATATATATATATATATCATCTTTTATGACAAATAAAATTCCTAAATTATATTCAATTGATGTGTATGTTAAATTTTCATCCTTTAATTACTTGTTTCAATTTATTCATTCCAATCAATGCTAATTTATGAATACTTTCTTAATTTTTTCATATTGTTGCTATATGTTAACTATTATATTAAACAGAAAGTCCTTTTTTAACTATGTATAATTAATAATTTGGTTTCTTATAAACTTAATTGTTAAATATATTCACATAATAATTACTAAAAAAAATTCAAACCCATTATACAAACTTCTTAATTATCGTCTAGTACTGACAAATCTTTCTACTTATATAGTTATCATTTTTTATTATATTTATCCTATGATTGCTATTAGGAATAAGTGGATACAGGTGAGTAGGATATGAGATTCTAGTAGTACCTTATTCTATAAATACATGTTTCCAAATTTTGTTACTTGTAACATACCTTATAATGCTCAAACCACCTTATACCCTATGATGCTTGAACCACCTATACCCTCTACTTAGTAAATTTTACAAGGCATAAAGTATTTTGTAAAACTTGTAAATATTTTTTTTTTCTTAGAAATTTCAATGTCTCTCGATCTTAAATACTAAATAAATAATTGTAAATTGGACTCATTTGGAGGGTTGACTTATTTGGACAATAAGAATATTTATAGATTACAAATTATAATCCCTCAATTTATAGTTAGTATTCATATTGATTATCCATCCATTGTAATTACTAAATCCTAACTTATCGACTAAATTTTTTTCAAATCTAGTACAAATCCTAACTTTGGATAAAGGAAAAAATGTACAAATACTAATCTTGACTAAATCTTTACTTGAATAATATTATTTAAATTTATTATGAGTTATTTTTAAAACCTAATACAAAGAAGTTATTGCATCAAAAGAAAATAAATTAATAACATACCTTACATATATGGCTTTACGCAAATTCTTTTTTTTTTTTAAACTTTAGTTGAATTAGACTTAGTAAATAAGAAAAATGGAGTCGAAAGAAAATGTAATAAATAAGAGACTAAGGAAGAATAGACTAACATGAAAACATTAGGTTATGTTTTGTTACTTTTTTAAGCTTATACAAATAAAATATATTATTATAGGGTAGATATAAGGTACCATAGAACTTATATATTATATATAGTTTATAATACAAGTTTTAGGGTGAGTACATAATACTTTAACCTCATACGCATGCCCTAACTTATAATTACATGTTTTAAGAAATTACTATTTAGAACTTATCTTATAAGCTTAAATATCCACTCTCGAGTAGGTACCTTGTATTACTCGTTTATCCTTAATTGCTATTTTTTATTATTTATTATTTTAATTGCCTAATATTATTATTGTTTGCAAAATTAATTATATTTTTTATTTGACCAATATTACTTTTTTTTATTTGGCTTTTTTTACATAGCATAATCCAAATTTTTTTTATATTTTTACCACATATAATGCAGTTACGTCATTTGTTAATAAAATACATATAGAAGAATTTTTGGATGATCATAAATCTTTTAGTCACTTAAATTGAGACTAACTTGCGATTTATAATTTTTTAACGATGTATTTAAGTGTTTTGTAACTACAAATATATATTTTAAAAGCTGTAAAAGTGAAAGGACACAATATTCCGTAGAATAGAATAATATATCTACAAATATTCCCATAACTATTTCCTCTTTTTTCTTTTTCACTATTTGTATACAGTTATTTTCCTTAGAAAAATCCGAAAATTAAAAAAGAAAATAAAAACGAAACAATGAGTTGTCGTCAGGCTTGTGGTTGCGCTTGCAAGGACTGCGAAATTCTGGGAAATTTCTAGTCTACTTGCAGGAGAAGGAAGAAGAAAGTGTTGGCCGGACGGAACACTATAACTGCACGGAGGGATTCCATTGTCGTTCCGACCAAAAACCCTAGGGGTGGATTCCACATGCAGCGACTAAGGAGAGGAAGCTTTCTATTGAGCTCTCTCTCTCCACCTCAATTGAAGAAAAAAGCCCTAAATTCATGGTCCGCTGTCCAAGACACCTTCTTCTCCACCAAAGTAACTTCCTTAATTTCATTTCTCAATATAGATTTATACATGTATATTGCATTTCACCTGAAAGTTGATGCTGTTCTAATTTGATATGTATGTTTTTGCAGGATATATTCGAAAGGCATAGGGTTGTGTTTACTGTTGGAACTTCTATCGCGTCCGTGACTACAGCTTGTGTTGGTACGAGTTTCGTTTTGGTGCCGTAGTTTTTGTTAGAATCTGATTTTCTATTGTTACTTTCGATCAGTTATTTATATGGAATAGTATCTCGTCGAACCTGAATTACTATTGTTTTTAATAAGATCTGGGGATATTTGGAATGATAATGAAAAATGTAACTTCATAGGTTTTGATTGCTTGGAATACAAATAATAATCGGATGCAGAAAGTTAACAAATTCTAGGAATTGGGAGCTTTGCGTTGGCAGTGCTCTCTCTCTCTCTCTTTTCCTTCTTCCAGCTCAAAACTCGAGTTAGTCTTCTACTATCTTGAGCACACCTTCCACGTAGTTAGATTAAAGTTGGTTGCAACATATGTATCAAGATTCCACCTTTTACTTCTTTTAAATCATTTGGATATAAGGAGCTTTTATGAGTACCACAAAATGGCATAGCCTCATGATTTAAAATATTGAAAGCACGTGATGACCGCCTTCAAGATATTATCAAATACGGTATACTGTGAAATTGGAAATAGGGATAAAACTGAAAGTATCTATGCTTGGAAGACCAAGATCTGCCTCCTATTTGTTGAAAAGCGTTCCAAGAGAGTTATGCTGCTTTAAATGGATCCATTTTCTACTTCTAAATGGAGGCTATGTTTGCATATGCAGGTTACTCTCTTCGCCATTATCATGAAACAAATGTTGAACGAAGGCTTGAATCAATTGAGAAAGCTGTGTGTATTCTTTCATTAAGTGCATAGACGTTCCTGCTAGTGGTTTCATTTGCTGCTTAAACATCCAAGCATGGAAATGAATGGCTTCCAATTGGACTTAGAATTGCTTTTATCCTCTTTGCTATCGTTAAATTTGTTAATGGTTTACTGACCTACAAAAAAATAAAAAAAATATTACTAATGGTGACAGATTTTATTTCATATTACTTGTTATTAATGTTGTATTCCTTTTGAAGAATACAGTTACAGATCACATTTCTAGACTGCTTTCAATTCGGCATGTAAAAGCATAGGATATGTAAAGTCACACCAATGTTAAGTTTTAAGCTTTCAGATTGATTTGTCGTGGAGTTAAAAGCCACGAGTTTGAATCTCTGTATTGTCATTTGAGTCTTAATTGTTAGCTTAGCTTACTTGAGAGAATGAGTGTCAAAGTATAAAAAAAAGTGGCATGTTTTTTGATTAGTTGGTTGTGGAGTTGACACTTTATATGGTAGGGTAGAGATCAGAATGCTACTAGAGTATCTATTAGCAACAAAGGGTAAAAGTAAGCCTTGACCCCGTGTTTAACCAGTTAGGCTTTCTGCTCTCTTTCTTCTTCTCTTTTGCTTGTGGGATAAATTACTGCTTGTTATTTTTTAAACCACAATAACTTTTTACTTTTAAAATATGAAAACACATAGCTATTCTACAAGCTTAAACTTTTAGGCATCTTGTTGTGAATCTAACTACACATAATCAAATCTACCTGAGTGGAAGGCTTAATTACAAATCTACATGTTGTTTTTGACTTCCCATTTAATTTATTCTGTATGGTCAGTTTAGTCGATGTCACATTCTGCCTGTGAAGATAAATGTTGAATTATAATATGAAAGCTCTTACTTTGTATACAAGTTCGAGCTTTAATCGTGGATCTAACTTTAAGAAGTCTTTTGTTCAAATTACCACCCCAACAATATCCAGACTGCTTGATTTCAGTGTGTACTTCATCACCGAATGGCAGTGCTACTTTGCCTGTATATCATTGCTTGGATTGTGTGTGATCTCCAGCTTATTTTCTAATCTTCATAGATCTTCTAGATTCCTCAATTGGTTTTCTTTCCTATGTGCAAACTTCTTTTTTCAGTTTTCTCTTAGAATTGGAATTAAATACCTTTTTTTGGTGGCAGATGAAAAGCAATTTCCATTTTGAGCATGGAGATGTTAAAAAGATGGTTGACAGAGAAAGCTCCGGCACTGCTGCCTGTGTTGCCACAGCAGGAACCACTTTGCTTATCGGGTTTGCCTTTAAATATCCTTTAGTGTTTTTGCTATCCAAATATTTAATCTGTTGAAATTACACGTACATATTTAGGAATTTTTTTATGTTTCTTAACATTGGCATTCATCCAAACAGGTACTGCATTTAGTGGTGCTCCTATATTTGCATGGCTGTAATGTTCCAATCATTTGGACTTCAAATTACGTCTCCTGCTATTTTTATTATTGATAAATCAGGTTTTCAACCAGGCAGATCAAAAGCTAGTGCATTCTTAGGTTGGTTTCCCCCATTTTCTCTTAGGACTATCTGGGTTTTTGAAGTGCAATTTGGGTCAAGAAGGCTTTTATTTTATGCCCTTATTTGGTCTGCTGTTGCCAAATGATGAATTTGATTGGGTCTTGCTGTCCCGTTGTAATGGCTCTACTGATTCGTTATATGTCTAAATTTTCTATCAGGGTGTAAGTTCCAAGAATAATGCTAGGAATAATAAATGAATCAAAGAATTTTATGGGAGAACCTAGACTATTTTTAAGATCTATTTTGCTATTCTATGTCCATTTCCAAATAAAATAATAACATTTGTTTGGAATTTTTTCCCCCTTCATTCTTGAGAAACTTTCTGTAATGACTCAAATCATATATCCTGGGTAGCTCTTAGCCTTAGATTTTACCTTAATAGTCATCAAAGGGTTTTTCTTCCTTCACTCTTACTGAGATTACTAACATTTTTTAAGTGCTTAATGTACTGTGACAATTGGGAGTTGAAGGCAAGAACTGAGAGGACATTCTTGTAGACTTCCAATATGTGAGAATATTCCATTAAAGACTCCTATGATAGTCTAAAATTACGGGAAATAAAGTTACTTGGTCCAAGATTGTTTAGTGTAAGAAAACTACACCTAGGTACTCAATTCATCCTCTAGCTAGCTTGGAACAGAACATTACATATAGACTCTTGATAAGCTATGCAATTGGGGCATTACAACCCATTCCTTATGTTTCTTGTGCAACTCAAGCCCTGAAAATATGAGCACCTTTTTTTAAGCTGTGGCTATGGGGGAACTATTTGGGAAAAAATGATTTCTGATATGGCATGGTCGCTACAGTTATCGACATGGCTAGGTGCTGTCACAAGCCTTGTAAATTGCTGCTCCTCTAGTGCATGTACTTCCTGGAGTGTTGCACTTGCTGCTGGGGTTTACTGCATCTGGAGAGTGCGTAACAGTGTGCGCTAGGGAAAGAAGCTTCCTAGCTTTGATGCAATTGCTAGGTCAATTTTTAATTATATTTTCATGTCTATTTAGGAGTTTTTGTCCATCTAGAATCATATATATATCTCTTGTAATTTTGAGTGGTTCACTTGTCTTTTTTTGTTTGGCCCTTCCTTGGGTTTCCTCGTTCCACTTGAGTGGCTGTAATTACTATCTTATATCAATAAAATTATTTACTTACCGAACAAAATTCTCCTAGAGTATGGTGACTTGAGGTGGATGAATCTCATTTGCCAGTCCAACAACTGACAAGTGTACCAAGATAGAAAATGGTATATAGCTGGATTTTGAGGTTTTAGCTGTTGACATGGCTACAAATATGGGGGGGTGGTGTACTTGCTTGTAGCCTTTTCTGGATTTGAATCATGGTAAACCAAGAAAAGCTTTGAACGGTTCCATAAAATGTGGCTGAAACATGACTGTGTCCTCTTCTTCTGCCAATTTCTTTGATGGGGTTACCTATTTCTACAGGTGCTGTGAGCACTTCATATGTAGCTCGCATGCACATCTCCCATACTCTGACACATTATGTGGGCTGGCTTCTCCCTTGCATCGGAATCTGGTCATGATTAGGTTGAGAATCTAAAATTTGAACCTAGATCAATGGTCGGTGTTTTCTTATCCAGGAAAAGAAATCCTTTTCTTTGTTGATAACTTGCAGCTGAGGAAAACTGAGTTAAATCCAGAATGCACATTTCCATTGTTATGTCAACCTCTCATGGCTGATTTCTCATCTCACCAATTGCAGGTATGCCTTGGGTTGGCGAGGTGGACAATGGTATGCTAACAGGAAGTTTAAAAGGGAGCAGATGAAGCTGCTTGGACAAGTAAAACCTAAAAGATGGCAAGTTCTTGGCCAGATAAAACCCAGAGACTGGAAATTGCAATTTCTTAAGAGACCTTTGTCGAGAGCACGGCTCGTGGGGTCTGCAGCAAAGACGCCTGAAGTTTCGACAGAAGGTGCTCCTACTTTCCAAAAGGTTGGTGAATCTCAGCAACCATGCTCTCAATTGCAGAGATGACAACAGATAACTACAGATTTGCAAACCATTCAGAGAACTTGTTGAAAGGTCAAAAAAGAACAGAACCTAAAGGATATAATTGCCCAAAGTGAAGAGTGTTTTGGGCTGCGTTGTTAGCATATTGTTCCCCGCGGTTCACTATTGCAAAGCCTTTTCACCAGAAGTTTAAATTCTGGTAATTCCGGACAAACTTCGTTCCTTGGAAACTCTTATAATTGCAGTATGTCTTACATTAAGAGTCAGACTCGAGGTTTTGCTGTTAGCTGGGAAATGTCTATACGAGAACCTGTATTGGGGCTCTATCCATTTGTTGCATAGGCCATTGGTTGTAAGTAAAATGTAATCACGTCTTTCTATTTGCTGCATTTTGAATTTTGTGGTCGTACTTTTTGAATGACTGCATATTTCGGTATGGGTTTTTGTGCTTTGTAGTATCAATCATCTTATGTGGAGGGGTGGAAAGGACATTCTGCGAATTGGGAAGGTAACTTCATCTTTAATCTTAAGAGTTGATGGAAAGAATTTACGTAAGTTGTAGAGATTTTGCGGATAAGATTTGTGATTTTGCACAGGGGACTGGAAAGACATGGTTAACTCCCGTTTGGACACTATAGACATGATTCATAGCACTAGTTACAAGCTGTGTGCCCATTTCGTTAATATCAAAACTTGTGGATGCTAGTCCTCCTTAAGCCTTGCGTGATTTTCTTGGTTTAATTGAAGCTAATTCTCATCAAGTAAATCACAGAGGATTGTCATAATTGTTTCGTGAGCAGATGAAGGATATTATAAAGTAGCATTTGATTAGTAGAATTGGATAGTATAGTATAAGATTCGTTGAGAAATACAACACTTTTCTACCACATTTCATGTGTGTAGTTTTGGATATGGTTTTTTATAATTGAAAAAATTTAAAATTAATTATTCATATTATAAATTATATAGAGTATTTTCTTTTTGTACTAACATAAATTATAATGAACTTTAGAATTGTGATTTGAGAACTCAATATTCAGGTTACTTTTGGAAATATAAAGATGTATTATTTTATATTATATGAAATGGAGTTTTGTTCCACCAAATATATTCATAATATTTTTAGCTTTTGTCCAATACTCGAAGACTTTTCTGTACAGTAATTTTGGTTAATGTACAAATCAAACGATGAATTAAATAATTTTTTTTTGATACTTTATCATAAAAATACGACAATTAAACTTTATCATAAGACTAGGTTTCATAGACTTAGAAAATCAAACTCTACCTCATAACTTTTAGAAGTTTGTATTACAAAACAAAAATGACTAAGCAACATGACTATGAATCTTTGTAAATCTTACAATCTATTAGAAATATTTGTCTATTTGCTTAAAATATACAATATTAAATCTATTATCGTAAGTGTACATGCGTAACGGGCGATAAAAAATATAACAAAAGTAAGATTAGTAATAGACAAGGAATGGCAGGAAAGGGCCGTAAAAGAGACGCATGAAAAGGGGATAAAGACTAGGGGTGTAATTAACTTGAGATGAATTAGTATATAGTATAAAGCTTAAGCTCGATTACTTGAGCTCAGCTTAAAAACTTGAAGATCAAACCACTTCAACTCGATTGAGTTATAAATTTTGAGTTTCGATTTGACTTGAGGATACATTTGGTAAGTTGTAGTTCAACTCGATTAGTTCGATTAAGTTTAAATGTTGTATGAATTTTCCTTAAATGGTCATAGACTTACTTGTTTTTAAAAAATAAAAATAAATTAAAAATTATATCAAATTCGATTAGACTTGCATGCCTAATGAATCTAGCATTTTAAAGTTTAAACTCCACTTGATTTAATATTTGAGTAACTTGAACTTAAGCTTGAACTTGAACTCTAATCGATTATTATCGAATCAAATTTATGTAAAACTTGAGCTAATCTCAAATAATTTGTGAACTAAGTTGATTTATCTACACTCATAATACTAAGTATCTAATGGAGTTGGTTTATCTACACTCATAATACTAAGTATCCAATATATCTTAGGGTATAAGTTTCAATGAGAGAATAAGATATTGAGATCTTATGCTTGTATCCTATCATGTGGGAGTAAGTTTTAGATTGAAAAGTATTATGTGACTTTTAATATCTACTCAAAATCTATCTATTCGAATAGGATATTGTTGGAAGTGGATAAAATAAATTTGCTCACTCCTATTGATCAATTACACATTAAATTCCCCTAGTAAATTGTACTTGCTTATTGGCTAAACTAAACAATACTATTTATACTGTAAGGTGAAAAGTTAAAAAGGTGAATATCATAAATAGTATTTAAATTTTGTTAAAAACGTGCAATTTATTAACTGTACTTTAAAAACGATCAATTTGTTATTTAATTGAAGTTTTTATGGTTATTTTTATTATTTGAATTAACTCTATCAAGTCCATTTACTGATATAGACATAAAGATGAATTAAAAATTAAACGGTGTAATCACCATAAACCTAAAAGGTGGTTGGTAGCCACTTGTAGGGGATTTTGCATTGGCTACTTAAAGATTGTGCGAGCCCCCACCAGATGGCCGTTAAGCACCTCAGGTTATGGGTTAATTGAAATGATTATTTAAGGCGAAGTGTATTGCGACTCACTTCAAAAAGTCGGTTATTTCACCTACTATCAGTCATGAATCAATTCTTGATCATGTTAGCAAATAAATTTAATAGAATTAGTTTAGATAGCAAAAATGATTATGAAAATTTCAATTACATAGTAAATAGATCTTTCTAAAGTATAGGTAGTAAGTTGTATATTTTGACAAAGATTAGATAGTATTTGTGAAATTAGACCAAAGTAGAAATTAAATTTCCATGAGAACATATGTGATACGTTTTTATTAATGTTCTCTTTTGGGTCAAATGTGCTTGCAAATTTTATTTGTCCAAATTTCACGTGAAAATTTTAATGTAGATAGACGTATTGTTGATTTAGATCGTAGAAAAAGGTGTTCGGAGCAAAATAGAGGAGGAATGTTTCAGCGCATGCAAACTAAAATTTTCTTTATTTGATGAATAGATAATTGTCAATTGCCATCGACATTTTCAAACTATTATATAGAGAAAAAAGAAAGCATATCAATTAAATTCTAATTTCGAACATAATTATCCACCTAAAATATCATTTCCCCTTATTTCATACAATAATTCTATAAATTGTCTCACAATTATATGATTATCGACTCTCATCCATATCTTCAGTTACGGAAATTATAGGAAACATGATATATATTACTAAAATTTAAAGTGAATAGTATTGATTATAGACTATAAATTGTGCCATCTAATTAGAGAAGTAAATAGGTTAAATTATTCGAATTTGACTTTATATCTATATGAGTTGAACTGAAAATGGTTTAATTGAGTTTGTACTTAAACAACTTAAGTAATTTATCGAATTTAACTTGAATATTATAATATATAATTCAACTAACTTGTTTAGTCTAAATAAGCTTTAATTGAATTTAAATGTTAGCCTAATATAGATATTAATATTATTTCAATTAATATTGTAAGATTAGGTTGACTTCATTGGTTGAATTCAATTTGGTCATAAAACTGGTCGAGGTTATCTCTTAAATCCATCTCGACAGCAAATTATAAAAAGTTTATTAATTTGATTATCTTAAATATTGATTTTCTTTTATTTTTTTTGAATTAAAAAACATCTGAATTAGAAGAAAATTAATTTTAGATTAATAGAACCTAAATCACCAAAATTTAGTTGAGTTTGATTATTAAATACCACTTAAAATGTGGGACTCAAGATTAAATTTTTTTGCCTAATTTGAGCTAACTTATTTAAATCCCTAAATGTAGCATCACTCTTCCAAATTTCGTGGGAAAACAAAAACGAATATCGGCTTTGAACTCTCTCAATTCATTTTTTTTTAAATCATTCATGATTAAAGACAAAGGAAAAGAAAAGAAAAAGAATTTGAAAAAAAAAAGGAAAAGACAAGAATTATCCATTAAAAGAAAAATGGAAAAATTCTCTCAATTTAAAACCCTCTATTCTCTGAGCTCCATTTCCCCAATGACGTGACGATCCGACGTGTGAAAATCTTATTGGTTAACACACGTAGCTCCAGTGTTCAGAACCGCAAAGGAGGGCTGTTCTCTCTTCTCTCCTCTCTTCAGACCTTTCTTCTTCTTCTTCTTCTTCACTGAGCGAGGTGTTTTCCACATCCTCAAACGATCGAGAGAGAGCGAAAGAGAGGATGCGGAGCTACGGATCTCAATCATTCACAACTGCACTATCGATCTTGTTGTTATGCACATTGAATCTCAATCTTTGTGACGCACTGTACGGACCTTCTTCACCTGTTGTTCAACTCAATCCTTCCAATTTCAAGAGCAAGGTAATAATAAAACACATGTCAATTCTTTTGTTTATTATTTTAATTTCCGTCTGAATATATATTCTTGATTCCTAGTTAACACGTAACACGATACGGCTATACTGAAAATGACCATCGACACGATTGTAAAATAAAATATTTATTACTGATCTCTAATATTTTTATCTATCTAACTTTAAGTCAATTTTAGTGGTGAAGCTACTTTTTTTTATTCAGTATCACTCTTTTGACTGTGATGAATGATTATTATTATTGTCATTATTTTTATTATTTTTCCAATTGTATGTAGGATTGGAATTAATCGATTAGGGACCATTGATTTGGTTCAATTAATTTACATTCAATTTTGCAAAAAATTGGCTTTGAATTGGAGCTCACTGGGAATTTCGTTGTATGATGTGGTTAGATCAAGTAAATGTAGCTAACTGGTCTTGCGTTGTCTTTCTCTTTCAATGTCCGGTGCAAAAGTATCTTATTTTCTAGGGCATCTTAGTGAAAATTTTCAATCTTTCTCAGGCTGGTTACACATTATACTAAAAAGCAAAAATATGAAAAGACAGAAAGGTTTCTTCTTTTAGCCATTAATGAGTGGCTAGGTATCCTTTAGCATTTTGCCTATTATAAATTTTCAAACTATGGCTCTATGGTAGATTCATCGTATTTACTTGTGTTGACGGGTACTATTAGGCCATGTTATTAGAAAGAATATGGCATGGTACTATAACGGTAGTGACTAAATTTTTCTTGTTTTACTGCTTAAAAGGATCTACTAAGATACAAGTTCACAGTTTCTGAAACAACCTTTTTAGAAGTATATAAGATCAAAAGGCATGTTAGAATAATAGCTATGAGAAACATACCTGATCATAAGATACTTGGATATTGTATTGAAATAATCATTGATATTAAGTTATTTGATTGTTGCAGGTATTGGATTCCAATGGAGTTGTTCTGGTCGAGTTCTTTGCACCTTGGTGTGGTCATTGTCAAGCTCTAACCCCAACTTGGGAAAAGGCAGCAACTGTCCTGAAAGGTGTTGCTAGGGTGGCAGCTCTTGATGCAGATGCGCACCAAGCTCTTGCTCAGGTTGTCATTGGATGAAAGCATCCTCTCTCTCTCTGCGCTTATTTAAGCTTATATTGTGGTCCAAGGAGTATGTTCAATATAAGTACTTCACTGTACTTGGCAATTGATAGCTATTAACCTCAAGTAATATGATATTTGGTTGAGAAGTTGCATGGTTTTTGATGCATTTAGTCAAATAACTTGAGAGATTTTTAAAGATTAAATTTGAATTACATCATCTTCAAGCTTCTGTGAAAATATATGTAAAAAGTAATGGTCATCTTGTGAAATGCTAAATCATTCAGGTTTTACCTTCCACTGTGGGATGACCTAATTCTGTTCTTTTATGATTCACTGTAGCAATATGGGATCAAAGGTTTTCCTACCATAAAGGTGTTTGTGCCTGGGAAAGCTCCTGTAGATTACCAAGGAGCTAGGGATGTCAAACCTATTGCAGAATTTGCACTTCAACAGGTTTGTTGCAGTTTCCATTTTAGAGACCCAAGAATTTGTATTCTTATATTTTTATTTTGTAGTAAATTTCAGAAAGAAGAAAATTATTTTGTTGTTTATCAAATAAACGATGCCACTTTTGGTGTTCTTATAGAATGGGAACACAATTTATGTCTGATATTTTATATTTGTAAACCACTATTGTTCTCATGCAAGGAAATGAAGGCAGATACCTTTCCTCTCTAGGGTGTGATTGTCTATCCCCATTCATCACATGCTCTTATATATGACCTGAAAGGGAAAGGTTGGGGCATGCATTATATATTCACCATATGCAGCATGTATTTAGTTTGGATATGGTGGACACACCCAATTGGAATAGTGACAATTTATCTTCCAATAGGTAGTAAAAGTGTGTGAGTTATACAGGTTTCATTATGACTTTCATGATATGTGTGTTACGTCTAGGGATTCAAACAAAACACAACTCAATAGAAAAGCTCTTTACCTCTATGGGCAGAAACCAATGCGAAGCCCAATCTCCCAAGTAGGGCACTCCTCAGTCTTGCTGGAGAAGTCAACAGTATCTCTCCTCTCCCAACAGAATTTCCCTCCAAAAGTAATTTCCTGCCTAACAAACTTGCTGGACATGCAACTATTTATACACTCCTGAACTAATAGCATATTTACCAAACTACCCTCACTAAACAGCACCTACAGATAGAACATACTTCTACTAACAGCAACTTTTATACACACTGACATTAGTACACACACATACTAATGATTATGCAATACAATGACAACATTCAACATTCAACTCATACGTCTCTTATACACTTGCAAAGGTTTTTTATGAAATCTTGGAATCGTATCAATACCTCAAGGACAAAATCAGGAAATCATAGTTCAATAGACTTAGTATCTTCCCAAGTAGCATCATTAGTAGACTGATCAACCCATTGAATCAAAACTTGAGGCAGGTGGCCAAAACCTAGGCTGTGATGCTTACTGTTGAGTTCGAAATCTCAGTTGAAAAAGTCATAGGCAAATTCCTGAATCACCCGGTAAGAATGTGGAGAAGAACCAAAACAGAATTGTTCCACCTACTCAAAACTAAGAGGGGATGCTACCTTCCTGACTTTCCTACACCGCATACCTTCGTCCTAATGCTTTGTATGGGTACCTCAACTCCACAAAATCTTCAGTTGACAAATCTGTAGGGAGGGAAGAAGAGATGGGAAATGTACCATGAGACTTCTTGAGGAGGGAGACATGAAAAACAGGGTGAATATGACAGTTGGGGAAACTTCAATCGATAAGCCACATTTCTCACCCAAGCAGCAATCTGAAATGGCCCATAATGTCTTGGAGCCAATTTAGCAGTAGGCTTAGCAGCAACTTTAGCATTTAATGCAGGCCGTAAATGAAGAAAAACCCACTTGCCAACTTCATATGTCACATGCCTACAATGCTTATGGGCTTGATGACAACTTCGCAACTGTGCTCTCTCCAAATTCACCCATAACTTGACTAAAATAGCATCTCTAGACACCATATCAGCCGGTACTGCTAGATTATGAATTTCCCCTGACAAGTATATTGGAACTTAAGGAGGAGGATGCCTATAGACCACCTCCAAAGGTGTTATTCTAATTGATGAGTGATGGGAAGTATTGTAGGAGAATTAAGCCCAAATAATCCAACTTGCTCATGAATTAGGTTGTTCAAAAGCAAAGCATCTCAAATAACATTCGAGACTTCTATTCAACACCTTTGTTTGTCCATCCATTTCCAGATGATACGCCGTACTAAAATTTAATTGAGTCCCTTGAAAAGAAAACAACTCTTTTCAGAAATGGCTAACAAATAAGAGGTCCCAATCTGAAACTATGGTACATGGAAACCCATGCAACTTCACTATTTCTTTCAAAAAACAGCAGCAATGAACCTTGCTGTATAGGGGTGTTTGAGGAGCAAGAAATGTCCATATTTAGAAAAATGGTTAGCTACAACTGAAATAGTATCAAAGTTTTTAGAATGAGGAAGACCTGTAATAAAATCCATTGAGATATCTTCCCAAATTGCTTGTGGAATTGGTAATGGTTTAAGTAATCTAGTTGGAGACAAATTTTGCACCTTCTTGTGTTGGCATATTGCGCATGAAGCCAGAAACTTAGTGACATCTTTTTTCATCCCTATCCAACACAAGTGTGTGGTCAAACACCTATATGTACAAACCAACCTAGCATGGCCCCTAACATTAGAAGCGTGAAATTCATGCAGAAAAAGATACACTCAAGTAGAATTTGCTGAAGTAACCGGGTGGTCAAAATAATGTAAAGTATCATTGATTAAATGGTAACTTACTCTAGCCTCTTTCCCTGCCCTAAGCCAATGGATTTTAGCCGCTAAAGTTTCATCCTTAAGAACATCTTGTTTGATGGTAGTAACATCTGTCCAAATAGGACCCGAAATCCCTATGAATTCCCCTTCTTCAAACATCCTTGAAAAAGCATCAGCCGCTTCATTCTCCTTGCTTGATTTATATTGAATTTCAAAGTCATGCCTGAGTAATTTGGCTAACCAATGTTGCTGGTTAGGAGTTGTAATTCTTTGATTAAGCAAGTGGTGTAAACTCTTTTAGTTGGTTTTCACGATAAAACGCCGGCTCAAAAGATAAGGACTTCAATGGTTGATAGCAAGAACCAATGCCATTAACTCTTTTTTATAGGTAGATTTCGTCAAAGTTTGATTTGATAATGCTTTACTAAAATAAGCTATGGGGCGTGAATTTTACATCAACACAACCCTAACCCTACACCTGAAGCATCACATTCCACAGTAAATGATTGTTCAAAATTCGACATGGCCAAAACAGGCGCTTGAATCAACGCCTACTGCAACTCGCGAAAGGCTAGAGTAGCCCATTAGACCATTCAAATGAATCTTTTGTCAAGAGAGTAGTAAAAGGCCTAGCAATCTTACCATAATCGCGAATAAATTTGCAATAATATCTTGAAAGACCGAGAAATCCACATAAGGCTTTAAGAGATTTTGAAATCGTCCAATTCAACACACTTTGTACTTTGGTTGGATCTATAGCAAGCCTTTTTGTTGAAATAATATGTCCTAAGTACTCTAAAGAGTCTCTTCCAAACACACATTTCTTCTTATTAGCTGAAAACTTATGGTCCCTCAATAAACTCAATACGACCTTTAAATGCTCCAAGTGTTGAACCATATTTACACTATAGATGAGAAATATCAATAAAAAAAAAAAAAAAAACCAACACAAACTTACGTAAATATGATCGAAATAAGTCATTCATAGTGGTTTGCAAAGTTGCTAAGGTATTAGTTAAGCCAAATGCATTATCAAGAATTCATAGATGCCTTGATGATGCAAGGCAATTTTAAGAATATCCTCAGCATGAACTAGAATTTAATGATATCTGAAATGGAGATCGATTTTAGAAAAAATCGTGGCCCCATACAACTCATCTAATAACTCCTCAATCATCGGTATGGGATATTTATTAGGTACAGTAGCATCATTCAAAGCATAATAATTGACACAAAAACACCATGACTCATCCTTTTTTTATTTTTTACTAATATGACTGGACAAGAGAAAGGATTAACATTTGGTTGAATTATACCCGCACCCAACATATCTTAACCAAGCATTCAACCTCATCCTTTTGGATTAGTGCATATCTATATGGGCACACATTAATTGGCCCAACTCACTCTTTCAAAGGAATCCGATGATTAGTTACTTGCAAAGGAGGAAGCTCCTTTGGTTCATCAAATACGTCTGCAAATTGCTCAATCAATCCATCAACAGCATTATTCTATTCTTTAACTTCAACACCAAAATTCCACAAAGTTGGACACCATAACAAGCTATAATATTCCTAATCCACAGTTTTTATGAGACTTTTATAGGTAATAAAAGATTTCTGCATAGAAGGATCCCCAAGCAAACACAAACTCCTTATTATCCCTGCTTATTTTCATGCACAACGTATTCCAATTGATTTTAACTTCCCCTAAAGTTTGCAACTATGCAACCCCAAAATAATATCTACTGCACCCAATTCAAAAACATAGCAATCAACCTCAATATCCAAAATGTCCACCAGCAGCTGACATTTAGTTCAAATACCCTGAGAAGACACCCCATGACCATCCCCCAACTTAATCACAAAGGGCAATGTATCATCAATTTGTAAGTGTAATCAGTTGACTAATTCTTGAGAAATAAAATTGTAACTTGGTCCATTATCAACAAGAATGGAAATTGAAGTTCTAAGTAGCATACCTCGGAATTTGAGTGTCTTTGTACCGTTGAATCCATTGAGAGCTAATAAAGATAACTCCAAATTAGTGGCTTGAACTTATTGGTTCTCTACATCACCATAGTTTTGTTTGGGTTCCTGAAGTTCAACCAAAACGTCCTCATTTTGTTCACTTTCTTCTTCCAAAATTAGGACCTGTAAGGCTTTATTGGGACACCTATGTCCCGGTTGGTAGGGTTGCTCACATTTAAAACATAATCCTTTGTTCTTCCTATCAATATATTCTGAATAGGTCATTTGCTTTGCTGCTCTCGTGTTACCATTTCGAATAGCCGAAGTATTAGCTACTGAACTTGAAGGACCAGTTTCCTTAGTGTGTAAGGGTGATTTAGTACTAGACACAATAGAATTGCTGCTTACACTAGCGCTTAGAGACTTCCATTGCCAATTGGCGGGAATCATGGCTGAGGAGGTAGAAAAATGGCTAGGTTTGGGTAAATACCCAGATGAAGTGGCCATATTATGTTGACTCTGAGGTGACATGAAAATCCCTAGTTCATACTCTTGCTCAATCCTCAGAGATGTTCCATGGCATCTGCTAACAATACTAGCCAAAGAGTTTGAACACGAGTACGTATATCATCTCTTAATCCGCCCAAATAATACCCCAATAATTGCATCTTACACTAGCGCTTAGAGACTTCCATTGCCAATTGGCGGGAATCATGGCTGAGGAGGTAGAAAAATGGCTAGGTTTGGGTAAATACCCAGATGAAGTGGCCATATTATGTTGACTCTGAGGTGACATGAAAATCCCTAGTTCATACTCTTGCTCAATCCTCAGAGATGTTCCATGGCATCTGCTAACAATACTGGCCAAAGAGTTTGAACACGAGTACGTATATCATCTCTTAATCCGCCCAAATAATACCCCAATAATTGCATCTCTGTCAAATCAGGTACTTGTAACGTGAGGGTTTCGAATGCTTCGATGAAAACCCTAACTAAAGAGGTTTGTCTAAGCGTAGACAAACACACATCAGGATTTCCTGCTGTTTGACCTGCATACCTTGACAGCAACTCAAATAATATAATATGCAGTCTTGGCATCCTATAATGTTTTTGATGTGCATGGATTGTGTGTGGAGATTTCATTTGTCTTAACAGTAAGTTCAATCTATGTATGCTCAACATGGAACCTTTGAGTCATCAGGGATGTTTAAATTTTTAGTTGCATTTTCAAGCATCTCTCGCAGGAGAGCAGCTTAGCATGCTGCACATTACTTGCTTAATGCAAATTAGACCCCACATGATCTGACATAATGAGTTAATTAGTGTGCACTGCTGTAGGAGCAGATTTTGCCAACATATAATAGGATCTTGAATGAAAGAAAATGTTAACAGGTGCTCCTCTGGCACTTGTCAAGAGGCCCAATAAAAAATTTTCATCTTTTCGTGTACCATCTTTCTTGTGAAATATGTAATCAATACCGGAATTATGAGAAGTTTCTTTTTTGAACTTTTAATAAGTGCCCTGGACTCATGCCCTTAAAACAATCATAACATATCATTATCTGATGTCAGTACTGTGGGATATGCTAGTTCTGTAGTTTAACAATTATCAAGTGTTTTCTTTGGAAGAATTTTTTTCTTTAAGAATACTTTTGTTCATAAGCTAATGTCTGCTTGTGCAAACTTTGTGTAGATCAAGGCTCTTTTGAAAGAACGATTGAATGGTAAAGCATCTGGAGGATCTGGTTCTAGTGAAAAATCTGAACCCAGTGCTTCAGTAGAACTGAATTCTCGGAACTTTGATGAATTGGTACTGAAAAGCAAAGAACTTTGGATAGTGGAATTTTTCGCACCCTGGTATGTTCCCTTTAGCAATGATGGATTATTCACTTCATCTGAATGTTCTTGATGGAAAATTGCTTTATTTTTGAGTTTAAAATGCAGCCTTATTGTTTGCCACCAGAACTGATGGATTTGTTTCACGTGCTGATAACCTAGCTGGCTTTTATGTTTTGGCTTTTTTCTTATTTTCCCTCTCCCTCTTCTTTTGAAGGTGCGGCCATTGTAAAAGGTTGGCACCTGAGTGGAAAAAAGCTGCTAATAATTTGAAGGGGATGGTGAAGCTTGGTCATGTTGACTGTGATGCTGAGAAGGTAAGACAAGCGGAATACTACTTGGGAGATGTACCTTTCTTCATTTTCCTTAAAGATTGAAATATTTGAGTGAATGATTGTTATTCTCCTTGTCCTTGAATTTTGTATCTTTTACATGCTGCAGTCACCCTCTTGGTGATTTTCTTTAAACATTTTGTCCACATGCTATTATCATAGAGAAGCAGACAATCACCTACAAAAATTTACTGGCTTCTGTATATTGTCAAGAAACTATTACATCATTTTTATATTGTAAATTTAAACCAATTCTCTTAACTCTTTTTGTGACATATTTATTGTTCTAAAATATATTTGGAAAAACCATCCAACTCTTACATTTCTCTGATGTTTGTGCTGGGAAACCAGTCTTTAATGAGCAGGTATAACGTTCAAGGATTCCCCACTATTTTGGTATTTGGTGCTGATAAGGATAGCCCAATACCCTACGAAGGTGCTAGAACTGCCTCAGCCATAGAGTCTTTTGCTCTAGAGCATCTGGAAAAAAATGCTGGTCCAGTAGAAGTGACTGAGCTGACCAGTCCAGTGAGTTTCCTTTTCCTGGCAGATGTTATTTTGCTTAACTAATATTTTTGCATTATAGCAAAAGAGCTCCTTAAGAAACCTCTAGTTCTAGGATGGTACTACCGAGAGCATATGCCACCAATTGTTTAGTTGGATCTCTTAGTGGCACATACAGAGTTAACTTGGACCATTACATCCATGTTACTTCAAATTGGTTAAAAATAAGTGGTCAATCACATCTTGATAAAGAGAAATGGCATATTTTTCCCTCTTCCTTGGGATTAATTGCAGTTATCCATACCTCAGTGCATCAATTTACAATTTAAGCTATTTTTGCAAAAGTAACTTTTTACACTTAAATGACGAAACAGATACAGTAAAGAAAACTCAGAAAAGTTTCTTAATTTGGCCTTAACAAGGCACTGTTAACATTTTTCACAACTTACATGTATATATGTATGCATGTTTATGTGTGCATATATTCTACGAAGGCACAGAAATAAAGAAAGTAGCATGTTAAAGTTATCGATATTTATGTTCCCAATTCATCAATCCCCCTACCACCACCCACACCACCCCCCACCCCCCCCCCAAAAAAAAAGGTACTTTGCAGTTGTCAATATAAAATGTTGGTTATCATATTTTTGTGTCATGTGATAAGCTTGGAATAGAAGAACCTTACATTTCGTTGGAGTTTAGTATACTTTCAGAAATTCGTGGTGCGAAAATTTCCATTTCATCCTCTTTACTTATTGCTAATTCAGTAGATGTGGTTGGAATAAAGATGAAAAATATTTCATGCAGGATGTCATGGAGGAGAAATGTGGTTCAGCTGCCATTTGCTTTGTCTCCTTCCTTCCTGATATCTTGGATTCCAAGGCTGAAGGAAGAAACAAATATGTTGAGACATTGTTATCAGCGGCAGAGAAGTTCAAAAGAAGTCCTTACAGGTGAACATTTATGAAATTAACTGGCTACTAAATTCTCAAGATCGAATTCTACCGATGAGTGCTCCTTTGGCTTCCTAGCTAATGCTACTTCTTAGAGAATACTTTAACTAAAACTCCACCTGCTGCAGCTTTGTCTGGGCAGCTGCGGGTAAGCAGCCAGATCTCGAGAAACATGTAGGTGTTGGTGGATATGGTTATCCAGCTTTAGTGGCGCTAAATGTGAAGAAAGGTGCATATGCACCACTTAAGAGTGCATTTCAGCTTGAACAGATAACGTAAGTGTGAAATTTTCTTTGCTGTAAGATTACCAATTTAGTGAATGGAAATTAACACCACATAACCAACTTCCTCAGACAATTTGTGAAAGAAGCTGGGCTAGGAGGAAAAGGCAATATGCCTCTTGATGGCACCCCTACAATAGTGAAGACGGAGCCATGGGATGGAAAGGATGGGGAAATCATTGAAGAGGATGAATTCTCTCTTGAAGAACTCATGGGTGAAGATGTACCCAAAAAAGATGAGTTGTAACCCGATTTTGCGAAAAGTTGTTAATTAAGATGTAGCAAAGCAGAAGTGAATGAGGCGTACGCTGATTGTCGATTTTAAGAGAAGTGACAGTCATTGTACTTTTACCATGTGGACTGATTGTTATAGATATTTATGGACTTCTATGTTGAACGCCGACTTGAATCCTAATTGACCCTAATAACCTAGAAATGGTGATGAGGGAAGTCTTTTAATGTGAATACTTTTTTTTTAGAGAAAATTGCAAATAACTCTCTAAATATTAATAAGGGTGAATTTATTTTTAAACTTTTAAATCTTATACATCATCCCTTAAATTTTAATAAAGTGATAACATAAGATGTGTCTTTTTGTTTTTCTTTTTGAGTTAAAGATGTATCATTTTGTCAGTTAAAGAAAGTTACATTATAGTAAAAAGTAAGGTTAGAGGGTATTTTTATACTAAGGTTAGTTTATAAGGATTATTTGTTAATTCATTAAAGTTTATAATATTAAAATATTTACGAGTAAATTCATTTATAAGTCAAAATTTATACGGAAAATGAATATTTATGGGTAAATAAGTGGTATGAGTTTTTGCTAGCATAAAATTGGAATCATCAACTGAATTTGGCAACATTTACTTTAATTATGAATAGAATAGAGGTATAATAATTATGAATAGAATAGAGGTATAATAGATGGTGAATGGATATTACAAGGTTTAGTTAAATATAATCGAATAATTATTATATTGTTTATTTTATAAAATTTAACGAGGAATAAGAGACGGACAGAGGATAAAATACTTAAAATACCCTCTTGAAAATGAGTAATAAAATATAGTTATTGTTGAAGGGCAAAATGGTTGTAAATTGTGATTTTTACCGAGTAAAGTTTGAAATAAAAGAGATGGAATAAGCCAGAATCACCGATCTCAACTATTCTTAGGTAACGTGTATTCCTTGATTTGAGGTAATGATGTTTCCTTGGAGTACGGGATTATGGAACCCAAAAAAACAACTAAACGACGTAACGAGCCGTCGGATAAGTAATAGAAGGGAATGGATTGCGGATTTCCTTCAACTGAAGAACTCAAGATTGTAAAAACAACGAAAGTTCATTGGTACATTTTTGAACATTTCCCATCTCCCAATTTATGGCTTGTGTATTCGGTATTGCCAAATTGCCGATGCACTATCGATGATCGAAATTTTGTAACTCCATCTGGAAAATACATGGGAATTTTCCGATTCGTGAATTGTCATCAGTATTGCAATAAAAGAGAAAAACAGTATGCCGTGCTGCTGTACTTACGTTTCTATTATACAATTATGAGTATTAGGTAGTGTTTAATTATATAATTTTTGTGATGTTGTATTAGATTAAAAAATTTATTTATATTTGATTTATAACTTCACTTATAGACTAGACAAAAAATTAGGTTAAAAGACTAAATAAAATATCCCAATTTTATACAATCTACACCATAAGACAAAAATAAAATTTATTGAATAAAAATAAAAGTATTTTATGTTTTTAAAAATATTCTTTTATGTTATAATATTAAGATAATTAATATTATTTTTATTAAATATTATAAAAAATTATTTATTATATAATATAAATAATTATTTTTTAATAACTAGCAAATTTATAAATTTTTGTTTAATATTATATATAATTAATTTAATTATATGAATTCAATAATCCATTTTAAATGATATAAAAATATAATTAAAATATATATTAAATAATATTAAAAATATAAATATCAAAATACAATAAAAAATTCAGTATTTATATATATTAAATAAATAATAACACAAAATTTTATATACAATATTATATAAATTAAATACAATATAATAAATTTATACCATCCATATATATATATTTTGTTCATTTCAATTCCCGTTATCCTAATTCGATGCATGTAACCAAGTGCTACGCACGTATCCTTTCAACGAGATGAAGACACGGCTTTCCAGCTGACTATTGGACCTTACTATGTTGGTATAAAAAAAAAAAAAACCGAGACGTGAAAGGAATCGAACGAGACCAAAGCCTATATTCAGTTGCACTGGATATCCATACCCGTTCAAGCGATAATCCTGTGCTGAGTTCCATCCTTGGCACAATCGAGACAGTCCTGGGTTCTCTGCTCGTGTTTTTAGCAGAAAAGGAGACGTTTATCTCTGGGATAGATGTTAATAAAAGGGAAAGCACGGCGACGTATGCAGCTCAAGCATCCTAAAACGCCGAACCTTCTTCCTAGAAGAATTCTCCATCTATTTTGGCAGATTTTGTACCCTTCATCCTTTTTTATATATATGTGATGAAAGAAACAAACAAAAATGTTCCAAATAATTCTAAACCCAATTTGGGAAAACCATTAAAGTCATAAAGATCTAAAACATTTACATAGGGTTTTAAAAAAGCAAATAATAATAATAATAAATAAAAAGAAAAGAAAAATCCTTACATCCTATTCCACAGACCCCAAATCTTCTCACCTATCAAGTTCACAACCGTCCTAACACCACCTTTCTCCACGGAACAACCCTCACCCTCTTCCCCACCGTCCACCGCCACCGACCACCCCGCCTCGTCCTCCACCACCTCACCGGCATCTCCACCACTCTCCTCCACCACATCAAACTCACCCACTCCCTTTTCCTTTTCCTTTTCCTCCATCACTTGGCTTCCCTTCTTTCTTCCCTTCTTCGTGTTCCTCCCACTTTGAACATTCTTCCTCCCAGCCAAACCCTCCTCGTACCCTTCTATTATCTCTTCAATAACTTCACGGTTAGGTGACATGTCCCACTTGGCCCAAAACCTGGTGTAGCACCAAAAACAGTTGCACTCGAACAAAGGTTGTTGGTCCTTGTGCTCATCGGTCTTGCCTTTCCTATGCCTTGCATGTGAATGATCGATAGCAATATTCGTGTTGTTGGAGCAAGAAATGAGGTACGCCAGCACTCGAATGTCATCAGCTGAGAGAGAAGTTGTGAGAGAGAAGAGGGTAGCAGGAAGGAGAGAGAGATAGTACTGGGAGGACGATGGTGTCGATGGCGGTGATGATAGTGGGTGGATTCGTTTGCCTTTCTTGTATGGTTTCTTCATGGCTGACTGAGTAAATGATGATGAGTATTTAGTCTCGTTTTTAGGTGGTTGTTTATGGTGATATATGAGGTTTTTTTTTTTTTTTGTTTGAACGTTTCTATGTTTTGACGGTTGGAATATAATAAATTCGGGAAGTGCATGGAGGTTTCAAGTAGGCTGTCGCGTGTGATCGACGAAGAAAACTTTTGTCCGGTCTTCTTTTTTAAACAAAAGGTGGGCTCTGTTTGTCTGGTCTGGCTGCTCTATGTGGACTCTTGAGACTATTTCGAGGAATCTCAAACCAAGAAATTGAATGACCAAACGTGTCGTGCACCATCGCATTAAAAAAAAAAAAAAGAAGAAGAAGAAGAAGAAGAAAAGAAGAAAAGGAAATATAGCGGATGCCACATGTAAATAATTTGTTGTATAAAACTGAACTAAAAATGCAGCTTATTTGAATTGAGCGTTGTTGTCCTTCGAGAAGAATGGTACATGTCTCTACAAAACGACCAAAATTACTTTTCTCCAACTATAGATTATTTTCTTTATTTAGCATTTATTTAATTAACATATATATGCATCTACAATATATGTGCCCTAAAGAAAACAACTTAAAGCTATTTAATACACGGTACCTTTTATATAGGAAATTTTAGAAAAACTTTACACTAAAGCACAACCTTCCATTCAAATTATACTATAAAAAATGTTAAGACTATAAATCAACCAAATAAAGCTTATGAAAGCTCGGGCTCAACTCATTTGAAAATTCTTGAATTCAATTAGAGCTAGAATCTTTATTGAGTATAAAATTATATATAATCGAGTTTCATTCATTTTAAATTAATAAAACTTTATTTTTCGAGTTTATCTTATTTACAAATCAAGTTTGAATAAAATCAAGCAAGCAAGTCAAGTTTGTGTAGTTTGCAAACGATTTAGCTTATTTGTATAATTATGGTATGAGATAAAGTTAAACTCAAAACTATATATATATATATTAGATAGATATTAATTTTTGGATTTTAATTATACATTATTATATATGTATGTATGTATTTACAAAGTTTGTAAGATTATGTCCTTCAACAAGCTTACTCGTGAGTTTGCTAATGAGCTTAAATAAGTAGACTCTCGAGTTTAAAGCGAAATTCGAGTTTAACTCGTTTACAAATTAAGATAAAATTAAGCTTAAAGTGAATCTAGTTTGAATAGCTGATAAATAACTTGATTTGTTTGCAGTGTCATAAAATGTTTGGGGTCGAATTCTAAGTTTTAACAATGAATTACTTAGATTTTCTTTTGGCCAATTACATTATATTACAAGTTTTAAGAGGATAGGAGTTAGAGGAATAGACTAAACTTAGCTTATCCTGTTGAAAGAATGAAGTTGATATCGAGAAATTTCAACCGTCGTAATACATTACACGGAGTCGATTACATATAGATCCCTCCAGCTGATCCATTGATTTTCATATTTATTATGTAATATATAACTTAATGGGTCTTTACGTTTATCTCTTCTCATGATAGGCCATATCATAAATAAATAAAGTAAAAGGTTTCCTTGTTTGATTTTTTTAGCAAGTGTTATGTGGTGCTTATTAAGCGGTAATTTTTTTTTTTTTTTTCATACTTTTTAATGGGCTAAAAAGATGCGCAAAGTTTTTTAGTTCGATTTCTTAATACGTATTTTTTACGACACACATACACACTTGCTAATATTTTCCATTTAAATTTAGGTAGGTAAAAAATGTTTTAATTTTTAAAACGTGGATTGTGTAGTTTTATGAGAGAAACTATTACATAATATAAACTTTTACATTGAATATACATATTTCTTTTCGGCTAAGATTTACACTGTGAAATTCGTAAAGTTTCAAAATTGTTGTGCTATCTTGAAAAGAAGCCGCTTTTTATTAATAAAACAATTATCTTAAAAGGATTGTTTTGCATGCGGAGCTACTTGATATTTGGATGGCAGTTTGAATTTTAGTCCTATCCATGGGTTTATTCCAAGACCATACCTCTCTCTTTTGTATGCGCTTATGTCACACCAGAACATTCCAATTTGATCTATCTAGAAAGATAACATTACCCCCAAGAAATTTTAGCATGGGTGTTATCTCACTAGCTTCGTCAAATTCAAAAGGAACACAACTACGTCCTTTTATGTTTCTTAATCTCGTCCACTCTGATTTCCACTGTTCCAAAGGTTTTGGAACATTAAATAATTTTGCCCGCCAGCATACTCAAATAAATGGATAAATTGTTGAACTCAGTTCCATCATTATGGATGAACAATCTTCATGGTATTTTATATAATTCATCTAATACGTTTGTATTTAGGGTTATTGTTGATGATCGATTAATCCGATGCGCATGATATCGATTTTAGAGAAATTTTGATCTGATAACACGTAGAGAGATGATATTACAGAAAGGGGTGAGAGGGGGAATAAGTAAACTTGATGTCTCCTAATATGCGTATAACGAAAGGTTATAATGAGTAGATTCAATAATTTCTTAATCCGTTCTTCAATAATTTGCGGTTTGATCTTTTCTAGAGGGATTTCAATATAGCATTCGTGTTTTTCTTAAACCTTATAGAGAGTAGAGCCACCTATTATATATTTTGGGGACTAATCTTGACCGTTGGATCATCTTGAGATAAATAATTAAAATTTGTTGTTACTGGTAGTCGTTGGATTACTCTTGATGATCAAATAACTCATATTAGTCCCTTTTTTTCTTATGATCTTGGGATTTGGAAATAAGCCTGTACAAACCTATAAGGCTTATAAAAGATAAAGAAGACTCAACTCCTTATTAAAAAGTCTATTCTTCAAATAAGATTTATTTTAGCCATTTTAAGGCTTATAAAGGCCAAATGAGGCCCCCATAAGCGCCAAAAAACTTCTCTTGAATCTACTTTTCACACATAAGACAATCGGGTAAGGTTGAAAGTGGAAAAGAACTAGTTCGACAATCCTTGTTTCGAGTTTACTAGGTTAAATATTCTTAAAACATCCTTTATTAGGCTTGGTTTCTTAAGCACTACCATTAGCCTATTAAACTGAACCACGACATTAAATTAGGATAAAAGCCTAATTTTTAAAACAACTCTCTATAACTTGATACTAAAAGAATCTATAACACGTGATGTATATGCTTTAAAATAATAAATATGTCATAGTATCTTCGTTTATATAAAAGTGTGGTTGAAATAATGTAATACCTCGAAATAGAAGTGGCTAATAATCATGCCAATAAATACTAAAGGGCTCCTTTCAACTATTGAACAAAAAATTTTAAGTAGTGTTTATATGAGATTCACTACCTTAGCACTTGTAAACAATATAGCTTCTCTCCTAAAACTAATGTTAGACTATAATCATATGAGGTATCACAAACAAAACTAATGCATATCCTCTATTGATTCACTCATATTCTTTTGAAAAGTTTTATACCGCATAATGAAATCTAGTAGCCAATTTTAGTTTAATAATATAGATCATTGATAACACTAAAAAATTAGTTCATTCAACTATGAAAGCTACATTAGTTGTCTAATCATTGTCAAGACATTTGTTATATTACAATTTATTGTAAAATTTGTTATGCGATACTTTAGAAAATTACGATCATTTGAGAAAATTTAGATTCATTTATTTAAAATAAATAACACCACCAAATTAATTCAAACTTTTTGAAAATTTAAGTTGTAGTACAAAAACAAATGGGATTAAGAAAGAAGCATAGAGTTGACGAGTTTACCAACTATCATTCTTCATGTTTGATCTTACTTATTGAAAATACCTATTTTTTATTTAAAAAAATAAAAGAAGCATAATAGTAGAAAAAGAATTGTATGATAATGAGCTCACAAGAAAGAATGCATGCAATGGAGGAAGGATGGTCTCATTGTAATTTAAACATTTGTTTTAGTCATGAAATAAGAAAATAATTATCGTTTGTGAGTTTATTGAATAATACTGATGTGGTAGGGAAGGAGTTGTTTCATGTAATACTTGTTTCATATTAATCGTGTAGTCGTGATGGAATCATGACATATAATGAATAGTATAAGACTTGTATTCAATCTTGTTAATGATATTTCTTGCTATAAGTACAAGTTCCACTATTTTACTCCATTGTTTTGCTTCTTTGTACATAACAATAATAAATTGGTTGTGACACTTTAGGAGAAGTGGTGCTATTAAAATGGCTAGAATGAGTTAAAATTGATGATGAAATGAGTTTAATAGGGTTATTAGTATATTGCGCTCGAGTTAGAAAAAGCAAATGCGGTTTTTATAAAAGGGTACACATAGATCTTTTTGAGTTCATTCTTTTTCTATGATGAATTCTTGAATAAGTTAAACAATTTCAATGCAGTCATTTCTTGCTAGATGATATACTCTATACATATCAATATCAATTTCCATAGAAGTCAGTACATTATAGAAATTGATAGAAGCCAATTATAACATATCACTTATTTTATGCTAAAGCATATATATATATATATACATATACACACATATACACATACACACACACGCTCCATTAACACCAAGATCTCATCTGAATTTAAACACAACTAATAATAAGACAAGAAAGTCTCCCTTGCTATCTACTTTTACAAACTCCAAATGTAGAAAATTGATTGCAAACCGTAGAAAATATCCTTCAATTCAACCATATAAAATAAATTACAAATTGTGAAAAAACTTGTTATTTACATTTGCAAGAATATCCTTCAATTGTAAAAAATAAACAACAAACTTCTACCCCAGTTATAGAAAGTTATAACCCTAATGCTTCATATGCATCAAGTTGAAATATTTTGTACCTAACTTTCTTTGATACCAACACTAAGGGAATCTACTTGCTAAGGATATCCCAATAGCAGAATTGCTTATCATGATTATAGATTACATTTTCAAATATAAAACCACCTCACTACTACTTAGAATGTACAGATACTTATGCCACCAAGACTTTCAACAACAAGAATTATTCATTATGATTGCATATTATATTTCTGAATAAGAAACCATGTCACTGCTACTTAAAATGTACGAGCACCTATGCTTTTAAAACTTCCAACAACAAGAATCATTACATTATGAGCTTTTTAACCTAAATAACTTAGACTTATAAATGTAACTAGAGTATAAAGAGAAGAACAGACAAATAAATTTCAGTTTAAGATAAATACATAAGTGATGAAAGGATAACAAAAGCAATTACCAAAATTGGCTCTTGATTTCTTGACATTCTCTAATAAAACCAATTTTTCATGTCTTAAAAAACATAGATGATCTCTTAAATCTAGGAATTGATGTTGATCCTTCAGGTCTATCCCAATAATGTATCTTAAAAACACTTCCAAGTTTGTCCTTTAGAACCAGTTCACCATATTTAGGTAAAAGTGAATATGATGCATTATGATTATCTTCAATTATTTCCTTTGTTTTCACCTTCTCCTATACAACTTGGAGTGAAGAGGGTTAATACTAAACTTTGATTTGATTTGTTGGTACAATAACTTAAAATCCATGTTCAAGTTGGTCGAAAGTTCACATTAACAGTTGACCAGTAATCCTGGCATCCATTTTATTCCTTCTAGGAATGTAAGCATGTTGTGAGTTAAGCATCTTGACGATAAAGAATGCTCGCTTACTTAGAAGAGACACATAGATTCGCTAAGGGCAATTCTTTGTGGCCCATCTGGTTGTTATGTGTCTCTATTCATTTTTTGCTATAATATCTCAAATCTTTCTTAGATCACATACTTTCTTTAAACTTTCCTAAATTCATGGTATATCTAAGAATATATCACTCTTAGCTAGAACAATTTTATTTTGGTAATCGTGATACCATCTCTTTAGATCTCTAGAAACTTGATTTTGACCTTTCATACGATCATTTCCACATTTATCTCCTCCTTCAAAGTTTACATCTCTAACATCATGTATGTCATAATTAGATATAACTCATTGTTATTGCTTTCACAACCACTCTTTTGATACAAAATGTATGTTAGTGCTACTTTCCTAAGATATATTAGCACTACTAACCTTAGAAATGTTAGCATTACTACCCTTAGAAGCATCATAATCCACATTTTTATTTAGAATAAATTCATCATCAAAGATAAATGAATTTACCTCATCTTGCAACAAAAAATCTCTTATTTTATCATTTTATAATGAAGTCGGGTCTAAAACCTGAAGCAGTTGATCATGCAATGATCTAACAACTTCATTGGTTGAATAATCTACACTAAACTTCCTTCACCAACAAAATCTTAAGATATTGACTCCACATCAATCAACAACAAGTCAATATCTTCTTTACTTAGTACATCTTAAACATATCAAGTGTGGCCATATCATGACTAACCTTCAACTTCCCATTCGTCTCCAGAATTATGCATATGAAGGTTGCCCTTGTAATCTCTTAAATAAACTGGGACAACACCTATACAATCCCTGACCATATCTATAAAACAATACTCATTTGGATTAACAACGTTGACAATGTACTGTTGATCTTCATAATGGATAATAAATTTGTGAAAGTTCATTTTCCTAAATTTTTGTCACTTTACCTTTTAAAAATTAAGGTTTTCACATAAGGGGGTTGTTTTCATAAATTTATGGGTTTGCAGTAGGAAATTGTAATGGTTTGAAGGAATCACTTCGATTATAGGTTATATTTTGAATGAAGAAACTAGTGTTTCCAACATTAGGATTTCAACTTCTTCATTCTTCGAGGGGTGTAGAGGATTGTGGCTTCTTCATTATTTTATTAAAGAGTGTATCTTGTTTTTACATATCAGGTAGGTCGAACAACTTCTATTTGAATTATTTTTTGGATAGGTTTAGATTTAGTCTTTTGTTTTTTTAATTTTAATTGATGCAAACTCTGATGTGGAAATTAGTATACATAACCTTTTTTCCATGTTAGCTATAAAATGTCACATTAGTGCCATATAACTAATTTTTATGGGGCCTACGAAAAAGTTGGAGGAAATCTATAGCGTTTTAAAAAGGTGATGTGTTCACTTAATATGGAAAGTTTATAACAGTAATGTATGTCATTTACTCTAAACTAAAAAGAAGAATCAAGAAATACTTTAGGATTTCTAATAGGTAAACAAGCTTAGGCTATCTATTTTCCCCCCTTTGTAGTAGAGGCGGAAGCTATATATTTAGGTAAAAATATATTGCTTTATATTTAATATAATAGTTACTAATCATTATTCAGTGGGTTTAAGGTATCTTAGAACGTATACACTGAAATCTGGAGTAGAGGTTCTAGGGCAGTTACAAGATATGGAGATGTTGTGCCTATACTTTACCTTCTAAGAGTAGGTTCCAAAAAATTACATTTGATGTTTACCTTATAATCATCAATATCTATCAAGAATTATTTGATCAAATAGGATACAATAAGGTACACTTACCTACTTGTTGCTTTACATGTGATACCCAATGCAATTATAGACCCATATGGCTTATGCGAGAGAAAAATTATTGGTTTATAAGGTAACGCAATAATTACTATATTAAGACTAATTAGAAATTTTTTAGTTAAGTGGTTAAAATAAATAAATTAGTTTTTGTTGACTTGGTTATTAACTACTTTTAATGTTAAGCTAACCCCCTACTAGTAGTAAATGAATCCAGAATTGTTTTAACCGAATTTAGAAAAGATATCCAAGGAGGGTAAGTAGCCTTACTAAGGCGTGACTTCTGCCATACTTTTGGGATGACTTATAAGTTGAAGGTAGTAGGAATGAAATGAATTGTACATTGAAAGTGTGAAAGAATTGAGGGTAATTGTAAAGTCTCGTAATGAGGATATCGCGTTGAGTTTTTTTTTTTTTTTTTTTAAGGGGGGTGGGTGTAGGGGTTAGGGTAGAGGGGGTAGGGTATTGTTGTGATACCCCATATAATTACAGTCTCATATAGATCATGGATGATGATATGTATTGATTTATAAGAATAATGCATTGAATACTATGATAATATTAATTAGAAACTTTTTGGCCAAAGCTCATTAGTATTTCTTAGTTTGCTTATTAACCACTTTTGTTCAAAGATGTTAAAACATACTTTTTAGAGAAATAATATTCTCTACATCTTAAAAATTAAAGTTGTACTACCATTAACTCAATTTGTGGCAATGGCCATTGTGGATGCATAATTCTATTATCTTATCTCACACAGACACACACACACGCGCATGTGTGCACGCATACGCACGTACATGCGCGCACACACACGCACACGCGCGCGCGCGCACGCACATACGCACGCATACGTACACACGCACGCACACGTACACACCCCCGCATACACACATACACGCACGCACGCACACATGCACGTACGCATGCATGCACACACACACATACACACACACACATACATGCACGCACGCACGCACGCATACACACACACATCTAGACTTGTACATAAATTTGTTCTGAATCGTAAACTGACCTAGCCTAAATTGGGATAAGCTTAAGCCGGTTGACGAATCGCTAAACCTTAAGGGCCTTGGTGGTTTAGCCTTAAAAATCATTGACCTGGTAAATTGACCTTTCAGTTGAATAAAACAAAAGTCATCACACTCGTATAGTTCAAATTAATTATTTCGAAATAGAAAAAATATTTTGACCGAAAATAAAAGTGAATCATTTATATATCACTATATGTTCACATAAAGTATTAAAATTACTTAGGGAAAAGAAAAAAGAAACACACGAATAAGTGATAAATTATTAATAGTAATTGATGGAAATGGGGAAAATTAAATTTGAAAAAAAATATATAGAAAAATAAAAATGACACTGCTCAAAGGCTTTCGAAATGGCCCTGAACCACTAGTTCACGTGAACCGACCGGAGCCTATAATCTTAAAGATTAAGCCTAATTCAACTAATCATTGACTTATGAATCGATGATTTAAGGCTAATCCTAGACTGAACTAATCTATTGTACACCTTTACATATATTCTCGATAGGCAACCAAAAGTATATGCGATTAGTATCTATGCAATATTACTATATATTATTTTATCATTGAAATTTATACTATCTATTTTATATATTTATATACTATTGCCATATAAAATGGCATGAATGGAAAAAAAAACGAATACACATGCCTAACAATTATTCGATCAACTTGACATTCGTTTTAGCTCCGTTTTACACACACATATGTATTAATATATATTATATAATTTGTATGCGTCGATATAAATAAGTCTTGTCTATACATATGGATAAATGTAACTTACTTTAATTTGTCATATATTTATAAACGTAAATGTATGTATGTATGTATGTATGTATGTATGTATTAAGTAGATGCGCTCTGTATATACATATACTGAACATTGACGTGTTCTAAATATTTGCATGAGTTCTTTATTGGACATTAGCTATAACTAAATAGATACAAAATTCTATTATATGATGAATCCATGCTTGTGTGTGTGTATGTATATATATGTATTAACAATATTGTTATAAATTATTAGGGTCAATGCCTTGCAGATAACTAATTATGGAAACCCTATAAATCAAGTAGTATCATACTTCTCTTTTGTTATACGCAAAGTCGGAGAAATTGCCTGGAATTGGAGCCGACCACGTCTTACTTTCTTGGACATACGAGGTCAAGACACCCACACAAATACTTTAGTTGCTATTAAATATAACATCTCATCTTAATTGCCTGCCAAATAAAATTTTGTAAAAGAAGTATCTACTTTTACCAAGAAATACGATCGACAATATATCCTATGGAAAATTTTATGCTACAATCACTCGAAAATGATTATGTGGGTGAGAGAGTTCGAGTATGAAGGTCAAGTGTGTACTGCATGGTAGACATACAACAAATGACTAGAAAAATGACTTAAATGGTTTGTACGAGATAATCATGAGAAAAGTTTAAAGAGAAAAGTAGACAATCTCAATAAAGCTTTAATACTTATTATAATAGATAGAAGAGTTCAAGAGTATCAAACTCCATTATCAATTAAGGACATAGAAGTATTTTTGAATGTTTTAGTATTAGATTTTTCACTATAAGAATTTGACAGAACAACAATGTTTATGTTAATTCTCTCTTATTCAAATGAGTGAAGGAAAAAGGTATTTATAGAGGATAACCATCGATCACTTTCATTAAATCGTGATTATAGTCAATAGCTAGAATTCATCGTTTCCCATAATGAATCTTAAATGGACTTTTTTTAATAAGCTTTGGCTTAACAAGACCTTATTTTCTTAGTATAAGTCAACTTAAGAAAAATTGGATTGGATTGGATTGGATAAATCAATTTAATAGTCCCTATTTTGAACTCACTACATCAAATCTCCCGTGATTATTTTGAATAGATATATGGTTTTGATTAGGAGGGCTCCCTTACTAGAGTTTAAAAAGTTAAATTTAATTAATTAATGAGTTTGAAACTCAAACTTGAATTTAACTTCTATAGATAATATGATATAGTCACTTTTTTTTTTATAGGAATTATTGCCATTTACAAGCAATGAGACTCATTCATAGTAAAACTAAAATTTTCTATGGTAAAAATAAAATTATGGACAATTTTGTGAAAAAATATTGTCCCATTCATTTTTACATTGATACCTTCATCCTTTTACTATGAAAGGCCCCATTTATTCTATATCAGTGATTAAGTAACATTATTGTAGAATCCTTCAATAAAAAGAAAAGAAAAGAAAAGAAAAAGAAAAATCACCAATTTGCTTTATTCAAACTAGATAAAACAAAACAAAGGTTATGTCAACAAGGTGTCATTATACGCGTCCATCGAGAAACGTATGGAGAATTTGCTCACTTTCTTTTTTCCACAATTGACTATACTAACTATTTCTACGATGGCAAATGTCAGGAAAATTTTATGAACCAAACATATAACTATTATTATTATAATGTTTTTAACATGAGCCCACAATCCCCATTAACAAAGGACATAAAAGGCCGATCTGATGCGGACAAAAAAGAATCAGATAGAAAACGTAACGTCCAATTACTGGGACCATAAAAAAAAAAAAACAATTGAATGGTCGAATGGACATTGACCATGTAAATACAGATTTTACCATCTTATTTACGTTTTTTACGCTTAATACATAGAAATGATGGTAACTAAACTAAGATTGTGGATTTAAAATAGGACAAATTTCTTCATTATAAACGGACTGAAGATGTTTTCTACACCGATCACCTTAACAAATATAAAATTACCGTCCTCTAGTATTATTCAAAATCCGGAACCAATTCAAAAGAAACAATGTCGAGAAGCACAACTATATTGATCTTATGTTATTTGATATTCCTGCAATTGAATGCCACGACTGCAACTGCATCTAGTCGATACATAGGATATGGTGGAATTGAACGTGGGGATCAAATACCAGGATGTCGTGGTGGAAATTGTCCATTACCACCTCCAGTAAACCCATATACAAGATCTTGTAGCACAGTTGATCGGTGCGAACGCGATCCTGGTGAAGTAACACCATATGCTAGCCAAAAAAAACTTGTACCTTCAAGGCACCAGCATTCTTGAAGTCCCCGGTGCCTCGAAAAATCCATGGAATCCTATTCTTTCTGCTTGTTAGGTTTCATGGTGATTCCCATGGAATGATGTTGAAGTTGGTAGAAACGGATTTTGATGTATTAGTATGGCGTAATATGTAACCATCCAAAAGGGAAAAAAATTAAAAAAAAAAAAAAGAAAGAAAGAAAATGTATTGAAAATTTCGTCCATATTATTAAAAAAAAAAAAAAAGAAGAGAGTATATACCCCTTGCATTTTATTAGAAATTCTATTCAGTATCCTTTTGCTCTCGTATTTAAATGCCATAACACATAATAATTGGTTGAATGCTCTCTTGCTCTTTAATTACATGAATGAAAATAACTGTTTTGTAATATATACATGAGAATATTGTTGGCATTCAAACCAAAAAAATAAAAATAAAAAAAGTTGATGGGTATCTCATACACTTGTTGAAAAGCTTATAAAAAAAAAAAAAATCTCATACCTCTTTTGTTTATTTCTTTTTTGTTAAGTGTGTAATCTACCGTGACTTGATGGGTTAACTCACCATATGTTTTTAATTACAATAAAGGTAAAACATCCTAAAATCTAGGGTGCTATAGTTTACCACATATTATTACTAAGCAATAATACCTTGATTCTCTAAACCAACTCAAGAACCATAGTATATATATACATACATGAAGTAAATCTCCACATACAATGTCTACAGGGTGGTTTGATAGAGTCTCATCACGTCCACAACCACAAGTACTACTAGGATCAAAACAATGATAACACCATCAAACAAACTAATCGGATTCACATACTGGCTCCTACAACATCAACTTTATAATCTAGTAAGCACATAACACTTCTAATATAAACTTGGAAACCAACAATGAACTAAAACCGGGAGTTTCATCTCCCAAAAGTCAACTCTAAACAATAGCTAAGCCTAGAGCTGTCTCGTGGCCATGTGCTCCGTCTTGATAATAATAATAATCAACATCATCTCCTAGATTATAAAAAAGATCGTATTTGATGTCGTCTTACAACTCCATGTCTTTTGAAGCACTTACAATTGAAAAACATAAAAAGTGAAAATCGCACTTCGTTCCATCTCCATACATTTCTCTTCCACAAAAACTACAAAAGCAGTGTAAGGGTCGTGTTGTTGTGTTCAGCGAGCTTGGTTTTAATACGCTACTACTACTTCTTATTCGCCAGTATGTCGGGTAACAAGAGTCTTCTTGCCTTTGTGTTACATTTCTTGTTTTGCTAATAATGTTTTTTTTACACTTTTAACTTATATTCATTAGATATGGATCACTAAAAATATAATTATGAATTAGTTTAATGAGTTCTTATCCAATATAATTAATGGCAGAGAAAGCGATGAATGCACATCTACAACACATAGAATTTAAATTGGATAAGAACTCATGCAGTTTTCCGGGTAGATTTGAGATATATGTATATCATAAAAACCGAATGACTAAGATTTTATCATTGTTATATTATTAATCTTGGAATGGTATTATTATAATTGAATTATAGAAGAACACATCTTGAATAAATCATATCGCGTCTCTTAATATATGTATCACTAACTATGATGCTATATGTTTTATATTCAATCTTTTATCTATAATATTTAAGTGGTTGGAAGGGTTTGGTATCTTATATGTAAATGATTTAAAAAATGATCGTTATTTAAGATGATTATGTAAAGAGAGGAGTAATAGTTGAAAGAAAGTCCCATAGGTGTTTTCCTTAATTTAAAAAAAAAAGAAGAAGAAGAGAGAAATGCACATGTGATTAATTTACTTGATTAATTTTATGTTTTTTTTTTTTTTTTTCACTTGTATCATGATGCAGCGTTTATTAGTATAAATTTATGTTGTGTAAAGCCATCCTACTATTATCGAAAAATAAACCTTATACTTATAAACTAAAATAAACTAATGTGTGATAACTAATGTCTACAATGTCGAAGTGCAAGTCTCCTTCAGTCTTTTATCATCTTTTTTACTTGTGATTTTTTAAAGTAATTTCCATCTAATTAAATTTCTAACACAAATGGTTTTTGAAGAGGATATAGTTGCAACGTGATACAGAAAGTAATTACTTGTGATTTTTTAAAGCAATTTCCATCTAATTAAATTTCTAACACAAATGGTTTTTGAAGAGGATATAGTTGCAACGTGATACAGAAAGTAATTACTTGTGATTTTTTAAAGCAATTTCCATCTAATTAAATTTCTAACACAAATGGTTTTTGAAGAGGATATAGTTGCAACGTGATACAGAAAGTAATTACTTGTGATTTTTTAAAGCAATTTCCATCTAATTAAATTTCTAACACAAATGGTTTTTGAAGAGGATATAGTTGCAACGTGATACAGAAAGTAATTACTTGTGATTTTTTAAAGCAATTTCCATCTAATTAAATTTCTAACACAAATGGTTTTTGAAGAGGATATAGTTGCAACGTGATACAGAAAGTAAGTACTTGTGATTTTTTAAAGCAATTTCCATCTAATTAAATTTCTAACACAAATGGTTTTTGAAGAGGATATAGTTGCAACGTGATACAGAAAGTAATTACTTGTGATTTTTTAAAGCAATTTCCATCTAATTAAATTTCTAACACAAATGGTTTTTGAAGAGGATATAGTTGCAACGTGATACAGAAAGTAATTACTTGTGATTTTTTAAAGCAATTTCCATCTAATTAAATTTCTAACACAAATGGTTTTTGAAGAGGATATAGTTGCAACGTGATACAGAAAGTAATTACTTGTGATTTTTTAAAGCAATTTCCATCTAATTAAATTTCTAACACAAATGGTTTTTGAAGAGGATATAGTTGCAACGTGATACAGAAAGTAATTACTTGTGATTTTTTAAAGCAATTTCCATCTAATTAAATTTCTAACACAAATGGTTTTTGAAGAGGATATAGTTGCAACGTGATACAGAAAGTAACTACTTGTGATTTTTTAAAGCAATTTCCATCTAATTAAATTTCTAACACAAATGGTTTTTGAAGAGGATATAGTTGCAACGTGATACAGAAAGTAACTACTTGTGATTTTTTAAAGCAATTTCCATCTAATTAAATTTCTAACACAAATGGTTTTTGAAGAGGATATAGTTGCAACGTGATACAGAAAGTAACTACTTGTGATTTTTTAAAGCAATTTCCATCTAATTAAATTTCTAACACAAATGGTTTTTGAAGAGGATATAGTTGCAACGTGATACAGAAAGTAACTACTTGTGATTTTTTAAAGCAATTTCCATCTAATTAAATTTCTAACACAAATGGTTTTTGAAGAGGATATAGTTGCAACGTGATACAGAAAGTAATTACTTGTGATTTTTTAAAGCAATTTCCATCTAATTAAATTTCTAACACAAATGGTTTTTGAAGAGGATATAGTTGCAACGTGATACAGAAAGTAACTACTTGTGATTTTTTAAAGCAATTTCCATCTAATTAAATTTCTAACACAAATGGTTTTTGAAGAGGATATAGTTGCAACGTGATACAGAAAGTAATTACTTGTGATTTTTTAAAGTAATTTCCATCTAATTAAATTTCTAACACAAATGGTTTTTGAAGAGGATATAGTTGCAACGTGATACAGAAAGTAAGTACTTGTGATTTTTTAAAGCAATTTCCATCTAATTAAATTTCTAACACAAATGGTTTTTGAAGAGGATATAGTTGCAACGTGATACAGAAAGTAATTACTTGTGATTTTTTAAAGCAATTTCCATCTAATTAAATTTCTAACACAAATGGTTTTTGAAGAGGATATAGTTGCAACGTGATACAGAAAGTAACTACCCATCTCTTCTTACTCTTCATTTTTTAGATACGTATTCTGCGCGTCTCGTTGGAAACCAAAGTTTTCATATAATTTACCCGGTTGGAGTACATGCTACGACTGCGTGATTCTTTTGCATACTATATATACATGTCTTTCTCTTAATAGTCCATCTTAAATATGGACCTCAAATCTACGACAACCTCATTAGAGTATGGGCTCAGCACACAAAGCTCGGATTGATCTAACTAGAGCCCAAATCAAGTTTTTTCTATACTCGAGACCAAGTTCCTCAACTTTCTTGAAGCATCACTCGTACTCGACAAGGCTTAAGCCTCTTAAATCGACTCAATCCACATATTTAAAAGAAGATTACGCAAGAACAGCTCAACAGGATGAGAGATTCCATAACTAACACACATTTATCTTTGTGATTCGGAGTAAAAAAAAAAAAAAAAAAGATATCAAGATTCCTACCTCCTTCCTTCCAAATATAGCTCACAGACTTGCTTATAGATAGTAGATTAAGGCTATAGGTAAAGATTTCAATTCTCTTACTCCTATACTCCTCATAAGCTTATAAACTCCACCTTTTCTTTTACTAATTTAAATATCAAAGTGATTAAGTTAAAACCATTTTGGCACTCCCTTCTAGCTTCCATGTGTTTATTTTACGGGTTCCTTACAACCTTAAATAGCCTACCAAAGATCAATAACAATATCCTTTATACATTAATATGAATAAGATATTTATACATTAATATGAATAAGTGTTATCTGTACATATAAATTAATGTAACTTACCCTATCTCATATATATATATATATATATATATATACATATATTAATTTCGTCTATATATGCACATCGACTTTTATATTGGATATTAGTTATAATTAAATAGATGTGACATTCTATTACATGATACTTATATATATATATATATATATGTAGGAATCTAATGTGTATATATTGTGTGTAACAAAACATATATTATATATATTTATATATAAGAAGAATATAAATGAATCATTAGTGATCTATCCATTGCTCGTAATATCATGGAAACCATAAAAAAAAAAAAAAATTTTGTAGGGATGCGCTCACTGCAAGAAGAACAATGGGAGCTGAATTCATTACCATTTCTTGCAACAGGAATATTCCTATAAGAAAATAAAATGTTTTTTTAACGTTTTATTTAAAGCTATCTATATAAATATTTACAATTTATATATACACACACACACACCATTATTAATACTTTTGAAATAGAAATCACGTTTTTAATATTCAAATTATGTCTTCTACATGGTAATTTCTTTATAAGAAATAATAAATATAAATCACTATAAAGTGAAAAATTTTAACAAGATCACAAAATTTATATAATAATACTAAACTTCAAAATAACCAAAGTAACGCTGCGTAATATTGGTTCCATTTTTCAACAAACAAAACATGGACATAAAAGGATGGATGGACTACCTAAAAGATGACATAACGTAGAGTTTCAATACGGAAATTCACAACATTTGTTTAAGAAAAAAAAAAAAAAAACCTAACTCGAATGATGCCTTTGTAAATGCTCAGCACGCAGCCTATATAACATGTCTCCCTGATTGGAATCAACCTGTTGTGGTCTAGATACCTCCTCTTCTTGACTGCTATTAATCTGTTAAGATTGGCTCGTATTATAAGTTGGCATGTTAGGTAATAATGTGATATAGGGCTACATAATCCCCCGTCCTCCAAGCAATCTCCCTTGCATTTGTGATGAGAGGGAAACATTGAGTAGAACTAACCCATTACTATCTGTGGTTGTCCTTTAGGGAACTCACCCTAAATGCATGTATGGTGCAGGCTAAGGGTTGCTTTTAGATGGACCACCCATTTGTCCCCAAGGAGAAGATCCAAAGCCTGTATAATTGTATGGTGGCATAAATCTTAAAAGATTGCTTAGGCACTGACTACTAACATGTTGATCTACCTTTTGACTTAACTCCATAAGCATTCGACACAGATCTTGGTTCTCTTCCCTCAACTCGTTTATCTCAACCTTTGAATTATTCGGAGGGTGTTCATTCGCATTACATCCAACACAACTAGATTTTGGTCTAGAGCCACTATAACCCATCCCACATGTGTATTCAAATTTATATCCCAATACTTCAGTAAGAATCTCTAACTCGAGAACTAGATCCTTCCCAAACTCTTGTGATTGCTCCAAATATTTTGCCTCTTTTGTACCATCCTCTCCTGTAAAGAAATATAAACATAAATATTTATTATACATTAATTTAAAGAAATTATGCTTATATAAGTAAAAATATATCCATACGAATAAACATAAGGGTAAAGTCATACAAGAACTTTATAAACCAAAACCCTGCTATAAAAATATTCATGACCAGACAAGGAAACAAAAAGATAACCACCAATAGAAGATCTATAAAAACTTCTCTATCACCATATAGCTCAAAATGCAAAATATAGTCAAACTTTTCTTAAATATATTAGAATTCAATATAGAAGACCAACGCTATATTAATAAATATATAAGGAGGAAGCAACTTTCACCAAAATACAAAAAGAAATATCATTAACATCATTTCAAATCTTAAAAAAAAGAAAAAAGAAAAAACTCTAATATATGGCACGGTACCATAAAGTATTAAATGGAATTGTATTCAACCAAGCTTCTTTAACTTTCGAAAACCTTTAACTTACACTAACAGTTAGTTTGTCTCATGGAAAAACACTCCTATAACTTTTCCTTTAAACATATCCATTAACACTTACTAATTGCAATTATCAATATACTATTGTGCTGGTAAAAAGTGACTACGGAAATATAGATGTTATGTTGCTTGTAACATTCAAAAAATATTAGATAACCATCGACAAACATTTCCATGGTTGCAAATCATTTCATACACTTAAGCCTTTTGTTCGAGCAAATATGCAGCATATCGAAAGAAGAAAGTATGTCATATTTTTGTTCATTTTAGATGTTATATTGCTTGTAGAATAGAAGGATTCTCTGCGGCACCGATGAAGTAAAATTATATTACTGACCTTTACCTTAAAAGCATATTTTCAAAGAATAAACCTATAGTATACTTACATTGATAAGACAAAATATTATATCCATGGATAAGATAAAATATTACATTGACTTCTTTATGATAAGAAAAAATATTATATGCATGGAAACAACACAAATAGTTAATTCAAAAGAAAAGTCAAACAACATACCATACTAAAAATCTCAAATATTTGGTACATGTTTACGCATCTACTCCATCCATACTTACATTCAATCTAACCACAGTTCCTGACTCTTAGACATATCAATATTATTGGAGTAAAATCCCTAACCGATTGGCAAATTTTTGCCTTCTGAAAATTTTTCAGATATTGTTGTGTATGTAACACTACTGTGATAGTAAAAAATTCATTACCTGAATTTTGATTAAAAAATTCACAGCACTACTACAATACAATAGACAAAGTCACAGCCTCAAATGCAACTACAAGAAGCATCTCCACCCATCTCTAGACTAAACATCGCACTACAACTCAAGAGTCACAACTATAGCTCAACTGCATATCCTGAACATAATTTGCAAGGAAATTCAAACTCATCCTCAACTCATCCAACAGCCACAACCACAAAGATTATGTATACCCCCTTTCACATATTAAGAAAATCAACTACTTATCCAAAAAAATGATCTTACCAATCCAAAGCTCATATTCATTGTAATACACTTGCATGTGTGTTGTGTCATTCACCTTAGAGTTGACCCAAGAAATAGAGCTACCCCTGTGCTTATGAGTATGTTGTATGTGCAAATAAATCAATTTCTCCACAATTCTGCAAATGACACAATTGTAATATGGACTTAAATAAATGTATACAGCAACTTGCTATAGTTAAGAAAAGAAGAATTTATATATACCTCTATTTCCATATGGTGCACGAATGACTTACTACTTACCATATGAGGATAGGGTAATTTCTCCCTTTTTTTATTAATTTCTGAACGAGCCTACATAAATAAGATTTATGAAAAGAAAATATTAGGGATACAGTTGCACTAACAAAGTAAATAAAACTTTAGGATTACCTTATATACATGGTCATTCTCAAAGAAATTGCATTAAGCTATCCAATTTGCTAGTCAATGGTGTAAACTGGATGGCACATTTTCTCAAGCTGCCTGACCTAAATAATGTCTCTTACATAAACGTACGATGCCACATCAAATCACCAACTCTATTAGCTAAGAGTCCCTCTTACTTCTAGCTAATGTTATACTTTTGATTTTGCCATTTAAAAGCTCACTTTCTTAGTAACCTAACAGTCTTACGTTGCAATCCCATGAAAGTTTGATTTCTGCACAATTCCTAGAAAGTATATATTTGCACAGTTCCACTCCTAATTGATGCTGACAGTGTAACTTTGCAAATAGCTTTCCATTTTTGTCAATACTAAGTATTCACTTTCAACTCTCTTCTAATTAGTAAATTGAGGTTTATTTATATTAATCAGCAACAAGTTTCTTAGTCTCCTTTATCCAACTTTAGAAAATATGTTGACATAACAAAAATGCACCACTCTTTTCCTCATACCCTCGGCTCACATATTAGACAAGACAAACAACTAATACCAACTTCCTTTTGGCAAAGAAATATGGAGAGAATGAGAAAATAAGGATTAGGTAGAACTAGAAAAGTATGTTTAAAACCAATATCCTCCCATAAGACAGCACAATACAGGATGTACCTAACAATATGCAAAGTAAGCAATAGCAGGCAAAACTTAGTAATAAAAAGCATGTATATCTAGGGCAATAGTTTGTCCATGAAATATCTTCTTCTCCATTTAAATATTTTAGAATGGCTAAAAGTTATTTTGAATGAATAAGAATTTTTATCTGCTTTTTGGCTTTATCATATCATTCATATGCCTTCAACTATCAGTGCATTTATAGACGATGATCTGAGTCAAAGGTATTTCCTTCTGCATGCATCCAGAGCAAGAGCCAAGAGAGGAACCGTGCCTACCAATTAGGCTGAAGAAGTAGCACCAAGTTTACTCGTGAGTTTCCTTTTTAGGCCCTTAATTTCTTCCAAATGAAAAATAATAAGCATTTGCACTTCACTCACATTGTGTTTGTTTCAGTAGAGTTACAAAACCGCCATCAAACTAGATATGCCTCTTTAGAATCATAGATTCTATTTTGAAGCAATGACTGCGCGTAGATTGTTGAGTTTGCTTTATTCTATTTTAGTAAACACCATGCCTAGAGGATGAAAAGAATAAAAAATTACCAAGAATTTTCAACTTCAATCTTTTGTGTGCCAGAGCAACAAAAACGTCGATGATTGAATAGCAAATCTCATAAAGCACATATTAAACCTTACTAGACATTATTGTTCTTAAAAAAAAAAATGACCTAATCAACTGTAACATTGAAAAGAAAAAATCAATGGATAAAAGACATACCTTTATGCTTACACCCAGTTTCTTGATGCAATTCCTCCTTTAAAAAAAAAAAAAGAAAAAAGAAAAAGAAAAACCTAATCAATTTTTTGAATAAAAGGTATGAAACGAATCAACAAATAATCGAGATAGGATGTGCAAGAGATGATGAAAAGAAAAAAAAAAAAAAAAAGGAGATAAGGTTATTCAAAAACTGAGAAATAAAGCCAAGGAGTCAAGAGTGTACATTGAGAAGAAGACAGTCCACAGTGAGAAAGAAAAGCATGGAGAGGAAGGAACCAAAAAGTTTTGGAGAGGGAAATTAAAAATAAAAAATAAAAAATAAAAAATAAAAAGAGAAGATATGGTAAAGTGAGAAATGAGTTGGAAAAAATTGGGACACGTGTAATATCCGTAAGTACCAACATCTCTATTGTTGTGTTTTCTTTATTAAATTATATAGATTTCTTGCAGCAGGATCTGTATTGTAATAAATTTAACTTTGCAACACGTATCTCACCGAAAAAAGTCTCCCCTATTTTAAACACATTAAGATACATAAGGTTACATCTATAATAATTACATTTTGAGAAATCTATATATCCTAAATTATTATTATAATAGTATTACAACTTTAGATACAAGCTATTATTCATCCATATAGTATGTTTATATATATATATATATGCATGCAAATATATCTATTTGAATATGTAATGTCCAGATAATTTTTATACAACAATATACTTTAGTCTTAATTAAGGCATGAAATTTTCGAGCAATGATTTAAAATGGTAAATAATGAAAATCTTAAACACTTTAAGATGCCCCATAATTGATGACGACTAGAATTTTGAAGCCACAATCTATAAAGGTAAATCATAATCTTCCAAACACTGACCTTATGAAAGGTACATTAAAAAAAAAAGCAAAAATGCACCCATAATAATATACATATATAAAATAAATAAATTTATATTTATTGAGCTAAGAAATAAGATAATTTATATAGCTAAAATATAAACTGTTTTCAAAATAAAAAGATATCATGGTAGTCAAACCCTATAGCAAAACCTATAAGGTTAAAGTGTCTCATAGGGCATTAAGGTATTAAATATAAAGTTAAAAAAAAAAAAACAAGATTCCCAAACCCAACTTGACTTAATCTATTTGTTTGAATTTTTTTTAACCAATTAAGTAATTCTTGTTAAATTATTTTATTGATTAACTTACAAGCATCATATGGTTTCAAACACTTTCATAAATGAATACTAATAAAAAAAGGTTATTACACATATAAATTTATAAAAGTTGAAATATAAATAACGATATATAAAAAAATATTGTTGGAATTTATAAGGGTATACGAGGGCTATAAATGAGTCGAGTCGATACAATACAGTATTGAAATTAAGCTTCAGCTTGAATTTGACTCAAAATTTTAAAGCTCGAGAGCTGTAACTCGAGTTCAACTCAAAATTTTAAAACTTAAGCTTGGTCTCAGTCTCAATTGAGTTTAGAATTTTTAACTCAAGCTTAACTTAAAGTAGCACTTAATAAGCTCGAACTCGACACAATTAGGCTCATTTGAGCTCATATTATAATAATATTAATATTGAAAATCAACTAGTATTAATATGTGACTCGAGCTCAATTAGGCTTGCAAGTTAGTCAAGCTGAACATTATGAGACTTAAGCTCAACTTAATTGTTCTGGAGCTAAACTCAAGTGAACGTCAAGCTAAATTCGAGTAGTTCACGAGTTGATGCGTCTCTAGGGTCATACACACGGAAGCCGTACCATAATAAATAAGAAACAAAGAAATAAAAGGGGGTTTAGCAAATCCGAATGGCTATTAATTGGATATAACACACCAACAAACCCCCACTGAGCTTAATCCTAACACTTGATATGTAATACGAATGTAATATTAGAGCCAATTAAGAAGCTAGAAAAGAGAGAAGACATAACTGAGTGTTCTCAAACAGGGGTAATGTATGTATTCAATAATGAAGAGTGATAATGTTTGTGTACAAACAAATGAAGGCTTATATACTCAACCCGCTAGGTTACAATACATATATGAAAAGATAGAAAGAGTAACTTACATAAGACATACTTAAAAGGGTAAAAAGAATAAAGATTATTTTGCATAAAAAAGTAAAGAATCCTTTTAAAATTTTCTGTTAGAAGACATGTGTTAGAGGTGATTGGAAGCTTGCCGTGTGGTTCGCTAAGTTGTAACGAATTCTGAGGTCGCATGTCAATCTTAATATCCTACTCAGATGATGTCATAAGAAAGTTAGTGGTCAAAGCTAACCTGGTCTGCTTCGAGTCAAAGCTTGAGTGCTCAAAGGTGTTCTGATCCTCTCCATGTCGGGTGTCTCGACAACTTAGCTCAATCTGATGTTTAAAGTTGGTTGGCTCAGACGCTGCTTAGATTATAGTAAGAGCTCTGTAATTGGTATGGTTGGTTGACAGGTCATTATGACTGTTTGGAAGCTTGGAAACTATGTTAGCATGTACAAGAACTCAATACCCAGGTCAGTAGCAATGTAAAGGATAGAGATCAGAATAGGAATTTTCATCCTAAATGGGTTCTCGAGCTAGTACTCTTCATGTGAATCCTTGCAGTCCTTTAGCTTAGTTGTATGTAACTAATCCAAGGAGTTAATTCCTATTATCTACTTGGGAGTTAAAAACATTTGTCCTCAAATTCAAAGTGATTTTGGGCTCTTATTCTATCCTAGCATCTACTAGGTCTTCTTCTTGATGCAAATTGTGACCAAAAAACAAATAAGACCGATTGTTAAACAATTCCAAGCTCGCAGAAAGCTTGAAAAAGAGTAATGGGAAAAGGTACGAAAAGGTAAAAAAATGAAGAATGAAAACAGTAAGCAAAACCCATGAATAGCTCTAAAGGATATGACGTACTAATAGAACTTTCAAGGACTCATGGTACAATTCAATATGACTCACAAATTAGTCTAATGAGGTTACTCGCTATTTAACCTTGCTTAAGGGAAATAATAAAAGTAACGCCGAAAATAAAAAACAGTGTTTACGCAAGGAAAAAAAAGTACTTAATTGTATTCAAGGTAATTTAATCCTTATAGCTACAAGTATAAGGGTATTTATATCCGTAAGTTAGGGCAACTTATCTAAAAGGGAAAAGACAAAAAGGATATTTTCCAAAGAAGTAATGTATATGATATAAAAGGGTAAAAATAAATATATAAGGAAAACAATTATTGGTGCTGCAAATTCTACACATAATACAGTTTACATGGCGATGCTGCATTGGCAAGGTTGTTAAGAGATATGGACAAAAAATACGAATAGATAGGTTTGTCCAAACAAGGATGGCTTAGTCAGTCCAATCTCTCTCTCTCAGCTTCTTAGCAAAGAAGATGCCGAGTAATTGGTCAGCTAGGCACTAGGGAGTATTCATCGATTCGACATACTACAGAATAATAGGTGGTCATACGGCACAGCATTAAAGGTATCTCGGTAAGGATGTACTCGGCCTTAGTAGGGGTTGGTTAAAACAAGAGGATTCGTCGTGCCAGCTCCTCTAATCCTCAGGCTCGACTGCGGGTAAGAAATCTGGTAGCTTGATTCCCATCACTTCTGGTCAGTAAGGAATTAGGACGGACACATTGAAGGTAGATGAAACATCATAGTTCTCGAGCAATTCAATCTGGTAGGCGTTACGATTAATCCTCTTCAAGACTTTGAATAGACCATCAACTTGTGGAGATAGAATGTTTTATCTTAGGTGCGAAAATTGTTTTTGGCTAAAGCAAATCCATATTAAGTCGCCTGGTCTGAAGGAAACAATTTGGCAGTCATGACTAGCAATCTCTTGCTACCTCTTATTGAACTTATTGATTTTCCTTGGTGATCTTCCTTGCTATGGACTGATGCAATTCTTATAGTCTTTAAGCTCAAGTGACTCCAGACAAACTCTCCTCAATAGCTACGGGGCTACTAATTAGATGTAGGGGAATAGTAGGATTGAGGCCATAAACAACATGGAAAGGAGTCATCTTAGCGGTATTGTAGACAGTTTGATTGTATGCAAACTCTACAACTGGTAGACAAAAATCCTAATCCTTTAAATTCTTTTCCACGATAGCTCGAAGTAAGTTGCATAGCGTCCTATTTATTACTTCAGTTTGACCATCAGTCTAAAGGTGGTTATTAAAGCTAAATATAAGTTTCGTTCTAAGTCTTCTCCAAAGCATCTTCCAAAAATAGCTCAAGAATTTTATGTCTTAATTTGAGACAATGGTTTTTGGTACTCCATGTAGCTAGACATCTTCTTACAAAAATAAATTAGTAATATATAAAGCGTCATTAGTTCAATGGCAAAGGATGAATTGTACTATTTTGCTAAAGTGGTCCACTACAACAAAGATTAAATCCTTTCCTCTAGATTTCTAGGCAACCCTATAACAAAGTCCATGTTGAGGTAGGCCTAAGCTAAGGTCGGTATAGGTAAAGGCATGTACACTCCATGTGGCTCTCTCTTTCACTTAGCCCTTTTACAAACTTCGCAACTATCGATTATCTTATGACATCTTTGGCTAAACTAAGCCAATAAAACTTTTCTTTCAATAGGTTAGCCATCAATTAATCTTCGAATCTCATCGAGAATATCTTCTAGATTTCTCATCTCTAACAATCTTCTGATCAATAGAAACATAGGCTCATCGACCTTCTCGGTAACTTGAAGCTCTCTTCGGCTCATCATTAAAGCTTTCTTCTTACTAAATTAGGTGAGTTAGTTATTAGTCTCATTCACCTAGGTTGGTGTCATGAGTTGCAGCACAATTTTCTTTTCATCCTTGATAAAAGTATAAGTGTTCTTATATCCGTCGTAAATAACACATCGATTGAACAACCGTGGTCTTCTAAGTGATAAATGTGAAGTTCCCATGGCAACAACATTACACATCACTTCGTCTATGTACACATTTCCAACACTAAAAGGTACAATTACTTATTCAATCATGTGTAAAGCACCCTTATCATGAAGCTAGTATAGCTTGTAAGGTCAAGGGTACTTAGAGGTCGCTTGTCCTAACCTCTACACAAAGAACTGTATAACAACATTAGTACAACTCCCTTCATCTACAATGATAGTGTACAACTCTCCCTTGATGGTATACTTTATATGGAACAAATTATCTCTCTTATCTTCCTCGAAGCTCGACAAGAAGCTCAATACTTGTCTCAAGATTAGTCTCATAACCTCTTCCTAGTCAGCATAGATACAGGTCTCATTTTCCTCTTCGGCTTTAGCTCTTCTAGCATTCTTCTTTTCCTTTGGCTTACTTTTGTTGGTACTATCCACTACATCTCCTCGGAGCACCATAGCACATTGGTTCGGACACTCAACAGTCATGTGTCTAAAACCCAAGCATTTCACCTCTCTTGTCTTTGGTTCAAAGGTTTGTCCTTTCTCATATATCCTCGAGGTTAGCTTATCTACAACTCGTCTCTTATATCCTAGTCAGCTATCACCAAGCCAATCGTGTTTTTCCTTCGCTCATAGGAGTTTCCTTGACTCGACATAAGTAGGTCAGAGAAAAATAGGAGTTTAAGAAAAAGTCGGCCCAAGTCAACTCAAAGCATTTCTCTTCTGCTTCTCAATCTTCTATGCTACTTTAATGGCCTCCTCTAATCTATGGAACCTCTATATTTCCATAATATTGTGAATCTCATATTTGAGTTTGAAAATAAACATCGATACTATATGAGCCTCGGATTCATCTACATCTGCTCGAATCATTAGCATATGAAATTCTCTCACATAATCATCAATAAATTGGTTTCTTTGACGAACCTTTTGCAACTTAGCAAAGGTATCCTACAGGTAAGTCTCGGGTATAAACCTTCCCCTTAACAATCTCTTCATCTCTTCCTAAGTTTACATACTTTATTGATATGTTGTACTGAGAGCTAACAAGGGCGATAGTATTGGAGTGAGTCTAAGCTTGCCGAAGCTTGAAAACAAAGATGGGAAATGTACGAATAATAATGAAAATAAATAAGCAAACCTATGAATAATTTCGAGGATATGACGCATCAAGGAAACTCCGTGGACTTACAAAACTAACTTGGTATGATGCATAAGTAACTTGATGAGGTCACTCGCCACCTAACTTTGCTTAAGGATTAGGATAAGAGTAAGAAGGGAAAGTAAGCACACTTAGCTCACGAAAAAGGGGAAATATATTCAATATCTGATGTTGTAAGGTTAATGATGTTGTGGCTACATATTAAAAGGGTATGTATACTCAAAATGTTAAGGCATCTTACATAAAAATGGAAAAGACAAAAAGGATATTGTCCAAAAGAAGTAATGTACAAGGAATAATAAAAAGTACAAATGAAAATTCAAAGAAATCATTGATTAATGTAGTGAAATCCTTTTACGTAGGACAGGACACATGGCAACAAGTCACTAGAGACGTTCATGGTGGAAATAGACAAATGGTACAGTCAAGACAGAGGTTGCCGAGCAGAGGTATCGAGGGTCCTTCTGAGAAGACATAGCTGTAGACGTATGCTAGGGTTCTCGACACCAATACTGCCAAGCTTCAGGTCAGCATGGTCCTTGCTGAGCAGACGTATGAAGGGCCGAATTGTCAATAGAATATAATTCAGGTCGGCACTCAACAATTGAAAGATAAGAAGTTACTTAGCTTAGCATATGGAGTTTGCCAACGATAAGGATTAGCTTGGTTAGTAGAACACACTTCGATAGTCCCTCAAGTCCTCACACTCGGGCTCACGTTAGCGGTCTGATAGTTGAATTCTTTGTCACGCCCCGAAGCGGCAGAGTTGTAACAGCCCCACCGTGTAAACCATCTTAAGATAGAAGTTAGCCTTACAACTGCTATCTTAGACCTGATCTACACAAGGCATCCACGACTAACCCGCTTTGAAGTAAACAGTTTGTAATTTAAATAAATCATGTACCTAAGAAAGTGAGGAAATATATATATACACTATCATTTAATTATTGAAATTCAAGTTTATAATAATTCTCCGTAATATATTTCCTAGTTATATATTATTCAGAAATGAAAAGCAATAAAATATATGTTAATTCTTCAATGTTTTTCCTCACTCCCTAGGATCCAGCAGTTGTTAGCTTCAGAGTAGTTATTACCGCTTTTTAGCCAGTACCTGCACGACGTCTATAGGGATGTGAGCAACCACAACTCAGTAAGTTAGAATGGAGGACTTAAAACTATACTATACACACAACAAGGTTTTCAATCACTTATTAGGTGCAATGCATGTGCAAGCAAATGCCATCGCACGACGTTGTCCTGTCCGTCGTGAGATTAGAGAAATTGCACCCGCTCTAATCCAGGTTGAGGAGTTACCGTTAATGCAACAGCTCATGACCAAACCCAGGCTTGTGTAATGGAGACCTTGCTCCTCCCACAGCTACCTTCGAACCATTGTCTTCACCCTCGCCGCGACCTCCTCTCCTGTTACTTAGTTCGACTGAGGATAAAGAAGGGACCATTTTGCAATCCTACGCTATCCCTTTCCAAGGGGTCGGTATTTGGCCGGAGATTCCTAAGTTCCCCTAACGGGTTGCCATGCATGTCCGATTATGATTACTGGTCGTATATTTGATTAAGTCCAGTTTAGGGTGATCAATCATTTTATACAAATCTTACAATACTTGCTAGAGCAACAAACAGAATCATAGTATCACTCATAATCAAGCACATGCACACATCCAACTATCTAACAAGCACAACCAAGCATAATCTCAAGCCTCCCAAAATACAACATTATATTAATCCCAACTTACCTCGACTCCTCGCTCACTCACTCAAGGTCTGACTTGCTCAGGCCATCGCCGATCATCTCTATAACATAAACGTGGTTTCAGTTTTCATATAATGATTATAGGTTCATTTTCTCCTATAACGCTTATTGTTATGTTTTATTTAGGGTTTAATGTATGTAATTATTTAGGTCTTAAGTCTTTTATAATTATTCTAGGTTTGGGATTATGTTCGGGTTCGGTTTCCGCATCAATTTCTAAATTGGGTTTTAGTTCGATTTCTAAGTCCTAAACATGCTCGAATCTTAATGTGAAATTAATCACATTAAGATCGAGTATTCAAATATCCTATTAGGTCTTAATTTAGTATTCTAAGCTATTCGGTACATGCTAGTCCTAATTAAGGTATTGGATTTATCCCCGATATGAGAAAATCTTACCTTTTTATATAATTACCTAAAATTCAATCTTAATTGAGCTGTAATATTATTCTGATTTTTACTCTAATATTATCTAAATAACCTTAATTTTTTTAGATTTATTAATTTACAATTTAACATATTACTAATTTCTTATATTAATTACCTAAATTAACCATACTTAATACTTGAAAGGTTAGGATTAGGGTTCCACATCAGAGATTAACATCCCTAAACATCTAATTACTATCTAAATCAGTAATTAATATCTTAATCACCTAATTAACCTCAAATTACCCAATTTCCCCATCATTTTAGGGCTAAAAATTAACTTAAAAATTTTGAAAATTAATTTTAAAAAAATGGCTTCATAGCACTGTTTTATATCACATGAGCATCCTACAGAAAAAAATTGAGCTCCAAACTGCACTCCTAAGCCTATTTATTTTCCATTCTAATCATGCTCGGTTTTGCACGATTTCTTAAGGACCCTATATTTTCAGACGTGATTAAACTAAATCACTATTTTACCCTAAATCTACATACAATAAAACCTCAGAATAACAAGTTTCATAATTTTCTAAAACTATTTACTATTTTTACAAAATTACACAAAAATCGGGCTAGAAATCGGACTCACCAGTCTGGGTGGCTCCGGCCACCGCCAGTCGTCGTGGACTTATCTACCTGCCTAGGCGCTACCACCACCATGTGGTGGTAGTGGCCATCCACTCCCAGCTGCCTGTCGGGTCTGGGTTCTCCTTTGTGGCCCTAACTGCACAGTTTTCCTTTTCTTTTTTTTTTCTTTGGTTTTTTTCTCAATTTTCGCCTCTCCCTAATTTTCTCTATTTTCTAACTGTCCAAATGAGCTTCTGAATTTTTTTTTCTATTTATAGAGCTTTAGTGTAATTATTGTGCATTAATTAAACATGACTTTGCCTAATTTCCTTTATTTTTGGCTTTTGTGTTATCTAATTTTAATTGGTTAATTTTTATTTTGTGGATTCTGACCTGCCACGACCTGAGTTGGATCATTATTGATTTTTCATGATTTTTCTTGATATTTTTTCTTAATTAATTATGAATTTTCTTTAATTATTTAGTATAATTTTAGCAGATTTCGCGTATTTTAAGTAATTACGTGTATTTATACCTGCATGTAAATTCATATATAGTACAAATAAATATTTCTAAATATTATTTAGGTCATTTTATAATTTTTAGTATACATATAATTTATCTCTACCGATTCGTTAAGTACCGGAATGCATTTTACACATTTTCGATAAATAACGAGTTATACTTAAAATTTGAAAATTTTGTAGCCTCCTATTTTATTACTTATTTTCTTAAATTCAAACTTACGGAATCGGTTTACTAATATTTCTAACTTTACTTTATAATTTAGGCTCGATCGGGTCTTTCAACCGATCGAAACCTTGGATTGCTTAGTTGTGGGGCTTACATTCTTATCATCTCCTCCAGGTTGATTTGGATTTAGGATCAAATTCGGTTAGTCTTTGCTCAATTTACTCTTGAGTTGGTAAGAACTAAGGTCAACAATGTTCAGAGACTTCATAATCCTCAGATTATTCCAATTAGTAGGCATTGTCGTTGATATTTTGGAGCATTCTAAAGGGAGCTTTGGCTTAGGTAGACAACTTATTCTTTCTTTTGCTTAGGAACCTCTTCTTGCTCAAGTACAGCCACACCAAATCTCTAGATTGAAACTGTACTAACTTCCTTTCAAAAGCTAAATAAGAAGGTAGTTCCTTAAGGACTCTACAATAAGCAAGAATCAGAAGGTAATTTAGAGGATGTTGTAACCTAAAATACTTATTAAAAAAAAAAAAGAAAAAAACTAATGGACTACCTAAGAAATCTTAACTTGTAAGTAAAAATTATTTACAAAACTTTTGCTAAAACAACCATAATGAATGGATTACTATTAATTTAAGACTAAGATATGGATTAAAACTAATCTATTTTGTATGAATAAAGATAATTGAAGACTAATAGGGTGATGGTCAGGAATAATAAACTAGTAAAGCGTAGTCTAAGTGTCGCAACAAGTTAGAGTACTGTGTCAAAGTACTTAGAGACTTAGGAGTGCATTTGATTATGATTGTAACTTAGTTAAATGTACATATGCCTTATGTGTGATTTTTTACTTGAATTGTGGACTTGGAGTGCTGTCTTGTATGATTATGCTTGATTCGCTCTCTCTTATTGTCAAGCTTAGTTTTTCGCCTTTCCGATTCTTTTATAAAATTAAGTTTTCTCTAAACCAAGCAATACTAAACTTTACTCATTTAATATCAATCCTCGACTAGGATTTAAAGAAAAATCTTTCCTTTTGTTTTGAAAACAATTTTGGAGTTGTCACCCGACCGGAGTCGGGAGAAATAGTTAAGTTATAATCAATTGGGTGGATTAGTTATAATTTAGCCACTAGTCTAACGATTAAAACCAACTTTTGTGAAACGGTTTTTGAAACTAAAGATCTAGATTCAGGGATTATGAATTTTAAATTCTTACGGGTACCATTAACTTTCCAAAATTAAAATTAAACTTAAAAATTACTTTTTTAATTTTAAAAGACAAAACTTGGTTATTGGTTACTTTAATTGGATAAACAAAATAATCTAAACTAAAAAAAATAAAATAAAATTAATTTTTTCATTTTTATCGTTGTCCCATAATTACCTATGTACTCGCTATTCGAGATCAGACGTACATAGTTCTTTTAATGAAAACTTTAGTGAGTTGTTAGTTTTAATTTTTTAAAATGATCGAGTTTACATTTTTCACTCAATTTGGTTCATTTAAGAAAATTCCTAAAAAAGGTCGTAAATTGGACTTTATTTTTGGAAATTCTAAATGATCTAAATTTGGAAAATGGTTGATTTATTTTTATTTTATTTTTGGAAAATCAATTTTTCTAAACTATAAAACAATTTTATTCCTTATCCTACTTATTTTATTTTTATTTCATTATATCATCTTATTTATTTATTACTTATTATATTTTATCTAGTTTTATTAAATTAAAACAAAAAGTAAAAATAAATTTACTCTTGTCTTTTTACATTTACATGGATAAATAAAAAAAATAAAAAAGAAAAAAATATTACAAAATAAAAAAATAAATAACAAAAAAAAGTAAAAAAAAAAAAAGGATCTAGTAGAGGTTCGAATCAAGTGTAAGATCCATAATTAGTTACCCAAAGTTTGACTCGTAGAATTTAGAACAATCAGTTAAAGAATTCGATCGAACCTAAATTATCAAATAAAGTTCGAAATATTAATAAAAGTGATCCTGTAAGTTTGAATTTAAGAAAATAAGCAATAAAATAAAAGAATATAAAATTTTCAAATTTTAAGTATATAACTCGTTATTTATCGAAAATGCGTAAAAATACATTCCAATAATTAACGAATCACTAGAGATAAATTATATGTATACTAAAAATTATAGAATGACCTAAATAATATTTACGAATATTTATTTGTACTATATATGAATTTACATGTAAGTAGAAATACGGGTAATTACTTAAAATATGCAAAATATGCTAAAATAATACTAAATAATTAAATAAAATTCATAATTAATTAATGAAAAATCAAGAAAAATGAGGAAAATTCCAAAAGTAGAGCGTGGCAATCTGAAAATTAAAGAAGGAAATGAACCAATTAAATTTAGCTAAATAGAAAGTAAAAAAGAAGAAGAGATAAGGTAATTGTCAAATCAATTTAATGCATAATAATTTTCCTAAAACTCTATAAATACTCCAAATTTTTTAGAAGCTCATCTTGGATGTTAGGAAGTTTATGAAATTAGAGAGAGGCAAAGTTGAAAGTAAATTAGGATTTTAGAAAAAATACAAAAGACTGTGTAATTGGGGCTTCTAAGGAAAACCCAGACTCAATGAGCAGCTGGAAGTAAACGGACACCACTACTATATGATGGTAGTAGCGCTTACGTAGGCCGATACACCCATAGCTACCGACGATGGTCGGAGCTACCCAAACAGGTGAGTTCGATTTTTGGTAATTTTATAAAAATAGTAAATATTCTTAGAAAATTATGAATTTTTTTATTCTAAAATATTTTAGTATGTATGTTTTAGGAAAAATATTATTTTGATGAAAATATATACTGTAATATATGGTCTTTAAAAAATCATGCAAAACGAGCATGTTTCGGTTTAGAAATAAATGACCTTGGAAAGGTAGTTTTGAGCAAAAAAATTTTTTGTAGACTACTTAGGTGATATAAAATAGTACCACAAGGCCCTTTTTCAAAAATGAATTTTTGAAAATTTAGATAATTTTTAGGCCTTAAAATGAGGTATAAAATGAATAATTTAGGGTTAATTAAGTAATTAAATGGTTAATTACTGATTTAGTGAATAATTATATATTTTAGGATGTTGAAATCTGATGAAGTATGATACTTGTAACATTTAGCATGTTAGATGTAATTATTAGGCTAATTATATAGTAAATAAGTAATAGGGAAAATAGTAAATTTTAAGTTAATTTTATAAATTAGGGTAATTAGGTGTAAAATCTAATTTAGGATGAATTTATACATTTTGAAATGATAATTGATATTGGGAGATGGTAATTAGAGTGATAGAAATATTAGATGTGTATTATGTACATAATAAGTTCTAGTACATAATATGCAATTATTGGAAATATAATAAATAAAAGATATTAGAATAAAAATTAATATTATATAAATAATAGGGATATATAATAAATCTGATAGAAATCTTAAAGTTATTGAATTATATAAAAATGTAAAATTTCTCACATTAAGAGTAAATTCGATATATTAATAAGGATTTAAGTGTAACAAATGGAATAAAATACTGACTAGGGGTAATTATGGTATTTAGGATATCTAGAAGTAATGTAATTAATTTCACATTCTGAGTTGAAACGAGTTTGTAGGGTTCGAATATAAAACAATACTTAGAAATTGAACTAAAACCTAATTTAAAAATCGATACAGAAACTGAACCCGAACCTAGCCCCAAATCCAGAATGATTGTAAATGATTTGAGAACCTAAATAATCGGACATATTAAACCCTAAGCTAAAAATAACAATAAGTGTTATAGGATAAAAACTAATCTATAACAGTTATATGAAAACTGAGACAATGTTGGTATTATAGGAATGATTGGCAATGGCCTAAGCGAGTTGGACCTTGAATGAGCAAGCGAGAAGTCCAAGTAAGTTAGGATTAATACGTTGTTGTATTTTAAAGGCTTGAGATTATACTTAGTTGTGCTTGTTAAATAGTTGGCTGTGTACATGTGCTTGATTATGAGTGATGTTATGATTTTGTTTGTTGTTTTGGCTTGTATTATATAAAGTGATCAATCACCCTAAATTGAACTTAACAAAGATATGATTTGTAAACGTAAGTTAGACTTGCATAGTAACCCATTAGGGGATATCTAGGATTCTCCGGCCAAATAGTGACTCTTTCGAAAGAGATAATGCTGAATAGCATAATGGGTCCCTTCTTCATCCTTAGTCGAACTAAGTGACAGGTGAGAAGGTTGCGGTAAGGGTGAAGTCAATGGTTCGAGGGTAGTCACGGGACGAGCCGTGTCTCCATTGCACAAGCCTGGGTTTGGTCGTAAGCTGTTGTATTAACGACAACTCCTTAACCCGAATTAGAGTGGGCGTAATTTCTGTAATCTCATGACAGGTTGGATAACATCGTGCAATCGCATTTGTTTAAATATGCATTGCACCTAATACTTTGGTTGATAATCTTGTTTGCATTTGTGGTATAGTTTTAAGTCTCCGTCCTAACTTACTGAGTTGCAGTTGTTCATATCCCTGTAGTCGTTGTTGCAGGTGCTAGCGATGAAGTGGCCTATAACCACCTTGACACTAGCAACTGTGAGATCTTAGGGAGTGATGATGTAAATAGAAGACCAAATTCATTTTCTAGTTAGATTTATTTTAAAGCTTTTAACAGTAATTTATAAATTACTCAATTAGATTGTAATTAGATTGCCATATCTTGTAAATATGCTCAGATTAATTTAATGTGAATATTTATTTTTCTTAAATTCATAAGTAAGCAATTTATTTAATTTATGAATTGTTTACTTCAAAACGGGTTAGTCGTGGATACTTTGTGTAGATCGGGTCTAGGATAGCGGTTGTAAGGCCAACTTCTATCTTAGAATGGTTTGCACGATGAGACTATTATGACTCTACCGCTTCGGGGCATAACACTAAGGATGAAAGCATGGGTCAAATTCGAATGGGGTTGATGCGCGTTGTCGGGTGAGGTCAAACATGCGGATCAGGTTGAACTGGTTTATTCTTCAACAATAGTACGGTGTCAGAGGGCGATTATAACTGTTTTAGTGGTCAAATCGAGGGGGTGAAGGGTGTTTTATGTATTTTGGATTAGGGATAGGGGCAGTAGGCTCAATGCCGTGGTGATTAGAGGTGGTTTAGAGGGTAGTGCAAAGTGGTGGTTGCGACGGTGTTTTGGTGGCGGTCATAATTAATAGCTAGGTGTGAATGAGTGATCGGGTTTAGGTTTAGGGTGGCCAAGAGTTTGGCCGTATGATTGGTTTGGGGTAATAGTATTCAAAGGTGGTGGTAGTTCTAGAAGGGGTAGCTATGGCGGTTAGAGTTTAGGTGGTGGTTACTGGTGGTGCTCTTAGGGGGCACGATGGAGGTTAAAAGAGGTTAGCTTAGAGAGCTTAAGCTATAGAGAGCTCGGTCGTAGTGGTGGTTTGGCTCGAGAATGGCTCGAGAGAGGACTTCGAAGAGAGAAAGAGAGAGAGTGATCGTGGGAGAAAGAGTGGCTATTTCAAGTGATTCTAGTTTTTTTTTTTTGTCTAATGAACTCCTTCAACACCCAATTTATACTTGAATTTAACCCAAAAACATGAAAAGCTCGTATTTGAATTTATTGAAAATGTCTAGAAAATCAGTTTTTTTTTTTTTTTTTTAAATTTTGGAGCTCAATTTGAATGCTCCTTTGACTGTATTTGAACTTGTTTTTTATACTGATTCACTGTAAGCTATGCGAAGGATGAATTCGCACCATTAATTGGGGAAAGTGTTGATGTAGTGCTATGTCAACTAACCTAATCAACCTCGACTCACCACATGTCACTATGTGATATTTGGCAACTGATGTGGTGTGCCACAAGTAATGTGCTAGTTAACAAAAATAAAAAAGGCTTTCTTGCCTTTACCAAGATTCAAACCCAAGACCTCACATTTAATACCCAAACGAAGTTTGTATGTTTAACCATTAGGCCATTAGCCTATGCCTAGTTCATATATGCAATTAAATTGCACCTATGGATTAAGTCAATCTGGGCTAGATTTAAATTTAAGTCTAGATCTAACGGCTTAATTTTTAAACTAATTTCAAAATTAAAAAATCTATCATAATAAAATAGTATTTTCTAAAATCTTTTATTTTTTTCTAATTTTTCTATTTTTTTGTAATTTTTCAATTTTCTAAAAAATTTTCTTAATTTTCTAAATTTCTCAAAAGTTTGTGTTTCTTATCCAATTTTCTTATTTTTAATGCTTTTTTAATAATTTTTTTGGGTTTTCCTAAAATTATTATTTTTCCTAAATTTCTTAATTTTTTTTTGTTTTCTTTAATTTCCTATTTTTGTGTTTTTCCTAATTTAAGGCTTATTGAGAAAATAAAGAAAAATAGAAAAAATAAATGGGGAAAAAATTAAGTGTCTAAACTTATGAATTTGTTGATCACCCCAAATCGGAATTAACTAAAGTCTAACTTTTAAACTAACTAGACATACATAACAACTTACTAGGGAAACAATTAGGTATGTTAGATTAAATACTGAGCCCTCCGATAAAGATGGCTAAAATTGTCATTTTTCCATCCTTAATCAAATTAAGTGACAGTAGAGAAAGTCATGGCAAGATTGAGAGCCATGGTTTAAAGGTAATCTCTAGAAAAAAGCGTTCTCTATTGCACAAGCTTATGTTTGGTTTGATTTAATTCGCATTGAAACTCAATTCAGGTTAAGAGTAGATAAAATTTCTCTAATCTCACAATAGATCGGTTAACATTGTGTGATGCCTCAATTGATTGTTTGCATTATGTTTCATTAAAATATAATGACTGAAAACCCTGTTTGTGTTTGATGGATTTTTTGTCTTTGTCTTGCTTTCTAAGCAAGTTAAGCTTACATCTCTATAGACTCTTTTGCAAGTATTGTTACACCCTGAAATCGTTGAGTTGCAATAGTTCCACCATGTAGATAAACTTATGATAATAACTAACTTCACGGTCCCTATCATAGATTTAATCTATACAAGACGTCCACGACTCTTAGCTTTAAAGTAAACATTTTAATTAAAGTTTAAACTAAAAATTACATAAAAAGTTAGAACTATCATTCATATATATATAATTACATCCATATTATCTCAAAATCCTAAGAAATTACACAACCTACTATAATCGCTAACTTATATCTCACACCTCAGTTCATATATCTACAAATACTATGAAGACATTAAAAGTACTTGATCGTGTAGCCATTTGATCTGCACTTCCCATAGCTTCAAAACAAAACTAACTTCGAGATAGTTGTAACGTGGCATATTAGTCAGGAGTTAGAACTTGCAAAAGAAGCTATATGGATATAAGTAACTACAGCTCAATAAGTTAAGTTTGAGATTTATGAAAGTATAACAAACACAAATAGGGTTATCAAGAAATTAATTACATGCAATGTAATAAGCAAATTGCATCAAGTAAATGCCATTACATAACGTGGTTCGATCCGTTGTGAAATCAGAGTAATTTCACCCGTTCTAATTTGAGTTAAGGAGTTTCCGTTAATGTAATAGCTCACAACCAAACTCAAGTTTATGCAATGGAGACACCGCTCCCCCCCAAGACTAACCTTCAAACTAATGCCTTTATCCTCAACATGACCTCCTCTCTTATCATTTAGGTCGGTTAAGGATGAAGAAAAAACCATTATGTTATTCAGTATTATCTTTTTCGAAGGTGTCGGTGTTTAGTTAGAAAACCCTAATAATCTCTTAAAGGGTTACAATACATGTTAAATTAGGGTATTTAGGTCGATTAAGATCAGATTCGATTTAGGGTGATCGGATAATTCCACACTAATCCAATCATAACAGTCATCAACACGACATGGATTTTAGCACAAAATCAAATATGTAAGTACATACATAAAACTACTTATAATCATAATCATACGCAATCTTAAGCCTCTGACTATTCTAAAATAGTATTTTAAATACAGTGAAATATTAAACCCAACTTATTTGGAATCCTTAGACTTGTCTCCGTATCCTATAATCTATAATATAAATACGTTTCTAGTATTTATATCTTGATGATATATATATATATATATATATCTATACTCTAGGTTATGATTTAACCTACTTCTTCTCATATACATATTAGTTATTATTAATTCATCATAGGTTAGTTTAGGGTTTGGTTTTCAAATTTGATTCAAGTTCTAAATCGGTTCCAATTAAGAGTAAATCTTAAAAATTCCTTTCGAACCTTAATGTAAATTTAATCACATCAGGCTCGAGTATCCTAAATATCACACTTAGTCTTAAATTAGTATTCTAGTACACTTAGTTTATTCTAATTCTCATAACGTACCGAATTTACTCCCAAATGTGAAAAAATTTTATAGTTTTTGTACAATTACCTAAATTTAAGTTTTGTACCAAATTTAATACGTATTAATATTATTATTATCATATTATCCATTTTAACCTATTATTTTATATTTATTATAATCCCAACTTCACATATTTTTATAATTACATATATTTACTACATAATTCCCATAATAATTACATTTAATACTCCAAGTGTTATGATTGTGATACCACATCAGAGGTTAATATCCCCAAATATCTAATTACATACTAAATTACTAATTAATCATTTAATTACCTAATTAGTTCAAAATTACTCATTTTATTCATTATTTTAAGGCTTAAAATTTTCAAAAATTAATTTTAAAAAAATGGCTTCATAACACTGTTGTATATCACTTAAGTAGTCTACAAAAAAAATTTGAACTCAAAACTACACTCCGAAACCTATTTATTTCTAATTTGAAATATGCTAAGTTTTACATGATTTCTTAAGCACTCTATATTTATAGATGTAATTAACCCTAATCAATATTTTCCCTAAATCTGCATACAATAAAACATCGGAATAATAAAATTCATAATTTTTTGGGTAAAATTAATAATTTTAATAAATTTGACAAAATTAAACTAAATTTAGGACTCACTGGACTTTTGGACTTTTGAACTTTCGGCTACCAACGGCGGTTTAGGGTGTGTCAGTCGGTCCAAGCATGGGGTTTAGAGTATGGTGGTGGTGGTAGTTCAGTTCCAGGTGATGGTAGGTTGTGGGTTTGGTTCAAATGCCCTAACTGTACAGATTTTTGTAATTTTTTTTAAAACCTTAATTTTCTCTTTGTTTTTTACTCTCTCTATTTTTTATACTTCACAAATTGTCTAAATAAGTTTCTGCAAAAATTTTGCTATTTATAGAGGTATTGGAGAATTTTGGTGTATTAAATTGATTAGACAATTACTTTATTTACTTTCATTTGCCTTTTTAAATGGATGATTTTAATTGGTTAAATCTTTTTCTTCCTTCCCCCAGCTGCCATGACCTAAATCGAGAGCATTCCCTACTTCTCAGATTTTTTTCTAATTTTTCCTTGATTTTTTTAATTTTCTTTAATTATTTGGAAAATTTTTAGCAATTTTCAAGTAATTTCACATTTTTTCACCTACTCGTAAATACATATGAAGTACAAGTAAATACTCATAAATATTATTTATATTATTATATGATTTTTAGTGTGTAAATAATTTATCTCTAGTGACTTATTAATTATTGGAACGTATTTTATATATTTTCGATAAATAATGGATAATATACTTAAAATTTAAAAATTTTATATTCTATAATTTTATTATTTATTTTCTTAAATTCAAATTTATAAGATCATTTTTGCTAATATTTCTAATTTTATTTTATAATTTAGGATTGATTGAATCTTTTAATCAATCGCTCTAAACTTTTTATATTAAGTTCGATCCTACAGTTACGAGACTTATATTTAAGGCTTACAAGTATCGAGTGAGGATTAAGGATACAGCGTTATAATCACTCTTAGGTTAGTGTACATCAAACTGGGAAAGTGAGGAACTTGAAAACCTATAGAATTTGGACTTTTGTTTTAGCTTTCTTTTGGGTTTTATGGAAACCATCAGAGATATCCTAAGACACTTGTTAGTTTCTTACTTTATTATACATAGACTCTAAACTTATAGATTTGTAAGTTTTTTATGTCAACTAGGACTTTTAATGTGTGAATATTTATGTAAATACTATTATGTTATGAAAAATCGTATTACAACTAGTTTTAAACAGGTATTTTGAAAAATTATACTACAAATTTTGTTGTTAATAGGTGCCAAACTAGATACTTCAAGTTGGTTGAGTTAGGTATACCTTTTGTAGGCTATATTTACAATAACAATTGTGAGGTCAACTTCCCACTCTAGCCCCGTCGCATAGCCCTATTTTTCCGCCACGGTGATAAGGGGCTAAAAGATCTACTACTTTAATTCTTGTTTCAAAAATAGATAATTTATCGTAGTGCGACGTGTATCCCCCTTGTTCCGGTCATGGAACAGATGAAATAAATGAAAAAAATATATTTTTGTTCAAGAATGAAATCTTATTGGAATTATACATATCCAGTTCATCCTTCGGAACCATATCCCATCATATAGATATCCCTTCAACACAACATAGGTCATCGAAAGGATCTCGAAGACCCACCAAAGCACAAAAGCCAGGATCTTTCAGAAAATGGATTCATATTCGAAGAGTGCATAATCACATGGATAAGGTCACACTAACCCATTAATTTGGAATCCAATTCAGGGGTGCCGCTGCGCATGCAGCTATTTTTATAGTAAGAGATTATGATCTAACTACTCGATATAACGATCTATTAGATCGTGTCTTTAGGCATCGCAATGCAATCATATCACATCTCAACTGGGTATGTATATTTTTAGGCTTTCACAGTTTTGATTTTTATATTCATAATGATACCATGAGCGCTTATACGATGAGACTGTTACGATTTCTTTTATTTGGAATATGATATCTAATATTGTACTATAAAGATATGACAACCAAATAATACCTATATGTATATCTAGTTAAGAGATAAAAACAAATATATTTTGTAAATTTTGAAAATATGCATATTATATTAAAACCATAAAATCATCATATCAAAGTTTAAAAATAACAACAATTTTCGAATAGTGGTGATAGTGTCGAAAATCGAAGATATGAGGTCACACTTTTAGATTATTATTATTTTTTATGCGTGCCTTATAAATAATCCTGAGGATTTGCAATTTGACCCTTAATTGATTAGTACATCTATATATACTTGTAGTATTTTAGGGTATTGTATCATTGGTGTATGTACATATAAATTCTAAATCTAACTTGTTATTCTCAATACATATATCTATATACATATAGATACCTAAGTCATAATATTTTAGTAAATATTATTAAAAAATAAATAGTATACATATAATGCATCTACATATATATATACTCAAGTCTAGACGCTTAGTAATAGTATTTTAACAAGTATTACTAGAGAAGTAATTAATTAATGTTACCCAAATGAGTACTTGTAACGTTGAATGCGAACCTCGACTCAAAACATATAATTATCTGACATAAAACGATAACTATATCCCCGATCCGTTGGCAATTTCGAGAAGAAACAAAAAAACAAAACTCAATCATATTGAACATATAAGTGCATCAAAGTTATTAGAAAGTTACGTTGATTAAGAATGTAGAATTGAATTGCTGACCAAAACATAGAAGTTTACATTTCGCATCGCAATTTCTTGTAGATTGCAATTTTGGTCTCAAAATTTATGTTTTCGAAAATCAAACATCGGATTAGTAAAACCAACATCCAGTTAATAATAATTATTGGTTTGTACATAAAAATTAAGGTTATTTACTTGTCCATGCAAAATTAACACATGGGGGTGTAAAATAAGATTATCAAAAGTTTTGTTTTTCAAAATCTTACTTCATAATAGTGAAAATAGGTTATACTAAGTTAAATATAAATTTTCTTATGAAATTAAGCCAACCACGCCATGCAAAGTATTAAACTCCCGAGCTCAAGACGTGGAAATTTTGGGATGTATGAAGTTCCTATGCTTTATTAGAGATTCTAGTTTGAGCTCGGTGGAAAATTTGGGATGTATCAAATAGCATTTGATGGTTGATGAAAAATGTTTTAATAATACTAATATATCATGTGTTTTGATAGTTATTAGGTGATTATTAATAAAATTATAACATATGAAAATATGGATGTATTATTAATAATATATATCTAAATATTATTGATATTTATTTTTTATTCATGAAATCATGACATGCAAGTACTATGAAATCTTTTTTTCATTGTTGATATTGCATTGGAGGCAATATTTGTACGACTAAATTGTAAGTGGGCCTATCTCACCAATTATTTCAATTGGAAATATGGCCATAAGCGAATTGTGTCTTACTACGTGAAATCATACTCCTAACCGTATGCAGTTTCAGATTGGTTGTATATGCTTTTCTATTCATATGTTTTACTTTCGGCATTCATTTAACTAGTTATTTTCCCGTACAATGCATGGGTTAATTTTAAAATATATTTATGTTTAAAAATAAAATATTAACTCCAAAGATGATTTTTTTTATCGTACCTTTTTTATATTAACATAAATATATTAATGAAAAGAATTCCATCTTTTAATTAAACCCAAAAACCAAGGCAACTTTTGAGAAGATTTTAATTATAACAACTTAACATCATATGTTCTAAAGTTATTTGAAATTTGTTTAGAAAAGTATAAAAATAATGTAAATATAGAATTTTATTAAAAAATAAAAATAAAAAACAGGAGCATGGTTATGAACATTTTAAGAAAAATCAAATTTAAATTTAAGTTTATAAGTAATAATATAAACTAAATTTGCACATCATAGAAAAAGGATAAATCTTAATTATAATATGATGAATGATATTGGTTCCAACAATTTGAAGCTTCGGAACTTGTTTGTAATAAAATTATATTGGAAAGAGATATAAAAGCAGTTGTTTAATGATTAAGACCAAATAGAAAAAAGTGATTAAAAAGATGGTTATTTATTTATTATGAAAACAAACAATTTGAACTTCTTTTACTTAGGTTAAGAACAATCATAGAATATTAATGTAAAACACCAACAATCATGGTAATTGGAAAACGAACCAATTATGGTCATGTCTTTCCTATTTGTAAGTACTAGTACTATACCAAAAAATAAATAAATAAATAAAAATGGTTCCTTTTAGAAAAAACAGTAATAAGATACATATAAATAAATGATTTTATATGTAAGCATATTTTACTATACACCTATATGCACACATATTTTATTAAACTATTAATTAATAAATAGCATGTTCACAAATCATATTAATATAAAAAGATTCAAAATATGACCAATCTAATTTCAGAATCACAAAAATTGATGTCATATTATATTTGAAAAAATTTTTATGGTGAATAAAAAGACAATTTAATATATAGAATTTTATAATATTAAAAAATAAAAAATGAGGTAAATGTATATATATATATATATATATATGAGACTATATTTTATTAGTCCACATGTTTCATCTTTTTTCTTTTCTTTTTAACATATTATGGGAAAATATGTCTAACCATGGATGCAAACAGAAACTTATATGCACATCATGAATAGATACAAACCTTTTAGAAAGTAAATTTGTATTATTAAGGTAAGAAAATGTACAGAAAACATTACATAATAATTAAGAACGAAAAATAGGATAAATTGTATAGTCTTTTAGAATTACCAATATTAAAAGAGTAATAAAAATACATAACTCAAAATTACATATATGAGTATTAAGAAAGGTAAATTGTACAAGGTAAAAGCCCTACAAAATAAAAGTTAAGATATGTTTTTTTTTTTTTTAAAAAAAAAAGAACACTGCACCTTTTTTAATAAAAGTGTGATGATTCTAAAACAAAAAAAAAAAAAAAAGAAGAAGAAGAGAAAAGAACAAAGTTATATTTTAATTAATCCTGTGGACTCTTTTGCAATTCCATAATAAAAGCTATTTACTTTAATACCACAATAATGCTAATATAGTAACAAATTGTACAAGCTTTATTGAACAAATCATGTATAAATATTGATAATAATTTCAAAAGTGTAACTTTACCTCTTTAAAACTTTTGAAAACGTACATAGACATCCCAAAACCATTATAAAACTTCAAATAATAATGGATATTAGTTTAAGGGTGTATTTACAATTATCTCTTGTTTTTACTATAAAAATTCTTTTCATTTACAACAATATCGATGATTGAATGAACGTATATTTATCGCTAAATTCTAAATAGCTCTTTCAATTTATAATAGTTGTGTAACTTGAATACAACACGATGGCAATACAATTGAATAATGTCATTAAAGTAGAATCTATAATGCTTTCCAAATGCTTGAAAGAGTCATCTCATAAACATATCTTTACAAGGATTTATGAAAGATATTCGTATAAGAGACATCCTTATCCTTCCTAACAGGCAAACAACAAATGTAAATACAAACTTAATTCTTAAAAAAAATAAAATAAAAAAACTTGATAAGTAAAGTTAAATATAGGAGAGTTAGAGAAGGAATTCTACTAGTTAACATGAAAGTATCAAGAAAAAAGAAAAGATGCATTGATATCGTCCTCTTAAAAATAACTCTTAAAATGTGGAAATTTAAACGAGGAAAATAAAGGAATAGAAGAATAATATGATTTTAGGAATTAATAATATTTAGGGGAAAAAAAAAAGAAGCGGAGAAAGTGAATAGTGATAATATGTGAAATAGGTAGTTGTAGAACTTAAATATGTTAAATTGAAAGGATATAATTAAAAGGTTACCATCATTAAAACTAAAAAGTTATGACTTTTTAAAATGTTTCCAAAATTATATATATATATATATATATATTAGATGAGTGAAGACCTAGTTGTATTTGTATGCTTGTATAACATGAAAGAGAAAGCTCACCAAGAAGTGGTAACTTAGTTCCGCTCCTTTTAGCATTTATCGTCAAGTAGCGGCTACAGATTCCAGAATGTCTTATGTGAGTTCTTATGATAGATTTTGTTTGTGTTAGGTTAATAGGTTCAAATAAAATAAGACGAGAAGCATTGAAGATTAGAATTAAACTATCATGTAGAATGTTGAAGACTCTAGTTTTGATCTTATTTTATATCGGCTGTATATACAATAATTATATATTATTGTTAAGTGATATTTCTATTGTCCGCTACATATAATTGAATTTTCCGCTTATGCATCTTATAGTGAGCGAAACCTGATATGTGTCTTTAAACTTGAAAGTAGGGCAATAATACTCTTAGTTTTAACAGTGCACATGCTGCAATGTTTTGATAAAAGTATTCTGTTGGCGCATGTTACGTGATGTATAATATATTTTTTTGCCAAAAAAAATTTCGGCATATTTAGTGTATGTGAAAAATGGATGATGATTATTTTAAAAATTACCCATTATACTAGCACATATACGAATATTTTACTTGTCGTGCAACCCAAGTTACCATATGTATGGGTACCATCTAGTATTAGACCATGGAAACCCAGTCCATATACGTGAGTTTTCTGGTTACTTGGCTTTGATATGGCAATAACCTCATCCACTTCTATTGGGCATATAGGTCAATGGAGTGCTCATTTCCTTGTGATATCTATGGCCAAATCTTGAACCGATCGAATATCATAAGTGACCAGTGAACCAACCGATGGAGCACGCTGTTCAAAAACATTTTGTTTAAGAATCAAATCGAACAGCACCAAGCATAAACATGTAGACAAGACAATTCTAGTTGGACTATATTTCGTGAGACACAAAAGTGTTAGGTAAAAGAAAAGCTATTGACTTACAATTCGTTGATGTTGGGGGTTGGTGCTCCTAGCACAACACACTATATTGACCGACATGGCTCCATACTAGTAGCTATAAGGTTTGATAGCCGATTAAGGTAGTTAAGCGCTTTTTTCGAACTACAAACTCTACCAGTGGTGAACAAAAGGGAAAGCAACATGTTATGTTGGTGCTCACTGCTGGAGGGGGAGGGGGTATAAAGGAGATTCAATATAGTCACTCAAACTGAATTTCTCTTAAGAAAAAGACTTAAAAGAAAATGAAATAGGGTCTTATGTTGATGTTGAACATGTGCATTCCGATTAAGTTAAATTGGGCATAGAATTAGTTTTCTCGAGAACTTCTAATGGTCTTGATCTCATTGACATTGGTTTGATCCTAGAGAAAGTGAAAAGTGCATGAAAATGAGGGAGAATAATGCAATACCGAGGGATTTAATGAAGAAATTACAAATAACTCTCATAAATTTTTATTTAGGTACGAATTAAAACCTTAAATTTTTAAAGTTTATTTTTAAAAGCTTATAAACTTTGATAAATCAACAATATAAATGATATCTTTTTTAGTTAAAAAAGTCATACTATGATTAAAATTTCTAGTGTTTTAAAACACATTTTAGTAAGTTTAGGAGATGTTTTCATGTAAAAATCAAAATTTAAGGAGTTATTTTCAATTTATCAAAAGTTAAAAAATTTTAACTATATTTTAAAGGTTTAAAAGGTCAATCTATATTTAAATCAAAATTTTAGAAGGATTATTTTTATTTTTCCCTAAATTTAATGTTTTTAGAAGGTCGTGCATTTTATTTTAAGGGAAAACTAAGGATGCTCGTCTTCCTTGTATCCATTTGATTTTTTATTTACATAATTGCTCTGTTGTATGATTTAGCATATGAGTATGATGAAAGCGGCATGATTTAGATTACTATATAAGCATGAGGCTGTATTGAAACGGAATATTAACCGCACGAATAGATATGTAGGACTTACATGAAAAAGCAATAGAGTTTAAAAGTCTAAGCGTATAAAATATAATCTGAAAGTCACGAGATCTATAGAAGAAATTTTCGTCTAAGGTCAATGGAGTGCTCATTTCCTTGTGATATCCGTTTATAACCAGAGAAGGTGAACAATGCATGAAAATGAGTCATAAGAATGCAATACCGTGGGATTTAACGAGGAAATTGTAAATAACTTCAATAAAATTTGATTTGCACACATATTAAAACCTTAAATTTTAAAAATTTACTTTAAGATTCTCTAAACTTCACTAAATTAGCAACATAAATTATGTTTCTTTTTTTCTTTTTTAGTTAAAAAAATCATATTATAATTAAAATTTATAAGGTCTTAAAACATATTTTAATAAGTTTAACGGATACTTTTATATTAAAATTGAAGCTTAAGAAGTTATTTTAAATTTATGGGGCTAATTTGCTAATTCATTAAAATTTACGAAGTTTTAATGTATATTTTGAAAGTTTAGAAGATCAATCCATATTTAAGTCTAAATTTTAAAAAGTTATTTTTATTTTTTCCTAGATTTAATGTTTTTAGAAGGTTATGCTCAGACTTGCGCATTGGGCTGACCTAGCTTTGAATCAATCCAAAACTGCTGGTTCACAAGCTTAACTACGGTTGAACCATGACTGACCTGTGGAGGGCGATTCTGGGCCGGTTCGACCCTTAAATCATTTTTTATATTTATTTTTTTTTATTAATTTCTTTTTTAAATACATTAATAAATTTTAATAACTTGATCTCCTTTTTTATTTTTAGTGTACTAATTTATTAATAATTTTTATTAATTTCTGACTTAATGTGATTTTAACTTTTTTATCTTTTTCTTCAAATTTTATTTTTTTCCTCATATTCAAGTTCTTAATATTTGACAAGTTTTGCAAAAAGAATTTACATTAACTTAAATGAATTTTCAATCTATCATTAATCCATAATTAATTTATGATTAATAATTCATTATTAGTTTGATAATATTATTTTTAAAAAATTATTCTTCACCATTGTAAAGAGATAGTTTTAACATACCATGATCTAATGGATATTATCCAATTATTTTTTTCCGACTTAATGACTTCCCTTCTCTCTTTATCTTTCTTTTTTTTTTTTTTTTAAGGGGTAAACTGACCAGATCAACCTACCGGTTCAATGGTGGGTAGGCCTGATGATTTATGAACTGCCAATTCAAGCAGTTCTATCCTCTTAAACCGCTAGGATCCTTAGAGCCCTATGGTTCAGAAGGGCTATTCGACTTAATCTCTCATAGATTGATTCGAAACTATTCTTTACATGGTCTAGTCATGCATTGTATTTTTTTTTCCCTTATAATATGAAAACTAAGGATCCTCGTCTTCCTTGTATCCATTTGATTTTTTATTTACATAATTGCTCTGTTGTAAAATAGATTTAGCATGAGTACGATGAAAGCGGTACGATTTAGATTACCATATAAGCATGAGGCTGTATTGAAACGGAATATTAACCGCACGCATAGATATGTAGGACTTACATGAAAAAGCAATATATTTGAAAAGTCAAAGCGAGTAAAATATAATCTGAAAGTCACGAGATCTATGGAAGAAATTTTCGTTTGATGTTACCTCAATGTTGGCGTCGGATTATATAGCTGCCATGCTCACATTTGCTCCGTAAACGTGGCAAGAGAGTAGATAATTATTGGGGAGAAATATCATAGTCAATTTAGTACTTGAAATTCATTCATTTTTATAATTAGTTATCTAAATTTTATTTATTTGTACAAGTAATTATCTAAACTTTGCCTAGATAAAATTCTTTAAGTAGTTAATTATAAAAGTGGATAAGATTTAGCTGTTGGATGTGATATTCACCTCTAATCATTGTCAACGAACTCGAGAAGGCAGTAGAAATTCTTTAGGAAAAAGGCTATAAATTTCTGGCATCGCGATTATTAACTTTTCTCACGGTAATCTTGAAAAGAACTTGGAGGCCCTATATCCTATACTTAGTTAATTTGTTAACACATGCATGGCGAGAATTAACCAAGTGATTCTCTGTAAAATTTTCTCTACTTTGTTTATATAATCTCTATGTTCCATGGAGGCATTCAAATATAAAGTAAAACTCGAAACAAATAGAATCACATTTGAAACGGCTCGATTTGAATATTTAATAAACAAAATCACTTTTAATGGTGTGAGGTTTTAAATTGAATAGATTCATTGTGGTCGGTTTGGTTCAATTGGCGTGAACCACTATTTAAAAGCTCTATTTTCTTTTTGATACTACTAATAGTTATTGAAAATGACAACCAAACATTAATGATCAAATTGAGGAACATTAGGCATGATTAGAGCTTTGTAACATTATATCACAATAGCATTGCATTTTAGATGATAATAAAGATAAGTGAGTTTATTAGAGCTAAGAGACACAAGTGAATAAAAGGATGGTTGCCCAACAATGGCTCAAATTGTAACCGTAGGATGATACCTATTGGATCCCCAAGGTTTACTACGGTTGTATAACCACCGAATCAATGTAGGTCATCATCTAAGCATGCAACCACAGGCCATAGAGATCTAGAGGGTTAGGTAGGTGAGACCTAGTTGTTGTAACTTGTAACAGCACAACAATTTGGCCATCAAGGCATCATCATGGTGGCTTATTTAGCTTTTGCAAAATTTCTAATTTTATTATTAATTAATTAGGTGATAATTCCCTAGCTCCATCTACTAAGAGAAATATCAAAAGATGCTATATTAGTCATCTTTAATGAAACCGTACTATAGTTCGCTTACAAAAACCCTATAGAGGCTTAAAAAAAAGGGGATTCCAAACCCTTAGGCAATACATCTTGAATAAATATAAGTTAAGTAATGCACATAAAAACTATTAATATGGAATAAAAACTTTTGGTATATTTTTCTCGAATTGCAGGCATTATTTTAGCGAAGATTAGGAATTTAATTAGACAAGCAGGATAAGCACACAATATATAAAAGTAAAAGAATATAATCAAAATTGCTACTTACCTAGATATAATTTGTATTGAGCTCAGCCAGCGTAGAACAATGCATGTAGCAATCCTTGTCTTACTAATCTAATCTAATCCAATCTCATTCCATGTATTCTCATTGTTGAGCTCTTAGTAACAACATGCTACATTAGTCATTATATATCCTTTTTATATGGGTCTAGAAAATCTCGTTAGGAACACACATTACCATACTTGAATTTCAATCATAACGAGAGAGTAAACAACCATGTCATATTATTACCATAAGCACATTTGAATACAACACAAATATTACACGAACAAACTTATGTATATATAAATATATATGTATCTATATATGCAAATGAAGGCTAAGGATCTTCTCTTACATAGCGATCACGAGAAGTCTTGACGAGCAAGCGATAGTGGTATCCTGTTCATCATGGGGCATGATCACTCCAAGTGAACCACATTATTTAATTTGGCGAAGTTGTTTGGGAATTATAGGAAAATTTCGAAACGGAGTTTGTGGCAGCAGCGTCACGTTCACATCTAGTTCCTTGGGTGCAAGGCCTCCTGTAAGGGTTCTCAGCATGTGGTAAAGGACAGTTTCGGCCACGACATCCTGGTATTCCATCACCTTCCTCGATTGGACCATAGTGCAGGTATTTGTCACGAGCCATAGCATTCCAATTGAGAAGACATAACATGAAGAACAAAACTTGGAAGGTCAGCAAAATCGAACTCTTCGACATTGTTTTCTTGGTTTCTTTTTTAGGAAGTGCACGCAAAATGTTTTGAAGGATACTATAAAGAATAAAAGTTTGAAGTTATTTATATTAAGGAATGATGTCCTTCACAAAAGTCATAATGATAAGCTCAAAAAAGTAAGTCAGTAATTTCACCCAAAAAAGGAATAAAAAAAAACTAATTTAGTTGTTTTTTTGAGGTGAAAAAGGACTTTAGGACACTTATAGAAAATATATATACATATATATATTTTTTGTTTGTGGTTTCGTTTTTACTTTCTGGTGCTTAAATTCGAATGCCCTGTGTATTTACTATTCTTACAATAACTTTCTAACAACAATTTGTTTTAAAAAACTACTAGAAATATTAACAACAATCGTAGAAGTTGAATTGGAAATCCAAGTGCTTCATTGTCCATTGTTAGCGTAGCTAGTAGAATCACGCTGTCTATTAAGATGATTTGGCAAAATTAATCTTAATAAAATAACTGGAACGAAATATTGTGTTTGATCATAATCACGCTGTGATTTGTTTTTGGAAAGTATGAACCCTAAATGTTGCATTTATTATCTTGGAGCAGAATATACAATATAAGATGGGTTTGTAAAGTCTATAAAATCTGACTCGAAATCATGATATGGTTATGGTTTCATGTTATAATGGTTGACGTCGATTTTACAAGTCATTTGACCATGAAAATTTAAAAAAAAAAAAAACAAATAAATAACAGAAGAAGGAGTGAACCACAGAATATAAAAAGAGTACAAATGATGTTTATTTGCAATACATTTATTTCTCATTTCACATGGCACACTGAATACCTTGTACCATACCCAAAATATTTTCCTTAGCCCTAACAAATATAAGATGAATATAGTTTTGATCAGCTTTGACATTGTTTTGTTGCGAGAAATGGTGAGGAGAGGATCCCGGCTACCCATTTTATTGGAATTTCCAAAAAGCCTTATTATCGGGTAGTAGTGGAAATGATTCAATAATATTAATATATTATATGAATAGATAAGTGGCATGTAAATAATAACAAAATTTTGATACATGAATACATAATTAGTACTTCTTTTTTTATTTTCAAGTATTTAAATATTATTGATACTTGCATACCATTCATCAATTTACATGATGTATTAGTACTATTGAATCTTTTTTCAATAAAAAAAGGTTTAGAAATCTCTACAGCTATGAAAAGAAATAATCAATGAAATTTATTGAGTCTTTGAATTAAAATCGACGATATTTAAAAATGTAAATCAAGAGGCTAAAATGCGATCAAGAGTTAGCTTTGCTAGCTATTTAACACAAAGACCTTTATTATATGTAAATGAAATAGTTATGTAAAAGTAAGGTTGATAATTGCTAACACGACACAATAATATGCATACGAATACAAACGTGAAACAGTTATAAGAACAATTATTACAAAAATGGAATGTTAGATAATATGATATTAGGTTATGCCATAAATAAACATAATTATAATATAAACTAATTATTTACTATTTTTATTTGATTCCATATGATTTTGTATTAATATGAATTGGATAGACCTTGTGAATACACTTGGTAATACGAACTTTTACCTCGATGTAGAAGTTAAACAATAGTCTTAGATCTTTCTACAAATTGTCCTAACTGATTAATTCATGCATATCTATCAAGGAATTTGATGAGAGAGAGAGAGTATGTGTGTGTGTATGTGTTTGTAGAGGGAAGAGGGGGTGAGGCCATCAACAACGTGGTGATTGGTATAAAGGTGAAAGTAGCCAAACGAGTTATTGGCAAAGGAGTTCTCTATCGCTTTTTAGTTGATTTTTCTTTCAAAATTCATTTTGCATTATTGTGCCTTTCACCTTTTGATACTTTGTAAATTCGTGTTTATATTTTTAACAATTGGTGTACCTATATTTTATTACTACTTATCTTTTGATCAATAGACAACTTTCAGCTTTTGATAAGTTCTTGATAATTAATTTGATATGATAATATTTACATATATTGAATTAAATAACATGATAAATATAATATAAAAATAAAAAAATTACAAAAGTAAAGGCCTCAAAAGAAACGATTAACTCATATGGCATAGGATTGGCTATCTACCACTGAGGGCTAGTCATATAACCCACCATAGGTAGTGGTCAACTAATCTTTAGCCATGGGTTGTATCATAAGGCTTATTCCATTTAAAAGCTAGGGTTGTAGGTGTAATGTTTAGCACATGTAGTACTAATTGACTAGAATAAAGACATTATCTATCAAATAAAATGAAATGAGAATATTAAATATATTTAATTGCATAATATAATTTAATATATTTAAATATATAATATGATAAAAATAAAAAGATTACATTAAAGTAAAGAAAAGTAAGAAAAATAGGCTGGAAAAATTTATGCAAATTCTATCCACAGTGTTTAATTATCCTAAGCCAGTGACCAATGAATAAAAGAGTTGAAAATTATTTAAGTCTTTTTTATAAGCTAGTTACGAAAAGACTAACCATTAGGTTATGACTTCATGTTTGACGCTTTTACAAATATATAACTGGTGTTCTCTATTTTTTATGAATGGATTACATGCGTTTTGTCACTATATATAATAATAGTAGCTAGGTACTCCAGGGGACGATCGCCATTAGCGATCTACCATTCAATGGACAATCCTATGGGGCTGCATTCGCATATGTATATAGAATTGTCAATAAATAATGGTAACAAATTTTTTTAATTAATTAAATTGAATATAGCAATATATATATATATCCTACTCGAGAGAGATGATTAAGTGGGAAATATTCTCTACATATCATGTATATATAATATGTAAATATAGATAAAATATTGATATTCATAATATTTATAAATTACGGATGATAAATAATTTAAAAACTATCAATTCCATTATCATTCGTATCAATATTTAATTGATATTATATAGCACGTGGTGAATAATATCTAGTGACTCTTTCCCCTCTCCCCTCTCTCTCTATATGCGAGATATAATACCATAACATTATTAGAATAATCGTATTTATTGCATACAAATCATACACACACATACATGTATAAATAGATTTGTAATGTTCGGCACTTACATGCTTATATGTTTGGTAAATGGTCGCCAACAGAGATGAAGAAATATATATGACTGTACGGGATATTGAATTATGTTTATCTTATATAATATAAAACTATTACATGTTATTTATATATATTTATTTGATTATGTAAATTATTATGTAAATTAATGTTGTAATGTTGATCTTAACTCAAAAATTAAGATATTAAGGCAGTTCAATTGAAAAAAGTAAAACTAAATTTTGAAGATAGGATGTGTTTCATTTCCTTTGATAATAACTACAATAAATTTTGTCCCATAATAAGTTTCACATAGACAACATAGTGGATTGCTGTTGGATTGATATCCATGTAAGAATGCTGCGATGGTGTGCCGGATTCGTGTTCTTTCACTTCTCTCATTTTCTACCAATTCTTTGATTGGGTTTTTGAAAAAAAAAAAAAAGAAAAGAAAAGCAGGAAAAAAAAAAAAACACCTCCAGTCTTTCTAAGAAAAAAAAAATTTAATACGAGAGACAATAATAAAAATTTTGATAATGTACGATGAAAAGGTCAATAAAATAAAAGCATGGAATTGCCATCACAAAGCTACAGCTTTATGAAACGACATTCAAATCCACAAGGAAAGAATGTATTATTATTACACATTAGCCAAAAAAAAAAAAAATGGAAAAAACCTCTAAACACAAACATCAATTTTAGCAGTTGCTTAGGTGGTCGATAAAAACGTTACATTTAAGCAACCTAGAAGCATATATAGTGTTTTATTTTATTTTTTTCCCCCGAAAGGAGAATTTTATAGATTACAATTATTTACATAGGCATAGCTTCGATAACCAATTCTACTCAATGTCCAAGGATAATCACCTCCGGCTCAATTGTCGTTGAAGCTTTGTCATCGGCTGATGGAGCCTCGATCGGGGCCGGAATCGGTGCGGCTTCTATAACCTCATAGGAGCCATCTTTCTTATTTTCATCAACATCTGGTCCAGCCCCATTCTTCCCTCCTCCAGTTTGTGCATCCTCGGCATGTGTAGCCCTGATCAATAATGTGGTCAGTAAGAGTATTGTGAGGCTTAACACCACCATTCTGCTAAAGAATGTCATTTTTCAAAGGTAAGAGAACGATGAAACACAAAGTTTGACGAAGTTCTTGTTCCTCTGAGGATACTAAGAAAACCTAAAACCATGTCGTTTTAATTTGATAGAATGGGATGTTTCCAATTTCATATATGATTTGAAAAAGGGAAAATACTATATTAAGACAGTTTATATTGGTGAATTTGATGGAGTTGAAATGGTCCCAAAAAGCAAAAACTAAGAAGACGTTTGGCCCCAGATATGGACCGTAAATTATCGAGACTTATTAACGTTCAAGAAAGTGCCACATGTACTCCTTTCAAGAGCTTTTTATTATCTAGGCCGTAACAGATTGATGGAGAATTTTATACTAAGTAATCATTCTACAAAAGAATAATATATAATTTAGGAAAAATATACCGATTAAAGTATATATTAAATACCTCAAGAGTTTATCTAGATTTTCGATCTTTTCTATTTGTGTTACGTATAAATTGGATTCATTTAACGATCAAACAGAATTTATCAAGTGAATATATCAATTAATGGCTTTATCAAGTGAATATATCAATTAATGCCTCATCATAATCTTGAGATCTTGTTTATTTTTCGGTTGACTTTAGATCAAGTCAACCAATATGCTTGATCCATTTATATTCCAAATGGAAGGGATCAAATAAATTGAACCAAAGATTTTTCGATGGAATGTCTAAAGATTTTTTTATCTAGAGAACTAATTGGGTTGTTATTATTAAGCTGAAAATTTTGGGTTTTCTCTTTTTTTTCTTAATCCGATTTATATTAAATCCGGCCCACACAACATGAATATCTCCATCAAACTAAGAAAACGTTTTATAAAAAAAAATATATAAATAGTTACCATCTTTCGAAATCAAGAAAAAATAAAGTAAAATTAGGATCCATAAGTTGGCCTATAGGTTTTTTGAAACCCATGAAATTGATTAATAGTTTCCATAAAAAAGATTCATGAAATTGATTAATAGATCTTAAATATGTTTTCAAATAAATTGGGCTTTTATTTAAAAAAAAAAAAAGGAAAGCAAAATTTTTTATTATTTTTGGCTGCTCGAAACGCCTATGTACTTAGGAAACAGGATCAAGCCTATATAATTTTCAATTGATGAAAAATTTAGTTTATTGGTTTTTTTTTTTTTGTTTTGAAAAACTCTTTTCACTTTAAGTTCATTAAATTTTATTAATTTGGAAAAAAATAGTTTTTCTTGGTCCACTTTTGAAAATTCTAAAAAAGTCCTTAATTTTGGGAAAAGGCCAATCTATTTTTTATATTTATGAAAAACATTTTATTTATGAAAAAGAAAATGAATTTTGGGAAAAAGAAGCCCATCTTTATTTTAAAACATTATTAAAGTCCAATCACTAATAACATAATAACCATGTCACAAAACATTTAAATATATTATTACACCTAACATTCAAAAATTAACAAGGGCACATTGATAAAACCTATTACTATAATGCTAACACATTAATTAAATTAAAGTATCTAAGTAATTAACATAATATAATTAAAACTTACATAACATGTTACTAATTTATTAATCAACATAATTATACAAAATTAATTATTGCAAACATATTAGATTCATGGAAACACATTAAAACAAGATCAAAACATACTCAACATCAATTTTTTATTTTTTTTTGTAATTTTCATTTTTTGATTGAATAAGCTTAAAAGTCATAAGAAAAGGTTGAAGAATTACCTGCACAATGGAAGGAAATTGACTGGTTCGAGTGGTTTTCGATTGGTTCTTGAGGCGTGGTTAGTAGACGTTGGATTCTTAATATGCGAACTTCAAAAGCCCCAAATCAATTTTTGGAAAGCTTGAGCTTTCCCCTTTGATTTTTCCAAAAACGAACAATTCGATGCTTAGCAACTTTAAAACAATTTTTTTCTATCTTTCTTCTCAAAATTGATCAAATCCTTAAGAAATTGGGTGAAATTAAAACCTAGGCTTTGTTCATAATCATGAATAGGATGTTCCCAAAAAATTTTTCGATTGATTTTCTCTATAGTAAGAAAAATAAAAAAAGAAAGATTGGGTTTTCAACCTATAAGGATCTATAGAGAGAAACTAGCATATTATAGATTCATAATTAATTTCTAATGGATGTGATGCTTTGAATGTGTGAAGGAGATACTAATTTAAAGTATTAAGTCGCGATTCCTCCCTAATAAACTTTTGTTTATGAGAAAGATTAAACCTTTACTCATTGATGGTACTTAGGTTCGTTTTTTGAATTTCTTCATTTTTTTTTCTCTAATTGATCACATTTTCACAAAAGATTTGGCTAAATTAATTTTTTTTTTATAATTTCCCATTTTGTATGGGTTTATTTCCAATTATTGCAAGAAAATCACTTAGATTTGCCTATTTTGTTAATGGTGTCATAAATGAGTATTTATTTAATATCCGAATTTGTTATTTTTATTTTTCACAATTTCCTTAACAATAATACAAAAAATACATCTTCCTAAAAAAGAAGACTTCCTGAGCTTTCATTTTCATATTTTTTCAAATTTTTACTTAACAAATAATGCACGAAATCGGGTAACTTGCCAAAAATAAATCCCGCTATTTCAAATTCTATTGAAGTGGGTTAAACTTTGTCTCACTAGGGAACTTGTGAAGCCTACGTAGTCGACATGATGCTACGTCAATGCTACGTGTCAGTCCCACATTGTGCTATGTAGCACCCAAATATGAGTGTCACGTGGCGGTATATATCTTCTTTTCTTTTTTCTTTTTTTTCCCTTCCTATTTTCTTCTTCCTTTCCTAACACTATTTCAATTTTTTCCTTTTTTTTTACACACGGAATAAAACCTGTTCACTTATCTAACTTTCTAAAAATCTCATTACACTCTCCAAGGAAATATGGAGCTTAATAAACATAAATTGAAAATATTTTCAAAATTTTTTCCAATTTAACCAAATTAGGATTTTATTTTTTACCTGCGTTTGGCTTTTATTTGAAAACTTCAAGTGATCATAAAATACTCATTTTAATTCTAATCAATATGCAATTGAGGCCATGAACTCCTAAAAATGTGAATTTTTAAATTATTTTAAAATGAGTTAGCTAAACCTAGGGCAAAAAAATTGATTTTTAACAAAAGCCCATTTTTACTTGGAATTCTTAATTCGATCAAATTGCATATATTTATTTTGACTCTAAAAACCGTCTTTGGCCTCAAAAATTTATTTGTACCCCGAACTGATCTAAATGGACCACTATGCAATACTTTTTATGATTTGTTTCAATTTTTTTATTTCTTTTTTAGATTTTTGGGTTTTCTAATTTTTTATTTTTTGGTTTTTCCTTGTTTTCAGTTTTTTGTATCTTTTCTTGATTTTTTTATTTTTTTGTTTTTTTTTTCCATATTTTTCAAATTTTTTGTATATTTCATATTTTAGCGTTTTTTCAAAAAATTAGGGAATTCTAAATTAGAAGTGGACTTAGGAAAGATAAAAATAGAGTGTCTACAGTTACAAACGGATCAAATGCTAAACCTTTACGTCTACCCTCACATTTTTAGGGGATATGAGAATCTTTAGACACAAGTGGATACACACAAACTACCCCATGAATACATCATTTATTGAGGTGCAAAAAACATTCAACTTAATTTATAACAAGTCTAACTTAATTGTTTTGCCCTTTTCTTCTAGTTTAACAAGTCCTTTATGGAACTTGAAAGGAAATATGATTCTACAATCTACTACATATCAATTTCATAATTGCAGAGAAGAAGACTTACTATTTCTATTGAAAAAGATGCAACTTTTCTATTGAACCAAAAGTGATAGTCAATACAGTGTTGGTACAACAATATTTATACATCTCTTACTTAACTAACAACTATCAATAACTAACTAAACTCATATAGCTAATGAGCTATTTACATATGTACATAGATGGACTAATAAGAATTTGACAAGTATAATTAAATAATATGATATATTATAATAGCCTTAAAATGTGTTTTTTGTGTTTTAATAAAACCATTAGCCTTATTAAGATGCTGTGTATAGTAAAATCCTAATAGTGTAAAAGGAACCTCTAAAAATACATCAAAGCAAGGCAATGCATATCCCATCATTTTTACTCAATAACGTTTTCGGACAAAGGGGAAAAAATTATATTTCCACTTCATGTAATTGAGTTTTGCTTCATTGTTGATTTATTTTACCATCGAAAAAGAAAAGAAATGTAGATATGCAAGATATCTAATCTTGTAAAATCATCATTTTTCTCTTATATGGTATAATTTTTGATAGAATGCATTTTGATTCATGGTTTTAAGGTAATAATAAAATTTATTGCCTCTAACCTTAAATTTGTTGCATAATGGTTAACGTAACGAAAGAATGGCCATTGATGTAAGTCCCTGTTGCATAAACCTTAAAGTAAAGAATAAAATGCTTTATTTAGTGGAAAACAAATGTTGCTTATAATTATGAAAAAATAGGCATAAGATGTAAATGCATATTTTTTTTTATTATTATAATGCAAACGCGATGATTCTATGTAAAAGCAACATTGTTTTACTTATGGTGTCACCTTTCTAATGTTAAATGCAACTATCAATCACGTGACGCAATGCCTTTTTTTGTCACATATACTAATATATTATTCAATTTTAATAAATTATTAATGACATTAGTATGTAGAAGCGTATTGGTTTAGAATTGAATAAGAAATGTAGAGATAATATTTTTTTGGTAAAATAGTTGAAGTAGAAAATAGTTAGTAAGAGATAATGATATATAGTAGAGAATATTTAGAACTAGAGGAACCCAGTGTGTGTGTATATTGTTTTTGCTTGCTTGCTTGCAAATAGATGAGATATGTTTATTTATAGGTTCCCTTATCCTTAATAGACAATGAATATCAACTTAATCTAATAATTATAGAATTTTCTTTAGAAGGTTATACCTACTTATACAAATCAACCCTAACGACCTCTCACTCGCTCCTAAGCTAAAGGGCTTACCAACATGATACAACAAATTCTCTCCCATCTTCCAAGTCCAAAGGATTCCAACATAATCTACCAAGCTGATCTGGTTGTGTATTCGAGCTATAGCAAACTCAGTGTTGTGCCGCTATAAGAGTTAGGTTAGTATGAGCTATCTAACAATTCACCTAAGGCCTTGTCCAAGACATCTGACACATTTTAAGACCCCTAACCTTCCTTACCAACTTGACCTATTCTGAAGATCTCCTAACTTTAAAAATCCAAAGCTACCAAAGTAAGTCTATTGAACTATTCGAAGTCCCAGTTATTGTCGACCTTGTCCAGAAAGGTAGAGATTGTTATGCAGTGTATCTTTAAACCTTTCCCTAAGTAATACGTGTCCCACTACTCAAGCCATACAACTTTGACACTAGGATATTTTTTACAGCATGATTATGAATTTTCCCCTTTCTTTTGTAACACAATTAGATGTATTAGTTTTATTACTTTATCCCTTTTTGGTAAATACTACTGATGTAGTGTTGCCCTAGTAGTATAGGTATAAATACCCCATTTTTTTATAAACGATGTGATCATCTTCCTTAATGAATTATTGATTTGCTTTTCATTCAAGTATCTTTCCTCAGTAAAACCATTAGCTCTTATAAATCCCTTTAGCAAGGATTAGAGTACTCGACTTAGATCAGTGCATTACATTCTGCGAGTTGTTTGGTTGTATATATTTGTTTGGTATGTTACATCCAATTGAATAGTTCACGGATTTGCTAAACCTTTATTGCAAATCCCATCCACATCCACTACACTTTCTTTAATAGCTTCAAAAGACCCATCCACATTACAATAAGACTTAATCATAGGCACATTTATATCCTTGAGCTGTATCACCTACCATCTAAAATATCTATGGAAATATATCATAAGGTAATGATGGATGTAAGCTTGGATACAGATCAAAGTAGATCGATTTTAATAGTCCTCCTTGATACACTTCGACATAACTCTAACCATATGATGTATCATCTCAAACTCTTGTTGGAGTTGTGACAAGCTCGGTCTAAATGCCAAGGGATAGTGCCGATGTGCATCCAAAAATGGGTCCCTTTCATGTGTGGGTTACTTATGATAAAATGGCCTAAGCCAGTTTCAACTTTACAACTTATCACATTATAAGGCCATTTTCTCTTCCATTTTCAATCAATGTAATAATTTTCTTTTATCATCTTCAACACTGCCCCTCAAGTCTAATTGGACTGGTGTAGTTGTGACTTGCTTTTATATGTCTAGACTTTTGTTTATTGAGTCCCTAAAGCCTTAGGTCTTATTTTCTTTTTCTTTTCTTGTACCCTTAAACCTTAGAGGCTACAAGCCTGAGTTTTTGCCTTCATTAAGCCTTCTCTTAATTTATGCTCTTAGGCTTTAGATCTTAGGTCGTGTAACAACAATATCATTGTTAGGTCTAACCTTTTTTTTTTATTTTTCTTTCTTTTATTTTTTTTTTAGCTTAGTCTGCCAAGATATGGACCTTGTCGATCGTGGATGGATCAATTAAAGGCAATAAGGAGAATTAGGCTTCAATTCTTCGGATTGGAGGATTAATAGGCTTCGATCTTAGTTGAACTCCTTGCTCTAAGCTACCTACCAAAAGGCCTATGTGGGTGTGCTCATGAGAGTCCTCCAACACTTAATTCAACAAGGAAGGTGAAAGGAAAGGAAAGGAAATGGGGACCATCCGAGTACTTTAAGTCCTTTGAGAAGGTACTCAAGTTCAGTAGGGTTTTTTATGTTAAAGGAAACGTGTGGAATGTAAAAAGTTTGAATTACCTTACCTGTTGACTCCTTAAACTATTTATAGTGGAAAGAGTATAACTACCCAAAATATGTATTGGTTTAAGGTTCATCTGCACTAGCCACTAGTAGGGGATATGCATTGGGGAACTAATAAGGTAGTTCTAGGAGTTGGTCGACCACAACTACATTGGCAACCATGTCTATAATCAAGAGCTTTGACATCTTCATAGTATGACAAGTATGCTGGCCATACTATGGATGCCAGGCTATAATTAATGAGCCAAGGAGAGAAGTGGGCACTAAAGACAAACATTCTCAAAGAGATGGAAGAGATGGCCCAAGCAACCTATTGGCTGTAGGCTAGACTCTAAGGGAGAGCCCGTGGGATTGAAGGTATCCCCGCAAGGCTTAAGCTAGAAGAAGGAGAGGACCTTCGTAGTTTGAGCTCGTATGAGTAACCGATCGAGTCTTCAAGGGCCTAATGCTTGGAGGTTACATCCTTAGTGTACTTTCGAGAGAGCTTAGCTTGAAGTATAGCAGGGTACCCTAACAAGGTAAGGTACTTGATCATCTGGTTGTTGGTGGGCCTAAGGGGACCTTTATGTGGATTGAGCTTAAAGCTTGTCTAAAAGTAGGTATCAATAGGCCTCCTTTTTTTTTTTTGGGGGGGGGGGGGGGGGGGGCTTCCATTCTTCTTCTTCCCCCTACCATCGCAACCACAGCCTCTACACAAGCACCCCTTCCCACCACCCCCCCCATTTTCCTTAATCTTAAATTGACTTATTTTAGGCTTGATACCACCATTGAAGTCATGAAAGGCCCAATCTAAGTGCCATAACAGAACATCAATGTGCATTAAAATGGGTTTATTTCATGTGTAGGTTGCTAACGTCAAAATGGTCTAAGTCAATTTAGCTTTACCACCTATCACATTATAACGTCATCTACTTTCTCAATTTTAATCAATGTAGGAATTCTCTTTTATTATCTTCAACAAATGTTCTACTTAATGTTGTATATAATTTATAGCCTTTTCAGGGATTATATGAATGTCTAAATATACATCTCTTTTAACATGTTTTATAAGTTTTAAAAATGAAAACATAGTCGATGGTGCACAATGTTTCATTAATACTAATGTTAATGAATATATAAAATGATAAAAGGGAACTAATAATATATGTCAATAAATATGATATGTACATAAACCATTCTATTGAAAGAAAATGCAAAGAATATCATTGTCAAATACAAGCATTACAAACTAGTCAAATCTAATTTTGACATGAATTATTTCTGTAGATACTCAACCAATCATCTTTACTTAAACTTTTCATGAGGCCTTTGCTTTTCCATCATCAACTCCTGCAAATCATTATAAGCGTGTGTATTGGTGGCTTAGGAATAAGAGTGAAAACTAATTTGAAATATAGATACATCTATAGAATTATAATGATCATCTTTGTGCTGATCAAAGATTTCATATATATATATATATATATATAAAGAGAGAGAAAGAGAGAGAGAGAGAATTACATATTGTTCCATTCATTGACAAAAAATTGAATATTTACATCATCAAGTATGAAGAGTAAGATTCATTTCTGTTTTCATATAATAGCACTAAAGGGTCAACATATGGCATCCCTATGGGTGAATATAGTTATACTATTTTACAAGAGGCAACCTGAGTCTTAGATCCCTTTTAAATTCCATTTACAAGAGAAGAAGGATTTTGCATTTCAAGAAAAAGGATTACACATGTTACATATATATCTTGTATAAGATTTTATAAAAAAAAGCTTTTAAAATTCCACCGTGACATGAGTAGCAAGTATCATTATAGTTAATTAGGTTTCTTGATAAGCTTTTTACTCAACTTTCATGGATCCTTTTTGTTTTAGATATTGATCCAAGGAAGGAAAACTAGGATCAAGTGTCAAAGATGCTTAAAAGTCTTATGTGCCTTTCTTTGTAAGTATATAACGTATTCGAATCCAATTAATAGTTACATACTATGTATATTTATGCGTAGTGTGAATTACTTACTAAATCCCTTTTTATCATTCATATTGAGGACTAAAGAAAGAGAGGGCCTTTAACCCAATTCTTATGTATTATGGCAATTAAATGAAATAACATGGAAATTCAAAGTTAGCTAAATGAAACTTAAAATACAGAGCACAATGAATATACTTTATTGAGGTCATTCAAAGACAATGTTTTCAATACATTATATTTCTCTCTCTCTCTCTCTTTTGTTTTTTTTTTTTTTTTTTTTTTGCATGGTAGCATACTATCCCAACATATTCATGCATCAAAATCCGTATTCACCAACTTCTCCATAAACAACTTCAAAAATCTGTGCCATGAGAATCACCATAAGCCTTAAGGAGATCGAAAGCAATAAGATTTCATGGTCTTATTGCGGTACCCATGATTTTAGGAAAGATGTTAAGTTTTGGTGCTTTAAGGATTGGTTGTCTAAAATGAATTCCTTGGCCAGAAAGTTTTGGTACTTTGAGGCTTGGTTTCTTCAATTCAGTTTCTTTGCTAACTGGTTTTGGTGCCTTAAGGCTTGGTTTTTTCAAAAGGTTTTTATGGCTAGCATGTTTCGGTACATTGAGGTTTGGTTTCTTGAGGTTCGGTTTTTTTGATTCAATTTCTTGGCTAACAGGTTTTGATGATCCCTTGATGAGGCTTAACTTTTTGAAAAGATTTTCATGGCTAGCATGTTTTGGTGCCTTGTTGAGGCTTGGTTTTATTGATTGAGTTGCTGGTCTAACAGATTTTGCTACCTTGATGAGGCTTGGTTTTGTTGAGGTCTTTTGGGTAGCCACTGAAGGATGACGTTCACACATATCAATTTGGTTGCAAAGTTTTCTATATGGGTTTATAAGAGGTGGTAGTGGACAATTTGTACCATGACATCTTGGTGTTTGATTCCTACGTCTAATTGGATCATAGCCTATGTATCGACCAGCTGCATTTGCTATCAAGGCATTCCATTGGATGAATATGAAGCAACATAAGACTAAGATACTTGTGCTTCTTGACATTATTTGTTTGTTTTTGAAGTTGCTAGCTTGGATTTTGAAGAAAACTAGAGGATGGTACTTATTATTTATTAATTAAGGTGGTGGTTGTAAGAAACATCTTTGCTCTACATTTTTATAGTGAAGAAACCAACCAATTTTAGATGCACTATTTCTATGTACCAAACAGAAAAAAACATAAATTGTGCCTTTTAAGATAGTAAAATCCTTATTTACATAGTCAATGGTCATTAAGCCATTCATTTTTTACCATATATGCATCGAATTTGTAGCACAACTAATTGGACATTAGATTTTTCTATCTAACTTTTTTTTTTCTTGTATCTAATGAATTTTTTATAACTTTACTAATGGGTATTATATTATAGGCTAGTATTAAGAGCATATGGCCAAAACCGTTATAATCTAGTAGTATGAACACTAGTCTCTCAATAAAATGGACCAAGTTCAAATTTTCTTTCCTTCAAGTTATAATATAGTTGGGGAGGAAAAAAAAAAAGGAGCATTAGGAAATAATCTTTACGTCAATTTTATCAAAATTTCCTTAAAATATAAGAATAGTTATTAGTATATTGTGAAAAAGAAAGTGAGCAACTTTTGTTGAGTTTTTAATGAACAGTTTGACATTTATTGAAATAACTTTTATTTTTATTTATTTAGTTTTTTTTATTGATTCAAGCAATTTGTGATTTTTCTTATATGCTTTTTTTTCCCCAATCTATAGAACATGTTCTCTATCTTATTTCTTAATAAAGAAGACAAATCTTTTATTCATTTCAATTTTGAAAAACAATTAAGATAAAATGTTGTGTTTTATAGTAATTAAACTATCGGTATGGTCATATTGACCTCATCTATTATATTAAAGTGAAAGTCTTTTTTAAACTACCTATAGCTAGCAATTTAGTGCCCATAGTTTAGAAGATTTTATGATCTCATCCTCTATTTTGACAAAACCAATCTTACCCTTCATTCCACGGTTCATTTTCATTTATTTAAATCTAAATCATTAAATTCATAGTTTGTTCAACAATTCAAATTTAAAGGAGTATAAATTAAGGATGAGATATCTAACAAGACTGGTCTAGTAAAAAATAAGGACATGATCGTATGAAAATCCCTATAGTCTTAACCATTAAATATATTTACATAATAGTTACCAAAAGAACTCAAACCTATCTCCTAAAATTCTCAACTGCCGCATTGAACTATATAGTTATCATTTTTTACTTACTTTTATGTTGCTATTCTTTTATTTATCTGTTATTTTAATTGTTAAATATTACTATTATTTGAAAATTTTATTATATTTTTTATTTGACTAATATTTGTAACAACTTGTTGTCTTAAAAAATTTATTACAATTTTAATTTTACTAACATATATATTATTGGCATTCTTTTATATTTTTTAGTCTAAGTTTTTTTTGTATATTTTACACTTACGACACTGGTACATCATTTGCTAATATATATATGAAGCAAATAAGAGGATTTGGATTCCCTTCCGTCTTGGTCCCAAGCCATTTTTTTCCTACAATATATAACAAAAAAGAAAAATATGATACTACTTAATTAATGGTTTCCGTTATATTATTAGCAAGGCATAGATTACTTATAGTTCATTTATACTCTTCTTATATATAATTATACATAATATATGTTTTGTTACACTTAGTAATACACACACACATATATCTATCATGTAATGGTAGTTCATATCTATTTAATTATAACTAATATCCAATATAAAAGTGACGTGCATGTATAGACCAAATTAATATATGTATATATACGATAGGGTAAGTTACATTAATTTATATATATAAATAACACTTATTCATATTAATGTATAAAGGATATTGTTATTGATTTTTGGTAGGCTAGTTAAGGTTGTAAGGAACATGCAAAACAAACACATATAAGTTAAGAGGGAGCACCAAAATAGTTCTGATGCAACCATTCCAATACTGAAATTAGTGAAGGAGAAGGTATAGTATATAAGCTTATAAGGAGTATTAGAGCAAGAGAGTTGAATCTTTACCCATAACCTTAATCTGCCATCTAAAGGCAAATTTGTGAGCTATATTTGGAAGGAAATATACTACAAGGAAATGAATTTGATCCAACGAGGTCATATGGTTATAGAAGCCTAAAAAAGTCGTTGCAACAAGGTTCTTGTAGTGACATATTTTGTCACTCTAACTCCTTAAGAAAGCTGTTTAAAGTGATTGTAAGGAGACTCTTACTGTAAGAAACAATAGGCAGCAAAATACTCATTGCAACAACACTACTTCTTACAATAAGCACTTTCTTGAAAAAAGATCGTAAAAGGTCTTAAAATCATTAGCAAAAGACTCTTTGCAAGTTGCAAGAAATGCACTTCTTGCAGGGAGTGTATTCCTACAAAAAGTTCATATCAAGTAGTTTCATATTTTTCTTTTTTGTTATATATTTTGGGAAAAAATGGCCAAGGAGCGAGAGGAAGGGAATCTAACTTCTCTTATTTGCTTTATATATATACTTGCAGATGATGCATCCTTGTTGGAGTGCAAAAAATATAGAAAACCTTGGACTAAAAAATATAAAAGAATGGTAATAAATATATTAGTAAAATCAAAATTATAATAAATTTTTCAAAAAAAAATTGTTATACATATTGGTCAATTAAAAGTATAATAAAATTTCTAAATAATAGTAATATTAAAAAATTAAAATAATGGATAAATAAAAAATAGCAACGTAGAAATAATTAGAAAATGATAACTATATAGTTAAATTAGTAGTTGAGAATTCTGGGGGATGGGTTTGATTTCTTTTAATAATTGTAATATATTTAATGGTTAAAATTATAAAAAATTTTCTACGGTCCCGTTCTTATTTTTTTATAAAATCAGTCTTATTATCTATCTCATTGTTAATTTATACTCTTTTAAATTTAAACCATTAAACAAATTACGAATTTAATAGTTCAAATTTGAATAAATGGAAATGAATGATGGGATGGAGGGTAGGATTGATTTCATCAAAATAGAGGACAAGACTGTAAAATCTTCCAAACTATAGGCATCAAATTGGTAGTTATAAGTAGTTTAAAAAAAACTTTTTCTTTAATATGATAGATGGGGCCAATACAACTACAACAATAGTTTAGTTACTATAAAACATAACTTTTCATTTTAATTTTCTCCCAAAATTAAAATGAATAAAAGATTTGTCTTCTTTATAAAGAAGTAAGATAGAGAATATCTTCTATGCATTGAAAAAAAAAAAGAGCAGATTAAAAATGACAACAAATTGCTTGAATCAATAAAAAAAATTAAATAAATAAAAATAAAAATTATTTCAATGAATGTGAGACTATTTATTAAAAACTCTAAAGCATTTGCTTACTTTCTTTTTCACAATACACTTTAACTATTCTCATAGTGAAAAATTTAAGGAAAAATTGATAAAATTGGCATAAAAAATATTTCTTAATGCTCCTTTAGTCCTTTATGTTTTCCCCAATTATATTATAACTTAAAGGAAGAGGAATTTGGACTTAGTCCATTTTACTAGGAAATTAGTATTCATGTTACTAGATTATAAACGGTCATGGCAATAATGCTCTTAATACTAGCCTATAACATAATACCCATTAGTAAAGTCATAAAAAATTCATTAGATATAGGGGAAGAAAAAATAGATGGATAAATCTAATGTTGAATTAGTGGCACCACAAGGTCAATGCATATAAGGTGAAAAAATGAATGGCTAAATGAGCATTGATTATGTAAAAAAGGATTTTACTATCTTAAGAGGCACGGTTTACATTTTTCCATTAGTACATAGAAATAGTAGTAACTAAACTAAGATCGTACATCTAAAATGGGTTGGTTTCCTCACTATAAAAATGTAGAGCAAAGATGTTCTTACAACTACCACCTCAATTGATAAATAACAAGTCGTCTAGTTTTCTTCAAAATCTAAGTTACCAACTTCAAAAACAAACAAACAAACAATGTCGAGAAGTACAAGTATCTTAGTCTTATGTTGCTTCATATTCATCCAATGGAATGCCATTATAACAAATGAAGTTGGTCGATACATAGGCTATGATCCAATTAGACGTAGGAATTAAACACCAGAATGTTGTAGTACAAATTGTTTACTACCACCTCTTGTGAACCCATACAGAAGACCTTGTAGCCAAATTGATAAGTATGAACGTCATCCTTCAGTGGCTACCTAAAAAACCCTAACAGAACCAAGCCTCATCAAGGCAGTAAAATCTATTAGACCAGCAACTCAATCAACAAAACCAAGCCTTCGTAAGGTACCAAAACATGATAGCCATGAAATTTTTTTCAAAAAGCCAAGCCTCATCAAAGGATCATCAAAACCTCTTAGCAAAGAAATTAAATTGACAAAACCGAACCTCAAGGTACCAAAACATGCTAGCCATGAAAACCTTTTGAAAAAACTAAGCCTTAAGGCACCAAAACCAGTTAGCTAAGAAATTGAATTGAAGAAACCAAGCCTCAAAGTACCAAAACTTTCTGGCCAAGGAATTCATTTTAGACAACCAACCCTCAAAGCACCAAAACTTAACATCTTTCCTAAAATCATGGGTGCCACAATAAGACCATGAAATCTTATTCCTTCTGATCTCATCAAAGCCTATGGTGATTCTAATGGTATAGATTTTTGAAGTTGTTTATAGAGAAGTTGGTGAACATGGATTTTGATGTATGAATATGGTAGGATAATATGCTACCATGCAATTAAAAAAAAAGAAAAGAAAAGAGAGAGAAATACAATGTTTTGAAAACACTGTACTTAAATGACTTCAATAAAGTACATTCGTTGCACTCTCCATTTTCAGTGTCATTTAGCTAACTTTGAATTTCCATATTATTTCATTTAATTTCCATAACACAAAAGAATTGGGTTAAAGGCCCTCTTTCTCTTTAGTCCTCAATGTGAACGACAAAAAAGGGATTTAGTAAGTAATTACACACCATGTAGAAGTACACATGGTGTCTAACTATCAATTAGATTTGAATATGTTGTACACCTACAAAGAAAGGCACATAAGGCTTCCCAACATCTTTGACACTTGATCTTAGTTTTCCTTCCTTTAATCAAAATCTAAAACAAAAAAGGTCCATGAAAGTTGAGTAAAAAGCTTATTAAGTAACCTAATTAATTGCAACAATACTTGATGCTCATGCCATACGCATTTATTAGACTTTGTAGCATATAAACCGCAGTGGAATTTTAAAAGTTTTTAATAAAATCTTGTATAAGATATATATGTAATATGTATAACATTTTTCTGCAAATGCAAAATCCTTCTTCTCTTATGAATGGAATTTAAAAGAGATCGAAGACTCAAGTTGCCTCTTGTAAAATAATATAATTGCATTCACCCATAGGGACACCATATGTTGACCCTCTAGTGGTATCATACGAAAACAGAAATGAATCCTACTCCTTGTAATTGGTGATGTAAATATTCAATTTTTTATCAATGAATGGAACGATATATAATTCGCTCTCTCTGTTCCTCTCTCACTCTCTCTCTTTACATACATATATATATGGACACATACACATTACATAAATACATATATAAGGGAGAAAATATTTGATCAGTACAATGGTGATCATTATAATTCTATTGATGTATCTATATTTCAAATTAGCTTTTACTCTTATTCATAGGCACTAATATACGCTTATAATGATTTGTAGGAGTTGATGATGGAAAAGCGAAGGCATCATGAAAAGTTTAAGTGAAGATGATTGGTTGAGGATCTATAGAAATGATTCATGTCAAAATTAGATTTGACTAGTTTGCAATGCTTGTATTTGGCGATGATATTCTGTATTTTCTTTCAATAGAATGGTTTGTGTACATATCATATCTATTGACATATATTATCAGTTCTCTTTTATCATTTTATATGTTCATAAACATCCATATTAATGAAACATTGTGCACCATTAGCTATGTTTTCATTTTTAAAACTTATAAAACATGTTGAAAGAGATGTATATTTAGACACACATATAATCCTCGAAAAGGCTATAAATTATATACAATGTCAAGTAGAACATTTGTCAAAGATGATAAAAGAGAATTCCTATATTGATTAAAATTGGAAAAGGAGATGACTTGTAATGTGATAGGTGGTAAAGCTAGATTGACTTATACCATTTTAACGTTAGCAACCTATACATGAAATGGGCCCATTTTAATGCACATTAGCATTCTCTTATGACACTTGGATTGGGCATAACTCTAATTATGGTATCAAGTCTAAAGAGGTCAATTTAAGGTTGAGGAAAATGTAGGGGTGGGTAAGGAAAGAAGAGTAATGGAAGCCCAAAAAATGAAGGTTTATTGATACCTAATATTAGGCAAGCTTAAGGCTCGACTTACATATAGGTCCCCCTAGGCCTACCAATGGCCAGACAATCGAGCACATTACCTCGTTAGGGTACCCTACTCTGCGTGAGGCTAAGCATACTCGAAAGTACATTGAGGGTATGACCTTTAAGCACTCGGCTCTTGAAGACTCGATTGGTTACTTAGGCGAGCTCGAGTTGCAAAGGTCCTCTCCTTCTCTAAGCTCGAGCCTCGCAAGTACACCCTTACCCCTGTAAGCTCTCCCTCAGAGTTTAGCCTAGAACTTACAGGTTACCCAAGCCATCTCCTCTGCCTCTTTGAGAATATTTGTGTTTAGTGCCCATTCCTCTACTTGGATCATTAATTACAGCACACCTAACATACTATGACGATGTCAAAGCTCTTAAGTATAAATGCGGTTGCCAGCGTAGTTGTGGTTGACCAACTCACAAATCTACCCTGTTAATTCCTTCAACGTATATCCCCTACTAGTGGCTAATGCAAACGAACCTCGAACCAACATGTGTTCTGGGTAGTTATACTCCTTCTACTATAAATAGTGTAAGGAGTCAACAGGTAAGGTTATTCGAACTTTTTGCATTCCATACATTTCCTTTAACATAAAAAACCTGACTAAACCTAAGCACCTTCTTGGAGGACTTAAAGTGCTTGGATAGTCTCCATTTCCTTTCCTTTCACATTCTTTGCTGACTCGAGTGTCGGAAGACTCTTATGGACACACCCATGTAGAGCTTTTTGCAGATGGCTCAAAGCAAGGAGTTCAACTAAGATCGAAGCCTATTGATCTCTAATCCGAGGAATTGAAGCCCAATTCTCATTATTGCCTTTAGTTGATCCATCCACAATCAACAAGGCCCATATCTTGGTAGACTAAGCTAAAAAAAAAAAAAGAAGAAGAAGAAAGAAAAATAGAAAACAAAGGTTAGACCTAACAATGATATTGTAGTCACGTGACTAAGATGTGAAGCCTAAGAGCATAAATTAAGAGAAGGCTTCATGAGAAAGATCTAGACAAAAACTTAGGCTTATAGCCTCTAAGGTTTAAGGGTATAAGAAAAGAAGACTTAAGGCTTCAGAGACTCAATAAACAAAAGTCTAGGCATATAACACCAATCCAATTAGACTTAAGGGGCAGCGTTGAAGATGATAAAAGAAAAGTATTACATTGATTGAAAATGGAAGAGAAAATGGCCTTATAATGTGATGAGTTGTAAAGTTAAAATTGGCTTAGGGCATTTTATCGTAAGCAACCCATACATGAAAGGGACCCATTTTTGGATGCACGTCAGCACTATCCCTTAGTATTTAGACCAAGCTTGTCATAACTCCAACAAGAGTTTGAGATGCTACATCATATGGTTAGAGTTATGTCGAAGTGTATCAAGGAGGACCATTAAAATCGATCTACTTTGATCCGTATCCAAGCTTACATCCATCATTACCTTATGATATATTTCCATAGATATTTTAGATGGTAGGTGATACGGCTTAAGGATATAAATGTGCCTATGATTAAGCCTTATTGTAGTATGGATCAATCTTTCAAAGTTATTAAAGAAAGTGTAGTGGATGTGGATGGGATTTGTAATTAAGGTTTAGCAAATCCGTGAGCTATTTAAGTGGATGTAACACACCAAACGAATATGTACGACCAAACAATTTGCCTGATGTAATGCATCGATTTAAGTTGAGTGAGTTGCTTACCTCAATCTTTACTAAAGGGATTGATAAGAGCCAATGGTTTTATTGAGGAAAGATACTTGAATAAAACCAAATCAATAATTCATTAAGGAAGATGTTCACTGTCACGCTTCAAAACGGTAGAGTCGTAACAGTTTTGCTGTACAAACTATTATAGGATAGAAGCTGACATTACAACTACTACCTTAAACCTGGTTTACACAAGGCGTACACGCCTAACCTGCTTTGAAGTAAACAGTTCATAAATTAAACATGTTATTTATGTACGAAAATATGAAAAATACATTCTAGTATTTAAATATCTCATGTAGTGTTTCTAAGATTCAGTAACCTAATCTTAATTTATTTTAGTAATACATAGATTGATATCAAAAAATGTAAATTTAAGACCTAAATCTCGAGAATATAACCAATCTTTAGTTTTATATCCTCACTCCCTAAGGTCCAGTAGTTGCTAGCTTAAGGGTAATTATACGGCCGCTTCTTAGCTAGTCCCTGTAACAACATTTATAGGGATGTGAGCAACCAACTGCTCAATAAGTTGGGATAGAGACTTAAAACTATACATTAAACACAAACAGTGTTATCAACCAAATTAATTAGATGCAATGCATGTACAAGCAAATACTATTGCATGACGTTATCTGGTCTATCGTGAAATTAAAGAAATTACACCTTCTTTAATTTGGCTTAAGGAGTTTTCATGTTTATGCAATAGCTTATGATCAAACACAAGTTTATGTAATAGAGACATTACTCCTCCTATAACTATCTTCGAACCATTGATTACACCATTATCATGACCCCCTCTCCTATCACTTAGTTTGACTAAGGATGAAGAAGAAACCTATTATATTATCTAGCGCTATCTCTTTTGAAGAGATCGGTATTTAGCTAGAGAACCCTAAATGTTTCTCCTATTAGGTTGCTATACAAGTTTGTTTTAAACTTACAAATCATATATTTAGTTAGGTCCAGTTTAAGATGTTCAATCATTCCAAACAAATTACATAAATACAAGCCAAAGCAGTAAACTAGAATCATATCATCAAACGTAGAAGCAAGCAAATACTTGCATGTACATAGTCAACCATCTAACAAACATAACTAAGTATAATCTCAAGCCTCCGAAATACAGTATCGTATTAATCCCAACTTACCTAGACTTCCCACTTACTCACTTAAGATGCGACTCGCATAGGCCATCATCGATAATCCCTATAATACAAATGTTGTTTTAATTTTCACATAACTGCCATAGATATGTTTTATCTTGTAATTTTTATTGTCATCTTCAATTTAGGGTTTTATTATACCTAATTATTCAAGTTTTTAAGTTTCTTACAATTATTCTTAATTTAGACTAAGTTTGATTTAGTTTCTAAGTTGGTTTCCAAATTATATTCTAATTCAATTTATGTTTACAGGTTATATAAGAACTCTAAGAACTTGTTCTGAACCATACTATAAAATTAATCACATTATAATCGGGTATCCTAAATATCATATTTGGTTTTTAACTAGTATTCTAGTCCGTACAGAATACCATAATCCTAATTTAGCTATCGAATTTGCTCTTGATGTGAGAAAAATTTATATTTTTCATTAACTATCCAAATTTAAGTTTCATATCAGATTTCTTTTATATTTTTATTACTATAATATTATCAATTTTGACATAATGTTTCCTACTCATTGATTTCATATATATACTTATTATGTGTTATTACATAATCACTCCTCAATCACTTATCTAACACTTCTAATATTACATATATCATCCTTCAACATTTAATAACATATCAAATATCTAATTATATCCTAAATTAGAATTTTACACCTATTTACTCTAAATTACAAAATTAACTTAAAATATATCATTTTACCTATTACATATGTATTACATAATACACTTAATAATTACATCTAACACTCTAAATATTAAAAACATCATTCTACATTAGATATTAACATCTTAAAATACCTAATTATATACTAAATCAGTAATAATTTATTTAATTACTAAATTAGCCCAAAATCACCCATTTTATATATCATTTTAATGCCTAAAAATTATCTAAAAATTTTGAAAAAAGATTTCTAAAAAATCTCTTCATTGCGCTATTTTAAATGCTATAAATAACCTATACAAAAATTTTAAATTCAAAACTATACTATTAAAGTCATTTATTTCTAAATCGAAAAGAAACTTGAGTTTAGGGGTTTTTTAAGTATTATATATCACGGGACCTAATTTTATCAAAATAATATTTTTCTTAAAAACCATATACAAAAATATCTCAGCATATTAAATTTCATAATTTTTTAAAATTATTTAATATTTTGAATAAATAAAGCAAAATTAGAAGAAAATATTAGATTCATTAGTATTGGTTGCTTTGGCCACCATCGGTCACCATGGCCTTATTGACTGGTTTAGGTAGTGCCACAATCATCTGGTGGTTGTGGTCATCTACTCCCAGGTGGTCTTTAGTTCTAATTTCCCCTTATAACCCCTATTTGTATACTACTTTTCTATTTTTTTTTGTAAATTTGGTTTTTCCTCTCTTCTGTCCTTTTTTCTAAATTTTTCCTGATTCTAAACTGATCCAAAAGAGTTTTAAGGGAGTTTTTTTTGAATTTATAGGGCTGCCTTGATTATTTGGTGAATTAATTGTTACCATTTGTCCCTTATCCTCTTCTAATTTACTTTCTATTTGTCTTAATTTTATTGGTTTACTTTTTCTTCTTCAATTCTAGCTTGCTATGCCTCATTTTTGGAATTCTCTTCACTTTTCCATATTTTTTCTTGATTTTTTAATTATTTAGTATTATTTTAGCATATTTAAGGTATTTTAAGTAATTTCACGTATTTTTACTTATACATAAATACATATATGGTACAAATAAATAATGATAAATATTATTTGAGTTATTTTATGATTTTTTGTGTACATATAATTTGTCTCTATCGATTCATTAATTATCAGAATTCGTTTTATATATTTTCGATAAATAACGAGTAGTATATATATAATTCAATATTATAATAATTAATTATTTTATTATTCATTTTCCTAAATCTAAACTCATGGAGTCACTTTTGCTAATATTATTAATTTTGTCATAAAATTTAGGCTCAATCGAACAACTTACTCAATCAGCCTAAATTTACGGACAAAATCTCAAATATCTAATTACGGGGCTTACAATCACAATGTTTACAAAAATGGGGTATTTATACCTACACTACTAGGGCAACATTACCCTAGTAGTATTTACCAAAAAGAGATAAAATAATAAAACTAATACATCCAATTGTGTTATAAAAAGAAAGCGGCAGATTCATAATCATGCTGTAAAGAATATCCCAGCATCAAAGTTGTACGGCTTAAGTAGTGAGACGCGCGTTACTTAAGGAAAGGTTTGAAGATACACTACATAACAGTCTTTACCTTTCTAGACAAGGTCAACAATAACTAAGACTTCGAATAGTTTCGTAGACTTACTTTGGCAGCTTTGGATTTTTAGAGTCAAGAGATCTTCGGAATAGGTCGGGTTGGCAAGGAAGGCCGGTGGTCTTAGAACATGTCGGATGTCTTGGACAAGGCCTTAGGCGAATTGTTAAATAGCTCAAACTAACCTAGCTCTTATAGTAGCATAGCACTCAGCTTGCTATAGCTTGGATACATAATCAAATCAGCTCAGTAGATTACGTTGGACTCCTTCGAACTTAGAAGATAAGAGAGAATCTGTTGTACCATGTTGGCAAGCCCTTTAACTTGGGAGTGAGTGAGGGGTCCTTAGGGTTGATTCCTCTAAGTAGATGTAACCTTCTAAAAAAAACTATGTAATTGTTAGATTAAGTTGATATCCATTGTCTATTGAGGAGGAGAAAACCTATAAATAAACATGTCTCATTTATTTGCAAGCAAGCAAAAACAATACACACACACATTAAGTTCCTCTGGTTTTAAATGCTTTCTACTATATATCATTATCTCTTACTAACTATTTTCTACTTCAACTATTTTACTAAACAAATACCATCTCTACATTTCCTTTTCAATTCTAAACCAATACGCTTCTACATACTAATGTAATTAGAATTTATTAAAATTGAATAATATATTAGTATATATGACAAAAAAAAAGGCATTGTGTCACATAATTGATAGTTGCAATTAACATTAGAAAGGTGACACCATAAGCAAAACAATGTTGCTTTTACATAGAATTATTGTGTTTGCATTAAAATTTCATTGCATTATAATAAAAAAAATGATGCATTTATATCTCATGCCTATTTTTGCATAATTATAAGTGACATTTGTTTTCCACTATAGAAAGCATTTTATTATTTACTTTAAAGTTTATGCAACAGAGACTTAGGGCAATGGCCATTATTTTATTATATTAACCATTATGCAACAAATTTAAGGTTAGAGGCAACACATTTTATTATTACCTTAAAACCATGAATCAAAATGCATTCTATAAAAAATTATACCCTATAAGAGAAAAAAAGATGATTTTACAAGATTAGACATCTTGCATATCTACATTTCTTTTCTTTTCCGATGGTAAAATAAATCAACGATGAAGCAAAACTCAATTATACGAAGTGGAAATAGAATTTTTTCCCCTTTGTCCAAAAATGTTATTGAGTAAAAATGATAGGATATGCATTGCCTTGCTTGGATGTGTTTTCAAAGGTTCCTTTTACACTACTAAGATTTTCCTCAAAATCTTAATAAGGCTCATGGTCTTATTAAAACACATAAAACACAATTTAAGGCTATTATAATATATCATATTATTTCTTTACACTGATCAAATTCTTATTTGTTCGTCTATGTACACATGTAAATAACTCATTGGCTATATGAGTTTAGTTAGTTTCTAATAGTTGTTAGTTAAGTAAGAGATGTATAAATACTGTCATAACAACATTGTATTGACTGTCATTTTTGGTTCAATAAAAAAGTTGCATCTTTTTCAATAGAAATAGTAAGTCTTCTTCTCTGCAATTATGAAATTGATATGTAGTAGATTGTAAAGTCAGATTTCCTTTCAATTTCCACAAAGGATATGTTAAAATAGAAGAAAAAGACAAAACAATTAAGTCAGACTTGTTATAAATTAAGTTGAATGTGTTTTGTACCTCAATAAATGATGCATTTGTAGGGTGTAAGCCCCAAAACTAGCAATCCGAGGTTTCGATCGATTGAAAGACCCGATCGAACCTAAATTATAAAGTAAAATTAGAAATATTAGTAAACTGATCCAGTAAGTTTGAATTTAAGAAAATAAGTAATAAAATAGGAGACTACAAAATTTTTAAATTTTAAGTATATAACTCGTTATTTATCGAAAATGCGTAAAATGCATTCCGGTACTTAACTAATCGCTCGAGATAAATTATATGTATACTAAAAATCATAAAATAACCTAAATAATATTTAGGAATATTTATTTGTACTATATATGAATTTACATGTATGTAGAAATACGTGTAATTACTTAAAATACGCGTAATGTGCTAAAATCATACTAAATAATTAAAGAAAATTCATAATTAATTAAGAAAAAATAAAGAAAAATCAGGAAAAATAAGGAATGATCCAAATATAGGTTGTGCCAGCTGAGAAAAATAAGAAAAAAATCGATCAATTAAATTAAGACAATACAAAAGCCAAAAATTAAGGGATAAGGCAATTGTTTTATCCAATTTAATGAACAATAATTACACTAAAGCTCTATAAATAGCAAGAAAAATTCAGAAGTTCATTTGGACAGTTAGAAATCAAAGAAAATTAGGAAGAGGTGAAAATTGAGAGAAAAACCAAAGAAAAAAAAAAGAAAAGGAAAACTGTGCAGTTAGGGCCACAAAGGAGAACCCAGATCCGACGGGCAGCTAGGAGTGGACAGCCACTACTACCACGCGGTGGTGGCAACGCCCAGGTGGGTCAACACACCCATGGCCACCGGCGGTGGCCGGAGCCACCCAAATCGGTGAGTTCGATTTCCAACCCGATTTTGTGTAATTTTGTAAAAATAGTAAATATTATTAGAAAATTATGAATTTTGAAATATTTTTGTATGTAGTTTTTAGGAAAAATATTATTTTAATGAAAATATATCTCGTGACATAGGGTCCTTAAGAAATCGTGCAAAACCGAGCATGTTTCGGTTTAAAAATAAATAACTTTAGAAGTGTAGTTTTGACCCCAAAATTTTTGTGTAGACTACTTAGATGATATAGAATAGTGCTATGAAGCCCGTTTTCAAAAATTAATTTTCAAAATTTTTAGGCCCTAAAATGAGCTATAAAATGAGTAATTTAGGGTTAATAAAGTAATTAGATGGTTAATTACTTATTTAGTGAATAAGTACATGTTTTAGGATGTTGAAATCTGATGGAGTATGATACTTGTAGTATTTAGGGTGTTAGATGTAATTATTAGGTTAATTATGTAGTAAATGAGTAATAGGAAAATAGTAAATTTTAAGTTAATTTTGGAAATTAGGGTAATTAAGAGTAAAATCTGATTTAGGATTAATTTAGACATTTTGAAATGATAATTGGTGTTTAGAGACGATAATTAGAGTGATAGAAATATTAGAAGTGTATTATATACATAAAAGATAATAATACATAATATGTAATTATTAAAATATAATAAATAGAAAATATTATAATAAAAATTGATATTTTGATAATAATAAAAATGTACAATAAATCTGATACGAAACTTGAATTTATGTAATTATATGAAAAATGTAAAAATTTCTCATATTAGGAGTGAACTTGGTACACTAATACGGATTTAAGTGTACCGAGTAAAATAACTACTAACTAGGGGTAATGATGGTATTTAGGAGATTGGGAAGTAATGTGATTAATTTCATAATATGAGTTGAAACAAATTTCTAAGGTTCGAGTATAAAACACTACTTAGAAATTGAACTAAAACCTAATTTAGAAATCCACGCGAAAACCGAACCCGAACCTAACCCCAAACCTAGAATAATTGTAAAAGACTCAAGGCTTAGATAATTAGGCATATTAAACCCTAAACAAAACATAACAATAAGCGTTATAGGATAAAATGAACCTATAATAGTTATATGAAAAACTGAAACCACGTTTGTGTTATAGGGATGGTCGGCGATGACTTAAGCAAATCGAACCTTGAGTGAGTGAGTGAGGAGTCGAGGTAAGTTGGGATTAATACGGTGCTGTATTTTGGAGGCTTAAGATTATGCTTAGTTGTGCTTGTTAGATAGTTGGATGTATGCATGTGCTTGATTATAGGTGATGCTATGATTCTGTTTGTTGCTCTGGCATGTATTGTATGATTTGTATGAAATGATTGATCACCCTAAACTGGACTTAATCAAATATACGACCAGTAATCATAATCAGACATGCATGGCAACCCTTTAGGGGAACTTAGGACTCTTCGGCCAAATATCGACTCCTGCGAAAGGGATAGCGCAAGATTGCAATTGGTCCTTTCTTCATCTTTAGCCGAACTAAGTGACAGGAGAGGAGGTCGCGGCGAGGGTGAAATCAGTGGCTCGAAGGTAGTCACGGGAAAAGCGAGGTCTCCATTGCACAAGCTTGGGTTTGGTTGTGAGTTGTTGCATTAATGGCAACTCCTCAACTCGGATTAGAGCGGGCGCAATTTCTCTAATCTCACGACGGGCCGGACAACGTCATGCTATGGCATTTGCTTGCATATGCATTGCACCTAATAAGTTGATTGAAAACCTTGTTATGTTTATGGTATAGTTTTAAGTCCTCCATCCTAACTTACTGAGCTGTGGTTGCTCACATCCCTATAGACTTCGTGCAGATGCTGGTTAAGAAGCGGCAAACAACTACTCTAAAGCTAGCAATTGCTGGATCCTGGGGAGTGAGGAAAAACATTGAAGAATCAACACATATTTTATTACTTTTCATTTCCGAATAATGTATAACTTGGAAATATGTTACGGAGAATTATTGTAAACTTTAATTGCAATAATTGAATTATAGTGTATATATATATATATTTCCTCACTTTCTTAGGTAAATGATTTATTTAAATTATAAATTGTTTACTTCAAAGCGGGTTAGTCGTGGACGCCTTGTGTAGATCAGGTCTAAGATAGCGGTTGTAAGGCTAACTTCTATCTTAGGATGGTTTACACGACGGGGCTGTTACAACTTTGTCTCTTCGGGGCATGACATAGGGTAGTTTATGTGTCCCCATCTGCAGATTCTCATATCCCCTAAAAACGCGAGGGTGGATGTAAAGGTTTAGTATCTGCTTTGTTTGTAATTGTAAACGCCATATTTTTACCTTCCCTCCATTTCTAATTTAGAATTCTCTAATTTTTTGAAAAAGGCTAAAACATGAAATATACAAAAATTTTGAAAAATATGGAAAAGACCAAGAAAATTAGAAAAATCAGGAAAAGACATAAAAATCTGAAAAACAAGGAAAAACCAAAAAATCAAAAATAAGAAAACCCAAAAATCCAAAAGAAATAAAAAAATTGAAACAAATCATAAAAAGTGTCATACAGTGGTCCATTTAGATCAGTTCGTGGTACAAATAATTTTTTAAGGTAAAAAATGGTTTCTAGAGTCAAAGTAAATATATGTGATTTGATCAAATTAAGAATTCCAAGTAAAAATGGGCTTTTATTGAAAATCAGTTTTTTTGGCCTAGGTTTGGCTAACTTATTTTGAAATATTCTGAAACTTCATATTTTTAGGAGTTCATGGCCTCAAACTGTACATCAATTGGAATTAAAATGAAGATTTTATGGTCACTCGAAGTTTTTATATAAAAGTCCAATGCAGATAAAAACCGAGATCCTAATTTGGTTAAATTAGAAAAAAAATTGAAAATGTTTTCAACATTTGTTTATTAGGCTCCATATTTCCTTGGAGAGTGTAATGAGATTTTCGAAAAGTTGGATAATTAAATTGGTTTTATTCCGTGTGTAAAAAAAAAAAAAGGAAAAAATTGAAATAGCATCAAGAAAGGAAGAAGAAAATAGGAAGGGAAAAAAAGAAAAAGAAAAAAAAGAAAAGAAAAGAAGACACATATCACCATGTGGCATGCATATTCAGGTGCCACTTGGCATAATCTAGGATTGACACGCCGCATTGATGTAGTACCATGTCAACCATGAAGCACTACGGGGCCCTTAGTGGGATAAAGTTCAACCCACTTCAATGGAATTTGAAATGGTGGGATTTATTTTTGGCAAGTTACTCGATTTTTCATACCCGATTTCATACATAATTTGTTAAGTAAAAATTTGAAAAAAATATGAAAATGAAAGCTCATAAAGTTTTCTTTTTAAGAAGATGCATTTTTTGTATTATTATTAAGGAAATTGTAAGAAATAAAAATAACAAGTTCAAATATTAAATAAATATTCATTTATGACACCATTAACAAAATAAGCAAATTTGGGTTGTAATACTCCAAAATAAACCCACACAAAATTGGAAATGGCATCTCCCATTAGATAAAGAAACATTAATTTACCCAAATTTTTTATGAAAATATGATCAATTAGAGCGAAAAAATGAAGAAATTCAAAAAACAGACCAAAGTACCATTAATGAGTGAAGGTTGAATCTTTCTCATAAATGGAAGTTTATTAGGGAGGAATCGCAACTCAACACTTTAAATTAGTACCTCCTTCATACATATAAAGCATCACATCCTTTAGAAATCAATTATAAATCCACAATATGTTAATTTCTTTCTATATGTATGTAGTGTGGATGGGTCTTTCGAAGCTATTAAAGAAAGTGTAGTGGATGTGGATGGGATTTGTAAGAAAGGTTTAGCAAATCCGTGAACTATTCAATTGGATGTAACATACCAAACAAATATATACAACCAAACAACTCGCAGAATGTAACGCACTGATCTAAGTCGAGTACTCTAATCCTTACTAAAGGGATTTATACGAGTTAATGGTTTTACTGAGGAAAGATACTCGAATGAAAAGCAAATCAATAATTCATTAAGGAAGATGATCACATCGTTTATAAAAAATGGGGTATTTATACCTATACTACTAAGGCAACATTACATCAGTAGTATTTACCAAAAAGGATAAAGTAATAAAACTAATACATCTAATTGTGTTACAAAAAGAAAGGGGCAAATTCATAATCATGCTGTAAAAAATATCCTAGTGTCAAAGTTGTATGGCTTGAGTAGTGGGACACGTATTACTTAGGGAAAGGTTTAAAGATATACTGCATAACAATCTCTACCTTTCTGGACAAGGTTAATAGCAACTGAGATTTTGAATAGTTCGATAGACTTGCTTTGGCAGCTTTGGATTTTTAAAGTCAAGAGATCTTCGAAACAGGTCAAGTTGGTAAGGAAGGCTAGGGGTCTTGGAACATGTCAGATGCCTTGGATAAGGCCTTAAGCAAATTGTTAGATAGCTCAGACTAACTTAACTCTTATAGTGGCACAGCACTGAGTTTACTATAGCTTGGATACACAACCAGATCAGCTTGGCAGATTATGTTGGACTCCTTTGGACTTGGAAGACGGGAGAGAATTTGTTGTATCATGTTAGTAAGCCCTTTAGCTTAGGAGCGAGTGAGAGGTCCTTAGGGTTGATTTGTATAAGTAGGTATAACCTTCTAAACAAAATTCTATAATTATTAGATTAAGTTGATATTCATTGTCTATTGAGGATAAGGGAACCTATAAATAGACATGCCTCATCTATTTGCAGGCAAGTAAGCAAAAACAATACACACACACACACACACACACACACATACTGGGTTCCTCTAGTTCTAAATACTCTCTACTATATATCATTATCTCTTACTAACTATTTTCTACTTCAACTATTTTATCAAACAAATACTATCTCTACATTTCCTATTCAATTCTAAACCAATACTCTTCTACATACTAATGTCATTAATAATTTATTAAAATTGAATAATATATTAGTATATGTGACAAAAAAGGCATTGCGTTACGTCATTGATAGTTGCATTTAACATTAGAAAGGTGACTGCATAAGTAAAACAATATTGCTTTTACATAGAATCATTGTGTTTGCATTATAATAAAAAAGAATGATGCATTTACATCTTATGCCTATTTTTGCATAATTATAAGCAACATTTGTTTTCCACTATATAAAGCATTTTATTCTTTACTTTAAGGTTTATGCAATAGAGACATACGACAATGGCCATTCTTTCGTTACATTAACCATTATGCAACAAATTTAAGGTTAGAGGCAATAAATTTTATTATTACCTTAAAACCATGAATCAAAATGCATTCCATAAAAAATCATACCATAGAAGAGAAAAATGATGATTTTACAAGATTAGATATCTTGCATATCTACATTTCTTTTCTTTTTCGATGGTGGAATAAATCAACAATGAAGCAAAACTCAATTATATGAAGTGGAAATAAAATTTTTTCCCCTTTGTCCAAAAACGTTATTGAGTAAAAATGATGGGATATCCATTGCCTTGATTTGATGTGTTTTCAGAGGTTCCTTTTACACTATTAGGATTTTACTATACACAGCATCTTAATAAGGTTAATGGTTTTATTAAAACACAAAAAAAACACATTTTAAGGCTATTATAATATATCATATTATTTATTTACACTTGTCAAATTCTTATTAGTCCATTTATGTACATATGTAAATAGCTTATTGGTTATATGAGTTTAGTTAGTTATTAATAGTTGTTAGTTAAGTAAGAGATGTATAAATATTGTTGTACCAACACTGTATTGACTATCATTTTTGGTTCAATGGAAAAGTTGCATCCTTTTCGATAGAAATAGTAAAGTAGATTGTAGAATCATATTTCCTTTCAAGTTCCACAAAGGACGTGTTAAACTAGAAGAAAAGGGCAAAACAATTAAGTTAGACTTGTTATAAATTAAGTTGAATGTTTTTTGCACCTCAATAAATGATGTATTCGTAGGGTAGTTTGTGTGTATCCACTTGTGTATACAGATTCTTATATCCCCTAAAAATGTGAGGGTGGACGTAAAGGTTTAGCATTTGCTCTGTTTGTAACTGTAGGCACTCTATTTTTATCTTTCCTAAGTCCATTTCTAATTTATAATTCCTTAATTTTTTGAAAAAAAGGCCAAAATATGAAATATACAAAAAATTTGAAAAATATGGAAAAAAACAAAAAAAAAATAAAAAAAATCAAGAAAAGATGCAAAAAATTTGAAAAACAAGGAAAAACCAAAAAATAAAAAATTAGAAAACCCAAAAATCTACAAAAGAAATCAAAAAATTGAAATAAATGATAAAAAGTATTGCATAGTGATCCATTTAGATCAGTTCGGGGTACAAATAAATTTTTGAGGCCAAAGACAGTTTCTAGAGTCAAAATAAATATATGTGATTTGATCGAATTAAGAATTTCGAGTAAAAATGGGCTTTTGTTAAAAATCAATTTTTTTGCCCTAGGTTTGGCTAACTCATTTTAAAATAATTTGAAAATTCACATTTTTAGGAGTTCATGGCCTCAAATTGCATATCGATTGGAATTAAAATGAGTATTTTATGATCACTTGAAGTTTTCAAATAAAAGCCAAACGCAGGTAAAAAATAAAATCCTAATTTGGTTAAATTGGAAAAAATTTTGAAAATATTTTCAACGTATGTTTATTAAGCTTTATATTTCCTTTGAGAGTATAATGAGATTTTTAGAAAGTTAGATAAGTGAACAGGTTTTATTCCGTGTGTAAAAAAAAAGGAAAAAATTGAAATGGTGTTAGGAAAGGAAGAAGAAAATAAGAAGGGAAAAAAAAAAAGAAAAAAGAAAAGAAGATACATACCGCCACGTGACATCCATATTTGGGTGCCACATAGCACAATTTGGGACTGACATGTAGCATTGATGTAACGTCATGTCGACTACGTAGGCTTCACAAGTTCCCTAGTGACACTTCAATAGAATTTGAAATAGCGGGATTTATTTTTGGCAAGTTACCCGATTTCGTGCATTATTTGTTAAGTAAAAATTTGAAAAAATATAAAAATGAAAGCTCAGGAAGTCTTCTTTTTTAGGAAGATGTATTTTTTGTATTATTGTTAAGGAAATTGTGAAAAATAAAAATAACAAATTCGGATATTAAATAAATACTCATTTATGACAACATTAACAAAATAGGCAAATCTAAGTGATTTTCTTGCAATAATTGGAAATAAACCCATACAAAATGGGAAATTATAAAAAAAAAAAATTAATTTAGCCAAATCTTTTGTGAAAATGTGATCAATTAGAGAAAAAAAAAATGAAGAAATTCAAAAAACGAACCTAAGTACCATCAATGAGTAAAGATTTAATCTTTCTCATAAACAAAAGTTTATTAGGGAGGAATCACGACTTAATACTTTAAATTAGTATCTCCTTCACACATTCAAAGCATCACATCCATTAGAAATTAATTATGAATCTATAATATGCTAGTTTCTCTCTATAGATCCTTATAGGTTGAAAACCCAATCTTTCTTTTTTTATTTTTCTTACTATAGAGAAAATCAATCGAAAAATTTTTTTGGGAACATCCTATTCATGATTATGAACAAAGCCTAGGTTTTAATTTCACCCAATTTCTTAAGGATTTGATCAATTTTGAGAAGAAAGATAGAAAAAAATTGTTTTAAAGTTGCTAAGCATCGAATTGTTCGTTTTTGGAAAAATCAAAGGGGGAAAGCTCAAGCTTTCCAAAAATTGATTTGGGGCTTTTGAAGTTCGCATATTAAGAATCCAACGTCTACTAACCACGCCTCAAGAACCAATCGAAAACCACTCGAACCAGTCAATTTCCTTCCATTGTGCAGGTAATTCTTCAACCTTTTCTTATGACTTTTAAGCTTATTCAATCAAAAAATGAAAATTACAAAAAAAAATAAAAAATTGATGTTGAGTATGTTTTGATCTTGTTTTAATGTGTTTCCATGAATCTAATATGTTTGCAATAATTAATTTTGTATAATTATGTTGATTAATAAATTAGTAACATGTTATGTAAGTTTTAATTATATTATGTTAATTACTTAGATACTTTAATTTAATTAATGTGTTAGCATTATAGTAATAGGTTTTATCAATGTGCCCTTGTTAATTTTTGAATGTTAGGTGTAATAATATATTTAAATGTTTTGTGACATGGTTATTATGTTATTAGTGATTGGACTTTAATAATGTTTTAAAATAAAGATGGGCTTCTTTTTCCCAAAATTCATTTTCTTTTTCATAAATAAAATGTTTTTCATAAATATAAAAAATAGATTGGCCTTTTCCCAAAATTAAGGACTTTTTTAGAATTTTCAAAAGTGGACCAAGAAAAACTATTTTTTTCCAAATTAATAAAATTTAATGAACTTAAAGTGAAAAGAGTTTTTCAAAACAAAAAAAAAAAACCAATAAACTAAATTTTTCATCAATTGAAAATTATATAGGCTTGATCCTGTTTCCTAAGTACATAGGCGTTTCGAGCAGCCAAAAATAATAAAAAATTTTGCTTTCCTTTTTTTTTTTTTAAATAAAAGCCCAATTTATTTGAAAACATATTTAAGATCTATTAATCAATTTCATGAATCTTTTTTATGGAAACTATTAATCAATTTCATGGGTTTCAAAAAACCTATAGGCCAACTTATGGATCCTAATTTTACTTTATTTTTTCTTGATTTCGAAAGATGGTAACTATTTATATATTTTTTTTTATAAAACGTTTTCTTAGTTTGATGGAGATATTCATGTTGTGTGGGCCGGATTTAATATAAATCGGATTAAGAAAAAAAAGAGAAAACCCAAAATTTTCAGCTTAATAATAACAACCCAATTAGTTCTCTAGATAAAAAAATCTTTAGACATTCCATCGAAAAATCTTTGGTTCAATTTATTTGATCCCTTCCATTTGGAATATAAATGGATCAAGCATATTGGTTGACTTGATCTAAAGTCAACCGAAAAATAAACAAGATCTCAAGATTATGATGAGGCATTAATTGATATATTCACTTGATAAAGCCATTAATTGATATATTCACTTGATAAATTCTGTTTGATCGTTAAATGAATCCAATTTATACGTAACACAAATAGAAAAGATCGAAAATCTAGATAAACTCTTGAGGTATTTAATATATACTTTAATCGGTATATTTTTCCTAAATTATATATTATTCTTTTGTAGAATGATTACTTAGTATAAAATTCTCCATCAATCTGTTACGGCCTAGATAATAAAAAGCTCTTGAAAGGAGTACATGTGGCACTTTCTTGAACGTTAATAAGTCTCGATAATTTACGGTCCATATCTGGGGCCAAACGTCTTCTTAGTTTTTGCTTTTTGGGACCATTTCAACTCCATCAAATTCACCAATATAAACTGTCTTAATATAGTATTTTCCCTTTTTCAAATCATATATGAAATTGGAAACATCCCATTCTATCAAATTAAAACGACATGGTTTTAGGTTTTCTTAGTATCCTCAGAGGAACAAGAACTTCGTCAAACTTTGTGTTTCATCGTTCTCTTACCTTTGAAAAATGACATTCTTTAGCAGAATGGTGGTGTTAAGCCTCACAATACTCTTACTGACCACATTATTGATCAGGGCTACACATGCCGAGGATGCACAAACTGGAGGAGGGAAGAATGGGGCTGGACCAGATGTTGATGAAAATAAGAAAGATGGCTCCTATGAGGTTATAGAAGCCGCACCGATTCCGGCCCCGATCGAGGCTCCATCAGCCGATGACAAAGCTTCAACGACAATTGAGCCGGAGGTGATTATCCTTGGACATTGAGTAGAATTGGTTATCGAAGCTATGCCTATGTAAATAATTGTAATCTATAAAATTCTCCTTTCGGGGGAAAAAAATAAAATAAAACACTATATATGCTTCTAGGTTGCTTAAATGTAACGTTTTTATCGACCACCTAAGCAACTGCTAAAATTGATGTTTGTGTTTAGAGGTTTTTTCCATTTTTTTTTTTTTTTGGCTAATGTGTAATAATAATACATTCTTTCCTTGTGGATTTGAATGTCGTTTCATAAAGCTGTAGCTTTGTGATGGCAATTCCATGCTTTTATTTTATTGACCTTTTCATCGTACATTATCAAAATTTTTATTATTGTCTCTCGTATTAAATTTTTTTTTTCTTAGAAAGACTGGAGGTGTTTTTTTTTTTTTCCTGCTTTTCTTTTCTTTTTTTTTTTTTTCAAAAACCCAATCAAAGAATTGGTAGAAAATGAGAGAAGTGAAAGAACACGAATCCGGCACACCATCGCAGCATTCTTACATGGATATCAATCCAACAGCAATCCACTATGTTGTCTATGTGAAACTTATTATGGGACAAAATTTATTGTAGTTATTATCAAAGGAAATGAAACACATCCTATCTTCAAAATTTAGTTTTACTTTTTTCAATTGAACTGCCTTAATATCTTAATTTTTGAGTTAAGATCAACATTACAACATTAATTTACATAATAATTTACATAATCAAATAAATATATATAAATAACATGTAATAGTTTTATATTATATAAGATAAACATAATTCAATATCCCGTACAGTCATATATATTTCTTCATCTCTGTTGGCGACCATTTACCAAACATATAAGCATGTAAGTGCCGAACATTACAAATCTATTTATACATGTATGTGTGTGTATGATTTGTATGCAATAAATACGATTATTCTAATAATGTTATGGTATTATATCTCGCATATAGAGAGAGAGGGGAGAGGGGAAAGAGTCACTAGATATTATTCACCACGTGCTATATAATATCAATTAAATATTGATACGAATGATAATGGAATTGATAGTTTTTAAATTATTTATCATCCGTAATTTATAAATATTATGAATATCAATATTTTATCTATATTTACATATTATATATACATGATATGTAGAGAATATTTCCCACTTAATCATCTCTCTCGAGTAGGATATATATATATATTGCTATATTCAATTTAATTAATTAAAAAAATTTGTTACCATTATTTATTGACAATTCTATATACATATGCGAATGCAGCCCCATAGGATTGTCCATTGAATGGTAGATCGCTAATGGCGATCGTCCCCTGGAGTACCTAGCTACTATTATTATATATAGTGACAAAACGCATGTAATCCATTCATAAAAAATAGAGAACACCAGTTATATATTTGTAAAAGCGTCAAACATGAAGTCATAACCTAATGGTTAGTCTTTTCGTAACTAGCTTATAAAAAAGACTTAAATAATTTTCAACTCTTTTATTCATTGGTCACTGGCTTAGGATAATTAAACACTGTGGATAGAATTTGCATAAATTTTTCCAGCCTATTTTTCTTACTTTTCTTTACTTTAATGTAATCTTTTTATTTTTATCATATTATATATTTAAATATATTAAATTATATTATGCAATTAAATATATTTAATATTCTCATTTCATTTTATTTGATAGATAATGTCTTTATTCTAGTCAATTAGTACTACATGTGCTAAACATTACACCTACAACCCTAGCTTTTAAATGGAATAAGCCTTATGATACAACCCATGGCTAAAGATTAGTTGACCACTACCTATGGTGGGTTATATGACTAGCCCTCAGTGGTAGATAGCCAATCCTATGCCATATGAGTTAATCGTTTCTTTTGAGGCCTTTACTTTTGTAATTTTTTTATTTTTATATTATATTTATCATGTTATTTAATTCAATATATGTAAATATTATCATATCAAATTAATTATCAAGAACTTATCAAAAGCTGAAAGTTGTCTATTGATCAAAAGATAAGTAGTAATAAAATATAGGTACACCAATTGTTAAAAATATAAACACGAATTTACAAAGTATCAAAAGGTGAAAGGCACAATAATGCAAAATGAATTTTGAAAGAAAAATCAACTAAAAAGCGATAGAGAACTCCTTTGCCAATAACTCGTTTGGCTACTTTCACCTTTATACCAATCACCACGTTGTTGATGGCCTCACCCCCTCTTCCCTCTACAAACACATACACACACACATACTCTCTCTCTCTCATCAAATTCCTTGATAGATATGCATGAATTAATCAGTTAGGACAATTTGTAGAAAGATCTAAGACTATTGTTTAACTTCTACATCGAGGTAAAAGTTCGTATTACCAAGTGTATTCACAAGGTCTATCCAATTCATATTAATACAAAATCATATGGAATCAAATAAAAATAGTAAATAATTAGTTTATATTATAATTATGTTTATTTATGGCATAACCATAATATCATATTATCTAACATTCCATTTTTGTAATAATTGTTCTTATAACTGTTTCACGTTTGTATTCGTATGCATATTATTGTGTCGTGTTAGCAATTATCAACCTTACTTTTACATAACTATTTCATTTACATATAATAAAGGTCTTTGTGTTAAATAGCTAGCAAAGCTAACTCTTGATCGCATTTTAGCCTCTTGATTTACATTTTTAAATATCGTCGATTTTAATTCAAAGACTCAATAAATTTCATTGATTATTTCTTTTCATAGCTGTAGAGATTTCTAAACCTTTTTTTATTGAAAAAAGATTCAATAGTACTAATACATCATGTAAATTGATGAATGGTATGCAAGTATCAATAATATTTAAATACTTGAAAATAAAAAAAGAAGTACTAATTATGTATTCATGTATCAAAATTTTGTTATTATTTACATGCCACTTATCTATTCATATAATATATTAATATTATTGAATCATTTCCACTACTACCCGATAATAAGGCTTTTTGGAAATTCCAATAAAATGGGTAGCCGGGATCCTCTCCTCACCATTTCTCGCAACAAAACAATGTCAAAGCTGATCAAAACTATATTCATCTTATATTTGTTAGGGCTAAGGAAAATATTTTGGGTATGGTACAAGGTATTCAGTGTGCCATGTGAAATGAGAAATAAATGTATTGCAAATAAACATCATTTGTACTCTTTTTATATTCTGTGGTTCACTCCTTCTTCTGTTATTTATTTGTTTTTTTTTTTTTTAAATTTTCATGGTCAAATGACTTGTAAAATCGACGTCAACCATTATAACATGAAACCATAACCATATCATGATTTCGAGTCAGATTTTATAGACTTTACAAACCCATCTTATATTGTATATTCTGCTCCAAGATAATAAATGCAACATTTAGGGTTCATACTTTCCAAAAACAAATCACAGCGTGATTATGATCAAACACAATATTTCGTTCCAGTTATTTTATTAAGATTAATTTTGCCAAATCATCTTAATAGACAGCGTGATTCTACTAGCTACGCTAACAATGGACAATGAAGCACTTGGATTTCCAATTCAACTTCTACGATTGTTGTTAATATTTCTAGTAGTTTTTTAAAACAAATTGTTGTTAGAAAGTTATTGTAAGAATAGTAAATACACAGGGCATTCGAATTTAAGCACCAGAAAGTAAAAACGAAACCACAAACAAAAAATATATATATGTATATATATTTTCTATAAGTGTCCTAAAGTCCTTTTTCACCTCAAAAAAACAACTAAATTAGTTTTTTTTTATTCCTTTTTTGGGTGAAATTACTGACTTACTTTTTTGAGCTTATCATTATGACTTTTGTGAAGGACATCATTCCTTAATATAAATAACTTCAAACTTTTATTCTTTATAGTATCCTTCAAAACATTTTGCGTGCACTTCCTAAAAAAGAAACCAAGAAAACAATGTCGAAGAGTTCGATTTTGCTGACCTTCCAAGTTTTGTTCTTCATGTTATGTCTTCTCAATTGGAATGCTATGGCTCGTGACAAATACCTGCACTATGGTCCAATCGAGGAAGGTGATGGAATACCAGGATGTCGTGGCCGAAACTGTCCTTTACCACATGCTGAGAACCCTTACAGGAGGCCTTGCACCCAAGGAACTAGATGTGAACGTGACGCTGCTGCCACAAACTCCGTTTCGAAATTTTCCTATAATTCCCAAACAACTTCGCCAAATTAAATAATGTGGTTCACTTGGAGTGATCATGCCCCATGATGAACAGGATACCACTATCGCTTGCTCGTCAAGACTTCTCGTGATCGCTATGTAAGAGAAGATCCTTAGCCTTCATTTGCATATATAGATACATATATATTTATATATACATAAGTTTGTTCGTGTAATATTTGTGTTGTATTCAAATGTGCTTATGGTAATAATATGACATGGTTGTTTACTCTCTCGTTATGATTGAAATTCAAGTATGGTAATGTGTGTTCCTAACGAGATTTTCTAGACCCATATAAAAAGGATATATAATGACTAATGTAGCATGTTGTTACTAAGAGCTCAACAATGAGAATACATGGAATGAGATTGGATTAGATTAGATTAGTAAGACAAGGATTGCTACATGCATTGTTCTACGCTGGCTGAGCTCAATACAAATTATATCTAGGTAAGTAGCAATTTTGATTATATTCTTTTACTTTTATATATTGTGTGCTTATCCTGCTTGTCTAATTAAATTCCTAATCTTCGCTAAAATAATGCCTGCAATTCGAGAAAAATATACCAAAAGTTTTTATTCCATATTAATAGTTTTTATGTGCATTACTTAACTTATATTTATTCAAGATGTATTGCCTAAGGGTTTGGAATCCCCTTTTTTTTAAGCCTCTATAGGGTTTTTGTAAGCGAACTATAGTACGGTTTCATTAAAGATGACTAATATAGCATCTTTTGATATTTCTCTTAGTAGATGGAGCTAGGGAATTATCACCTAATTAATTAATAATAAAATTAGAAATTTTGCAAAAGCTAAATAAGCCACCATAACAATGCCTCGATGTAGGTGGAGAGAGGGTTCAAATAGTTCATGGTTTGGTTTGGTAGGTCAAATTGAATCTAACCATTTCTTCTTAGAAAGATATACAATATTTTTTAATTTTAAACCTTATCCGCATTTCAATCTAACCTCATTACCCTTTTTTATTATTATTTTAGTCACTTTCATCTCTTAGCTATAATAAACTCACTCACCTTTACTATCACCTTAAATGCAATGCCATTACGAAATAATGTTATGAAGCTTTAATCCATGCATAATGTTCTTTAATTTGGCTATTAATATTTGGTTGTAATCTTGAATGACTACTAGTAGTATCAAAAAGAAAATAGAGCTTTTAAATAGTGGTTCAGACTAAACGAACCAAACCAACCACATTTGAAGCTATTTAATTTAAAACCCTAATCCATTAAAAGCGATTTGATTTGTTAAATATTCAAACAAACCGAACTATTTCAAATGTGATTTTTTTTTTTGAGGTTTTACTTCATATATGAAAGCCTCCAAGGAACGTAGTGATTATATAAACAAAGTACAGAAAAATCTTTATTTCCGAAGCTCCTTTTATAGAGAATCACTTGGTTAATTTTCGCCATGCATCTATTAACAAATTAACTAAGTATAGGATATAGGGCCTCCAAGTTCGTTTCAAGATTACCGTTAGAAAAGTTAATAATCACGATGCCAGAAATTTATAGCCTTTTTCTTAAAGAATTTCTACTGCTTTCTCAAGTTCGTCGACAACGATTAGAGGTGAATATCACATTCAACAGCTAAACCTTATCCACTTTTATAATTAACTACTTACAGTAAAGTTTAGATAATTACTTGTGCAAATAAATAAAATTTAGATAACTAATTATAAAAATGAATGAATTTCAAGTACTAAATTGACTATGATATTTCTCCCCAATAATTATCTACTCTCTTGCCATGTTTACGGAGCAAATGTGAGCATGGCAGCTATATAATCCGACGCCAACATTGAGGTAACATCAAACGAAAATTTCTTCTATAGATCTCGTGACTTCAGATTATATTTTACACGCTTAGACTTTTAAAATATATTGCTTTTTCATGTAAGTCCTACTTATCTATTTGTGCGGTTAATATTCCGTTTCAATACAGCCTCATGCTTATATAGTAATCTAAATCGTACCGCTTTCATCGTACTCATGCTAAATCTATTTTACAACAGAGCAATTACGTAAATAAAAAGTCAAATGGATACAAGGAAGACGAGGATCCTTAGTTTTCATATTATAAGGAAAAAAAAAATGATGACTAGATCCATGTAAAGACTGGTTTCAAATCATGAACCGGTCTGACCTATGAGAGGTCAAGCTGAACAGTCCTTCTGAATTACCGGGCCATAAAGATCTAAGCGGTTTAAGAGGGTAGAACCGTCTAAACTAGCAATCCATAAACCGTCAGGTCAATTCACCATTGAATCAGCAGGTTGGCTCGGTTAGTTCATCCTCTAGGAAAAAAAAAGAACAGAAAAAAAAATAATTGAATGATATTCATTAGATCATAGTATTTTAAAACTACTTTTTTACAATGGTGAAAAATAATTTTTTAAAAATAATATTACCAAACTAATCATAAATTAATTATGGATTAATGATAAATTGAAAATTCAATTTAAGTTAATGTGAATTCTTTTTGTAAAATTTGTCAAATATTAAGAACTTAAATATGAGGAAAAAATAAAATTTAAAGAAAAAAAAGTTAGAATCACATTAAGTCGGAAATTAATAAAAAAATAAAAATTATTAATAAATTAATATACTAAAAATAAAAAAAGGAGATCACATTATTAGAATTTATTAATATATTTAAAAAATAAATTAATAAAAAAATAAATATAAAAAATGGTTCAAGAGCCGAATCAGCCCAAAATCGCCCTCCATAGGTTAGTTATGATTCAGCCATGGTCAAGTTCGTGAACCAGCAGTTTCAGATTGATTCAAGGCTAGGTCGGTTCGGTGTGTAAGTCTATGCACAACCTTCTAAAAACATTAAATTTAGGAAAAAATAAAAATAACTTTTTAAAATTTAGACTTAAATATGGATTGATCCTCTAAACTTTCAAAATATATATTAAAAATTCTTAAAGTTTGATGAATTACCATATTAGCCCCATATATTTAAAATAACTTCTTAAACTTCAATTTTAATATAAAAGCATCCGTTAAACTTATTAAAATATGTTTTAAAACTTCATAAATTTTAATTATAGTATGATTTTTTTTAACTAAAAAAAAAAAGAAAAGAAACATTCTTTATGTTACTAATTTATCAAAATTTAAAGAATTTTAAAGTAAATTTTTAAAATTTAAGGTATTAATGTGTACTGAAATAAAATTTTATAGAAGTTATTTACAATTTCCTCGTTAAATTCGAGTATTCTTCTCACTCGTTTTCATGCACAGTTCACCTTCACCGGTGATAAACGGATATCACAAGGAAATGAGCGCTCCATTGATAATTGACCTATATGCCCAGTAGAACTGGACGAGGTTACTGCCATATAAAAGCCTAGTAACCGGAAAACTCCTTTACATGGACTGGGTCACATATGGTAACTCCGATGCGTCATGTAAGCCAATCTATATATATATATATGGAAGAAAGATTCGATTAATGCTATACATTATATTATATATATATATATATATGATATGTAAAGACTAATAAAATATTCGTATATATAGAGTAGTATAATGGATAATTTTTAAAACATCTATGTTTCACATATACTAAATATATCGAATTATTTTTTGTAAAAATAAGTACTTATTGTCATAATAGCGTAGAATGGGCATTCTTAGAACTAAGAATAGAACTGCTCTATTTTCATGTTTAAAGACCCGTACTGGATGTCTCTTACTATAAGATAAATTAGAGGAAAACTTAGTTATATATAGCAGACAATAGAAATATCACATAACAATAATATATAATTATAATATATAGGTTATATGGACAAATTTGAATCTTTTAGTGTTATTTTCTTAAAGTTTTTCTAAAATTATTCCCTTAAGATATAAACACATATAATCAATTATTGATATTGTAGATAAAAAGATGATATCGTAATGATATCAATTGATATTTTAAAATTTCAGACAGTTTAAATCATTAGATTTGTAATTTTATCTAAAATATTTTAGATGATATATTTTCTATCCAAATCAATATAAAATAAGATCAAAACCAGAGACTTCCACATAAGTGAACATTCTACATGATAGTTTAATTCTAAGCTTCACTGCTTTTCATGTTATTTTATTTGAACACAAGCAAAATCTATCACAAGAACTCACGTAAGACACTCTGAAATCTGTAACCGCTGCCTGAGGATAAATGCTAAAAGGACCCTACAAACCATGAAAACCTTTGGGACATAAGTTACCGCGTCTAAGTGTGCTTAGTCTTTCATATTATGCAAACATACAAATACAACTAAGTTACCGCTCATTAAATGAATGCCGGAAGTCAAACAAATGAATAGGAAAGCATATACAGCCGGTCAGAAACTGTATACAAATAAGAGTATGATTTCACATTATAAGAGAGAGTTCGCTTGTGTACCGTATTTCCAATTAAAGGAATTGGTGAGATGGGCAGTCTTATACTCTAGTCATATAAATATTGCTTCATATGCTATATATATCCACAATCAAAAAAGATTTCATTGTACTAACAAGGCACGTATTCTTTAAAATTAAAGTAAATACTTTAATTTTAAAATACATATTAATTATAATATATTCATATTTTTATATATTAAAATTTTATTAAATACTTACTTAATCTTCATCAAAACACATCGTATTAATAGGTTTTAAACCTTTTTTCATCAACCGTCAAATAGTACAATACATTTCACCGAGCTCAAACCAGCATCTCTAACGAAGCATAAGAACTTCAGAAATCCCAAAATTTCCACCTCTTGAGCTCTGGAGTTTAATACTTTGCGTGGCGTGGTATTTGGACTTAATTCCATATGAAAATTTATATTTAACTTAATATAACCTATTTTCATTATTATGAAGTAAGATTTTGAAAAACAAATTTTCGATAATTTTCAAATAATTTTACACCCCAATGTGTTTAGTTTTGCATGGACAAGTAAATAACCTTAATTTTTACCTAAAAACTAATACTTATTATTAACTGGATGTTGGTTTTACTAATCCAATGTTTGCTTTTGGAAAACATAAATTTTGAGACCAAATTTGCAATCCACAAGAAATTGCGAGGCGAAATCTAAACTTCTGGGTTTTGATCAACAATTCAAATCTACATTCTTATTCAACGTAACTTTCTAGTAACTTGGATGTAATTGTATTGTTGTAAAACCTGAGTTAAAAATAAAAATAATAAATTAATTAATTTAAGAGAATTAAAAGAATAAGCGATTTTTATATCTACACTTTGGTGTAGCATGTAAATAGATATTAAGTAATGAGGAAAAAATTGTCATAGAAAAATATTTAGACATTAATATAGCATGTAATGAAATATTAAGTGCTAGGGCAAAACTGTCATAGAAAAATATCCAGATATTGGTATGGCATATGATTGCACAGTAATATTATGAGCATTTTAGTTCGAGAAAAAGTTACACTATCTACTAAATTAATTAACTGTACGTTATAGTTACCATAATTTTCTCTCACAAAAAGCTTACAATATTTTTTCGGAACTTATAATACTCATCTTGACCCCATATTCCTAATCAAGATTCATATCATTGAAAGAGGAATTAATCAAGAATCAATCTTTCTTTCGTATTTAAGTAAGTCTTCCTTTCATCTCCATCTTACTTTTTCCAATTTATGTTTTTAGAGTTCCTTTGAGTTTTGGAATGGAGGTACTTATCTTGTTAATGTAGGATAGTGATGCAATTATGATGACGAATACATCTTATTAGTGTCACGGTGCAACGTGGGAATGTATGGCATGCATATACCATGTATGTATATGCTATGTGATGTGCGATTAGGAATATGTTGGGTGTAGTGTGCGACGGGTGTGTATGGGTGTGAAATTTTGTTGTGTTGGGAAATGTGTATGTGTGTGTGAAACTAGAGTGGCAATGTGTTTTTTTATTTATTTATTTATTTTTGGATGTGTTTATTTATTTATTTATTTTTTTTGTATGTGTAGGGGATAGCATGTTAGGAGTTGTGTAAGCTTGTCTTATGTATATATGTTAGGAGTAATATTGAAAAGTTACATGGGATAAGATTTAGAAGCTCAAAGTATGGAGCAAAGGGTGGAGTTAAAGAGAAAGAAGTATTAAGTTGCAAAATTTATTAAATTTTAAGCTAGCTTTACATTTTGAACAGGTATTAGAGGAAACGTGGTGTTAGATTATTTTGAAATAAGAGCTCTAAGTATAGGATACATGTTTATCGAATATATGTGTTAGGTTAGTGAATATAAACCGGATTAGTTGAAACTTAAACTTAATTGTATTATTAGTTGTGCTTAACTTCGATTACCTACTAATCAGGTCCAGTGGTACTAGTAAGGCACTTAGTGATCTTTGCACGACTTTGTCTCTTGTAAAGTCTCGTACTAAAATGACCTAGTAAATCTATGTTACTTGAGTGTTGGGGAGTAGCCAATACTAATACTTATATAATATCTATATATATTGCATGTTAATAGTTATAAGTAATCCCAAGTCTCAAACATTGAGACTGTAATGGTTGTGAGCCTAAATGAAACATTAAAATTATTACTTATTGCATTTAATAGCAGTAATTATGTGTGAGTTTGACTGATATTTGTGTTTCATACACATGTATGAGATCATGTACTAGGCATTGGCTTACCCTATAGAAATTGTAATTTTTCAGTTATAGAGATAGGTTACTAGATAGATGATAGAATTTATGCTAACGATTACAGATTTAACAATTTATATTATGATAAGCAAATGGAGTATTACTATTTTGATGATGAATCTTAGGCGTCGTAGTTTAACTACAAGGATGGACTTGTGATTGTGTTTATATTCATTATAATTGCTTATTGATGAAACGTATGTGATTATAGAGCCGCTTATAATTATTGTTACTAGGTTTAATTGTTATTAAAATTATGGAAGTTCGATTTATGATTTAAAGTCTTTTCGTGTTTGTTTAAGCTGTGGAGTTAAGAGTATATTCTGATTATGTTATTACCGTTGGTATTTATAGAATTTGAGTGGATTTCATTTTCCTCTTATTTAGATTTGAGATTATTAAATAAATTAGCAAATTTCATATAATTATTTTATGAATTTTAGACAAATTATAAGTTTCTAGATACTTGATACGTCAATAGAAGTTAAGAACATGTGGTGAAGTTGTAGCATCTTGAATTCGGAGGCATTACAATTGTATTTTGAATATAATTGAGTCCGGTTTTTTTCTTTTTTTTCCCTCTCGAAATTGCCAACGGATTGGGGGTATAGTTATTATTTTACGTCAGATAATTATATGTTTTGAGTCGAAGTTCGCACTCAACTTTGGAAGTACTCATTCGGGTAACATTAATTAATGAATTACTTCTCTAATATTACTTATTAAAATATTATACTAAGAATCTAAACGTGAGTATATATATATATATAATATATATGTATGTATATGTATAGAGGCATTATATGTATATTATTTACTTTTAAATATTATTTATAAAAATATTATTACTTAGGCATCTATATGTATATAGATATATGTATTGAGAATAATAAGTTACATTTAGAATTAATACGTACATATACCAATGATACAATATTACGAGTATATATAGATGTACTAATCAATTAAGGGTCAAATTGCAAATCCCCCGATCATTTATAAGGCGCGCATAAAATTAATGATAATCTTAAAAGTGTGACCTCGTGTCTTCGATTCTCTACACCATCACTACTATTCGAAAATTGTTCTTATTTATATACTTTTTTTTATGATGATTTTACGGTTTTAGTACAATATGCATATTTTTAAAATTTATAGGATATACTTGCTTTAATCTCTTAACTAGATATATACACGTATTGTTTGGTTGTTATATCTTTATAGTACAATATTAAATAAATTTTTTAGTCCATTATTTGATTTGTATATTAACTAAAATTAGTAAACAAAAAGATATTGAAACCAGATTAAAAGTAAAAAATTCAAACTATTTATTTGATGGTATAAAAATTTATTTTATAATATACGATGAATATATCAAAGAAATTTAAAAAAAAAACCTACATTAAGTTTTCAAATTACAATATTAAATTTTATTGTAATTTATAATATAAATGTATATTTTATTTAATTTTTTTCAATCATAAAAATCAATATCTAGTGTTGCACATATCAAATGTAGTACAAAAGAAATTTTACTATCTTGTTTTTCTTTTTTTTTTTTAATACTCCTTATAGTGTTCAATTCTAATAATAAAACACTAAATATTATTTTAATAGAAAATATTAATATTATACTAAATATGGTAAAAAAAATACTAATATATTATATAAATAATTTGTAAACCAACATTGAATAAACTAATATTTTAGAAACAACAATAATTAGAATAATAATTTAATATTTACAACCGCATATGTTGTCGTACGAATATTTGTTATGATCCAATTATTTTGTAATTGAGTCTCCTCTACGATCGAGGGGGAAAAGAAAATCGGAGAAGAAAACCGAAAAACGCATATAAAAAAGTGTATAAACCGGTAAACCGGTTTCTCTATGACATGTCGAACCCATTCGACCCACCCGTCGTGAGGCCCGAGCACACGTCCTAACCCTCATCAGCTCATTTCTCTCACTTCTGCGCGCTAGCCAAGTTCTTCCCCTCGTCTTCATAAGTAATCATCAGTGGTGGTAGTTTACGTCAAAATTAAGGTGAGTATTTTGTCCGTGGCAATATCAAGTTCTAAAGCTGCTTCTTTTCCTTCCTCTTCTTCTTCTTCTTTAGCTATTCTTGTTAAAGTTATGATCTCTCGGTGTTCTTGTCAAGAATTTAACATGTTGGTTTTGAGGGTTTATGGATTTCATTCGTATTAACAAGAAAGTTAGAAACTTTGTGTTTTCCCATTTCATAGCATTTGGTTTTTCTGTTCCATTTTTCCATGTAATGATCTTCTTGTTATTTGATTGTGTAACTGCTGTCATCGGCAGAGCAATGAATCTTTGTTTTTCATTCTTTGTGAAGAGATGTTCTGGTTTCAAGATGGCTGTCTCATTGCTGTTTCAGCCAACTAAGAAGCATTGGCTGCTGCAGCAACGAGAAGGGAATGATGCGTTCTTTAGTGTTGCCCTATGGGTTCTGGGAGCAGAAAAATTCAGCATTTTCTGTCTCGTGAGCTTTCTATAACTTGGGGTTTGCATTTAAAACCGCAAACCGAAAAGCCGTTCCAAACTAAGCCAAACTGAATTTTCTGTTTTTCGGGCTCTCACTTGTTCTCTAGTGTTCAGATGGGGCACATGATCCGTTACATTTTTAAGTTTGGTGAATTTGGTTTCAGTCAATCTCAGATCAGTATAATCATATGGCTTTTCTCTTTTTCTGTCATCAGAAAATCGTTTCACTTGGGATCTTAGTGCAATACAGGATCTGAATTTTGAGTTGCAATTTTTGCTTTTAAGAATTACATGTCTAGCAGATTGATTAAGGCAAACAGTCATCATTCAGATATCATTCACTCATTAGCCCTTAATTGGCCTAAGAAATTGCTCAAATATTGTCCATCTTCTATCCCTTTAAGGCCTTAGAGACAAACTAGTCAGTGCTGTTACTTCATGATGGCCAGGCATATCTCCAATTTTGACCATCTCTTAGATTTTGTGATTATCTCAGTGGTGAAGCTAGATATGGCAAAAGGTCTTATATGGGCAACAGCAGAGGATCTTGCAAGGAACAAAGGAAGGGTTCTCACTCTTTATCGCCACATATTGCGGTGCTTGAACTCACCAAATTTGCCTCTAACTCATGCTGCCAGGCTATCTAAGAAGGCTGAGGTTCGAGCTATCTTCATAGTTGGTGCTGAGGAGACATCCATCCACAATATTGAAGATCTTATGGATGCTGCAGAGTATTCTCTCTCTTTATTGAGAAAGGGCGAAATTCCCAAGATCATTCAATAGGTAAGCTAAAGTAGAGGTACAGTGAGGAACACACTCATTTTGGCCTGTACACAAAAGACAGAAAGTGAAGTGGAGAGATTTATCAAGGCGATGTGCTTGACATTTTCTTCGTTTTAGTGGTGACTTGGAGTGTTGCTACTTTCTTTTACTCTCTTTCACTGTTATATTTGTGCAGAAAATTTTGTTACAAAGAGAAGATGTGAGTAGTTTAGTAGTTTTGCTGAAGATGTCTACAAATCAGAAAATTAATTTAGAAAAAACAAAAAAAAAGAAAAGAAAAGAAAAATCAGGCGCATTTTGGCTGATATACCCATCAGGAGTTTTGTCAGGTTCACAAGTTTATATAAGGTCAGTAACATTAGAATTTGATTGCTGCCATGAATTGAGATTCCTTCTTGTCCTATTGCGAATGCAATATAGTTATAAAAAGATCAGAATGTTCTCTCGGCAGGTGTTGAAGAAATCAGAGTGTTCTATAGGTCCCAACTGTTCAGGAAGGAATTTAAACAAATTAAGACATGTTGCAAACACTGATTTCACATTAAATTGCCTATTGGCTAGATCTACAATGCATGCACAAGACAGAGAGGGAGGTGGTGCTGCTTCCTGCCTCTACTTGAGAGGAAACTGGACCTTTGATTTAAGGATATGAAAGAGATGGTGAGAGTAGTTCTGGAATTTGGAGGAATTGGGGCTAGATTGAATGTCCGTTTCAATTGTATTTCAATTTGACTCAGTCCAATCAATGAAGCTGCACTCATGGAGAGAACAGAACTTTGAAGTCATGAAGGCCAAAGAAATATTTGTTTTTTATTTATTTAACCTGAATATAGTTACTCTTTCTTTTTTTCCTTCCTTCCCCTCAACTTTTAGGTCAACCCTCAAGGATCTAACTCACAAACATTCTAGGTAAATCGAGAAAAAGGTTGGAATCTTGATACTTGACCAACTGTATGCTTCATAAGAAAAAGTAGCTTGCTCCTTATAATAGAAGTTAGTTACTTTAGTTTTTCTCAGGCTTTAACATCTTTCCTTCTGTTTTTTATTAGCATCTGCTAGGTGGAATTTAGAGGGTGTTGGTTCTAAATATGATAAAGCTGCAAGTTTTTGTTGCAGGGAAAATTATTAAAATAAAAAGGGAGTCAAAGAAAAGAGACTTTAATTACCCAAAAAAGAAAAAGGGTAAAACAAAAAGAAAAGAGATATTGAAGTGAAAATACGGATTGAAAATATGAAGAGAGGCAGAGGAGTGGAGAGCAAGGTTGCTTCATTGTTGGTTTGGTGAAGCACGAAATTGAAAATCAAGAGGGGGTTGTTTGGTTGTTTAGTTGGGGTTGTTGTGTGTGTGGGGTGGGGGAGGGGACAGGAAATAATAGTCCAGATGTTTCATTCATTGAGTTTTTTAGCATTGGAAGAGTGTTAGGGCTTGTTTTAACAATATGGATATGAGTAAAAGGGCTTATACAAAATAGAAGAGTAGATAAGCGTAAGAATGTATGGGGATAAGGATGAAACTGGATGCTCTTTTAAGAGATTGGTGACCTGGTGCAAGTGTGCTGAACAAGGAAAAGACTTGATGTTACAAGAACAAGTATTCAGCTGCTATTTGCTAAAGCACAAGCAGCCGCTGAAATGAAAAAGAACCAACTCATAGAAGTTGATGGATAGGTACTAAAAGAAGCTTTGAAGGTTTTTGACGAGCCTGCACATGAGTCAGGTAATAAGTTCTGATTCTAGGTCAATACAAAAGAAAGGGTATACCCAGAAGTAGAGTCATGTTGATTCTCAACACTCAAGGCAAGGCTGCTCGAGGACAATAGGAATATACTGAAGGATCTAGTCGTAAACATCCATAAAGCTGATGTATTGTTATAAGCTGGCTCTGGTGGAATATAGGGATGATGTTAACAAGTTCTACAAATTCACAAAATATGGGAGTCCAAGTCCACAACTATGTGGACATGCAACCAGAAACTGATGCCAAATGATGATGGTTCTATTCCATTGGTAATTTCGCATCATAATTCAGATTAATGCCTAAGATCTATCTTGGAATAATTGTTGCTGATAGATAATCAGGATGAAACCTGTTTGGAAACTGAAGTTTCCACTAGTGGGAACTTGCACCATGCTCATGGCATCAAGTATGAAGTGATTTGGCACAAAAGATGAGTGGTTTTTGTTTTCAAATTAGACAATGCCAATGTTAGATAACATGATATGACTAAGGTTAACAAAAATCAATAAAGTGTGTTGAAGAAGACTTACTTGTGAAGGGAATCACCGCTAAAGTTCTCCACAAGTCGAATGGGAAAAGACAACTCAACTTTGATATTTTTTGCCAGTCAAGTAATCGTATTCCTAACTAACTACTTAGCTTGCCTACTGCTATTTATAGTGTACTACCCCATTACAATTACGAAATTATCCTTAATAACCCTGCCTTTATTACACACTACATAACACCTTTACATACAACGCAATGTAACACAACCCAACACTATATCCCACATACACATTACAGCACAGCACACCACGCATAACAACATACTACAAAATATAATACTACTACACACAATACATCTACAACACCCTATCTCCTCTTGTACACATGAAGTAAAGACTTGTGCACTCTAGGAGTTGTATTAATATTTCCCCCACAAAAATTGCCCTTGTCCTCAAGGACAAAATCCGGATACTGCATGTGCAAGTCTAAAACGTCCACTCAAGTCGCATTGTTGACTGATTTGCCTTCTCACTGAACCAACACCTGTAGTATCTCCAATCCATCCCTTACATCAAATTGTCGACCTAAGATTTTGCTAGGAAAAGACCAATAAGTCAATTCATCTATATTAAGATCCTTAGGTAATGTTGGTAGAACAAGGAAAAATCCATGAGATTGTTTAAGCAAAGAGACATGAAAGGCAGAGTGAATGTGACCGGCGAAGCTCCAAACAATAAGCGACATTACCCACTTCAGATAGAATACAAAATGGCCCAAAAAATCGTAGAGAGAGCTTAGAAGCAACCTTAGGTCCCAATTTAGAGGTGAGAGCAAAGCAAAGACGAAGGAAGACCCACACACCAACTGAATAATGGACATCCCTTCAATGGTGATTAGTACTCACCAACTGAATAATGGACATCCCTTCAATGGTGATTAGTAGTAGAATCGTTACGCAATTGAGCACGTTGCAAATTGTTGCATAAATGCACTAAAATTGCGTCATGATCAAACAAATCAGCTTGGATAGACGGGTTGTGGATTTCTCCATAAAGATAGATGGGAATTTTAAGAAGCGGGGGTGGGGGGGGGGGGGGGGGGGGGTGGGTGGTGGTGTTACGCACCGGCCATAAACCACTTCAAAGGGCATCATGCCGGCGGAAGAATGATAACTCATATTGGAAGAAAACTTTGCCTAAGAAATCCAAGTGGGCACGTATTTGGTTGTTCCAAAGCATAACACTAAAGATAACACTCTAAACTTCGATTTAAGACCTCTGTTTGATCATCTGTTTCAGGGTGATAGGCAATACTAAAATTCAAGTGAGTACCATGAAGATTAAACAACTCCTTCCAAAATAAACAATCGATCTTTATTCGATACCACCGTACGAGGAAAACCATATAAACGTACGACCTCCCTTATAAACACCTTAGCCATTGATTTAGCACTATAAGGATATTTCAGTAGGATAAAATGGCCGTATTTGGAGAACCTATCCACTATTACAAAAATAGTATAAAAGCCTTTAGATTTAAAAAATCCAGTAATGAAATCTAAGGTGATGTCCTCCCAAATCGCTTATGGAATGGGTAAGGGATTAAGCAAGCCTACTGGGGATAGATTTTGGACTTTATTGCACTAACAAACAGCGCAAGTGGCCACAAACTTAGCCACATCTTTCTTTATTCCCACCCAAAATAAGTGAGCCGCCAAGCTACGATAGGTCCTAACATATCCAGCATGTCCACCCACTACGGAAGAATGAAATTCATGAAGAAACAACTGAAGCCAAGTAGATTTAGCGGGAATAACCAAATACCCTTTATAGTGAAGGGTGTCATTGATTAAATGATAACCCACATAAGTGTCCTTACCATCCTTAAGGTGCTGAACCACTTCGACTAAGAAAGGATCCTTAGAGACGTCTTGTTTAATGGCAACAATGTCTATCAATATAGAGCTGAAAATTCCCATTAAATTAGTCTCCTCAAACATTCGGGAAAGAGCATCCACAGCACCATTTTCTTTCCTAGCCTTGTATTGAATATCAAATTCATACCCAAGAAGCTTAAACAACCAATGTTACTGATTAGGAGTGGTAATGTGTTGATGGAGAATGGTGCAAACTTTTTCAATCCATATGGACAATAAAGCGCTTGCTAAGTAAATAGGGCCACCAATGATTAATGGCAAGAACTAAAGTCATGAGTTCTTTTTGGTAGGTGGATTTACTGAGTATCTTATTTGATAAAGCCTTACTGAAATAAGTAGTGGGTTAAGAATTTTGCATGAGAACTGCACCCAGTCCAAGACCTAAAGCATCACACTCAATAAAAAATGGTTGCTGAAAATCAAGCATAACAAGCAATAGAGCTTGCGTAAGAGCCTATTGCAACTATTTAAAAGCCAGATGAGCTTCCTCATTCCACATAAATGCCTCCTTCTTCAATAGATTAGTCAAAGGTTGAGCAATCTTACTATAATCCTTAATAAACTTCCTATAATACTTGAATAGCCCCAAAAATCCCCGCAAAGCTTTCAAAGAAGTAGGAATAGGCCAATTCAATACACTTTGAACCTTAATAGGATCCATAGCTAAGCCTTCGGTTGAAATAATGTGGCTTGAGTATTCTAAGGAAAGCTACTCGAATGCACATTTCTTTTTGTTAGCCAAAAAATGATGGTCCCGAAGCAATGTAAGTACAATACGTAAATGAACTACATGAGATTGCATGTTAGGACTATAGATAAGTTTGTCATGAAAAAAAACCAAGACAAACTTAGGCAAATAAAGTTGAAACATATCATTCATGGTGGATTGAAATATCACCGGAGCATTAGTGAGCTCAAATGGCATTACTAAGAACTCATAGTAATCATGATGAGTCCGGAAAGCTGTCTTAGCTGTCTTAGAAATATCATCAATATGTATACGGATTTGATGATATCCTAATTGAAAGTCTATTTTAGATAAAATTATAGCACCAAATAATTCATCTAACAATTCCTCAATGACCGGAATAGGATACTTATTTGGAATAGTCACATTGTTAAAAGCGTAATAATTAACACAAAAATGGCAAAAGCCATCCTTTTTCTTGACCAAAATAACTAGGCTAGAGAAAGGACTAACACCGGGCCGAATAATCCCAACCTTTAACATGTCTCTATCTCATCCTTTTGTACTTGAGCATAATGATATGGATGCACATTCACTAGCCCAACCCCTTCCTTAAAGGGAATTCTATGATCAGTTTCCCTAGTAAGAGGAAGAGATTTTGCTTCATTGAATATATCTGAAAATTCCTCCAATAACATTCGCAATTAACTGTCGGATTCGGCTACAATAGTGTTCAAACTACCCATGTTCGTTTGCCAAATAATACTATAGTAATCCCATTCCTCGATGCGGTACAAACTCTTGAAAGAAACTTTGGATTTGGATAATGAAGGATTGCCCAACAAAGTGTCCTCCTTTTGATTATTAACAACTTTCATGCATATTTTGCTCTAATCAATCTTTACCTCACCTAAAGTTTGTAACCAAGCAACCCTAAGATTGACTAGGAGATGACCTCTACTCACACCACTCCCTTAAGGCCTCTAAGATTGATTTACATGAGAGCTACCATGGGTCAAGGTCGGTGTATGATGCAGCAGCTTAGAACCAAAAGAAAGATCTTGAGTAAATGACAATCTAATAGATAATCCACTCTCAGTAGAAAGAAATATGCTAAACTTAAACTCCTTCTCCACGCTAAGTGCCCACTCCACTGCATCAACCAAGGATGCAGGCCTTAGTGTTTGTACTCTGAACCGAATATCATCCCTTAATCCCCCCAAAAAATAACCTAACATTTGCATCTCAATAACTTCCGATATTTGTGATGTTAGAGCCTTAAAGGACTTTAAATAAACCTTAACATTTGACGTTTGTCAAAGAGTGGAAATTGTAATAAAAGGATTTTAAGTTGACAAACCAACATATCGAGTTAAGAATTCTTGTTTGAAAATTTCACAATCTAACCTTGCTATTTGCAATTCCTGCTGCAGTACTAGATCACACCTCATCCTCATTCTACCCAAAACCTATGTCATGCTCTTTCTCTCTCCTCCATCGTACCTCTATTCGAATCTCTGACGTGTATTCCACCAATCCCTTCATTTTCACATTCGAAGCAGAATTTCGATCCAAATTTTGTAATGAAGCTTGGATCGCAATCAATGTTGTCTCCATCCCTGTGATTGAAGCCTTCATTGAAGCTATGATAGTTGTGGAGTTTCTATCAACAACAGCAATTTGATGTTGTAACTCCGCAATACTTCCTTTTAACTCTTCCTTTACTGACTTCACATTTTGTTCTGTTGATCCTAAATTTTATTCAACAACTTCAACTCTAGATTCCATCCTAGTCATCTCTATTCACTTGTAAGAAAGAAATTTTTGAAAAACGGCACCAATTAATACAACGAGGGTTAACAAAAATCAGTAAAGTGTGTTGAAGAAGACTTATTTGCAAAGGGAATCACTGCAAGAGTTCCTCACAAGTTGAATGGGCAAAGACAATCGGGAAGTAACTCCTTTGCTCAATTCTGATTTTTACCACCAGTCAAGTAACTGAATTCCTAACTAACTACTTAGCTTGCCTACTGCTATTTATATTGTATCGCCCCACTACAATTACGAAATTACCCCTACTAACCCTGCACTTATTACACACTACATAACACCTTTACATACAATGCAACACAGCACTATATCCCACACACACATAACAGCACAGCACACCACGCATAACAACATACGACAGAATATAACACTATCACACACAACACACCTACAACACCCTATCTCCTCTTGTACACATGAAATAAAGGCTTGTGCACTCTTGGAGTTCTATAATAACAGGTCCTATTCATGGAGAAATGTATACTAGGGAGCTCGGAATGGTAGAGTTTTCATGCCATATTTCTTCCATGATAATAACCAAAGAATCTGATATGAAGATTATGATTCCTATTTCTTGCTGAGCCAGGTCTTTTGCCCACTTAGTAGTTCTCTACTGTCCCACCATGATTGCTGTTTGTCTGTTCATACCACATGCTGTACCTTCTGCGAATGGCCTTACTGAAACTCTGCTGCTGCATCCAGGAAATCTGGCAGCTGATGGAATGCACAAAAGAAGCTTGTTAGTCTTCGCACAAGAGCTGTATAGAGTAGGCTTGTGGCTGTTGACTGGAAAGTGGAAATACTCAAATCCAAAAGGCCAAGCTGTTCCTCTTGTTAGTCAATCCAGCCCAAGAGCCCTCTGGAGGATTTGGCACTTGACCATACTTTAATGGTGTTTTCCTGGATTCCTTTTAGTTCTAGAGCAATCCTGTTTCTTTTAGTGATCCTTTTGGCCACTTTCACTAGTAAAAACTATGTAGATGGCCAATATTTTGCTTTAGCTGGTTTCTTATAGCTATGAGAATGTCTGTTTTTCACTGTCCAAAAGGAGGGACATCATCCAGTTAGATGTAGATGAGCTGATATTAGAGAAAGAGAACAGAGAAAAAGATTGAAAGAAATCTTCAGCCCTCCAAAGAAGTAACACTGCAAACTGGCTATCCTTGTATTGCAGAGTTTGCGAGTCTAAGTCATTCTTTTCTAATCTAGCGAGCCAATATTATGGTGTGACAATGAGGAAAAGTATCAGGAAGGTTAGCATAGCTTTTTTCTAATGCCATGGCTTTGGAAGTATGCAAAGGTGTATTTTTGAGAAACACGATTACATACCACAACCTTTTACAAAAACATATTGACAGTAAGCATTATGCCTTTGGTGATATAGCTACTTGAATTTCTTAAACCACATACCCATTAAAAGGGGTTTCCCTAGGTTAGTCATAATTACCAATTGACATATATTGAATTTTAGTGAAGCATCCAGCCAAGAAAAAGAAGCAATTTTAATGAAGAACACTGCATACCTACTTGTCCAAAAATTAAAGAAATTTTCTAAGAAGCAGATACATGTTCATAAACCATGAATGTCATGAAACTTGTATTGTCCTGATGAATAAACTTAACTATTAGCATACCTATCTCTTCTAGGAGAATAACATGCTACAATGTGAAGTAGGAATATTTATTTTTAGTATTGCTTCCTAGATGTTCATGTGATGATGTGAATTTTGCCTCTTACATAGTAGTCTTCCATCAATTTATGTATAAATTAATATCCATTTGGTTGGATTGGATGTAAAATAACAATATTTGGATAATGTTGTTCCTGTAAGGTCTGGAATTTTGCTCTGTCGTGTTTGGCATCTCCCCACTTTTTCAGATTTCCCTGATACCATTTCTTTGTCAGGTAGAGATGTCCACCGAATACAGAAGACTGAAGATTTCCTTATTGAAGATTGATAGTCAGCAGTTTCATGCACTCACTTGGGTAAATATCAAGAAGTAAAGGAGAAGCTTTTACAGAATAACAATAATGGAAATGAGATGATGATGTGGTGCTCATTCTATGTAATATTCTCAGTAGACTTGTAGAATCACACACAAGACACTAATTAATGTGCTCTTTGATGTTGTAAAGTTCTTGTATGGGTCTGTTATATCTGCCCCTCCCTCTCTCTATCTCTCTCTCTCTATGCAGTTGCATGCATGTCCTGCTGAGCATCACTTGCTTTCAAGGTCTATTGTTTCCACTTAGGAACTAAATGTATTTGGTAGCTTCAGGCGGATCTACTGAAAGTTCGTGGGCTTTTCTTATCTTTTGCTCCTTGGTTCATGGTGCTGCTAAGATTTGCATTAGGTGCAGGATGTTCACGAAGTCTGAGCTTTTCATTTTTGGATGAGAATTCGCAAGACATTAGTGTTTCAGCCTGATTTCTTAGCACACAAGTCTGTCACTTCGTCTCCCTCTTTTCCCTTTAAGCATTTCCTCCTTGCTTATCCTTGAAATCACTTTTAAGTAATCAAGAAAATCCTAGATATATGCTTGTGGTTTCTCATGTGACATGAACACCAAACCCATTTGCTGGCATTAGTTGGTTGTCTCCCCAGTTGTCCAACCTATATATTTCACTTACGTATAGGGGTTTGTTTCCGGGTTTCCCATTCTAAATCTTTTGAAGTTAGATTGTCAGTTGTCTCTCTATACGATAATTATTGCCGTGTTTGTTTGGCAACTTAACCACTTGAAATATAGTCTTCTAATGTAAGGGACAAGACTTTGCAAATTCATCAAGCCAAGAAACTGTCATGTAGGATTAAGGCATAACTGCCTTACAATTTTCAACCTAAGAATGCCAGCGCACCCGAGAGCCATTCCTGAAACTATTTTTCTGTGTGACATATTATCATATGCCTCATGGCTTAGCACCTGCGAGCTAGGATAGTAAAAGTCGCATGGCTTGACGGGCGCTTTTGCTGCCTGGCCCTTTACCATTCTAATTTTGCTTGATTGGCACGTTGCTAAATTGTAAATAGTTGAAGAAAAGCACAATACTTTGTCCATGCAACTGCAGGTTATAGAAAGTGACATCTAAAGTAAACATGATCAAGTACCATCCATATGAAAGCCTGGTCAAACCTGCTGTCTGAAAAAGTAAAATATTGTTCACTGGTTCCTAAGGTACCTTATTAATTACTAGTAGTAGCTGATGGCTATGACTTCCATACTTAAGAAAAGGAAAGCAACTAACATTTGGACACTTCACACCAACACCTTAATAGCTGCTAGCTGTTGGTGCCACTGCATACTCCCTATCCACAGCCTCAATCAGTTTGCTGGCTATTGCACTCGCATACACAGTAGAGCCTTCATAAATCTGCAAAATTAATAGAAAAACTTTATATAATTTGACTGCATTGTTATGCTAATCGCAGAACAAAAAAGAATAGTCAGAGTGGCCCTGAATCGGAAAATGGTGTTCCAGGCACTTGGAAGCTGTTAATCAGCAGAGCCTATAAGTATTGGAAGGCATGTGCTACCAATACAAATAGCTTTCAAGTATCGGAAACACCCCTTTTTTTTTTTTTGAATGGTCCCAAAACCGCCCAACTATCTCTTAATATAGAGAAGGATAACCAGAACCTTGCTGTTGAACAAGAAGCTGTAGTGTTCCCCAATGTGACCACCAGCAACATGGTGGAGATCCAGCTGAAGCTCGTTGAGCACCCGTGAAACATGAAGTAAGCAATTGATCTTCTTACGCTGCACAACTTTGATGGTAACTTCGTCATCGATGATACGAACATCCACCTCGGTAACTTTGGATTTCCTCTGAAGCCAGGAGGTCCTCATGGAGCCATTGTAGGAATCAGCATCATCTACAGGCCTCGTGATTGTGCTCTCCCCATCAACAGCACCATTAGCACCATCCTCTTCAATCTTCAGCATCTTGCTTCTCTCTTTCCCACATCTTTTCTTCTTCACAAGTGACTTCAGCTCCTTAACAGTCCTTATCAGCTCCTTGATGTATTCAATTGCATCTCCCACTACTGATGCCCTATCATTCTTCAGAAAACGCATTTGCAATCTCAATAGAAACAGCAATTATATGAGAAAACAACTTGATTTTATCATTTTATGATCACAAAAAAGTATGTCGCCTCACCAGAATAACTTAAAAACAACTTTTAGGATGTGATAGTTAGTTGTTTCACAAAATTTCTCAAAATATTATTCTCTTTATAATGATTTTATGAAATATGAAAAACAAAAACCTATGGACACATGAATTGAGTGAAATTTCGATTTAATTACTTTTCACAAGATAGTATATAAATAAAAAATTTATCAGATAAATTCTTAATTATTTATGTATAAAGAATCCCTTGAAAAGTGTATGATTATACTGATTTACTAATGTCATAGAAAAAGGCTTATAAGTAATTGTTGTACATCATATTCAATGCAATATACTGCCATTAAAGTGGAAAAATGTGATAAACTTGCCCACTAAGCGTTTATTGTACCATGGAATGTGTCACTTTTCCTCTAATTTAATTCTTACAATTATCATATACATGATTTATACTAATGTAATAGTGGTCATTAAGGGTAACAAAAGCCCATGCTAGTGACTAACTACGATAAAAATTATTAATAGAAATGACAAAAATGATTTCCATCAAGAAAGAATGAAATTGTTCTTCTCATTTCCAATTAACATTTTCTACTCTAGTTTATAGCCACTTTCCGGGAGATCGGTTTCTACCGTAGTTTTCCGCCATCAACTATTATTAAAGTTATCACTAATCATAGGTATTCCCAAATACTATGGTAATAGTTAAGTTTTAACCTAAAATGCACTTAGAAAACTCAAAACATAGCACTGGATACAAATGGTAGACAATCACATCATGATACCTGTAACAATTAATGCTATAATTCTAAATTACCACATGGAACTTAAAGCATATAAACAATTGAAACCTATGATTACAAAATGTACCTTGGAGGGGCTTGGGATCAAGCTTCTCAATGCAATAAACTTATCATTCAACTGGCTTCTCCTTTCTCTCTCGGTGGTGAAATGTTTAGTAGCTTTCCCACCACGCGTCTTCCTTTTTCCCAAACACGAACCGACGTTCCTCCCAAACTCAAACACGGTGTTCTCGAATTGGCCTCCATCGACAACACCATCCCCATCTTGTACATACATAAGACCACCTTCATTCCCTAACTCACCATTATCAACACCAACAACAATGTTATTGTTGTTGTTGTTGTTTTCATTATTATCCCCACCATTGTGGACGTTATAGGTATCAAACAAGGAAGAGGGTTTGTATGACTGGAAAAGGTCTCTAAACAGAGGAGTCTGTGTTGGCAAGTTGTGGTTTAAATGGAATAAAGGGTCATATAAGACAGAAGCAGCAGAAGACGGGTTTATGTTGTTGTCTCCAAATAACCCAACTGTACCATAAAGATCAGTCATTTGGTTCGGGTTCATGAAAGGAAGACATATGTTGTTGTTAATGTTGCTGCTGCTGCTGCTGCTATTGCTGTTGTTGGGTTTTGGCAAATTGTGGAAGAGGTTGAGATTGAGTAGGTCAGGAGTTGGTTGTATGATGCTATTAATGTTGTTGTTGTTGTTGTTGAAATCTTGTTGGGTTTCATTTGGATTTTGTGGGTTTTCATGGTTAAAGGTTAAATCCTGAAGATCAAGGAGTCTATTTGAGTCCCAGTCGTTACTACCACCACCTTGTTGTTGCATCATAAGGGCATGTTCAATGTTGTCTTGGACCACGAGTCCTCCTTCAATGGACATAGCACTCATGTTGCTGCTGTTGTTAGTATCAATATTGTTGTTGGTGGTGGGTAATGGTTGAGAAAAGACAACATGAGGATCCTCTGCAACAATAATTTCAGGCAGGGAATCATTGTTGTTATTGGGATCTTCAAAACATGAACCAGCTTTACTTTCTACATACATTTTCTTTTGTTCTTATTTGATTTTCTTGGACCCTCCTGAAAATCACAAAAAAGAAAAGAGTGTTACTGCTTTTGGGGTTTATTTTTCAGTTTTTGGAGATTATCTTAAGAACAACATTTGTTTACATATATAATATACAATATGTATACAGGTTTGTCCGAAAAATTGAAAATAATAATAATAATTGAAGTGTTGGTCTTACCTTGAAGAGAAGGAGTGCTCAAGTATAGGTTTTTGATATAGAAGATGAAGGAAGTGGAAATGGGAATTGCTGTTGCATGTACGTGTGTTGTGTATATAAAAGGAAAGAGAGGTGGTAGGAGGACAAAAGCTGAAGATATGTGTAAGAAACTTACAAATACGGGAGAGATAGAGTTGGATATATATGCATTGTTATGAGAAATATTTCCTTAAAATAAATATGTTATATAAATTAATTATTGGTAAATAGAATAAATTGAAATTTTAATTCGTAAAAGCATCATATTCATTTGTGATGGTTTAATTCATCCATAATAATTATTTGGCTTTTTTTTTTTTCCTCTTAGTTTAAGATTTTTCATCCAGCAAATTAAACATCTGCTCCAAGATGCTTAATAGATGGCCGAACGAACACAAGGTCTTGTTAGCATGTGCTTTGGGGAACTAATTAATAGACATAAAAAAAAAAATCTTTTTTATCTTTTTAAAATTGATTATACAACTTTAAAATAAAAATTGTATATAAGAGTTTTAGTCTTTTAATAAAATTTTGTGAGGTATTGTTAATATTTTTTTTATCAAAGTAACTGAAAAGTGAAATTAGTATGGATTTTGTTCACAAATGTTCATAAATATAGGCATTAAAAACTTTTCTACCTTTTATATATTTTATGAATTTCTTTTATTAATTTTATCAATAAATGTATCTTGAACAGGTATTGATAAGCAAACTATTAGTGTATTTATTTTGATAATACTATCAATTCAAGATATGACACATAAAATCGTGGATTTATGTGTTAGTGTTGCGGTCTCAATAAGTGGCCACCTTCTTTTTTTTTTTCTTTTTTTTTCCTTCTCCCTCTTGAGCATCCACTAGTACAATTATTTTGTTTTACATGTATTCAAGGGATTGCGGAGAGGTTGTTAAGGAGATCCCCGTCACAGGGGCCCACTCATAATCGCCTTATGCGGTCCTTTCCTGAATCCTGCACCCCCCTGTGCCTGCGTGCTCTCAACGTCCTTCCTTCCTTCTCTCTCTCTCCCTTCTCTCTCCTCCTCCGGTGAATACAAATACCCCAAGCAAGCTGAATAATGCTTATTTCATTTTCTTTTTTCCCGAAAGGAGAATCATTTTCATATTTAATTGAAACATGGAAAACCGACTATAAACATTATACAAGTATTAAAGAAAGTTATCATATTTTCTATACCTCACGTTTTTTTCTTTAATTTTATCAAATAAATTTTAATGCATCCAAAATTGTAACTCCTGGTTCTATATTTAATCTCATATTCATGTCAAATCCTTCAATTTTCCTCACTTTTCAAAGACTATGAATAAATATGACACGAGAAAGTAAAGAATTTCGGTTACAAAGATATATATATATCTGAATATTATGTACTAATTTTAGTACAATAAAAAAAAAGGAAAAAACTTAATATGGTAGTTAAAGTAATAGCACTATAATATAGTTATTAACAAATATTCCAATTACAATGGATAAATAAAATACAAGGAATTCCTATTAGAAATTTGTTCATGAAAGTCTTCATGCGCAAGATAGGTTTATAGATGAATCAAGTCAAAATGATAATGTTACACTTACGATTGAGCTAGATCCAAAAATTTTAACTCAATTCAACTTAAACTCCAACTTAATTGAGCTTTGAATTTAAGATTCGAGCTAAAGTTTTTTAACCTTGTTTAAGCTCAATTTATGTAAAAAATATTTTTCTTTTAATTGAAATAATATGATATGCAAACTCAAATAACATATAAGTTTAACTCGAGTTTAATTAAACTTGTAAACCAATTAAGATAAACACAATAAAATTCAAGCTTAGATAAATCGAGTTCAAGTTAGAGATTGATTAAAATGTTGTTGAATCAAAATTGTATAAACGTTAAGCCAATTTTGAATAAATTTTGATCATTTAACCCATACTACGAGATAAAAGATCTCTGTGTATAAACGTCGTCATCATATAAAGCAAAAAAATCCAAACATACAATGTCTATCCTAGAAATGGATTATGTTGTTAAATTAAATTGATGGTGTTTTTGTAGTAATGCGGTAAGGAGCCTAGATAAGCAATAATTTGAGCCAGCAACATCGGTAAGTGTAATCAGTAAATTTTTAGTTGTTCAAATATATAGATGGGAATTATAATTTATCATTTATTCAAAAACATTGTAGCTTAGTATTAAGGGTGTAAATAAGAACATTCGGATCGAGTTTGAGTTCAAGCTATTCGAGCTCGAACATTATAGTACTTAACTTAATTGGTTCATGAGTTTAATTGAGCTCAAAGTTGAGTATCGATACTAGTTTAGTTTCTATATTAATATTATTATAATTAAAATAAAAAAAAATATTTTTGAAATAAATTGAACTTAAATGAGCATAATCAAATCGAGTTTAAACTTATTAAATACCATGTACATGAAGTCGAACTCAAGTTTAAAATTCTAAGCTTTACTAAACTTAAATTAAGCTCAAACTTTCAAATTTTGACACAAGCTTGAGTTTATATCCATCACTATATTGTCTTAACAACAATTATTTATTACCCTGCTTAGCAACACATACTACATTGAAATTATTTCATTAACCATACGAATGGCAGGTGACCAATGGGTGATATATAAGTTTTATTGAAGCTTTTAGTATGCTGACAGCTTTTGTAAAATATAAAAGATAATTTTCTAAAATCTTTCTATTAATACTATCTTATGTCAAAGTACCATCATATTTGTTTAACATTCATCCAAGATGAAGTGTTAGTATTAATGTTTTTTGTTTTTTTTTCCGTTGAAGATGATTACGTTTACTTATCATTAACAACTTATAAAAGTGGGCTGTCAGGGCTGCTTTTGAGATATAAGAAAATGTAATTATAATCTTAAATATAATATTAAAATATGAGTGGCATGGGTGTAATTAGCAAGGAGTTTGATGGAGTCACGCAAATGGGGTTAATCTCAAGGGAGGTAGTTTAGGTCGAAGATGTATATTTTTTATCAAAAGTAGTTACGCTCATTGTGGGCCCCGCTCTCCAGTAAATTCCTCCACGCTAATCGCCAGATCGAACTAACTGGAAAAAATAAAAAAATAAAAAGAGTATTGCGAGTGCATCCGTGTGCTTATTCCATGTACTTCTATAAATTGAGCATTTGAATTCTAAATTTCGAAAAAAAAAGTTTCTAAATCTTCTTTATAACTATTTTGCTCCTAGAAATAATAATAAAAATGCACTTTTCACCAATATTGTTAGACTAGAATCAGTCTATTGAAACCAAAAATCGAAAAAAGTTAAAAAGTTGAAAGATCAAAATAAGGTTAAATCAGAATAGAATTGGATCAATAGAAATATTGAAACGTAATTCATATTTATTTATAAAATAATAAAGTAATTTATATTCTTAAAATTTAAAAAGTTAAGAGTATTTTACAATTTGCTTTTTGTTTTTTTCTTTATCTGCACTTTTTTTTTTGTAAATTATTACATTTTCTAAGAAAACAAAGGAAAAGTATATTCCAACTCATAAAGCCTAGTTAGATCCTATAGGAACTAAATTAGATAGGTTGCGTTAACCGAATTGAACCAGTGTCACTATCAATATGAGTTAAAGAGGTAAGATGGACTGATTTTTATAATTGAGTGAGATTTAACTTAGTTAAATCAAGTAAGTCAACTCAAGTCTAATATTGCTTTTCACATTATTTTAATTGTTTTATCTAATAACAAAATAATTAAATAAGATATAAATGCATGTTATATTATAGAAAAAAATACACATATAATCACACTTACTTGCTAGTATGTTTAAATTAGGTTTTTTCAACCTTTCAAGAATTTCATTAATTCCATTAACTCTTCAAAGTTCATTCTTAGCATATGTTGGCTTTTGATTGGTACAAAGATGACTAACCAAGTTAGCTAGGGTACTATATAATTTTTTGCAACACGTTCTTTAATTTATTATTATTTTAACTATATTATATAATTATATATTAATGATGTTATTTGTTAAATTACTTATTCTTAACCAATCAAAAGTTTATGTGTTTCAAGAATTAGTAGGAAATTTAATAGAGTTGGCGAAGGTCTTTTTTTGGGACTTGAATAGAAGAAAATAAAAAGTTTGTACTCTAACTAAAAAAATAGGTAAACATTGATAACTAAATTTATATTTTTTTCTTTTTGATTTTTAAAAATTTTGAGATTTAAATATTTTATTTAATAAATCTATATAAATCTAAAGCAAATATAAGGGTGTACCATCAAATTGGCACCTCTCCTCAATAAAGAAAAAGGGGGGAAATAAGGGACCAATGCCACAAATAGGGGAAAAATAAATAAAATGATAGTTGCTAATTTTAAGATATAACATATTGTCCTTAAGTCTTATCCATAAAAAAAAATAATAAAAAATAAATCTAAACTTAAACCATGTACAATGTAGGTTCAAGTATCCAAGGCATTATCATGCATATGTTTCTTGTATTACCCTAAACAAATATTTCTAATAGATATAGTAAACTTCACAAATATAAATAAAAATTGAAAAATCAATAAAGTCAATCTTAGTTACTCATTCTTTGGCCTTGTAGGCCTATATTAGAGCAAAGGATTAAAAGTATAAAATATTATGATGACATCTTACATCACATTTCAACCTCCGAGCATAATCTCTCTAGCCATCTCTTCCATACCCATATAAATAGATGTAGGATGGGTGAGTCAAGTAAAATTATATTAATTTCAACTTATGACTTGAGATTATTTTTTTGTACTGTTTTTTTTTTAAGTTTACTTTTGAGTTATACACCTTTATGGCATTTAAAATGGATAAGTACATCTATCCATTAACAATTTTTCATTATACTTGCTAATATGGTAAACTTGTGCCATAATAAAGTTATGCTTCCATAGGAATGACAATATACCAATGGCCATATAGCGATAGTTGACCATGGAGGGGTGCATAACCCACAAATTTATAACATAGAAAAATAAAATGACCTCAACATAAATGAGAGAAAAAGAAGAAGGGGGAAGAGGGTTTTTTTAGTAACATGGCTAAAAAACTAATTATTTAGACTATTCATCATTAGTCCATATCTTTTATTTTACATATCAGAAGTTGAATTTCAATCCAGAGCTTCCTGATTAAAAAGAATGCTTGTCTACCATCTCTGTTTGCATAACTTCCAATCACATGATGCCAACCTGCTACTTTGTGGAGAATTATATCCCTTTTTCCCCCTTTCTCTTATACATGGTAAAAGAAGCGAACGGTAGCTCATCAGTCGGCTCATGTCAGCTGCTTGCGATGGCATTTTATAAAATAATGTTGTCATTGCACCGACCTCACCAAAAAAAAAAAAAAAAAAAGATTTATAGATGAACTTCCATATTAGGAGGTAAAAGAAAAAAAGTAAGTAAATTACATCTTTAAAACAGTTTAAATAGGCTGGTCTTTAGGCTTTTATATGATTTAGAGAAAATATATTGGGAATTTTTAAACTTTATTTTTATAATTAAATCTTAAAGTTTTCAATTACAATTATTAAATCTTATAACCCTACAATATTTGTGAAATCAAGTGTTAAATAAACACGAGGCACTAAATCCACATGTTTTAATATTTTCTGACCATGTGGAGCTAACATGGTAGATGATGTGAGATTTCAAAAATTAAAAAGACAAAAGGGGAAATATTAAATATAAAAAACCCAAAAAGATGTTGGATAGCCGGTATTGTCAACTAACCATCAAGTAAGTCACATAGAGTAGTTAACAACGCCATTTCTAAGTATGTGAACATTTTTCTTAATCTATAGTTTAAAAACCATAGACTCTCTCTCGAATCTCTGGACTCCCTAACTCCAAGGATGAAGAAAGTGAGTAATCCTACCAAAGTAAGAAAAGATTTTCATCTATGGATGATGTAAATGAGAACATCCCACAATCAAAGGAAGCTAGGAAGGACATAAGTATATACAACAAAAGAACAACAAATTATCCTTTCGCGGTATTGTACTCACCAGTATATTAAGAGCCAATGAAAAATACTAGGTTTGGGAAAAATAACCATAAACCGTGGTATAAACCACGAATTGAATTGAATTGTACTGAAAAAAATGTTTTTTTCTTTTAATGGTACAATTTGATTCAATTCATTCCAACCAATTCGTGGTTCGGTTCACAAGGCCAAACAAATTGGATGGTTTGAATTGAACCAAACTAGTTATTTGAAAAATAAAAAAAAAAAGAAATGCCAATCCACAAATTGCAATGCTTGTGGACAAAAGTCTAAATAACAGTAAACAAATACAATGGCATGACAAGCACTATGATTTTTTTCTGATTTATGGGTAACCAACATTCAAAAGAAAGAAAACCCTAGTTAGCATTAGTACACCTGCAACTTCATCATAAGTGAAGCTACCGTACACCTCTGATCTTCCTCCCTTACGTGATGAACGCCTCCTTTTGTCCTCCATCACCATTAGCATCAAGTCTCCGTGCACTATCACTCTTAGATCTCACATCATACTACACTCAGTTACCGTCGATCACATTCCTTCCAAGTGAGAAACTGAACAAATCAAGCTTTGATTCCTTTCTTTCTTGTATACTAGTGCCTTCTTGCTTTGTATTAGTAATCAATTTGTAGGAAATCTTACAAATAGTTCGAACCACATATCGAACCATTATTTTTAGGTCTAAGAAATTTATGAATTGAACCGTATGGTTATATTTGACTTAAAAAAAAAACTAAATTATTATTTTTAGGTTTGATTTGGTTTGGTTCGAAAGGTGAATCGCACTGAACCATATCGCACCTACCCCTAAAAAATACTGCTTCAAAAGTTTAACTTACAAAGTACAATGGAAGAAAATGAGGATAGCTTTCTTAAAGAAATGATAATCCAAAACCTAATATCTGTTGTGTATCCTTCTTAAAAATGGAAAGAGAACTCTTATATGCTCTATGGAGAAATACAATAATAGCTAAAGTGGTGGGAATGAACCTAGGCTACAAAGTTGTAGCGGAAAGGCTAAGGAGTATGTAGAAAGTGTTAAATGACTATAAGCTAATCCATGCTAGATTAGGATACTACTTAATCTCATTTATGAGCATGGAAGACTACAATTAAGTAATTAGGAATGGCACATAGTTCATCAATGGAGCCTACTCAGCCCTAAAAAATTGGGAACTAGATTTCAAACTAGGCATAACATAATTCAATAAAATTGAAGTATGGGTTCACATTTAAGGACTACCTATAGAGTTCCATTCAACTGTGGCGATCAAAAGAACTGGAGAAAAAAAAAGGACCAATACTAAGATATATGCACATAATTTGGGATTTGAGCATGGCAAGTTTGTTAAAATTTGTGTTCAAGTAAACGTAGACAAACCTTCGAAACATATAATCATCACAAACATAATAGCGTATAGGATTCAATATGAAGGTCTAACTAATATCTGTAAGGTCTATAGATGCATAAACTATAGGAAAAATGAATGTCTAAGAAAAATAGAAAAAGAAAATAAGGAAGCAAAAGAAAATGGAAAGAAGAAGGAAGAAGAAGTTGACTTATAAAATGGGAATGGGAAGAAAGTCATTAGGGAGACAAGCATGTGACAAGTGGAAAAAGAAAGATGAAAGAAGTGGTGGTGAAGACCAATCAAGTGGAAAAGGACAACTATGATGACACTTGTAATAGGAATGCAAGGCCCAAGAATAGTAATAAAGACAAATCCAATCATGAGGAAGTTACCTTCAACAATTGGACCCTAGTTAGAAACAACAAGGATACAAAAAAAAAAAAAAAGAGAAGACAATTATGAGGTATGTTAGAAAAAACAACACAGGAGAATTAAAACTGAGAGCATAACAAGAAAAGGAAAAAGGAAAAAGGAAAAAATCTAGAAGATATGCATGGGAAGCTGGAGAGACAAAAATTGAAACGATAAGAGGAAAAGATGGCAAAGGCTAATAGTTAGGAGAAAGGAAAAGAAAAAATTAAAAGGAAAGAAACTGATACTAAATGTGAAAGGAAAAAGAGAGAATATAGAACACATAATCCAAAAGAGAAAAAGCTCCTTGTTGATTACCAAGAAATAAGTAAGGAAATATGGCGAGACTTCTAGAAGCTGAGATACGCATTCAAATTTTATACTAAGAGTTTATCCCACTAGAAACGAACTTGGACTCCAAGAAGATCATAGTGGAAATGAAAGTATACATGGTAAGGGTTTTTGTGGAAATAATAGGACTTGTGATGAAAAACATAAAGTGCAAGCGACAACTTGATTGGAATTGAGCCATTGGATTGCTAACCCAAGCCTGAGCTCATGGTCTTGAAGGACTAACGAAGCAAATCCTCTCATTGCAACCTACTATTAAAGAAGCTTAGCTAGTCCAAACTGCCAACCTATTGCCTTGCCCAAGCCGAACTCTCCTGAGCCTATCGATTATCTCTAACTGCAACAAAGGAGTGTTTAAGCAATAGTTCAGCTCATCCAATCACCTACTCGATCGATTTGACTCTAAGTTGTCCAAAGCATGTCTAAGTTAAGTTCAACTTGGAAGAATCTTTAGTTCTTCTCGACATCTCTCCCGGTAACAACCCAACTAGTCGTACAATTTTGTCTATTTTGCTAGAAGCCCAGCCACTAGCTACTAGCCATGTGTTTGGACAACCATATGAAAGCATTGGTAGCGCCAATCGCTTGTTTTCTTGAATTTTTACTTATACCATTTTCATTCTTTGTATTTTAATTCTTTTAGATAATACCCTTTTTCTCTTTTCCATTTTTAGAAGGTTACTTTAGATTATCGGGTATAAATACCCTTATACATTGTAATCGCAACAATCGTCTAATATTGAATATACTACACTTTCCCCTTCTGTAAGCTATTGTGCTTACTTCTACCATAACTCTTATCTTATCCATTAAGAAAGGTTAGATGGTAAATGACCTCACTTGTATGTCATATCGAGTTAGTTCGTGAGTTTACAGAGATCCCTTGGTGCATCATATCCTCGGAATCATTCATTGGATTTGGCTTGATTTACTTTTCATTTCCACACATTCCATCTTTGTCTTTTAGACTTTTAGTGAGTTCGAACCCACCATCGATATGACTAACCTTAGCTGCTCTTAGCGCAGCCTATCATCTCTGTATCAGAGCGAAGGTTCACTTGGGTTAGTTCCATTTTGAGCTTTGTTATTGCTATGTTGTGAGTAGTTAGTTGTGGTAGTGTGATGTAGTTGTGTAGGGGTTAGCTACAGTGGTTTAGTAAATAGTAGAAGCTATATTGTTATCATGTGAAAACTATTGAGAAGTACTCTATTTTATCTTGTTTCAAGCCTTAGGAAACAAAGCAAGTTCCAACTGGGTTGTATTATCCTTTGAAGTAGCTATTTGAAGTTGAGATTTACTTAGATTTAGACATTTGAGTAAAGAAGTGTATGTATGCGGAACAACTAGTTTGAAAATAGTGATTATTGTCTTTGGGAACATTAAGACCCCAAGTTTGTTGTTGAGTTCACTATGGAAGCAATATCGAGCTGAAGAAAGAATGATTGATTCAAATTTAAACGCTGGTATTGGAGACAATAACAATGGTGTCGTCCAGAATGGTTGACAACGCCAAAACACCCCAGAAAATACAGATGATTGATTCAACAAAATGGCTAACTTGATAGCCGACCTAAATAGAACCATTCATCCACTAGCTATCCAACCTGCTAATGCTGCTTAGAATACCCCTCAAATTGCCCAACTAATGAGAAGACAAAGAAAAAATTGAGGTGGAGGACTAGAAGATCATGTGCGAAGGAAAATCGACTTAGGAGAAATGGATAAAGAGGACAAGGAGGAGTATGCTACGGTAGATAAGCGAGCTTGTAAACCTCAAGCTACTGACCATGTAAAGCTTCAGATCCCAAGCTTTAATAGTTCTGGAAACGATGATGATTACTTAAATTAGGAGGAGAAGGTGGAACAAGTCTTTGACTATTATTAGTATGAGGACCACGAGAAGGTGAGAACTAATGCTATAGATTTCTCAAGTTATGCTATAATATGGTGGAAGAACTTCCAGACCATGAGGAGTGGAGAAGCATGTAAAGAAGTCAACACTTGGCCTAAGATGAAGAGGGTACTTAAAAACAAATTTATACTGGGTACCTATTTGCAAGACACTTTTGCTTAGCTTTAAAAATTGAGGTAAGGGAGTTGAACTATTGATGAATATGTAAGGGAATTTCAAATACTCATGATCCATTGTGAAGTTAATGAATGATCAACTCAAACATTATCTCAGTTTCTTATTAGGTTGAGAAATGACATCTGAGATGTTGTGGAGCTTCAACAATTTACGATATTAGACGAGGCTATAAGAATAGCCCAATGCATGGAAAGATAGAGTAAAAATAAGTCAATCTGACCACAAATTAGCTGACCTATTCAGAGTAGCAAACCTACTCAAAGTGGTAGTTGAGTTCCTCAAAATACGGACTTTAGTAACAAAGCTGAAGTTGTGACTAAGTAAAAAAGTCACACTGCTAACTAAGAATTTCTTAAGAGAACTTATGAGCAGGGACAAGGGTTTGGATGAAAGAAGAGTTGGATCAAGTCTTTTAAGTGTTAGGAATTTTGGTACATGGCTACTCAATGCTTAAACAAACAAACCATGATTATTAAGGGTAATGCTCCGAAGATTGAAGTTGACAGTACAGATAAGGAACCTTAGGAAAAAGGAGAGCTGGAGGGAGAAACTGAGGTTAATGATGAGTTAGTTGAAGCGGATGTGTTTGCCAAGGACTTAGACAAGCTGACCTTAATCGTCATATGTGTAATGAGCATTGAACCATTAGTTGAAGAAGAGCAATGCAAGAACTTGTTTCACATCACCTGTCAGGTGAATGAATAGGTGTGTGCAATTATAATGAACAGTGGCAATTATACTAATGTAGCATTTGCCAACCTGATTAAGAAACTCAAATTGCCAACCATAGCACATCCAAGGCTATATAAGTTACATTAGCTAAATGAGAAAGGAGTACTACATATCACTCAATAAGTGCTATTACCAATCTCAATTGGAAATTACTCCAATGAAATCCTCTGTAATATGCTACCCATATGTGTGCCCCATGTACTGTTACGCTAACTATGTCTCTTTAAACAAAGGGTCATTCATGATGGTTTTGGAAACACTTATGTGTTTGAGAAATATGGGAGGAAGATCGCCTTGAACCTTATGACCCCGAGCCAAATATGTAAGTTACAAGCTAAGTTAGCCCAAGGATCAAAGAAGGCATCAGTTCTAAGTCAAGTCGAGCTCCGAGAAGCCATCAAGTTCGACATGTCGACCTTTTTATTAATTAAAAGACTATTGGAGTTGATGGAGCAAATTGTGCCACCCAAAGAAGTCTGAAAGCTATTGGATGAATATGCCAACCTGTTTCTTGAGTAGTTGCCTAAAGGGTAACTCCCTTTTTAAGGTATTGAACACTATATTGACTTGATATCTAGTGTTGCTTTACCGAACAAGCTTACTTATAGGATAAACCTTGAGCAAGCTATCGAACTCTAGGGATAAGTCAATAAGTTTCTAGAGAAAATTAAACTCTAGAGACAAGTTAATGAGTTTCTGGAAAAAGGATATGTAAGAGAAATTCTTAACCCTTGTGTTATGCCCACATTACTTATGCCGAAGAAAGATGGTACTTGGCGAATGTGTCTAGATAGTAGAGCTATAAATAAGATTACAATCAAGCACAGATACCCCATTCCGAGGCTAAAAGATATATTGAACTAACTGAGTGGTGTTAAAGTGTTTAATAAGATTGACCTGAAGTTAGGATGCCACCAAATTCGCATGAGATAAGGTGATGAATGGAAAACTGCATTTAAGCCTCGACATGGTTTTTATTAATCCCACTTCGAAGTGGCAAAATCGTAACAATCTCATCATGCAAACTATTCTAAGATAGAAGTTGCCCTTACAACTGTTATCCTAGACCTTATCTATATAAGGCGTCCACGACTAACACACCTTGAAGTAAACAATACGTAATTTAAATAAGTCATTTACCTAAGGTAGTAAGAATATATATGTATACATATATGTACACTAGAATTTAGTTATTACAATTAACGTTTACAACATTTTACTATAATCCATTTCTTGGTTAATACATTATTCAGAAATGAAAAATTCTAAAATAAGAGCTTAGACCTTAAAAATATATGTCTATTCTTCAAATGTTTTTCCTCACTCCTCAGGATCCAACAATTGCTAGCTTTAAGATAGTTGTAAGCCGCTTCTTAGCCAGTACCTATAATGATGTTTATAGGGATGTGAGCAACCACAATTCAGTAAGTCAAGACGGAGGACTTAAAACTATACCACCAACATAAACAAGGTTATCACCCAATTTAGTTAAATGTAATGCATAAACATGAAAATGTCATCACACAACGTTGAAGAGTTACCGTTAATGCAACAGCTTATGACCAAACCCAAGTTTGTGCAATGGAGACATCGCTCCTAATACGACTACCTTCAAACCATTGACTTCATCCTTGTCGTAGCCTCCTCACCTGTCACTTAGTTCAACTAAGGATGAAGAAAGGACCCATTATGCTATCCAACACTTTCTCTTTCGAAGGGGTTAGTATTTGACCGGAGAATCCTAGGTTTCCCCTATTTGGTCGCTATGTAAGTCTAGTTTATGGTTATAAGTCATATATTTGTTAAGTCTAGTTTAAGGTGATCAATCATCTCATATAATACAAGCCAGAACAACAAACAAAATTATAGCATTACTCATAATCAAGCACATGCACACAGCTAACTATCTAACAAACACAACCAATTATAATCTCAAGCCTCCAAAATACAACAGCATATTAATCCCAACTTACCTAGACTCCTCGCTTGCTTACTTGAAGTTCGACTCATTCAGGCCATCGCCGATTATCCCTATTATACAAACATGGTTTCGGTTTTCTATATAACTATTATAGGTTGGTTTATCCTATAATACTTATTGTTATCTTTTGTTTATGGTTTAATATGCCTAATTATCTAGGTTTTTAAGTCTTTTACAATTCTTCTTGAATTATTTTAAGTTCTGTTTTGGTTTTCACATTGATTTATAAATTAAGTTTTTAACTCAGTTTTTTTGGTAGAGATTTATAGATATACCCTAAGAAATCATTCTGAACCATAATGTGAAATTAATCACATTATCTGCAGATATCCCAAATATCGTTTTTAGTCTCTAACTAGCGTTCTAGTCCATGAGATATTTTCGAATCTTAATTTAATTACCGAATTTACTCCCGTTATGAGAAAATCTTACATTTTTCAAATAATTACCCTAATTTAAGTTTCCCATCAGATTTATTATATATTCCTATTATTATCATAATATCAATTCTAACTAATATTTTCCTAATTATTAATTTCTCACATTTACAAATTATACATTATCACCTAATGTATACATAATATACACACCTAATATTCCCATCACTTCAAATATCATCTCCCAACATCAAATAACATTTCAAATATCTAAATTCATCCCAAATTAGATTTTGAATCTAATTACCTTAAATTACGAAATTAACTTAAAATTTATCATTTTTACCTATTACATATTTACTACATAATATCCTAATAATTACATCTAATACTCTAAGTATTATTAATAGCATACTCCATCAGATTTAAACATCTTAAAACATGTAATTGTGCGTCAAATCAATAATTACCCTTTTAATTACTTAATTAACTCTAAATTACCCATTTTATGCATTATTTTAAGACCTAAAAATTATCTAAAAATTTTGAAAATTAATTTTTGAAAAAGGGTTTCATAGTACTATTCTATAACCCTTAAGTAGTCTACACAAAAATTTTGAGTCCAAAACTACACTCCTAAGCCTATTTATTTCTAATTCAAAACATGCTAAATGTTGCATGATTTGTTAAAGACAGTATATTTGTAGACATAAATTCATCAAAATAAATTTTTTTCTTAAATCTATATATTAAAATATTTCAAAATAAAAAATTCCATAATTTTCTAATAATATTTAATATTTTTACAAAATTATACAAAATCGGGTTTGGAAATTGAACTCACCTAAACTTGTGGCTTCGGCCACTACCGACCGCCGGCTGCCATGGATAAAACGAACCTATAATAGTTATATGAAAAACTGAAACCACGTTTGTGTTATAGGGATGATTGGCGATGGCTTGAGCGAGTTGGAACTCAAGTGAGCGAGCGAGGAGTCGAGGTAAGTTGGGATTAATACATTACTGTATTTTGGAGGCTTAAGATTATGTTTGGTTGTGCTTGTTAGATAGTTGGTTGTGTGTATGTGCTTTATTATGAGTGATGCTATGATTTTGTCTGTTGTTCTAGCTTGTATTGTATGATTTGTATGAAATGATTGATCACCCTAAACTGAACTTAATCAAATATACGACCTGTAATCATAATCCGACCTGCATGGCAACCCATTAAGGGAACCTAGGATTCTTCGGCCAAAAACCGATCCCTTCGAAAGGGATAGCGTAGGATTGCATAATGGTCCCTTCTTCATCCTTAGTCGAACTAAGTGATAAGAGAAGAGGTCACAACGAGGGTGAAGTCAATAGTTCGAAGGTGGTCGTGGGAAGAGCGATGTCTCCATTGCACAAGCCTGGGTTTGGTTGTGAGCTGTTGCATTAACGGGAACTCCTCAACCCGAATTAGAGCAGGCGCAATTTCTCTAATCTCACGATAGGTCGGACAACGTCATGCGATGGCATTTGCTTGAACATGTATTACACGTAATAAGTTTATTAATGACCTTATTATGTTTATGGTATAGTTTTAAGTCATTCATTCTAACTTACCGAGATGTGATTGCTCACATCCCTATAAACATTGTGCAAGTACTGGCTAAGAAGTGGCATACAACTACTCTAAAGCTAGCAACTGCTGAATCCTGGGGAATGAGGAAAAGTATTTGAAGAACAAACATATATTTTAATTGTAATAACTGAATTTCAATATATATATATATATTTTCTCACTTTCTTAGGTAAATGATTTATTTGAATTACGAATTGTTTACTTCAAAACGGGTTAGTCATGGATACCTTGTGTAGATTAGGTCTAGGATAGCGGTTGTAAGGCCAACTACTATCTTAGAATGGTTTATATGGCAAGACTGTTACGACTCTGCCGCTTCGGGGCGTGACATATTACTTCCTTAAAAAAAAAATACCCTTTTTTTCTTTTTCTTTTTAGATAAGTTGCCTTAACTTATAAGTATAACTACCCTTATACTTGTAACGAAGATCAGATCATTCTTAATATACTTTTGAGTACTTTTCTTCCTTGCGTAAATGCTATTTGTTTACTCTCGGCATCACTCTTATCCTTTTCCTTATGTAAGGTTAGGTAGCAAGTAACCTTACTGAACCAATTCGTACGTCAAATCAAATTGTACCATAAGTTCTCGGAAGTTCTATTGGTGCATCATATACTCTAAAGCTGTTTGTGAATTTTGCTTACTGTTTCATTCCTCATTTTTGCCCTTTTCACACTTTCCCCATTAATCTTTTTTCAAGCTTTCTGCAAACTTAAATCCATCCAACAATTAGTCTTATTTGTTCTTGGTCACAGTACACAACAAGAGTAGTGGAGCACATACTAGTGAGAGTAATAGAAATTCAAAGAGTCCCTTGTTACACCCTGAAGCGGTAAAGTCATAATAATCCCAACATGCAAATCATTTTACAATAAAGCTGACCTTACAATTACTATCTTAAACTTGATTTATACAAAACGTCCACGACTAACCTACTTTAAAGTAAACAGTTCATAAATTAAACAAGTTATTTACTTTAAAAAGTTTGAATATATATATATATATATATACTAGGATTCAAATATTATAATTAATGTTTACAAGATTTCATTATATTATATTACCTAAGTAATGCTTTATTTGGAAATGGAAGATTCTAAAATAAAAACTAATACCTTAAAAATATATCTACTCTTTAGATTTATTTCCTCATTCCCTAAGATGCAGTAGTTACTAGCTTTAAGGTACTTATAAGGATGCTTCCTAACTAGCACTTATAATAGCATCTATAAGGATATGAGTTACCAATCGCTCAGTAAGTTTAGATAAAAACTTAAAACTATACATCAAACAAAAGCAAAGTTATTAACCAAATTAAATAAATGCAATGCATGTACAAGCAAATGCTATCACATGACATTATCTGGTCCGTCATGAGATTAGAAAAATTACACCCACTCTAATCTGGGTTGAAAAGTTTAGTACACATATCAACAGCTCATGACTAAACCCAGGGATGTGCAATAGAGACACTATTCCTCCTATGACTACCTTTGAACCATTAACTTCACCCTTACCACAATCTCCTCTCCTATTACTTAATTCGATTAAAGATGAAGAAGGGACCCATTATGCTATCCAATGTTATCTAACACTATCCTTTTTGAAGGGGTCGGTATTTGGCAAAAAAACCCCAAACGTTTCCCCTATTAAGTTGCTATGTAAGTTTGTTTTAGACTTACAAGTCATATATTTAGTTAATCTGATTTAAGGTGTTTAAGTATTTCATACAAATTATATAACTTTTAATCCAAAACATCAAACTAGAATAACATAATCAAGTCTAGAAACACATACATACAACCATGCATACAGTCAACTATCTAACAGACATAATCAAGTATAATCTCAAGCATCCGACTACTATAAAACAATATTCCAAAATATAGTAAAGTATCGATCTTAACTTATCTGGACTTCCTACTAGCTTACTCAATGTGTGACTTATACAGTCCATCACCGATAATCCCTATAATATAAATATTATTTTAGTACTCATATAAGCTTTATTTTGTGATTTGTTATGTTAGCTTTAGGTTAGGGACCTATTATACCTAATTATTCAAGTGTTTAAATCTTTTACAATTATTCTTAATTTAAGCTAGGCTTTAATTCAATTTCTAAATTGATTTCTAATTCAGTTTCTAATCACGGGTTTTATACTCAAACTCTGAAAACTCATTCCAAACCATTATGTGACATTAATCATATTATATTTAGGTATCCTAAATCTCGTAGGTAACCCCTAACTAGTATTTTGATCTATACGATACATTATATTCTTAATTTAACTACTGAATTAGCTCTTAATGTAAGGATAACTTATATTTTTCATATAATTTCATAAATTCACCTTCCAAATCAGATTTATATCATATTCCTAATATTATAATACCATTAATTTTTATCTAATATTTTCTACTCATTTAATTCATATATATACATATTATGTATTATTATATATTATACACTTATATAATCTATCTAACACTTCTAACACTACATATATCATCATTCATCATCTAATAACATATAAAAATGTCTAATTATATCCCAATTCAGACTTTACACTTAATTAACCCTAAATCATAAAATTAACTTAAAATATACTATTTTACCTATTACATATTTACTACATAATACTTATATTTAACACCTCAAACATTACAAATATCATCCTATATCAGCAATTAAGATCTTAAGATCCCTAATTACCTATTAAATAAGAATTTTCACCAAATCAATGTTAAATTACAAAATTAAGCCTAAATATTGCCTTTTATGCATGATTTTAGGGCTTAAAAATTAAGTAAAAATTTAGAAAATTAAATTTAAGAAAAATTCTTCATAGCATTGTAATATATATCTTAATAATCTATTCAAAAATTTTGAAGTCAAAACTACATCATTAAAGTTATTTAAATCTAAACCGAAAACTAGATCGGGTTTAGTTATTTCTTAAGAATAATATATCTCGAGACCTAAATTTATCAAATTGACATTTTTCTCTAAATCTACATACTAAAATGTCCCACGATACTAAATTTCATAATTTTCAGACTTAATTACTATTTTTAGTAATTAACTAAAAATCAAATCAAATTTAAGCACTCATCAAAAACCGACCTTGCCACCACCTTTAGCTACCTTAGGTGTGTTGGCCCACCTAGGCGAGTGGTTCACCATATGGTGGTTAGTTTGGTTTTTCCCCAAGTGGTCGTTGGATGTGATCTCTCCTTAGAAACCCTATTTGCACACTATTTTTCTAATTTTTGGTAAATTTGGGTTTTTCTCTCTTCTCTCATCTCCCTAATTTTTTCCTAATTCCCAACTAACTTAAATGGTTTTTAGATAGGTTGTTCTAAATTTATAGTGCATTTTAGGGTTTTACTTTAAATTTTATGTTGCCAAGTGTCCTTATCCTTTCTCTATCTTCCTTTGTATTTGTCTCAATTTTATTGGATAATTTTATTCTTTAATTTTCAGTTTGCTACACCTATTTTTAGATCATTCCACACTTTTCATGAATTTTTCTTGATTTTTCCTTAATTTATATGAATTTTCTTTAATTAATTAGTATTATTTTAGCATATTTCAGGTATTTTTATCTATACGTAAATACATATATGATACAAATAAATATTCTTAAATATTATGTAAGTTATTTTATAATTTTTAATGTGTATCTAATTTATCTCTATCGATTCATTAATTATCAAAACTAATTTTATATGTTTTCGATAAATAACGAGTAATATATATACTTTAATATTATAATATTTCATTATTTATTTTCCTAAATCTAAACTCATCGGATCACTTTTACTAATATTTCTAGCTTCATCGTTAAAATTTGAGCTCAATCGAACAACTTACTCAATCGCTCTAAATTTTACGGGCTGAATCCCGAACACTTGATTGCAAGGCTTATATCACCTATATAATGCCCATTCTAAAAGGCTAGAGAAAGGACTTTCTTTCTAGGTTATGGCAAGTGCAAGCATTGATAGCAAAAACCTCATTCAGGTAATGTAAGTGGAGACTGGAGACAATGAGGTTTCAAAAGGAGTTCACCATTGAGTGGTAGTATCAATACATAATTATTCTCATGGATAATGAAATCATGGACTCCTTATCCTTGAATATGAGACCCAACCCCTTCAAGATCTTAGCTGAGAATGCGAGAGGTACAGGATCGAACCTCAAGAGAAATGCCATTCAAGGATTGGTAAGAGACTGCAAGCTCCATATCTTAATTACTACTAAGACTAGACTGAATAAGCAGGGGGCAAATCACCTCCAAGAATAGCTAGGGTTTGATAGAATGCTATACGTCGAAGCACTGAGATACAATAGAGGGATAACTGTTATGTGGAGTGTTGCAGATGCTTACATTATAGAAAGGCAAACCTTTAAACAACAAATTTTGGTAGAAGTCCAAGTAAGTAATTCCCTTTACCCATGGTTTCTTTCAACAATATATGCAAATCCCAATTTCTATATTAGAACTTAATCATGGGAAGAGTTAAAAGAAGTAGCTAGAGACATAAACAGACCTTAGATACTCATGGGATCTTCTATAGTGAAAAGAAGCGGGGGATACAAAGTCAATCAATTTAGAGCAAACTGTTATCAAGAATGTATGAATGCTTATGACCTTAGCAACTTGGGCTTTATAGGACCAAAATTTACTTGGTCTAAGAGAACTAGGAACTTAGCTCATCTAGTTCAATCTAAAATTGCAAAATCTAGGCAAATCCTAGTTGGAGAGCCAAATACCTAGAAACTAAAGCATTCCATCTAGCCTACTCCTAACTATATCATTGTCTACTTCTGCTGTGATACTTGTCCCGATAGGAATTAGGCTATTGGGCCTTTGACTTGCAGTCGAGCCCAAGGACTGGAAGGCCTGGCAAGGCGGTTCTCCTACTCCAATCAACTCCTGCAAAGGTCGAGTACTTCTTTGCCAAACCACTATTTATGCCAAGCCGAATGACTGCCCATCTCTCTATAGTACACCAAGTTGTAAATTACTCACTCACGCCCGAGCCAACCAATCACTCGACATCTCCTTCGTCTAGAAGCCGAGATAGAGAGACTCCAGAGGGACTAAGTCATCCCTGCTCGAATAAGTAAACTGACCGTACTTTTTGTCCGCATCTTCCAAATATGTGTAGAATCCGTTACATCAATTATTGTTTTCCTTAAATATTCATTTTATCCTTTTGTATCTTATACATTATTTCCTTAGGAAATACCCCTTTTGTCTTTTCCCTTTTAGGCATGTTGCCTTAAATTCTCAAGTATAAATATCCCTTGTACTTGTAACTGTAAACATCAAATTGATCATTAATACACTTGACATTTTTGTCTCTAGTAAACATTACTTTGTTTATAACTCATTTTACTCTTATCCTAACCTTTAAGCAAAATTAGGTGGCAAGTAACCTCACTGGATCATCTCGTGCATCATATCGAGTTGTGCCGTGAGTCCTCGAAAGTTCCATTGGTACGTCATATCCACTAAAGCTGTTCGTGGGTTTTGTTTACTTTTCATTCACATCTATTTTTTCACACATTCCCCATTATTTCCTTTTCAAGCTTTCGGTAAGCTTGGACCCATTCAACAATCGGCTTTATCCGTTCTTAGTCATGGTCCATACAATGTCTAGATATTAGGAAGGAGTAAGGGAAAAAGGGTGGGGGGAGGTGGGGTTTGTTTAAGGTCGAGGCTGGTGAAAGACAAATGATCATTTTTCTTTTAGCCTATCTGGCTAGAACATCCTAACTTTAAACCTTTTGTAAAATATGCTTAGAGAGAATAGCCCATCAAAGTACCAAATGACCTGGATAACTTAGCTAAAAATCTCAAAAAATGGAATAAAGAAGTGTTTGACCTCATCCATGTTAGGAAGAAAAAACATAGAAAAAACAATTTAAAAGGTGAAAGAGGAGCAAATAAATAATCCTTTATAAGAGAAAATCCTTAGAGAAATTTCTCTATAGAAAGAATTGGAGGTAACATTAGAATAGGATGAAAAGCTTTAGGTAGCTAAGGTAAGAACAAAGTGGATATCGAAGAGAGAGAGAGAGAGAGAGAGAGAGAGAGAGAAACATTAGATTCTTTCACCTAAGTACCTTGGCAAGAAGATCCAAGGCTGAAATAGCAAATCTATTTGATGAAGTGAGAAACTGGATCTCTAATAGGGAGGAATTGGAAAAGATTATCAATACCCATAACGTCAAACTTTTTTACATCTAGAGAGACCTAGAATTGCCTGAGGAAAACAAATTGGCTAATGGAAAGAGAAGGGCTTCCTCATGAGGCCATTAGACCACTAGAAAGGAAGGTCACAAGTTTTGAAATTAGAGAAGCTCTTTGGAGCATTAATAATCCTAAAACTCCAAGCATACATAGATTTCATGCAAGCTTCTTTAAGAAGTGCTGGGATATAGTTAGGGATTCAATCTGCTATATAATTAAATAGATCAGACCAAAAGGAGTAATCCCAAAGGAGTTGAATCAAACACTTCTTATCTTCATCCCAAAAGTTATAAGGGCGAATAAAGTGAAAAAATTTAAGCCCATTATTTTGAATACCTCCCTCTATAAAATAATCTATAAACTATTTGTTAATAGACTAAGACCCTTTCTAAACACCCTCATAAGTCTGGAGCAATCCGATTGCATACCAAGAAGGTCTACAGGAGACAACATGATGCGTCTCCAAGGTTGGATACATGGAAAAGCATCACAACAAAGCGAATCCAAAAGGAGCAAAAGAAAAACTAGCAAAGTCTAGGCAGCTATCAAATGAATATGACATACCACTTTATCCTACTCGGCCTACAATCCGTTAAATATGACTCACCGGCCTAAACTGAAGAGTTATTTGCCACTATTCCTTGCTAAAAGGAATAGATAAGAGTTGTAGGTTAGGGAGAACAGTAAGGTTGCTCAAAGGAAACTTCAATAATAATCTAATATTGATGATTTTTTTTCTGCATACAAATAAGTGAGAGTTTATATACTGTCCACTAGGATTACTTTACATATATGAAAAAACAAAAGGGTATTCTTATAATTAGGTTACATAATATATACTAAAACAGATAAAAAAAATTCGGTATGGAAAAGTAAGAATCATTTTGGAATGTTGTGTGAGAAGATACATATTGCTTGGTAGTTGGACATTAGAAATATAATACAAAGTAAGTGAATTCAAGAAAGCATTTGCAGTCAGGGGCGGACTTGATCCAGATCAAGTTGGGAGCCTGCCAGTCCTATTGTAGAGTAGTCAGCTTGAGTTAGGGTCGGATTCTTATGGTTGGTTTGAGATATCAATTCGGATAGTCTTGGAGCTGTCTTCAAGAAGAATAACTGCTGGGTAGGAGTAAGTCTGGCACATGTGATGATCTGACAATCAAGTCGACAGAAGATAAGTTTGGAATAAGAATCCCAATCTTGAATATAACTTTGAGCTAGTATTCTCTGTATAAATCTTTGGAGTCTTTTAGCTCGGCTACGTGTGATCAATCCAAAGGGTTGATTCCTATCATCTACTTGGGAGTTGAAATGATTTATCCCAAAATCCAGAGTGTTTTTTGGTTGTCCTTCTTAGGCATGTATGGGGCCTTCCTCTGGTTGGTGAGGAATCAAGTCAGATACATTGAAGGTGGAGGAAACACCGTAGTCATTAGGTAACTCAATTTGGTAGGCATTGCGGTTGACTTTCTTCAAGACTTTAAAAAGACCATCGGCTTGAGGGGACAGCTTATTCTATCGTAAGTGTGGAAATCACTCTCGGTTGAGGTGAATCCATACTAAGTCTCCTAATTAGAAAGAAGCAGTTCGGTGACCTCGACTACTAATCTCTTGCTGTCTCTGATTGAACTTGGCAATCTTCCTAGTTACAGACTAGTGTAGCTCATGTAATTCTTAAGCTTGATCAACTTCAGATTGACTTTCTTCGATAGCTATAGAGGTGCCGATCATATTTAGGGGGATTGTAGGATTGAGGCCATAAACGACCTCAAATGGGATTTTCTCAGTAGCACTGTAAATAGTTCAATTATATGTGAATTCCACAACTAATAGATACAGATCTCATCCCCTCAAGTTCTTTCCTACAATACCTTTGAGTAAGTTTCCTAACATTCTGTTCACCACTTTAATCTGCTCGTCAGTTAAAGGGTGGCTACTAAAGCTAAACACAAGTCTAATTCTAAGTCTTCTCTAAAGAATCTTCCAAAAATAGCTCAAAATTTCATATCCCAATCTGAAACAATAGTCGTTGGCACTCCATGTAGTTGAATAACTTCCTACAAAAATACATTAGCAACATATAAAGCATTGTTAGTTCAATGGTACGAAATGAAGTATGCCATTTTACTGAAGCGGTCCAACACAGCAAATATAGAATCTTTTCCTCTGGATGTCTGAGGCAATCCTAGGATAAAATCCATATTAAGGTCTACCCAAGGTAAGGTTGGTGTCAACAAAGGCATGTATTCTCCATAGGGCTCTCTCTTCCCCGTAGCTCACTGATACACCTCACAACTTGCAAATATCTTAAGGACATCCTTGGCCAAACCAGGTCAGTAAAAGTTTTCCTTCAACAGGTTAGCTATCTTGGTCTCCTTAAAATGACTAGATAAGCCTCCGCAATGAGCTTCCCTGACCAACAACTAACGCGTGAAACAATTTGGTATACATAACCTTCGATCCTTGAACAAACAGCCATCCTTGAGATAATATCCTCCAACAACTACTCCTTCTCGGCACTATTCAACAATGGAACCGAAGTGAGCATCATTAGCATACTGCTCAGTGATAAGTAAAAATCCCAATGATTTTGTTTACAAAGTGATCAACAAGGTTTACCATTGTAATACAACATCAGCAACCACATTTGTACTTCCCTTCTTATGCCAGATCATATAGGAAAATCCTTCCATAAACTCCAACCACTTAGCTAGTCTCTTCGAGAGTTTATTCTGACTCCCAAGATGCTTCAATGATTCGTGGTTAGTGTAAACAACAAACTTTCGTATCAACAAATAGTGTTGCTAAACAGTGAGGGCTTAGAAAAGAGAGTAAAACTTATTCTTATACATATAATAGTTCAAGGCAACACTACTAAGCTTTTCACTGTAGTAGGCAACAGGTTGTCACTCCTGCATTAAGACGACACCAATTCTAACTCCCGATACGTTACATTCTAATGTGAAAGGCATATCAAAGTTTAGCAGTGATAAGACAGGGTTGGAGGTGAGCTGCTTCTTGATCTCCTTAAAGCTCTATTAAGTTTAGTTATTCCATCAGAACCCATCACTCTTCTTTGTCAGCTCGACCAAGAGGGCAACTATGGTTCTGAAGTTTTTAATGAATCGCCTATTGAAAGAAGCTAGATCATGAAAACTTTAAAATTCAGTGATACTCTTCAATATCAACATTTCTAGAAGAGCTCGAATTTTTTCTTCATTTACTTAGATTCCTTCCCCTGACACTACAAACTTAGGAAAAATCACTTCAAACTAGCAAAACGAACAGTTTTTCAAATTCCCACACAACTTCTTAGTTCACAAAATGTCAAATGTTACTCGAAGATATTGAACATGATAGCTCAGGTTGACACTATATGCTAATACATCAACAAAGTATACGATTAAGGGGCACATTACATAGTTTATTAACCTCATGAATGTAATCAGTGTATTAGTAAGTTCGAACGGCATCACTAACCATTCATAAAGATCATGCTTAGTCTTAAAGACAACCTTTCACTCATCACCTAGTCTCATGTGAATTTGGTAGTAGCCACTGTAAGCTCTAAAGTTAGAACTATCAGTTAAAAGATTCGATCGAACCTAAATTATAAACTATAGATAGAAATATTAGTAAAAATAACTCCATAAACTTGAATTTAAGAAATAAGTAATAAAATAAGAGACTATAAAATTTTCAAAATTTAAGTATAATAATTGTTAATTATCGAATAGGCGAAAAGTGTAATCTAATAACTAACAAATGACCTAAATAATAATTAGGAATTTTCATATGTACCCTACATGTATTTACGTGTAAATAAAAATACGCGAAATTACTTAAATTGGTTAAAAACTTATTAAATAATTAAAGAAAATTATTAATTAATTAAGAAAAAATCAGAAAAAAAAAAATCAAAGGAATAAGGAATGATGTGGATTTGGTCATGGCAAGTCAGGAAGTGAAGAAGAAAATTAACCAATCAAAATCAAGCAACACAAAAGGCAAAAATTAAGGGATTTGGGCAATGTCTTGTCTAATTAAATGCATAATAATTACTACAAAACTCTTTAAATAGGGGAAAAAATTGCAGAGCTCATTTGGATGGTTAGTTAGAAGTAAAAAAAAAAATTGAGAGCATCAAAATTGGAAGAGAAAAATTAGGGTTAGGAAAAAAAATAAGGAAATTTGTGCAGTAAGAGCTAGTAAACCAAACCTACACACTGCTACCACCTGGGACCGAACTACCTCTACGTAGGACCAAGTCGCCACCACCACCCCACTTCAGAGTCATCGCCTGAACTGGCCGACACACCTGAATCGGTGTTGGAAGCCCAAAAGTCATCAGACCTGGTGAGTCTCTTATCTGCTCCCATTTTATATAATTTCTTAAAATTATTTATTTTACCCAGAAAATTATGAAATTTATTATTCTATGGTTTTATTGTATGTAGATTTAGCAAAAAAATAGTGATTAAGTTTAATCATGTCTGAAAATATAGGGTTCTTAATTAATTAAGCAAAACCTAACATGATTAGAACTAAAAATAAATAGGCTTAGAAGTACAGTTTAGAGCTCAAATTTTTTCTATAGAATGCTTAAGTGATATAAAACAGTGCTATGAAGCTATTTTTTAAAATTTAATTTTCGAAATTTTTAAGTAAATTTGTAGCCCTAAAATGATGGAAAAATTAGGTAATTTTGGGTTAATTAGGTGATTAAGTGATTAATTACTGATTTAGATAGTCATTAAATGTTTTGGGATGTTAATCTTTAATGTGGAAACCTAATCCTAGCCTTTGGAGTGTTAAGTGTAATTAATGAAGGAATTATGTGGTAATTGTAGGAAATTAGGAATATGTGGGTTTAATAAATATGAAAAATCATGGTTATTTAGATAATATAATAATAAAAATTAAAATATAATAAATCTAAAACAAAATTTAATTTTAGGTAATTGTATAAAAAATGTAAGATTTTCTCACATTGAGAATAAATCTGATACCCAATTAGGATTAGAGTGTATCGAATAGTTTAGAATACTAAATTATGACCCAATATGATATTAGAATACTAGAACTTAATGTAATTAATTCCACATTAAGATTCGAGCATATTTAGGATTCCAGAATAAAAAAATGGAATCTAATTTAGAAACCGAACCCCAAAATAAGGTAGAATGAATCATTAGTAAATAATAGGTATACATGGAGAAATGAGTTAAATTATAACTTGGAATATGAATAATTAAAGTATAAGTACTAAAAAGACCTATTTGTATTATAAGATATCTAGAGACGAACCGGCTTGCAATTAAGTGATCGAGCGACTGAGAATTCAAAGTAAGTTTTATGGTACTCGGAGACTTAGGATTGTGTATGATTATGATTGTAAGTAGTTTATGCATGTGTTTAAGTATCTGAATTCGTGTTGAAATTTGTAATGTGATAGATTTTGTGTTATGATTGGATTGGTGTGAAATTATTTCAACACCCTAAATGGAATTTAATCCTCTTCGACTCTAATGACCTAAATTGTCATGCATTGCAACCCTTTAGGGAATCATTAGGATTCTCTAACCAAACACCGACACATTCGATAAAGATAGCACTGGATAGCAATTGGTCTTTTTCTTATCCTTAACCAAACCAAGTGATGAAGAGGAGGTCGCCGTAAGGATGAGGACATTAGTTCGAAGGATAGTCTTAGGATGAGCAATGTCTCCATTGCACAAACCTAGGTTTAGTTGTAAGCTGTTGCATAACATAAAAACTCCTCAACCCGGATTAGAGTGAGTAAAATTTCTCTAATTTCACAATGGACTGGACTACGATGTGTAATGACACTTACTTGTTGCATTGCATGAAAATAATTGCTTGATAATCTTGTTTATGTTTGTATACATTCATGAGTCTCAAATTCAATTTACCGAGCTGTAATTGCTCATACCCATATAGATCCTTTTGCAGGTCCTGATTTCTGAATACTTCGAGTATTATGCCACCTTATAACTACCCAGAGGTTAGTTCTTTTGAAGCCTGAGGTGTGAGGATCGATTCACTTAGTAATGGATGTATAGCTAGAGTGTCTTTTATAATTTAAGAATGAAAGACCGATAGTCGTTATGTAAATTAATGAACTGTTATGTGTATGTAGAGTTTCTTGGGAAGTTTTATAGAATTTACATATAATTATGTATGTTGATCTAAAATTTGTGATAATTACTGTAACTTTAGCTAAACGCTTAATTGAACTGTTTGCTTCAAGGCGAGGAGTTATTGACGCCTTATGTAGATCATGTCTATGGTAGGTACTGTGAAGCTACTTACTATCATAGAATGGTTTACACAGCGGAACTGTTGCGACTCTGTGACTTTAGGGCGTAATAGCCACTTTGCAAATCAATCTTTGAGAATATTTTTGCACCATGAAGCTCATCTAACATATCACCGAGCCTTAGTATCGAGTATATATACTTGACAGTAATTTGGTTGATTGTTTGGCTGTCGATGCACATGCGCCGTGTTCCATCCTTCTTAGGGACAAATAGAGGTGGTACAGCACAAGGGCTCATGCTCTCCCTCACATGCCCTCGCTTTATGAGTTTGTCCACTTGTCTTTTTAGCTCGACAACCTGCTCAGGATTCATTCTGTATGTAGGTCAATTTGGCAGGGAAGTACCTAGCTGTAGATTAATACAATGCTCTATGCCTTAAACTGAAGGTAATTCTCCTGGGAATTCTTTGGGAAATAGATCGGAAAACTCATTTAATAGGTTTCAGATCTCATAAGGAACATCCTTCAAATCTCTCATCTCCAACATTCTTCTAACCAACAAGAACATAGGCTCATTGGCCTTCTCAACAGCTTGGAGCTCTCTTTGACTCATTATTAAGGTTTTCTTCTTATTGGCTCAAATGAGCTGATTATGAGTCTCATTCACTTAGGATGGGGTCATGAGCTACACTTTCCATCATTAATAAAGGCATATGTATTCTTATAGTCATCGTGAGTAATACGTCGGTTGAACAATTAAGGTCATCCAAGTAATAGATGTAAAGCTCCTATAGGGACAACATTGCAAACTACTTTTTCTTTGTACATGTTCCCAAGACTGAACGACATAGTGACTTACACAGTCACGTGTAAAGTACTCTTATTATAAAGCCAATGCAGCTTGTAAGGTTGGGGATGTTTTGAGGTCAGCAGACTTAACCTCTGTACGAAGAACTATGCTATTACATTAATATAACTTCCTTTATCCTTTATAATGGTGCATAACTATCCCTTCATGGTTCGTTTAGTATGGAACAAATTTTCTCTCTAGTTTTCCTTGAAGCTTGGTAAGGAACTCAATACTCATCCCAAAACCAAAGTCATTACTTCTCCTTAGTCTGCATAGACACAGGTTTCCTCTTCCTCCTCTGCTTCTGCCTCTCGAACATCCTTCTTCTCCTTAGGCTCGCTCTCGTCGATGCTATCTACTGCATCTCCTCAAAGCATCATAACACGTTGATTCAGACACTCAATAGCCATGTATCCTAAGCCTAAGCATTTAAAGCACTTCACCTTGCTAGTCTTCTATCTGGAGGTCTATCTTTTCTCATTTGTTCTCGAGGTTGGCCTAGCTTCAGTTCGACTTAACTGTCCTGCTCAGCCTTGTTGGCTTGCTTGGCTATCATCAGGTCAGTCATTCCTTTCTTCGACTCGGTATGGCCTCTTCGACTCAATTTGAATAGGTCAACACAGTATAGGAGCTCATAAGAATGTTGGCGTAGGTCAGCTTGGAGCACTTCTCCTATGTTTTTCAACCCTCTGCATTATCTTAATCGCCTCTTCCAAGGTATAAAACCTCTACACTTCTACGATGTTGCAAATTACTTGAGCCCAGAAATGAACCTTGATATTGTATAAGCCTTTAGTTCTTCCATATCAGCTTGAATTATAAGTATCCGGAAGTCTCTTACATAGTCATCAACAGATCAACCTTCTTAGCGAAGTTCCTACAACTTTACAAACGTATCTTATAAATAGGTCTTGGGTACAAATCTACTCCTTAACAACATTTTCATCTCTTCCTAGGTTCTCACACCTCGTCTTCCATCTCCTGCTTTGGCTACGTTCAGATTTTTCCACTAATTGCGGCATACCTAGGAAACTCTAGCACAACAAGTCAAACTTTGATAGCATCTGTATACCCATAATAGTCAAACACCTTCTCGACCTTCTCGACCACTCCAAGTATTTATCTATATCTTCACTTCCATTAAAGGGAAAGATTTGAACCTTGAGATTGTCTAACCCTTAAATAGCTTGGCGTCCTTGTCCCTGTGCTTAGTAATAATCAGCTTCTTCTTCTTCTTCTTCCTCCCCAAACTCTTTAATATCCAGCTCCTCATCATCTTTCTCAATCTCCTCCAATTCTAGTCTTCATCTAGCAACTCGATTTGCTACTCCTCTAGCTCGCTATGGTCGAACTAGGTGACTAGTTTGGTTACCTTGGCCATAATGTCTCTTAGGGGCATTTTCTTGTAAGTTATGGTACTGTATATCTTAGGGTTGTTGTCCATTTACTTACATAGCAGTAATTAGACTCTCAACAAGATTTATGAGTTTGTTGAGATTGTCTTCAATCGACCCTAAGGTGTTATTACCATTATGACTGCAACCAACTTGAGCACCACTACTCTAGTTTCCAATAACACCTTGAACACTCGAATCCAACATGGTACAATACTTTTCGAACAAATTAACAACTCACTAACAACGTAAATACCCAATAATCACTCAAACAAAATAAAAATAAACTTACTCTGTTTCACGAAAAATAGAGTAAGAACAGAATAATAATGAAATCACACTTACAAACACATGAACACACTGCAGTAGTAGCTACAGAGGGAACACGGTAGCCACTAACAATAAAGTGAACTAAAACTTCACTGTAACTTCACACATTCCCTCTTGAAACCGTGCTCTGATACCACCAAAGCTTATGTGTCTGTAGGATTAGACATATGAAGAAGCACCACAACAAAGCAAACTCAAAAGGAGCAAAAGAAAAGTTAACAAAGTCTTAGCAGCTACTGAATGAATATAGCACACCACTTGATCCTCTTCGGCCTACAATCCGTCTATTATATCTCACCGGTCCGAATTAAAGGGTCACTTACCACTATTTTTTGTTAAAGGGAATAGATAAGAGTCGTAGGTTAGGGAGAACACTAAGGTTTCTCAAAGGAAACTTCTATGATAATCTGATATTGATGATTTTTTTTTTGTACAAATAAGTGAGGGGTTGTATACCATCCACTAGGATTACTTTACATATATGAAAAAACAAAAGAGTATTCTTACAATTAGATTACATAATACATATTAAATAATACATACTAAAAGGGATAAAAAAGACAAAGAATATTCATTACAGAAAAATAAGAATCATTATTAAATGTTATATCAGAAGACATATGTCACTTAGTGGTTAGATAATAGAAATATGATACAAAGTAGATAAATTTAAGAAGGCGTTTGCGGTCAAGAGCCGACTTAATCAGGATCAGGTTGAGAGTCAACCAGTCCCATTATAGAGTAGTCGACTTGAGTTAAGGTCGGATGCTTATGTTTGGCTCGAGATATCAATTCGGATAGTCTTGGAGCTGTCTTCTCAAATGTCTTGTCATAAAATTGCTACTAGGCAGAAGCAAGTTTGGCACACGTAAGGATCTGACAATTAGGTTAGCAAGAGATTAGTTCAAAATATGAATACCCGTATCGGATATAGCTTCAAGCTAGTATTCTCCACATAAGTCATTGGAGTCCTTTAGCTCAGCTACGTGTGATCGGTTTAAGGGGTTGATTCCTATCACAACATTATAGTTTTCTAAGAATTGCTACACTTCTTTCGTAAGGAAAAGGCAAAGGCACCTAGATGATGGTAAAACTTGACCTTAAGAAAGCCTATAACAAGTTTAAATGGGACTTTGTAAAATAGGTTTTGGAAAACTTTAGAGTTCCAAAAAGTTAGGTCAAACACATAGGTTCCTATTTAACTACTGTCAATTATAGAATAATACTAAATGGAGCAATGCTAGAACCTATCCCAGCAAGTAAAGGACTAAGACAAGGTGATCCAATGTCAACTTACCTATTTATTTTAGCCATGAAAGTATCGAGTAAATTTATCTACACTCTGGTGGAGAAAGGGTTCTAGAAACCTATAAAACTATGGGCCTGCAATTCTCTTATTTATTCTTTGTGGATGATCTAGTCCTTAAGGAAACCCAAGTAGAATGAGATCCAAACACCTAATGTAAGACTTTTTTATGTACTACCCATGGGGCATATGGATGGAGAGAAATAAAAGAATTTTCCACTATAATTAGAGGGAAGACTGGAAGAGAAAAGCTAGCGCAAAAGCTAAAGAATGGTAGATGACTAAGAGACGAAGCAAGCTGAAGAATGAACCAAGAATTGCTTAAGCTAAGTGGAGGAAACATGAAAAGGGATGAGTGAAACTCAACTACGTTGGATCCGTAGCTGAGAATGGCAAAAGAGCAAGTATTGGAAGTATTCTGAGGGACCATAATGACAAGGTACTGGGAAGCATCAATAGAACAATAGCACGTACATCCATAGTTGTCAAAATTGTGACTTTACCTATGCGACTCTACGAGTTTACCATTTTAGGAGGTTTTTACAAGTTAACTCGTATATAAAATCATTTTTATATAGAAGCTTACGTTTTTAACTGTGTTTACAAGTAAACTTGGTAGAAACTTACCTTTTTAACTAAGTTTATAAATTCTACATATCTGAGTTGAATGGGTTAAAAATGAAAAAAAAAAAAATAGAACTAAGTTTTTATAAAGTATTAACTAGTAAGACATTATATCATCTTCTCTGTACTATTTTAAACTTTTTTTTCCTCTTTCTTTCTCTTATCCCTTTATTTTATACTCAAAGCCTTCATTCAAGTTTCAACTCTAATAGCAAATTACAAAGAATACTATATACTTTTGTTTATACCATCAATAATTTAGAATGAATTAAAATGTTTAAGTTTCTTTAATTCACTACTTTTTTCAAAAAACAAAAACAAAAACCAAAAAGGTTTAGTTTCAACTCTGTTTATCCTTTTTTCGTACACGTTAAATTAAATATTATTAATAATTTTTTATGAAAAAAGAACTTAGTTTCTTCATCTCTTTATTTTTATCATGTATTTCTAATTTTGAATACTTATTATATCCATAATTTTTTAAGTTATTTTACATAGATCGTAAAAATTTACATTTTTGAGTTTTGATTTTATATTTTGATTCTACTTAATCTTTTAGCATTTTAGGTAGAATTGCACACTAATGGAGTTATGAGCAATTGCACATAGCTTAGAATTAACAAAACAATAGTACACTAATAATATTATAGTTGAGACTGATTCTCTCTTAGCTATAGAATGGATCGCCAATGAACAAGTGGACATAAACATGTGTTTTATAGTTTTAGCCTACTGTCAGCGACTAGCTACGGAATTTAATAATGTGTTATTTTATAGAGTGCCTAAGGCTGAGAATAAGGTGGCGGACCAACTGCCAAAGGAAGGCACGGATGGAAGAAGGAACACTATTTTTTTGGAGAGACATCCCTACAAGCTTTAGTCCTAAGCTCCATAATCTTGTTTTGGAGGAATGTAATTATGATATATTACAAGTTGTAATGATATTTGGAATCCGAACCGATAAGTGAGAAGAACTCTATTGTATGCTGTTTTATGTTAATCTAATTTAAGTACTAATTCTATCAAGAAAAAAAAATGTCATTTCTAAGTGAAATTGTTGGCCTCCCTAAAGATGACATGGATTCTAACTCATTTTGTTGGTAGATTAAGCCACCCACACTGTTATAATTGTAATTTTAAGCTTATATACAAGGATCCAAATTATGGATAATAGATAGCTGCCCACTACTTAGTAGGTTACAATCATTATCACCACCATATGGCGGATACTACTACACCTTATGAAATTAGGTCGTTGGATCGCCTATGGATAAATGAGTTGAACGCACAAAACCAACATGAGTCGACTAAGGCATAAGTAATAATACATCAAGCCGGAGATGAAAATGCAGCGACCTAACGTGACACTTGCCCCAATAGCGACTTTTCCCCACCATAGAACACTTCACAAAAACTTCAAAACACTGTAAAAACCTAATTTGACCATATCAATTACAAATTAATATATCGGTTCATAATAATTAATAAAAATACTTAAGCATAACATTAAAAACGAAAAAATTGCAAACAAAACATGGATAAACACTAGGACCATGGCAAAACCAGGCCCTGGACAACACTACTACCTAAGGATGACCTAAGTTATAGGTTGCAAGTTGCACAACCTAAAACATCAAATTACCCAATGTATTTAGTGGCTGTCGTTTATGGTCAAATTTGTCACGTTTCGTCTTTCATCATTAAGCAAAATTTTCAATTGTGTACAGAAATGGTTATTAACAAACTTATTGGGATTAAGGATAACATTATTAATGGAGAGAATATTTAAAGAAAATTAGATGCTATTCCTCGATTTTTCTACAAATTTGTTCCTCAATTTTAGGTAACATTCTTCATTAATTGTCCTCCATTCATATAGTATGAATGAAATTGTATACCACTAATCAATTTTTAAGTTTTTTATAACGATGTATTATTATCAAGATAACTAAATCAATCATTCTACTTTTGAAAGCATTGTGGAAGTTAAAGGTTTGCTATTCAAATTTAATATTTTGAAACAGAGCCACCGTAAGGTTTGAGGTCAAAAGTAGTTTTTCACTGTGACCAAATATGTGGGAGTTCTAATACAAAATTAAAAGTATTCAATAACCAACTGATGATCCATTTTAATAATTTGATCTAAAATTTTTAATCTTATATTAATAAAATATTTATTACGATAATCTTATAAACTAATATAAATCCATCATGACAACCATAGAGTATCATGGTTCCGAGGAATTTTTGGTGTATTGTTTCTGTAAAGCTTATTCTCGGTAAAGTTATTTGACAATAAAATTGCTTCATTAGGGTAAATGACATTACGCTTTATTTTATTTTATTTTTTCCTTTTCTTTTCTGAAACTCAATAAGATAAACTAACTAGTGCTATGTGATGACATGTCAGACGTGTAAGTAGCACCAGCATGATAAAAATCCACTAATGTGTATTTGAAATTATATGCTCTCAAGTATATGGTCCGATCAGAATATATATATATATGCTCTCAAGGATATCATATATATTCTATAACGTATAACTCTATAACCCTACGTCGTTCTTTGTTAATTTATTTAACAAATTGTTGTACACTCCCCTTTTATATAACGCATTTAGTACTTGTGATATACGATAGCGAATGTTAAAAAAGAATTAAGAGATTAACAGCGTTTTGTGTATAAAACGCTTAATAAATTATTAGAACTAATAAAAAGCGTATAGGGTAAGTTTATCTGTCAGTTTCCTGAAGCTTTTCAAAAATATACAATTTCATTTAATTATTTTTACCTACTTGTAAAAAATGTGGATGAACTTTTTTTAAATAGCTCTTACCGTACTTTAGATTTACTCCTCAGCGGACCAACATACAAAACTCTTAACAAGCAAATAGCTAATAAATCTTTGTATAAATGGGCAAGCATTACTTAGATTTGCCAATAAATCGTCTCCTTTTTGAACATATTATGTAATATATTTTGCCAAACAACAAATTAACAATAATTCCTGATTTCTATAAACATCGTTGCAAATTTGTCATCCCTATCGGAGCTAATTGAATTCATAGATTTTACAAAGAAATTATTCATTATGTAGATCATTTATTAAAAGATTTATTTTCTACTATATTCAATGCATGGAAATACATCGCATGTAACAATACGTGAGGATGAGGGTGTACTTTAGTGATTTTGAACTAATGTCTCCTTATAAATATATTTGTGTGGTAGGGTTGTCATAGCTTACCGATCACGTGTGCACTAGTCGATCTAAAAGACGTCTTGAATTAATAACACGTGGAAAAATGTCATTAAGAAAAGGTATGAAAAGGAAAACAAGCAAACTCAGTATGCTGAATGCACGTATGTGACAATGGATTAGATTGGTGTCCTTGATTGTTCTTGATAAAATTGCTTATTTAATTCTTTCTAGAGTAGTTTCAGCCGAGCTCTTATGTTTATCTTAAACTTATCAATGTTCTAAATGAATTAAATGGGAAGAGAAATTTCTTATTTATAGTGTTTAGAGATTAATCTTATCCATCGAATAGCTTTAAAATAGATAATTGAGATTGATAAGTAAAACAAAGAGTAATCACAGTAAAATTAATAGCCTATTCACTTCACTAAATAGAATGAGAAAAGAATATAATTGGAATTCTTAAGGAATGTAATAATGATATAATAACTATTATTAACAACTTAAAAATAGATATATAATAGAATTTTAATGACTAAATTACCATTGCTCTATTTTTTTCTCAAGTAATTATAAAATAATAAATGGTGGTAGAAACTGACTGCGAGGGCAAAGGTGGAGGCGGTAATAACGGTCAACGGCAGTTGTGAGAAATAGTGATGGTGGTGGCTGATGGTAGTGGCGGTGGCGGTAGCGGTAGCGGTGGCGGTGGCGGTGGCAGTGGCGGTGGTTGATGGTAATGGTGTCAGTGGTGGTCAGGGTAGCGGCTTAGAAGGGGTGGGGGCAGTTGCGGCAATGGCTACGACAACAATGGTGATGAGTAGTGGCACTAATGGCGGCGGCGGCAATGACAATAGCAGTGACGACGGTAGTAGCAATGGCGATGGGGAATAGTGATGATAGCATGATGATGGTCATGGTATTGGAGGTGATAATGGTAGTGGCGGTTGCAGTTGCGATTGTCGTAGTGGCGGTGGTGGTGGCGATAGTGGTGGTGGTTGTAATGGTGGTGGCTATCGTTAAATTGATATGAAGCTATTTTTGAAAAAAAAAATGTAAAATTTTGTAAGGAATGGTAATTTTTTTTATTAAATTAAGAAATCTCTATTACTTGATTTCACGTAATAAAAATTCTTAAGGAATTGGTGATCTTTTTATTGAATCAAAAAATCTTTATTACTTAATTTTATGTGATAAGAATTCTTAAAAAATTACAATTCGAAGACAAAAAAATTAAGTAAACATTATAAAAAAAAATAAAAGAATAATTAAACTCCAATTCCCTCAAGTTAACCAAACATAAAAGTTATTAAGAAAGTTATCTAACCAGTGATAACATACCACGGTAAAATTAAATGTTATTAATGAAGTTATCTAATTGGTGGTGACACGCCTTCCCTCGTATTAAACTAGTTATTGTTCCCCACCACTCCTCTTCTCTTCCCAAATCAGTTTAACTTTGGTTTCTTTCTTCCATAGTTAACGTTCTCGACGATGTTACTATTTTTCACTATTTCTAAAAACATTGGTACTCCAAGTGAAACAATATAGATACCCTAAGTGTAGTTTACATTAAAATATGAGATCTAATGTATTTTAGCTGATTATTTATTGGCTTCTCGAATTCAATGGATAACTGAGATGTCATCTAACCTTATCATTGATAATTGGACACATTAGGAAATTCTCTATTGGATACTGGAATACGGGAATAATTCAACCTCATAGATTGAGTCAATAAATATACATAATAAAATTTCTGATTCATTGTGTAGAAAGACAATGGTTGATGCCACTGAACTACGAGTATGAAATATACCATCTTAATAAATTCGATATGCTTACTCTGTAAATCTTTTTTTTTTGTTTAAATAAATGGAATATATAATACTTAAAGAGCAAAATATCCGAGTATTAATGAGTGAATTGCACGGCTTTAGAAGACTACCTCATAATCATTCTATCAAGCAGTAAATCTGGTATTTTGGCTATTAATAGAAACATAACTATTTTATTGAACTAAAAGGGTAAAATAAAATGTGTACTGAGTAAATAAAAGCATTTAAATGAAGGACATTATACAGTAACCCATGCTGTATGTCCTTTGACTAGATTAATCTAATGTTCCTCTTAATATACTAATTTTTTCTTCCTTTTTCCCAAAGGAAGATTAATATACCGATTTTCACTCGTATTGTATAATTTAATTTTTGGGAAGTTACTTAATCTTTATAAAAATTATATAGAAAAAATTACAAAAAATATAACTGATGTTTAACATTTTTATAAATAACCAAAAACTATTATAATTTAATAGTATAAATATTAATATTTTAAATAGGAGCGATCACGTTCAAATTTACCCTCCACTATTTGTAATATATGATAGTGGGCTAAGAAACGTTTGCAAACAATTGCACTTTGTTATTCTTTTTGATATATACATAACCTTGTTTCGTTGCTGTTTGTCAATTTTAATTAGACATATGTCGATTTTTAACTGGTCCATAATAATTTATGTAGTAAAATAATATTAATAAATATATTTAATTGGAAAATATAATAAGAATACTAAAAATGTAAGAAAATAAAAAAAGAAAAAGAAAAAGAAGGAAAATCGAAATGCACAACCCCCGTCCCCGTGGATATGGTGGCTACCTATGCCTAGCCTTCACGTGGCCAACAAAACTGCAAAAGGGGTTTAACTCCATCGTTTTCCAGTTTTTCTTTGTTTAAAAAATTTTGTTACTAGATTTTTAATCTTTTTTTTTATTATATAATTCAATTGAATGTACTTAATAAATATTCCTTTATTAAAGTAATTTTCGGAATAAATAGAAGATAATAGGCACTCTAATTGATACTAATTTTGGTCAAAAAATTATGATAAAATATTGATCATGTATGCATAAAAAAAAAAAAAGAGTAAATGGAGTTGTTTTTCTTGCTTGACTTATGGCAAAGCAGCAACATATGTAAGTTTAGAGCATGTTCGGTGGAAATATGTCAGCCTATGTACCGCAATTCTTAATTAATATAATTAGTTACTAATCACAAGATAAATCATTTAACCTTTCTATATCAATCCAACAATGTATTGTATCAAATTTTGTCTTAATCGGTCTTGACTTATCTTCCGTCCTATTAAACCAGCTCTCTTTTTTTTTTTTTTCCTCTCTAACCAGTTTTACATTGGTTTCTTTCTTCTAGAATTAATTGTTTCTAACAATATTACTATTTTTCATTATTTCTAAATGTAAAATATAATAACACGGCAGTAAAAAAGTATAATAAAACGGGTACTCTAAGTTATCTTCGATATATATATAAATATATTTATAAGTATAGTAGAAAACTTAAAATTTTATCGACAAATAAATTATTATTTATTGAAAATTATCTTGAACTAGAATGAATGGCAGTTGAAAGGACAGGTATTGTATGACTTTGGTAATTTTACATTTTTATCCCTATTTTCTATATATGGCATATTTATCATTATTAATTTTATGTATTTTCTTTGGGTCGGATTCTCGGTGACCTAGGACTTTGTATAAAATATTGATCCGATTTATATGGACTTATGTACGAGGATTCCAATTTTTCATGCATGATTGCCTTACCAATCTATGGAGCTCCATCTTGAACGAGAGTTACTAGAGTTAGTGACTTTTGAACCACGCAATTTTTGCTTTCCAAAAATTAACTTACATACTTGGAAAGAATGAATTCATCGACATCGTTCAATGTAAATTCTTCTGTTTTGACCTTTTGTCATGCGTGGAAACTTGGGATTAGCGGAAGGGGCAAGCATCTGAGCCAAGGTCGGATGTAGACTTATGAGTTTGGGGCGTCGGACACACATTATTCAAATAAATATTAAAATTTTGAAGAAAAAAATCTACTTATTTTATTATTATAATTTCAAAGAATCTTATATTCATAAAGGGATTTATTGAAAAAGTACATCACACAATACAATTTAATATTGAATAAAAAAATTCTAAATCTTTTTATGAGTTGATTATCAATGCTTTACTTTGTAAAAGGTTAGAAGAGTAACTTTTTATTTTTTCTTTGCAACATACACATCAATTAAAATAAAATTGTCCATTTATAATAAAAATAAATTTAATACACAAAACTCATGTAAATTCAGTTATTAAAAAAAATTGCAAGAGATATTTATATAAAAAATTACAAGTATAATGAAAAGGAAATGTAATATAACAAATAGTATTCAATAATTTCTTGATAATGACTTAATGGAAAGACTTCTAGATTGACAATGTAATTTTATTTATGGTAGAGTCACCACTAAATAAATAGTGTTTAATGAAATTTTATTTAATAAACTATATTTTTTATTGATGGAATTTAATTTTATTAGTTATTGTAAAAATAAATAGAAAAACAAAAAGATAATAAAAGCTATTCGTGATAAACAATAAATATAACTTGAAAAAGTAAAACATACTTTAGTGGGAATTAAACCTCTCATCTTATGAATGTGAAAGTAAAAACTTAACAATTCAACCATATTATTATATAATAATATTTACACTCTAAAATATAAATATAACGCACACTTTTTATACTTTATAAATAATTAATTTTTTCCAGAACTTTGAGAGCCGACCCCTTTGGCTCCACTTCCACACCAACCCCCTCTCCCTTTCCTCCCACCACAACCATGAGTTAGCTTAAACAATTATAATGAAACTCAAAGTCAACTCAATTAATAACTTAAGTAACTCAAATCAAGTACAAACTAGAGAAAATATCATGTTAAACTCAAATAACTCTAGTTTAAGTTTGAATTGACTACAAACTTGCGTAAAAATCAAGTTGAAATTCGAGTAGCTTATAAGTAGTTCAATTGATTTACACCTCCTAGTTATAGCAAAGAAAGTTTGAAAATTATAAATACTAAAAACTACTACCAAATTATTGTTTGACAATTTATGTAGATGTGTTTTTCTATATATACTAGAAAGCCAATGGTGTAGATCCGGTTTTTTCAAACCGAAATAAGATAAAGTATACATACTTTACATATTATCATAATTTGTCCCGATTCAATCTCTAAAGAGAAAATCAATACAAAACTTTACCTTTTATAATTGTAAAGTCCGGCATTCTCATTAAATTAAATGGTTTTATCGACAAGGACACTTAAAGTAAATGAGAGTTATTAGGTATGAGCAATTTTGGGAAAGAGAAAAGACCGAAAACACTTTCTATAAATATCTTATTAAAACTCATTGGTCCCTCTTTTCCCCATTGACAAAGTCTAAACTACTAGTAGAATTATTTCGTCAGACTAGAGCTATACATATACAAAGGTAAGACATAATTCTCATTTATACAAAACATTTAAGTTTTGTAACTAAATTAGAATTTGGGTTGTTCAAGGTCATAGAAGTTGAGATGCACAAAGATTTAATGTTGATTAAAGTCTTTATCCTTGATCTCAAACAAGATACATTCAAAACTTGTTGCTGATGATGTTAAATCTTTAGTTTTGATGTCATGAAAAACACATGTGAGTGCTTTCTATTGTTAGAGGTGGACAAACTTGATAGAATAAAAAAGTAGTGAATTTTGGACTTAGAAGTGTGTTGAGATTAATCTTGTGAATTGGTGTTAAGTGAGGTGATTGAATCGGTGATGGATTAAGTATTTAAGACAGAGTCAAGATGTTGGTTTGAGGTAAAAAAAGAAAGAAAAAGAAAAAAAAATAAAGATGGAGAAATAGAAGTACATGCCATGTTAGAGGTGTACATGCCATGTACAAGGGAAAAGCGCAGGGTGTCTAAGAAGTGAACACATCGTGTGTTGTTTTAGATAATTACGCGTATGTCTATTACATGTTATGTATATTGGATTGCATGTAGTCTTTATTTCTATTTTAATTCATTAAATAATTTACTATTTAACTAATAAATGATTAAAATCCAAAATTTACTTTGATAATTTAGTACATTAAAAAGACAAAAGATAGTTAAGGGTTTCTTGAATGGATCATAGCTTATACCATTAGGATTAACTTAAAGAATGATTGTTAAAAATGGGATAATAAAATTTTGTTATGAAAATAGGTTACTAAAAGTAAGTTATCTTTGTATGATACTTTTAGGAATAGAAGTAGATTCGAGAATTGATTAAGTTATTGTTGTCGAGCATGATTTTTTCCTCCTTTTTTTTTACTATTTCTCGATTAGTATTAAACTCTAACTTGATTAGTACTAACCCTCGACTAAAAGTTAAGAAAAACTTTTTTTTTTTTTTTATAAATTGTTTTGGAGTCGTCATCCAATTGAAGTCGAGAAAAAAGAGAGTTATGTTAAATCAATTGAGTAAACCAATTTAACTTAGCCACTAGTTTACTTAAAAAAACTAATTTTAAGGAAAAAAAAAGGTATTGAAAACCAAAGATCTTAGGTCCGAGGACTAATCTTTTAACACCTTACATATACCACTGTTAATTTTCTGAATTTAGATTCACTTTTTAAAATTATAATTTTTAAAATCAAATTTAATCACTAATAAATGAATTAAATTAGGTTTATTTTACAAAATTGGATAATTCAAGTTATAAATTATAGAAAACATAAAACTATATTTTTTACAGATTTTACATCATCTCGAAAGTATCTGCGTACCCATTAATCAAGATCAAACGTTCGTAGTTCATTTGGAAAACTTTTAAGCATGTGGTTTATTTTATTTTATTTTTTAAAAAGTCAGGTTTACGTTTTTTATTCAATTCTAGTTATTTAAGGAAAATTTCTAAAAGCGTCATAAATTGGGATTTTTATTTTTGGAGAGTTCTAAAAGTATCCTAATTTAGAAAATAGTTGATTTATTTATTTTTATTTATTTGGAAAGTTGATTTTTCCAACTGATAAAATGATTTTTCATTTTTTTATTTTATTTTACTTATTTATTTATTTTTTCTTTTTATGTTTCACCAAAGAAAATAAACTAAACTAAACTTACCTTCTTTTTTTTCAAATTTTTTTCTTTTTTTCTTTTTCTGTTACAATTACAATTCCTATTACACAAAAAAAAAAAACCTCAAAACAATAGAAGAAAGAGTTGGACCAAGTATGCAATAGGTGTAGGTTAGATCCAAAGCAACAGGTCATGGAGCAGTTAGATAAGGGTCGAGCTGCGGGTCAAACAGCAAATTCAGGTCAGATCCAGTTTTGCAAGAAGAAGCAAAATGTAGCTCTTGTGGGTATCTCTGAGGTGGTTCAAAGTCGAATTGTTTATGAGTGAAGGTGTTTTCATATGTTTTGGATTGGAGATAAGGGGTTTGGGAGTGATGCCATAGTGTACAGTATCAATTTTAATGGTGTTTGATGAGTGGTAGACAGTGGTAATGGTGCACAATCTTGGTGGCGACTACTAGGTGTGAAAGGACACTTAGGTTTTGGGTTTTTGGGGATGTTAAGCTTGGTTGTGGTGGTTGTTTTGGTCGAAGAGGATCAGAGATGGGTAGTTCATATGATGGCCTACACAGTGCACAATAAACATCGTTCTATCTGTTATGCTTCCGTGCATGTAGGTTTATGTAAGCCAAGTAGTGAATGATGCTTAGGTCAATGTAGTGGGTCGATATGGTAGTATGGCTATTGTTTGGTGTATGTGTAGTGCGAGAAGGAAGATAGCATATAAGTGGTTGGGGAATGTCTGGTTAGTGTGTAGTGATTGTCGATCATGCACTGATAGGCAATTATTGTGGACGAAGGGGAGTGTAGATAGTAAGTTGCTATTGGATTAAAGATTTAGGGTAAGGGGTGGGGCGAAGTTAGTCAAGTGAAGTATGGTGTTTGCGGTTGAGTGGTAGCAAAAGAGAGAGAGGTCGAAAGTAGTATATTGCTATCCGTAAGTTCGAATGAATGATGAAGAGGAAGTGGTTATCCGTGTTGGGTATGTTTTCTGTGTGTATGGTGCTATAAATCTAGGTGCTGTTACATATGTGTGAGTAGTGGCAAGGGAAAGAGAGATGTTGATAATGGATCATGTTTTTGCAATGTGTATATGAGAGAGTGAGAAAAAGAGTTGACATATTTGGTTTAAAGAGAGAGACAATTTCTGTTTTCAAAATAGCAGCTTGAATTAAGAAAGTTAAAAAGAATTTTTTTTTCCTTCTTTAGACTTGAATTTAATTGCTTAAATGGATGAATGTGGACAAGCTATTATATCAAATTCGAAATTTCCCATGTAGACTTTGCAATTATCTCATAAATTTGGTCAAATCACAAAAGAAAAGGCCTCAAATCAAGCTCAAAAGTGAACTGTCCAATAAAGGAAACTACAAGAATTCTAGGGGGAAAAAAGGGAAAGAAGAGGAAAAATTGAGGAAAAAAGTGCTAACGTGGTACTGACGTGGGCTATGTAGTCTGCTACTGTCGTACTACGTGTCTTGACAAAACACGTGGCAGAAATGCCAACATGTCATGGTGCCATGTGTTAAGACATATGGCTTAACATGTGAACGAAAGTGTTAACTTAGCGCTACGTCAGTGTATTACGTATCTATAGTAGACATACGGCATAATGAAATCTCAATGCGTGACAGGTGAGCTTTTGTGAAAAATCAAAGGCACTTTATGCTTTTAGTAAGATTTAAACCTAGGACCTCTATGTTATATATAAGTACAGCTCAAAGTGTGTTACCATTAGACCATTGACTTATATTTTATTTATACATGCAATCAAATTGCATGTATAGACTATGTTGGCATAGGCTGGATTTAAATCTAAACCTAATCTCAAAATCCCTCTTCCCTTTTTATTATTAATGCTTAAAAAAATACTAAGGCTAAATTAAAAATCTTATTCCATTTAAAATTAATAATTTTTTAATTTTCCACTTTTTGTGTAATTTTTTTCTAATTTTTTTTTTGTGGTTTTCCTAAATTAGGATCCTTTTTCTTATTCTGAAAAGAAATATAAAGAGGTAAAAATGAAGTATTTACAATTGTTATACTAAATAAGGAACACTTGTTTGCTATTAATTTTGATTACTAAATTAGAGAAATTAATCAGACATGATTAATTATTCAACATTAAACATTATGTGCTACTTGTACTTGGCTAGACCTTAGGGACTGGGAGAACTAATTATCTTGTGGTAGCATCGGGATAATCCTTGCTTAATGGTGTAAACCCTACAACCAGCGACTCGAGATTTCGATCGATTAAAAAATCCAATCGAGTCTAAATTATAAAATAAAGCTAAAAATATTAGTAAAAATGATCCTGTAAGTTCGAATTTAAGAAAATAAGTAATAAAATAAAAGAATATAAAATTTTCAAATTTTAAGTATATAACTCGTTATTTATTAAAAATGCGTAAAATACATTCCGATAATTAACGAATCGCTAAAGATAAATTATATATATACTAAAAATCATAGAATGACCTAAATAATATTTAGGAATATTTATTTGCACTATATATGAATTTACATGTAGGTAGAAATATGCGTAATTATTTAAAATATGCGAAATGCGCTAAAATAATACTAAATAATTAAAGAAAATTCATAATTAATTAAGGAAAAATAAATAAAAATCAGAAAAAATAAAGAATAATCCAAATTTGGGCCATGGCAACTGGGGAAAATAAGAAAAAAATTAGCCAATTAAATTAAAACAACACAAAGGTAAATTGGAAGAAGATAAGGTAGTTGTCAAATCAATTTAACGGATAATAATTTTCCTAATACTCTATAAATAGCAAGAAAATTTCAAAAGCTCATTTGGTCAGTTTGAAGAGTGAAAAAAATAGAGAGAGACGAAATTGAGAGTAAATTAAGGTTTTAGAAACAATCACAAAAAATCTATGTAGTTGGGGCTTCTAAGGAGATCTTGGACCCAACGAGCAACTAGGAGCGGACGGCCATCACCACCACACAGTGATGGCAATGTCCAGGTGGGCCGACACACCCGATGGCCGAAGCCACCCAAACCAGTGAGTTCGATTTCTAACTCGATTTTGTTTAATATTGTAAAAATATTAACTATTCTTAGAAAATTATAAAAATTGTTATTCTGGAATATTTCTGTATGTAGTTTATAGGAAAAATATTATTTTGATGAAAATATGTCTCGTGATATGTGATCCTTAAGAAATCATGCAAAATTGAACATGTTTTGGTTTAGAAATAAATGACCTTAGGAGTGTAGTTTTGTGCCCAAAATTTTTGTGTAGACTACTTAGATGATATAGAACAGTGCTATGAAGGCTGTTTTCAAAAATTAATTTTCAAAATTTTTAGATAATTTTTAGGCCTTAAAATGAGGCATAAAATGGGTAATTTAGGGTTAATTAAGTAATTAAATAGTTAATTAATTAATTAAATAGTTACATAAGTAATTAAATAGTTAATTACTGATTTAATGAATAATTATATGTTTTAAGATGTTGAAATCTGATGAAGTATGATACTTTTAGCATTTAGGGTGTTAGATATAATTATTAGGCTAATTATATAGTAAATAAGTAATAGGACAAAATAGTAAATTTTAAGTTAATTTTGTAAATTAGGGTAATTAGGTGAAAAATCTGATTTAGGATGAATTTAGACATTTTGGAATGATAATTGATGTTGGGAGATGGTAATTAAAGTGATAGAAATATTAGATGTATATTACATACATAATAGGTGATAATACATAATATGTAATTATTGAAAATATTATAAATACAAAATATTAGAATAAAAATTGATATTATATAAATAATAGGGATATATAATAAATCTAATAGAAATCTTGAATTTATGTAATTATATAAAAAATATAAAAATTTCTCACATCAGGAGTAAATTCGGTATACTAATAAAGATTTAAGTGTACCGGGTAAAATAAAATACTGACTAGGGATAATTATGGTATTTAGGATATCTGGAAGTAATGTGATTAATTTCACATTATGAGTTGAAACGAGTTTTTAAGATTCGAGTATAAAATAGTATTTAGAAATCGAACTAGAATATAATTTTAAAAAAATCAATGTGGAAACTGAACCTGAACCTAGGCCCAAATCCAGAATAATTGTAAAAAATTTAAAAACCTAGATAACTAAACATATTAAACCCTAAACAAAAGATAACAATAAGCATTATAAGATAAAACCAACTTATAATAGTTATATAAAAAACTGAAACCACGCTTGTGTTATAGGGATAATCGGCGATGACCTAAACGAATCGGATCTCGAGTAAGTGAGCGACGAGTCGAGGTAAGTTGAGATTAATACGTTGTTGTATTTTGGAGGCTTGAGATTATACTTGCTTATACTTATTAGCTAGTTGGTTATGTACATGTACTTGATTTTAAGTGATGCTATGATTCTGTTTGTTATTCTGGCTTGTATTGTATGATTTGTATGAAATAATTAATTACCCTAAACTGGACCTAATCAAATATACGACTTGTAATCATAATCGGACTTGTATGGCAACCCATTAGAAGAAACCTAGGATTCTCCGACCAAATACCAACCCCTTCGAAAGGAATAGTGTAGGATTGCATAATGATCCCTTCTTCATCCTTAGTCGAACTAAGTGACAAGTGAGGAAATCGTGGTAAGGGTGAAGTCAATAGTTCAAAGGTAGTTGCGGGAGGAGCGATGTCTCCATTATACAAGTCTAGGTTTAGTCGTGAGCTGTTGCATTAACGGCAACTCCTTAACTCAGATTAAAGCGGACGCAATTTTTCTAACCTTAGGATGAGCTGGTCAATATCGTGCGATGGCATTTGTTTGAACATATATTGCACTAAATAATTTGGTTGATAACCTTATTTATGTTTATGGTATAGTTTTAAGTTCTCCATCCTAACTTACTAAGCTGTAGTTGCTCACATCCCTATAGACATTGTTGCAAGTGCTGACTAAGAAGGGACTTACAATTACTTTTAAGCGAACAACTACTGGATCCTAAGAAGTGAGGAAAAATATTTGAAGAACAAACATATATTTTTAAGGTCTAAACTTTTATCTTAAAATTTTTCATTTCTAAATAATGTATTAATTAGGAAATATACTACGGTGAAACGTTGTAAACGTTAATTCTAATAATTGAATTCTAGTGTATATATATATTTTCTCGCTTTATTAGGTAAATGACTTATTTAAATTACAAACTGTTTACTTCAAAGCGGGTTAATTGTGGACGTTTTATATAGATCAGGTTTAAAATAGCGGTTGTAAAGCCAACTTTTATCTTATAATGGTTTACATGACAAGGCTATTACGACTCTTCCGTTTCGAGGCGTAACAAATGGTGTTTCGAGTAGAGTCTCACGTGGAAATGATCTTAATTAATTTAAAGCGTTTCTTAGTTTCGAAGGTAATGAGGAGAACCTAGAATTGATACTATATGATAATATATATTATGCGTGTTAGGTTTGTGAGTATTATTATGTTGCTTACTGGATTAACATAAAGATAATTAAATGAATGGTAGTTGTATTATTGCAATTTTATATTTGTGTATGATTGAGAATCGTATGTTCATGCGCATATTTATATCATATTTCATACTAGGTTCTGGTTTACCCTTTTTAAAATTTTTCAAGCGTAAATACTTGAGTAAAAATTATTAAATTTGAGGATTATAGACAAGATTGTTGAATTCATCAGGTTGAATAGTGGTGACTAAAATTTCAATTACGAGAAAGATAATTGAGTTAAGATAGTTAAAGTTATATTTCATGATTAGTAAATTCTTATTTAAGATTTATATAACTTTATTTAATAGTTATCTTGATTCATTTGAAAATTAAATTCTATAAATAATATTTAGAGATTATAATAAGTATTTTGGAGATTTTTATAAATGTTTATATCTAACATGTTAATCAAATATAGAGATGTATGGTGAATGGTAATGTTCTTAGTTTGGAGCGTTACAATAATCCTTTGCACTGTATTGTACTAACGAATTATATTTGTATTTAGTTTTATACAAAATTCATATCAATATAAAATTATATAGAAATAATTGGTAAAAAAGATAAAATTATATATAAATAAATATGTCTGAAATAATTTTTTTTAATAATCGTGCCAATTCATATCACTTTAAATATTGTGTCATTTCGGATGTATGTGTTTGTATTTGTATTCTATCTAAATGCTTTACCAACTTGTCAATTTTATTTTATTTTTTTGTGAATTATGTACCAAATAAAAGTACCGTCAGACCTCAATTCTCTCTCTTTTTTCTTTTTCTTTTTTTTTTTTTCCAATATCAGATCCCAGTTCTCGATAATTAAGATTCAAAACTACCTTAATAGGTTCTTATTGGTCGGTCATTCGGCGTAGAGAGAGAGGAGAGAAGAATTGACGGCAACTTAAAAGTTTCAGGCATTTTGGAATCGCCCGGCAGGACCTGCGGCCAGTCCGTTTTCATTTCTTCTTATGTACTTATTTCAGTTTCATTTAATCTTAGAATTTTATTTTCCTTTTTTTTAATTATAATTTGGAAAATGTTGATTAATGGCACGTGGAAGTAAAATTAAAGCTATCTTCAATCTAAATCAGAATTTTGAACAATAGTTGTGTAATTTCTGGTGGTTTTTGTTTTTTTTTTTTTAATTTTTGAAAGTCAAAACGCTTTGAGGACTTAAAACAAAAAGGACTATTCTTGTTAAGCGAAAATCTTTTGTATTTTTATAGAGCTTACTACATTCCAATATTTGCAAATTTTTTTATACGATATTAGCATCACAAGAGATAAGTTTAAACGGCAGTCTTTGGTGGTCAAAGTGGTAGAAGTTGGTGGTAAAATAAATCGCCTTCCCATGCCTATACTAAATCTATGATGTACCGATCTACAAATTCAAAAAAATATTTTTCTAAGTAAAAAATAATCTTAAAAGGATTACTAAATCATGATCCCAAATGGATAAAGCGGTTCATTTCTGGGCTCCACTGTTCAAATGGGGAATCGGTATGGCAAATCTTGCTGATATTGCAAAGCCTCCAGCGCAGCTCTCTGATCCGCAGCAATCAGGTATACTATACTATGTGTCGCAGCTTTTCTTAGCTCTTCACAGTTTCCTTTGCCTGCATAATTTGAATTTCACGTAATACGTAATCATTACATTGATGTCCGCATCGCTTCTAGGAAAAGGACGCAAAACGATAGAAGCCTAGTCTAAGCTTTTTGAGATATCTATGAGGATTGTGTTTAACTTCCATTCTTTCTTTTGTTTTTTTTTTTTTTTAATTCCTTATGTTTTATAGCTCTTACAATCAGTGGCCGTTTTTGGGCAAGGCACGGCACAATCATTACGCCGGTATGGTACAAATCTTTTATGTGAAAACTTTTGCATTTTCGTAAATCGATCCGAACATGCACAGTCAATGCTAGAGACATCTCAAAAATCATGATTTTACAAGCTGCCAAACTACTGGGAAATTTTATGGTACTACTGATCTATTCCATGTTAACTGGCTTGGTTCTATATTTTCCATATCAGCACAAATAAAGATACTTTGTACAAATTTAAAATAGCAAGTAACAATAGCATAAAAATTAAAAAATAAATAAATAAAAGAAAACAACACGAGCCAAACTGCTACCGGCTGTGAGTCACATTATTACTATTGCCAACCAAATGCCCAAAAACATAATAAAATAGATGGGAAGAAGCCTAATATTTAATTATAAGCGGTAGGATTGTATACCAGTTAAGCCAAATCGATTTTAAAAGGTTTAGATTTGATGTATTTAAAAATTATCAAACTCCAACTAATTCAATTTTTTATCGAATTTAAAAATTATATACACAACTCAAACATGTTGAGGAGTTTAAAGATCGAGCTTAACTAATTTAGTTAAATAAGTTCAAGCATGTTTACTTAAGTGAGTCGGAGCTCGAGCTTAAGTTTGAATTAAAACTTAAAATTAAATCAAAATTTTCATACTTTTTTTTAATAATTTTTAAAATATATTATTCTTATTCATGTATTCTTACATTATACTTTTTCATATAATATAATTTTTAATATAATATATTAACTTGAAAGATTATTTATAAGTTTACTTAGAACTTATTTATGGATCACTTATCAACAATATAAACAAACTTATTTAGAATTGGCTCGTATGCTTAAACATGAGCTCAGACTCAAATTATTTATGTAAATGAGCTTTATTTTAAGTTTATAAATCGAGTTTAAGTCGAGTCAAATTTTAATAGCTTATAAGTAGCATGACTTATTTAAAGCCTCAGTGAATGGGTGGTGTTACGATTCATTAAATTACGATTTGATTATAAATCGCAATTCATCTAGGGTGATAGATTATAAAGCAAATTTTCTAACTATTTAAAAAAATAAAAAAAAAGATAGCAAAAAAACAAATAATATTTTACCTAAAAACTCAGAAGCGTTTTGTTTTCCGGAAGTGGTAGCTAGAAACATGGACGGGACGATCTACCACTTCCCCCGGCTCACGCGACCCTTTCTATGCATTATCGGCCATATCTATCGAACCGAGGTTAGCGGTGAAGCATCACCGACGGTAGGGCATGCGACCCATCTTCTATACTGGGTTACCACTACAATTAGATCACTAGTCATAATAGCCTCAGGCTTCATTTTTTCCTTATATATATATATATATATATATTTTTTTTTTATTTTCACACTTTCATGTATCTTTTTATTCTTCCTCATTGTGTATATATTATATTTTGCAAATTTTATATGTTGCCAGTGGCATTCCACGTCTGCACCTACGTGGTATTAAAAATATTAAAATAATTAAGATTTGTAAATGTTAACAAATTTTTCTCACAAGATGCAAGTAATTCTCAAAAGATTGTGATTTAGTCTTTCTTACATGATTCTCCTTCTGTATTATTACACTTCTTCAAAAGCGCTCAAAAATCACATAATTATAGCTATAATTTTCTCTTGCAAAAGTCTATAAGATTCATAATTTCCTCACGGTTTTGTCGCACTATTTAAAAGTAGGAAAAAAAAACAAAACCTTGAGGGTTTTGTTGCACAATGTCCCGTAGTTTTGTTGTTAGTACAAACTACTTTCCAATAAACCCTCATTTTAAGAATACTCTTTACTAAGCATGTTTAATTTGGAATTTCGATAAATTATGGGCTGTTAAACACAAAACTTGATGACTACACTTTCATGGCACTCTATTTGAGAGATATCACAATAAAATGGCTTCCATGTTTAGCCCTTCAGTTTTAAAATGAATTTTTGTGGAGATATCTCATTCACTAAATCTCATCATTATGGTATAAAAATGCATTTGAGCTTAAAATCCCGCAATATAAGTTTTTTGGCAAATGCTGTGGCGGAGTTATACAAGGTAAATTTCCTCTAAAATCCGATGTTATGTTTTATCACATAATTTTCATTTTTTCCACAGTTATAGTTAAAATTTCGAAACGGTATAGAAAATTTATGGGAAAAAATATAGCCAAACACAATAGGTACTCAAGGCACGCAAAATCTCCCGAACTATTGGAAGGAAAAATCAATTCGAAAGAGACAAATAATACTTATTCCACCTTATCAACATCCATAAAATTACTTTTCTATTATCAGTGTTGGTACATCTAGACTGGGTAACTAATATAAACATATGAAGAGATTAAAAATTAAATAAAAAGTTAAATTTGATTATAAATTAAATCTGAATTGAACTAATATCTAATCAAATTGAATCATAAGAATCAATTCGAATGTGATGATACGGTTATTATTAGTATTTATTTATCGAATGAAATTCATAATTATTAGTTAAAAGAACAAAAATAAAACAATTTTAGACTCATGGCATAGTATCACATTTATTCATAATATTTTTCCTTAACTACCGGTTGTACTGAAATTCCTCCTAACATCTCTTTTAAGGTTTTTTTATTTGGTCTTTTTCTTCATTTTTCGTTTTTTATTTTTTTTTTTCCGTATCATCTTGACATTGTTACGTAGGAATTTAGTTACTTTCTATATTCGAATAAAAAATGCTACAGACGACATCTGTATATATCATGCTTATTTATTTATAATTTATATCATTGTTGCTGCTGGTGGGTAAGTTAAGTAGTTAACACTCTAATAATGCCTTAGTGAGTTTTCTCCAACTTTTCAGAAGAACTGGAACTGTTCAGTGTCAGTATTGCAATGGCTTGTGTCCACCGACCAACTCGCACGCAAAATTAAGTATGCTATTTTTCCAATTTTCTTGTGATTTAATGGGCGGCATATTTATATAGCTCCAAATCTTGTTGAAAATTGAAATAAATGCATGATGAAATTTGTCGCCTACATTTTACATTTTTATATTATTGTTATTATTATTTATGATGTCAAAAGATATCATGTTATGGGTAAAATAAATGACCACCGTTACCAATTCCGCCACATGTGCCTCAATCTTCTACAAAAACAAGTACACAGGAACAAGTTGGGTGAATCACCCGGAGTCCAACATTTGCCCTATTAATTTCTCTATTTCAAACTTTTGAAAATAGGGATAATGATGGGGCACACTTTTATTGGCTTGGTTTCATCCATAAGATGAATGTGGTGTTGCATGTCCCTCAAAGGCAGCAGACGGAGTTGCAAAAACTTCTTGAAATTTGCTCAATATAGAATCAATTTTCATATTGCAGGTGGTATTATTAGAAGAAACCTCCTTCTAAGCCACCAAATTACAAAATAATAAGACACTCTCTGATGCTATCAACTTGTGCAACTGAGGAGAGTGAATAAGCTTTGAGAGAATAAAATTTGTGCCCATCAAAGTCACCTTTATACTACCCAAAAAGAGTTGCATAGTGAGATCACTATAATTTATAGTAACGGGTCTTAAAGTGGACAACCATTGCACACTTAGCACCAAATTTGTTCCTTGTATTGGTAACATATAGCAATCTAATGAAAATGAATGCTTTTGAACATTCAATTGCAACTCTACAAATTCCTTAGTATTCAAAGAAATCACTATTACCAACCATTACTTTGAATTTGAGAGTAGTTAATACATCCAACTTAAGTTGTCAAACAACCTCTAGTTACGTGAAATTATGAGTACTTCCTATGTCCAAAAGGTCACTGGCTTTCCCTTGATATTTCCTTCTATCTAAAATGTTTTAGGAGCAAAAGTTCCTGATAAAGCACAATAGCTAATTTCAACATTTTCATCCTCTATTTCTACAATTTGATCGTAGTCTACTACATTATCCACTTGGCCCGCCTCCTATTCGTTAAGACTAATCATAACCATAAATTTTACCTTACAAACATGTCATCTATAAAACTTCTTATCACAATTATAACACAACCCTTATTCTATTCTGGATAGCAACTCTAAAGCCAACATTTTTTTGACTTGAAGGGATAGTTTTGTAGAAGGTTAAGTAACTGATGGTTTGTAAGTTTGCAGGTTTGATGTCGGTATTAGCAACGATGGAACATTTTTTTGAACAAAAGGTTGAGTTAATGATGTGTATTTCTTATTACTTGAAAAGATTGTTGGTTTATATGGAATATGTTTAGATGAAAAGAACTAGTCTTTAGTTGTTTTGCATCAATTCAGTTGAAAATCTATCAACATTTTCATTATTAATATATTTCATGTTTTACCCATTTTTTTAATACATGGTAATATATGATTGAAAAATACAAATGGAAAGCACCATTTAAAAATAGGAAAATTTTATCCCCAAATTATAACCCATTCCCACTTTATGTTTTGGAGAAGTTGTGTGAAGTTGGAAAAACAGCTAGTCATATTGTTTTTTTCTTTTCTCTTTTTTTTCCCCGGTGATTCTTAGATTTCTACAACAATTTTTTGAATTGCAGGCATGAATTTTCCTCGAAAGAAAAATTTCTACTCAATTTGGGGGAAAAGGGAAAAATTGGTAATATTGGTTGTACCAACAAATTGTTACATCTTCCACTTTTTTTTTTACATAGAAAAATTTGATAGGTTTCATTTTTTATGTGGAGATCTCATTTTCTATGTGTAAGACTAAAAGATGAAGTAAAGACAACCAAATGAATACATTTTGCTCCTCTCCCTTTAATATCTTTGTTATCTCTCCTCCTCCTCTTTTTTGGTCTTATTATTCTTTTATTTACGGTACAATGCGGAATAGACCTAATATATCTATTCTCATAAGTAATAGGTAAGCACCATTAATATAGATATATTATTATTAATATATATTTAAATGTTATTGGTATTTTTATATTACTTGTCAAAGTACAAGTATGTTAGTATCCATATCAATGAGTCTTTCTTTTTTATTAATGCATATACCATATAATGGTGGGATTTATTTATTTTAGATTTCAAGCAAAGCGTCCATTTAGGCCTTTTCATTCGACACTTCGATCATGAAATTTCTGCTTCCCACATCACAGCTCGGATTGCGCCATCGTTAATCCATAACTGTTGGAAAGAGCAAAGATGAAAAAGATACGACGGTCTATTGTAATTTCTTCATACAATAAAAGTACGAAGAACTCAGAACCAGCTATTGTAATCGTGAAAATATTCATATTGATATTTAGATAATTTTTTTCGAACTCTCATAATTTTATTCTTTTTTTTTTTGGCAATTTAAAGAAATATCAATTGGAATTTATAGGAGTATCTAAAAACAGTAACAACCATTTCAACCTTTTACAGTATAAAATTTATGGCGACTTACTAATCCACAATATCTAAAATAAATCTACTTATGGTCCCTTATTGTCCGGTGAACCCTCGTCTTTCCGACTGCCAAGTCAAAGATCATCTCCATGATAACAGTAAGTGTACGTCTCTTGTAAATGATTTGCATGTAAAATTTAGTATCTCGTATATGAGTGAACTGCAATACCCAGTAGTCTAAAATTGAATAAAGCAAATACCCACTTCACGACTTATATAAATATACTAATGCACAATCAAAAGCATCTAGCAACCAGACACCGATTGATTATCTTAATTTAGGTGGGGTTCTCATTTGGTCTTAATAGACCTTTAAGAAGATTTACTAAGCATTAGGCTTATTTGAAAAGAAATGAGTTTATTTGAAAAGAAATGAGTCCGTTCTGTATTAAAGATAAACTAATTTTATAAGCAATTACTTCTAATTTGGCCAAGGCCATGTATCATATAATGGAAAGGAGGTTTCAATCTCAACCATTCATCCTTAGAAATGACCTAACTAGAGGTGAGCGAATAATTTTATTATATAAGATACTTTTAATCCTTATTTTATTAAGTTGAGTGGATAACCAAAGTGACAAGGTAAATCAAAAGTAGCAATTTTCCAAACTTGCTTCTACATAGCGAAGTACGGTATGAAGTCAAGGTACCCATTTTATAATTAATAGTTAATAATACTAATAAAAAAAATTATTCTCATTGCATTTTTTTAATCTTAAAAAAAGATAATAACAAAATCCCTGTTAATAATAAACCCTAAGGCTACATGCCACTTATGTTTACTGTTTAGTCTCATTGTTTCTCTCTTTTTTTTTCCCCCGCAAAACCCCATCTCTTCTTTTATAATCTCATTTTTTTTGCGACATTCTTCCTTTTTTACTAACTATAATCTAATAAGATTTTAAAAACATCTTAGTTCTTAGCTTAGTTGCTATGGGTGACTAAGTATAAAGTGTGTAAGGTATAGAGCTTTATTTATACCTGACCCTATAAGTACAAGATCCTAGACTTTTGAAATCAAAACTTACCATGTAGCATTCTGGAACCACCTTGTATCATGTACCATGGAAATTTTATAGGATATCATGTGGAACCTATAAGTTTTCTTTTTCCTTTGTAAATTCAACATAGCATTTTTTTTTTTTTTTATAATGGAACCTTTTATGAAAATTGTATTTACACACTGAAGAACAAACTCATAAAATGGAATTTTAATATATGCTACTTTTTCTTCACAAACGGTACATTAAACAATAAACTTAATCCTTTTCAACGATATATTAGACTTTCTCTTCAACATAGCTTTTGTTAACAATAGCAAAACGTTATACACATCTTATCTTTTTTAATAAACTTGCCAAATAATAATCAAGAATATGTACAAGTCTGGCATATAAACTAATAAGAGACATAACCTTTTAAGACTAAAAAAAAAAAAAAATGCAACAACATTCTTTTTTATTTAATTATTATTACAAAGTAGATATAAAATACCTTGGAACTTATATTGTTACGCCCCAAAATGACAGAGTTATAATAGCCTCGCAATGCAAACCATTCTAAGATAGAAGTAAGTTTTACAATCGCTATCCTAGATCTAATTTATACAAAGCGTTCATAACTAACCTGTTTTGAAGTAAATAACCTTAATATAAATAAGTCATTTACCTAATAAAGCAAGAAAATATATATATATATATATATACATTAGAATTCAGTTATTACAATTAACGTTTATAACATGTCATCGTAATCTATTTCCTAGTTAATACATTATTCAAAAATAAAAAATTCTGAAATAAGAGCTTAGACCTTAAAAATTTATGTCTATTTTTCAAATGTTTTTCCTCACTCCTTAGGATTTAGTAGTTGCTAACTTTAAAATAGTGGTAAACCGCTTTTTAGCCAACACCCTCAACGACTCTATAGGGATGTGAGCAATCACAGCTTAATAAGTTAGGACGGAGGACTTAAAGCTATACCATCAACATAAACAAGGTTATCAACCAAATTATTAGGTGTAATGCATGTTCAAGAAAATGCCATCATATGACGTTGTCCGGTCCGTCGTAAGATTAAATAAACTACACTTGCTTCAATTTGGGTTGAGAAGTTGCCGTTAATGCAACAACTTATGACCAAACCCAAGCTTGTGCAATAGAAACATTACTCCTCCTGCGACTACCTTCGAACCATTGACTTCACCCTTACTGCGACCTCCTCATTTGCCACATATTTTGACTAAATATAAAGAAATGACCTATTATGCTATCCAACGCTATCTCTTTTGAAAGGGTCGGTATTTAGTCAAAGAATCCTAGGTTTCCCCTAATAGGTTGCTATGCAGATCCAATTTATGATTACAGGTTGTATATTTGATTAGGTTTAGTTTAGGGTGATCAATCATTTCATATAAATTACACAATACAAGCCAAGCAACAAATCAAAATCATATCATTAGCTTAGAACAAGCATAATCAAATTCAATTTCAAGCATCCAAAATACAACATTGTATTAATTATAACTTACCTCGACTCCTCGCTTGCTCACTTGAGTGGAACTTGTTTAATCCATCGCCAATGATCCCTATAATACCAACATTGTCTCAGTTTTCATATAATTGTTATAAGTTTGTTTTATCCTATAACACTTATTGTTATATTTGGTTTAGGGTTTAATATGTCCAATTATCTAGGTTCTCAAATCTTTTACAATTATTCTCGGTTTAGGGTTAGGTTCTGGTTTAGTTTCTAAATATAGTTTTTTACATGAATCCTAGAAATTCGTTTCAACCCATAATGTAAAATTAATCACATTATTTTCAAGTATACTAAATACCATAATTACCCTAGTCAATATTTTATTTCATTCGGTACACTTAAATCCTTATTAGTATATCAAATTTATTCTTGATGTAAGAATTTTTTACATTTTTCATATAATTACCTAAATTTAAGTTTTCTATCGGATTTATTATATATTCCTATTATTTATATAATATCAATTTTTATCATAATATCTTCTATTTATTATATTCTTAATAATTACATATTATATATTATCATTTACTATCTACATAATACACATCTAATATTTCTATTACTCTAATTACCATCTCCTAACATCAATTAACATTTTAAAATGTCTAAATTCATCTAAAATCAGATTTTACACCTAATTATCCTAATTTACAAAATTAACTTAAAATTTACTATTTTTTTCCTATTACTTATTTACTACATACAAGTATCATACTTCATCAAATTTCAATATCCTAAAACATATAATTATTCACTAAATTAGTAATTAACCATTTAATTACTTAATTAACAAAAAATAAGCCATTTTATGTATTATTTTAAGGCCTAAAAATTATCTAAAAATTTCAAAAATTCATTTTTGAAAAAGGGCTTTGTGGTACTATTCTATATAATCTAAGTAGTCTACATAAAAATATTGAGCTCTAAACTATACTCCTAAGCTTATTTATTTCTAAACCGAAACATGCTCGGTTTTGTATAATTTCTTAAGAACCTATATTAAGGGACATATTTTCATCAAAATAATATTTTTTATAAAAAGTAAATACAAAAATATTCCAGAATAACAAGTTTCATAATTTTATAATAATATTTAATTTTTTACAAAATTAAACAAAATCGGATTGGAAATTGGACTCACTTGTGTGGGTGGCTCCAGCCACCGCCAACCGCCATGGCCTTGTCAAGTGGTCCGGACGCTACCACCACCATGTGGTAGTGGTGGCGGTTATTCACTCCCAGGTGCTCACCAGGTTTGGGTTCTCCTTAGAAGCCCTAACTGTACAGTTTTTTTATAATTTTTTGTAAAACCCTAATTTCTTTTCAATTTTGCCTCTCTTCAATTTTCTAAAATTTCAGACATCCAAAATAAGCTTCTGAAAAATTTGGGATATTTATAGAGGTTTTGGGGAATTATTGTACATTAAATTGATTTGACAATTATCTTATCTCTTCATTTTCTTACTTTCTATGTATTGTAATTTGATTGGTTGCTTTTATTTCTTCAATTCCAAATTAACACACCTCAATTCTGGATTTTTTTCTTATTTTTCCTGATTTTTATTGATTTTTTATTAATTAATTATGAATTTTATTTAATTATTTATCATTATTTTAGTACATTTTGTGTATTTTAAGTAATTACGCGTATTTCTACATACATGTAAATTCATATAAAATACAAATAAATATTCCTAAATATTATTTAGGTTATTTTAAGATTTTAGTGTGCATATAATTTATCTCTAGTGATTCGTTAATTATCGGAATGCATTTTATACATTTTCAATAAATAACGAGTAAATACTTAAAATTTGAAAAATTTATAATCTTTTATTTTATTACTTATTTTCTTAAATTCAAACTTATGGAATCATTTTTACTAATATTTTTAACTTTGCTTTATAATTTAGGCTCGATAGGATTCTTTAGCCGATCGCCTTAAATTCTACTAGCCAAACTCCGAGTGATTGATTGTGGATCTTACATTTCTAACCCCCTTACAATAGTTTCGTTCTCGAAACTATTATATATCCATGTATTGCTCACTAAACTAAGACTACCAGCTTATATTTGTTTACTATTCTAAAAATCGAAGAAATCACAAGTAACGCTTCATCTTCACTATTTTAAGTTCTATTATAGCTTCTAAGTCTAGACCTTTGTTCTATTGTACCTTTACCTATTTCATGTCTCAACTTCTTTAACTTCTGAACTTGATTATCCAGTATTTTATAGGTTCTTCATAACTTTAAAACCCATCTTCTATTCTACTGAACTATCGTTAAATGAAGTTTCTGTGTAGACTACTAATTAAGTTTTCGAATTGCTTTCTAATTAACTTTCCATTTCTTCTCTACTTAAACCTTTGCTCGATCTCTTATTTTATCTTCTAAATTCTCAATCATATTTTTCTATTTTGCATTCTGTACTTTAATATCACTTATGCCATATTTTATTACCCAAATCCTCTAATTACTTACATTATCTTATGACTTAGTTTTATAACCTCACAAATTCTTTAGTTGGTTTTCTTCCATTTGTTCCTTGTTTTACTGATTCCTAGGTTTTACTTGTGATCATTAGCAGTTTTAAGTTCACTTCATAACATCACCTTTCTTCTTAGCTATAATCTTCTATTCACAAGGACTATACTGCTATCATAGCTCCTCGTTTGTTCTTCATACAGCTTAGCATAAGATCAATAGAAGTAAATTTAGCAAATCTAGCAAATCTCGACTTTTTTCCATCTCGAATTCAAATGAGATAGTTAACGACTCAATTTGACTCGTGCTATAAGTTCTTAGTCATATGGATTATGGAATCATTTATTTTTGCTATAAGTTCTTATTCCTTTCAAATTTTAATTGGTTAGTCAAATGGTAGTGAAGTTACATGTCTAATTTTTGTTATGCATCTAATACAATGTTCTAAAAGAAGATTAAAAAAATAATACAAGTTCTAAAGTGTACCTTGGAGAATCTACAGCATATAGGGGTATAGAATGATTTCAAGAAATCATAAAGTAAGTTCTAAGTATAAAGATTTAAAAACCATTACCTATAGGATAAGGTATAAGTTGGGTCTCATACCTTACCTTCCCTGTACCTACATACCCCTAAATCCGATGGCTCTTATTAATGGCTTATTTGGTCCATCTATCTCAGCTTCATTAAATGATTAAGGTCAAGGGGTTGGATCTTATTTATAGAATCCTCCTCCTCATTTGGTTTATTCAAAACATTTGTAAGCTTCGTACAAATGTTATTGCTCTGCTTGGATGACTTTGTAGAAGATTAAGCACCAAAATTTTCAAGAACAACTCAATAATGCATTAAGATCATCATATTTAATCTATTGCCACATGCGCTCATCAACAAACAAGCTTGCCCTTTTCTCCTCTTACACCTCTCTTTAAGAGTACCTTTTTATGTGTCATCAGATCAAGACTTCTCTAAAATCCATTAACACATTCATTGCATGTAAACCCTAAAGATAAGTCAAATAATCGTAGAATCGAATTTAGTACACAAAATTTAGGATGATCAGTTAAAGGATCCGATCAAACTTAAATTTAAAACTAAAGCTAGAAATATTAATCAAAGTGACTCTATAAGTTTGAATTTAAAAAAAATAAGTAATAAAATAAGAGAACATAAAATTTTTAAATTTTAAGTATATTACTCATTATTTATCGAAAGTGTGTAAAATGTATTTTGATAGTTAATAAATAGCTAAAGATAAATTATATGTATACTAAAAATCATAGAATGGCCTAAATAATATTTAGGAGTGTTTACTTGTACCCCACATATATTTACATATAGGTAGAAATAAGCGTAATTACTTAAATTGCCCGAAATTAGCTAAAAATTTACTAAATAATTAAAGAAAATTATAAAAAAATAAAAAAAAATCAAGGAAAGGGGGAACAAACCAAATCAAGTTGTAGTAGTAAGGGGAGTCGAAAACAAAAATTAACCAATAAAAAACAAGCAACATAAAAGGCAAAATGGAAGAGATATGGGTATTGTCATGTCGTAATTAATGCATAATAATTCCTACAAGGCCCTATAAATAGCAAGAAAAATTATAAACCTTATTTGGTCAGTTGGGAATTGGGAAACATTGATAGAACTGAAATTGAGAGAAAAAAATTAAGATTTTAGAAAAGTGGTCTCAAATTTATGCAAATAGGGAAAGAAGGCCGAACCCACATATCACCACCACCTGGAATCGAACCACCACCACCACCACCATCCCACTCTAAACCTACCACCTGAATCGGCCGACACACCTGAACCGATGTTGGAGGCCAAAAAGCCTTCGAATCAGTTGAGTCTCACATCTTCTCCAATTTTGTAAAATTCCTTAAAATTGTTTATTATGCTTAGAAAATTATTAAATTTATTATTCTGAGGTTTTATTGTATGTAGATTTAGGAAAAAATAGTGATTAAGTTTAATTACATCTGTAAATATAGGGTTCTTAAGAAATTAGACAAAACCGAGTATGATTAGAATTAGAAATAAATAGGCTTAATAGTGTAGTTTGAAGTTTAATTTTTTTTTCTGTAGAATGCTTAAGTGATATAGAATAGTGCAATGAAGCAATTTTTTAAAAAATTAATTTTTGAAAATTTTAAGTAAATTTTTAGCCCTAAAATGATAAAAAAGAAGAAGATAATTTTAGCTTAATTAGGTGATAAAATGATTAATTACTGATTTAGAAGGCAATTAGATGTTTAAGGATGTTAATCTCTGATGTGGAAAACCAATCTTAATCTTTGGAGTGTTAAGTGTAATTAATATGGGAATTACATGGTAATTGTAAGAAATTATGAATATGTGAAATTGAGATTTTAATAAATATGAAAAAAATAGGTTAAATTGGATAATATAATAATAATATCACTACAAAATAAATTTGATGCAAAAATTAATTTTAGATAATTGGATAAAAAATATAAAATTTTCTCACATCGGGAGTAAATCTAGTACTCTAATTAGGATTAGAGTATACCAAATAGGTTAGAACATTAAATTAAGACTTAGTATTATATTAGAATACTCAAACTTAATGTGATTAATTTCACATTAGGATTCAAGTGTGTTCAAGATTCCTCATAGTTAAAAACAATTTAGAACTAAAATTGGAATCTAATTTAGAAACTGAATCCTGAGCTAATTTAGAGTGAATTATTAGTAAATAATAGGTATATACGGAGAAGTGAGTTAAATTGTAACTTAGAATATGTATTATCAAAGTATAAAGACTAAAAAGACATATTTATATTATAGGATACTTAGAGATGAATCAACCTGCAATTGAGCGACTGAGAATTCGAGGTAAGTTGAGTTTATTACTTCACCGTATTTGGAGTACGATTTTATGGTACTCGGAGACTTAGGATTGTATATGATTGTGATTGTAAATAATTTTATGCATGTGTTTGTGTATCTGACTTTGTGTTAGAATTTATGTTGTGATTGATGATTGTAATGACTGGATTGGTATGAAATTGTCTGAACATCCTAAATTGAACATAATCTTATTCGATCTTAAAACCCTAAATTGTCATGCATTATAACCCTTTAGGGAATTATTAGGATTCTTCAACCAAACACCGAGACCTTAAAAAAAAATTGCGCTGGATAGTAAATTGGTCTTTTCTCATTCTTAGCCGAACTAAATGACAGGAAAGGAGGTTACGATGAGAATGGGGGCATTGGTTCGAAGAATAGTCTTAGGAGGAGCAGTGTCTCCATTGTATAAACATGAGTTTGGTTATGAGCTGTTGCATAACATGAAAACTCCTCAACCAAGATTAAAGCGGGTAAAATTACTTTGATTTCGCAATGGACCGGATTACGTTATGTAATGACACTTATTTGTTGCATTGTATGAAAAATAATTCCTTGATAATCTTGTTTATATTTATATACATTCATGAGTCTCCAATTCAATTTACTAAGCTGTAGTTGCTCATACCCGTATAGATCATTTTGCAGGTTCTAATCTCTGAGTACTCCGAATAATATGTCCCCCTACAATTATTTAGAGGTTAGTTCTTTTGAAGCCAGGGGGTGTGAGGATCAATTCGCCTAGTAGTTAATGTATATCTAAAGTCACATTAGTAGCTTAAGACTGAAAGATTGATATTTGATATGTAAATTAGTTGACTATTATGATATGCTGTAGAATCACCTGAGAATTCTACAGTAATGTACATGTAACCATATATATATATATATATATGTTGACTTAAAGCTTTAATATTTATTGTAACTTTAATTAAATTTTTAATCAAATTGTTTACTTCAAAATGAAGAGTTGTCGACGTCTTGTATAGATCATGGCTATGATAGGCACTGTAAGGCCGGTTATTATCATAAGATACTTTACACAGTAGAATTGTTGCGACTCTGTGACTTTGGGGTATAACAGTTTTCGGTTGGTATCAAAATGTAGTTTTGGTGGACTTGGTTTGAAGTGTCATACTTTAAAAGAAATAGATATTATAGGAGTATTGAGAGCGGGTAATATTAAGTGGGCAATAAAAGATTGCATTAAACATATGAAAACATAGGTAAACATGATGTTTAGCATAGTAAATGTTAATTGATTTTAACTATAATTATAGGGTCGAAGGAGGGAATTAATACTTAGTTGGATACGGTTTAGTTAGAATAGAGAGGTGTCCCCTATCGACTATAGGGTTAAGTTACGATAATTATTGATGGAATTAGCTGATTGGAATATCTTTAAGACAATCGATGAGATTATTGACAAATTTTTATGATGGGATGTGCTATAGCTGAAAGGATCAGTGGGCATGGATGGAGATAGGTTTAGGACCTCAGTATGATAGATATACTGCCAAAATAATACTAAATAATATTTAGGAATATTTAATTGTATCATATATGAATTTATATGTAAGAAGAAATATGCGAAATTACTTGAAATATGCAAAATATACCAAAGTAATACTAAATAATTAAAGAAAATTCATAAATAATTTAAAAAATCATGAAAAATATGGAAATATGAGGAACTATTGTATCAATGGAACCTCCTCAAATCGGATTAGAGCGGGTATAATTTTTTTAGTTTCACGACGGGCTCGATAACGTCATGTGATAGCATATACTTGAACATGCATTATACCTAATAATTTGGTTGATAACCCTATTTGTGTTTTATGTATGATTTTGAGTCTCCATCCTAATTTACTAAACCGTTAGTTGTTCATATCCTAATAGACGTTATTGTAGATGCTAGTTAGAAAGCAGTTTATATTCACCTTGAAGTTAGTAGTTGTTAGATCTTAGGGAATGGGGAAATACAACTGAAGAACAAATATAGTTTTAAGATCTTAAATTTTAGAAATTTTCATTTTTGGATATTGTATTGTGTAGGAAATAAAGAATAATGAAAGCTTTTAAATATTATTTGTAATACTTTCTTATGTAAACAATTTATTTAATTCATAAATTGTTTACTTCAAAGCGGGTTAGTTGTTAATACTTTGTGTAAATCAGATCTAATATAATGACTATATGGACTGCTTCTATCTTAGGATGATTTATACAGTGGGACTGTTACGACTTTACTACTTCGAAACGTGACAATTCCTTTAATGAAACTCCTTATGCTGTATCAAAGACTAAGTCAACCTTAATCTATCGAAGTGATGGGCTATAATTCAATAATGTGAGGTTGCCAAGTATTGCCCCTAAGTTGGGCTAGTTAACTTAGCCTCTATTAGTTATTAGGGCCTGCTTAATTGTTTAGGCTCGAATTAGGCCTAAGACTTGGTTCAAGATTGCTTATTAAGAGTATCTATATTATTAAGTTAAAACATAAGTTTTGATTCCATATCCCTTTAAGAATATATTATGTATAAACTCTAAACATTAAGTATTATTTTTTCCACTTATTTGTTTTGCATCTCTCTTAACCTCCAACATTAGGTTTATAACCTCTACATAACTTTGATATTGATACACATTAGAGAAATCATTGTGCTGAAAATGTTATAAGGATTCGGTTAGATTTAAAATCCGCAAATATTGAGAATGAAAAGTTGTGATGCTGTGATCATTATCTGTGGTCTTTTAATGGTCCGATAGTTGTGTACGGTGGTCGACTTGCAAGAAAGCTCCCTGTAATAGTGCCAGTGAAGGTCTTTCGATACTTAAGTTAATAGGAAGGGAAAGAGAGAGTGTTTGGAATGTTTTATAAGATACGGGGAGAGCTCAAGATTAACCCCTTTTACCTCTAGCTTTATAGCCTATTTATAAGATACGGAGCTTACCTATTTAAGATACTTAGCAAACTAGGATTGGCTCATACATGGTTGTTATAGGGAGGCGTCTATAGTATGAGAGGGAAACAACATGTTTCTATCGTTTGGTGGCTTTGGGAAAACGTGCTTGTTACATCAACATGAGTAGCCATCATAGCTAGGACATTAGGCATCTAAGTCATATTGTGGGCTATTAAATGACATTTAATGAAGATAGAGAGAGAGATCACTAGAGCAGTCGCAACACCGAAGTCTTTAGGTCATATGTTGAGCACTTCGCATGAGCTCAGGATTGAGGTTAACGTGGTGTGCCGAGCTTGGATTTGGTTACCTCGAGGACTATGGAGTTCTCAAGGCCTTGGGTCCCTAAGAGTTAGGCACTTAATATTGTTGATAAGAGCCTTCAAGGTCTTGAGGAGGTAAGGATTGGAGAACTGCTTAGGGTTAGTTTAAGCACGACATGCTGGCTCCGAGTATGTTGGGAAATAGATTCCTTCTGGTATGGTTAGGATGACATGCTTAGGGAGCTCGAGTAGGTAGCTAAACATGAGTTAAAGTTGATTCGCCAAGAGAGCCAAACCAATTGGTTTGCTAAACAGGATCGAGCTATCAACTTGGAGAAATGCTTGAGGGTATCTAAGTAGATAGAGGCACTTGGGCCCAAAAATGCCTATCAATAAAAAAGTTTTATTATGTGTAAGAGTAATTATGCTATCAACTTAAGAGAAGTAGATAACAACCATAGGTGATTCATTCCTTCACAATATTCAAGCAATGTGATTAAGTCTATTACATATAAGGATTTAAAATGATAACTAATTGGGTTTCTACCTTCTTACATATAATCTAGCAAAAGCTAAATGCAATACATAAATAAATTGGTCTTCCAAAAAAAAGATCACAAGGAAGGAAAAGATGACAAAAATGAAGATTTAGATCTTAATCGTCTTTCATTATAATAATGGCCTATTATTAGAGCTCATACAAGAATGTCTTTAGAAATTTATAATTTGGTGGATTATTACTTATTGAAGAGAAACTTTGGGCAATATCTATTTCACGGTACATCATAATTTTCTTGAAAATATTTTCATTTGATTAAGAGTAAATTATGTTACTATATAAATTTTTTATATAACTTTATACTTGATAACAAAAATTGGAAAAAAGTTAGCAATAAATGGTAAAATACAAACTTTAAAATCAAATTTATTACTTATTTTTCCTTAACTTATTTATTTTTTATTGTTCTTGACGTCATTTTTACTTTTCTAAACTATAATAAGGACAGATTTATGCTCAACCTTTCATCACATTATTTATATAATAGACCATACAACCATCATACATCTACTAAATTTAAATAACTCGAGATTATAAAGAGTATAAAATATAAAATAAATTATACTAATTAAAATAAAAATCATAGGTAAAATATGTATCTAGAAAAAAATCAAATGTTAAATAATGCAAATATATGGAATGACTTATATAATTATCAATGTTATCAAATTTGAGTTAATCCTCCCAGTTCAATCCGATTCGATCCAATTCTTTTATAAAATCCGTTTGAATCAACCATATAACTCTCATTAACGATGACTCTAGTTTAATCAGTTTATACAATCGGTCTAATCAAGTTTTTATAAAAACCTATTGAGTTTTTTTGAATTAAAATATATTATTATCTCTTATATTTTTTAGAAAATATACTAATTTAAAAAAAATAAATATAACTAAAGAAAACAAAATACAAACTATAAAAATTTTTCAACTTTCGATTTATAAAATATAGATAATTTTTATTACTTTATATATAAATATAAATTATATTATAATATTTTTGTTAATTTTGATTAGACTCTAATTTACCACTTTCTCATTCTCCGAATTAACTATTCCATTCAAGTTCGTAACATTCGTAATTACTTCAGTACAATCACTAACGTCACTGCAGGCTAATATATATACTAAAATCATATGGTATGTAATCAGAATAAAGAGACACCAAAAGAATATAATATATGTGCTTCCATTCAATCTTGAAATAATTCATGCATGCGAGTACATCCTTAGTAAACAATTCGGAATAAATCTAATATTAACGGTTGTAATGTATCATTATAGATGTATATGGTCTTTTCCTTTCACAATTTCTTATACTATTTGTAAATCATTATTATTATTTTTTCCTCTCTTAAATCATTGATCTTTCATATGATATGGTTTGATAATTAGATTCTATATTATTCTATTTAATTTTTATATAATTACATATATGTTATGTTAAAGTCATTATAAAAAAATAGTATAAATACTATTTTTTATAGAAAAAAATGGAATAAAAACACCTCTTCTAATAGATGAAAAAGACATAAGACTGCCGTGGAAATTTTGTTTCTGGATTTTTCTCACCCAACTAAAACGCCAGCATGTGCGTATGGTAGCATTGCCCACCAAAAGCCGCTACTTTTAGCTGAAACCTCCCTTAAATGCTAACATACGCCGTCTTTCGTACACTATAAAATGGAGAATTTGGTAATCGACGATTTGATCATTTTGGCTTGAATTTGTGTCGACACAGTTTAATCGAAAATTTTAGGTAAGTTCCGAACCTTTCGATTTCTTTGTTCCGAACCTTCACTCTTACTCCCTTAAAAATTTTGATCGAATAAACTCTGAATAATATATTACTGGAATTCATGTTTTTTGGTACTGTTTCATGTTAAATTTGTTACCTTTAGACTCATTCCTTTTGAAAAGACTTGTTTTTTAGGTTTAGTATCCTTTTAATGCATTAGAGTCTGTGTTACTAAATGTTTTTAGCTCGATTGTGCTTAGCTCATGATATACATGCCTTGTGATTTTTTGCCCCCACTTTGGGGGGTGCCTTATGATTTTGTTATGGTACGAAGTAATTTGTCTTATTGAAATTCATGTTTTTCGGTACTATTTCACGTTACATTTAGATTCATTCCTTGTGAAAGGGCTTGTGTTTTAGGTTTGGTATCGTGTCAATACATTAGGGTTTCTGTTACTAAATGTTTTTAGCTCGACTATACTTAGCTCATGATATACATGGCTCGTGGATTTTTATTTTTTTTAAATTTCCCTTTTGAAACTTTTTCTTTCTTTTTTTTTTTTTGGTGTGGGGGGACGAGTGCGGGGAAGGAAGCGGGGATTGGCGGTATCCACGTACTTAACTTGCCATGCAAGTAATTATAAATTCACTGCATCTCCAAAGGAACTACCCTGGATTCGAGATATTAGTTATTAGAGTTTTGAGTAAGCAAGTTATTTGACTTCTTCAAGGAAAAATGAGATTGTGGATGATTAGACGCCATAGAAACTAAGGTTCTTGTCGTCTGGGCTTCCCAAGTTAGTGTAAGCTTGAGATATAAGTATTCTTGGTAGTTTCTGGGTAGCCATCATATAATATTGTTCTAGATAACTTACCCAAAATGAAAAACAAAAAGTTCTAGATAGTGACACTGGAGCTCAAGTTGTAGCTATATGCAATTTCAGTGGTATCAACGCATTTTAGGAAGAATTGATGAAAGGATATGAATTTGAATCCTGGATGTTCATGTTCAGAAAGAGGTATTGAGAGAAATGAAGAATTTCCATTATTGATTAGATTCATGGACTTTATTCAATAACATATTCTAGCCATGCGATTATACACTTGTAAGTATCATTTTTAATTGTTGTCACAGCCTACAGTATCCACGATGAGGAGACCCATAGCAGTGGGTCATCTTTTGGATATTGGACTAACATTGGTCTGCGTCATTGCTAACATTATTTAATATCAGAGTTACAGCCTTGGTATCTCCTTATAGTCTCCTAAGTCATAAAACCTACCCTAAGAGATTCATGCCAAACTTAGTGTCATCTGATATTTAGGAAATATACTATTACATCTGTCAGGACCAATAGTACTTTATTTGGCCATTCCACAATTTGGATCTTCTTTTTTTTTATTTTTTCTTTTTATATATGTATACTTCAAGGTGTTTAAGTTTGCTGAATCTGAGATTGCCAAGTGCAGCCTTAAGTGTACAGGTTTTGTTTTATTAGCTTATTTTCTCTTGCTTGTGAATTTTTCTGGGCATGACAGTCTCATCAGTGATTTGTTTTCACAGCAAAACATGAAGGTAGAAGAAACCATACTCAAAATACCTATAATATGGAGGGGGAAGGAGTTTATCATAGAGATAAACTCAGGAGCTTCTCTGAAAGATTTGGGTAGTGAGCTTCAGAAATTGGCTGATGTCAAAGAAGATACAATGCGCCTTATTGTTCCAGAAACTTCTGGAAGAAGCTCAAGATTGCTATATCCTTTCAGCGAGGAGCATTCATTCTTGAGTTTGGCCACAATTGTCCTTAAGGAGGTAGGCTTGCTTTTCCTCCACTTTTGTAATTATTTTGCTCCTTTGTTCTAGTAAAGATTCAGATATCTTCTTACTTACTTGAAGATAGGGTATGGTTTTTCCATTTGTGGATTTTGTTGCGATTTAACATGTTAGGATAATTCATAACTCCAACCTGCATGCAAGTCTTTTATTATTCATTTCCTTAATCTTCGATTGACCTAACCTATTTAGCTTGGATAGTTATATAGGAGGATCACCATTGTAAGGAGGTAGAATTACCTTTCCTCAGCTATTGTCATTATTATGCTCCTTTGTTCTAGTAAGATTTAGGTATCTTCTTACTTATCAAAAGAGAGGGTATGATTTTTCCATCTGTGGAATTTGTTGCAATTTTATATTGGTTAATGTGTTAGGATAGTTCATAAGTCCTGCTTACTCACAAGTCTTTTATTATTCATTTCCTTAATTTTTGATTGACCTAACATATTTAGCTTGGATAGTTACATTAGAGGATTGTTGGTATAAGAAGGTAGACTTACTTTTCCTGAGGCATTTGCTATTATTATGCTCCTTTTATCTAGGCACCCTCAAGGGTGATGCAAATACAAGAGTAAGGAAGTCTATGCCCCATGAGGGTGATATAAAAGAGCAGGAACGATCAGAACAAAACAAAGACACATCACAAGCTAACACCTTAGGTCCTATAGCGTTTTCTAGTCTTTCTTCTACTTAGCATTAGCAGCTGTAGAAGATTTTTAGAGAGGCCCGACCAAAGGGAGGAGAAACGGCGATTTTCTCCAGGAAGTCAGTTAGTGTCATGTCAAGAGAGGAGTCTGTCCCTGGTGATTAATCGGAGTTTAGGGCTCATGTTTAATCTGGATACCAACACCTTCCATATTAGTGGCATTCATCGCATCTCTCACTTCTCTAGGGGCCTTGGTTACCCTTTCAATTAAAGGAGTGCCATCCACCTTATTATCTACAGGGTTCGCCAACACTTCAAATATGATGGTTAATGTGTTAGGATAGTCCATAACTCCCACTGCACACAAACGTTTTATTATTTGTTTCCTTAATCATTGATTAACTTAACATATTTAGCTTGGATAGTTGCATGAGAGGATTGTTGGTATTCTTGTTTTATTGAAATGCACATATTTTCCATGTCTATGGTTGGATTAACCATTTCACATTCATTACAATTATACTTGCCATATTGTTCTATGTGACAAATGAAAATAATTAAGCCAACTCTGTTACTTTCTCTTTTCTTGATGAATGATATATGTGGGCCTAAACTGTATTTTAACCCCTCAGAAGCATCAGTTTAGAAATGCCATCTGCCCTTGTATGGTTTACCCTGGACTACCCACAAGCCTTTTTCCTCTTGCAAGCTAAAAGGAAACTTTGGTCATTTCATAACTTCCTTGAAACTTGCTAGGATGGTTCTTTTGTGAATCTTTTCCTTCAATAAAAATTCTGTATTCCAACCGCTTGAATTATTATTATTATTTTTCTTTTTCCAGCTGATAAAATCATTGGTGCCTTAACTATGATTCTTGTTTTTTTGGTAGGGCAAATCAATTAGGATGATGGGAGTGCCTGAAGTTGAGGTCAATGAACTTCTGAAGAGAGCAAAGGAAGATTTACGGATTGCTGGATTTGCTGAAGAGGAAAGGAGATTAAAGCAGCGAAGAACCTTGGGCCAACCCCGAGGTCCCATAAAACTTCCTCAAGGAACTTACATCTTTTGTGATTTCCGAACACTCGAAATTCCTGGAGTGGAGGTACTTAGGATTGAATTGACTGATAATTTGCTGGTAGTAGATCTGTTATCAGTAAAAAAACATTTTCTCTTTAATTTACATAGAACATTCAGCATGGTAGGTAGTACTTGATGATGCGAGCTGAAAAAATTTTAACCTGCTATTGTTTCTGTGCAGTTTTATATACAGAAAATGTCAAGCTGTGTGTCCTTGTTGATGGTATCTTAGGAAAAAAAAGGGTCAGATATAAGAAATATGGCTACTTAGAATAATGATCTTAGTGCAGGTTAGAGTTGATGTACAATTTCAGTATTCTGAGACGAGTACCTTTTTGGCCAAGGCCATATAGTTTACCGCGAACTATAGAGGTTGTGATTGAGGATAAAGATTATAATAACGAGTGTCATTGATCTAAGCATATTCTTTTTTGTTGATTTATTAAAATGTCCTAACTGTTGTAACTTATTTGATGGGGCAGACTTCAGTCAATGCTGAAAATATCATCTTTGACTCTGATTCAGATCCAAAATAGTATAGCTTTTTGAAATTTTATGTGTAAAGTTTTCAACCCATACTAGACACCTCTAGTTGTTCAGGGGTCTCAATAAGTTGCTTAGATTTGGAGCCTGCAATTTTCCTACTATTTTCCTACTCTTGAAAATTCTTCTTAATCTCTGTAACCTCGTAATTGGGGACTTCATATGCTGCAGTTGAATCCCCCACCTTTAGAGGCATTGAGGAGAATGCACATGCTTGCAGCAGATCCTGGGATTATTGCCATCATGAACAAGGTACTGAAGTTAATAGCTTAAGTAGAGGCTAAGGGAATACATAAGAATTTCTATTTCAATCTGGTTGTTTAACTAATAAACTTTAGTACTATTGTGTATAAAAGCATCGGTGGCGGGTTGGAATCATGACTGAGATGGCCCCAGTTGGTTATGTTGGACTGAGCCCCAAGTGTCTTCTTGGTCTCAACAAGGTAAGAAACATCCTTCTGTGTAGGATTTAACATTTCAGCTAATGGCACGTGATCCTCCCACAAAATATGTTCTGTGAGCTTGTTCTTTTATGGCATGTGTCAATCTGCATGGACTCAGTGATGCATTAACAAATCCTCAAGTTTTAGCAATTTCTAAAACTTGCAACCTTATTGGAGTCTCCTGTTGAAGCTATCTAGTCCTTTGAATAGAACCTAACACAAATCATACATGATGACACCTTTTTAGAGACAATTGGAGACATAAACAGAAACATTAGGGGCCAGATCTTATGTCCAAAAATATTTACAGGATTTTTACATAATGAGGTTTATCATGCCATTTTTCAATCTCACTCATACAGAACCGTGGAGAAGAAATATCTCTTCGATTGCGAACAGATGACCTAAAGGGCTTCAGGAAGTATGAGAGCATCAAGAAAACTCTTCTGCATGAGCTTGTAAGTATATAATTTATGGTACTTGTTAAGTTACACTCACACTCACATGCATAATATAATTTTATGGATTTAGCCTTCATCGATATCTGCATGCAGGAGTGATCTTTCATTGTTTTTCATGGATTTCTTTCTTTTGGGTATTGTTCCAGGATTTTACATTATTTTGATGTTGCATATGACTGTTATAGCTGGGAAAAATGCTCCTCCAAGTATGTTTAATATCTTTACATTTCAGGCTCATATGGTCTACTCAGAGCATGATGCCAACTTCTATGCTCTTGATAAGCAGGTGCATGTTTATGAAGTTTAATGATGTATGCAATACATATGTGACTGCTATTGTTTCTCTAAATCCAACCGTATCATTTGAAGGTGATACATTTTTCCAGCATCTGATTCTTTTCCTCCTGAGCAGCTAAACCATGAAGCTGCTAGCTTGGATTGGACAAAATCACAAAGCCGAACTTTGGGTGGTTTTGCACATTCCAATTATCTTGATGATGATTATGATGTTGATAATGCCAGAAATCTTCCTCAGAAGATTGGGGGAAGCACACATAGTCAGTTGGCTAGTGCACGTGCTGCTTCAGTCACTGCTGCATATCAGCGTCAAGCAAATGCTTCCATCAGTAATGTGATTGTACCTGAAGCAAATGCTGAACCAGATCCTGATGATTCAGGGGTTGATGAATTTTACAGAACGCCCAAGATTTCCGTTGAACAGAACTTGGGTGTTGAGGGTCAGTTCAATCTTGTGGGACCCAGTTTGGAGCATAACCCAATCCTCTGCTCAGATAAGCAAAGAATCTGTGAGCCTGATCCTGATGATTCAGAGATCATGAATACTGAGGAGGAATATGCTGTGAACGGAATCATCGCTGGATCAGAGGTTGTCGGTGCTGAGATAACAGAGTCTTTTGGGTCGTTCACAAATGAAATGAATTCTGGGTCTTCAGCAACAGGTGAGATTGACTCTTGTCAGCCAATTTCTTTCGAGGACAGAATTATTGTTAGATCTGATGGTCATTTCTGACAAGAAAAATGTTCTAAATGAAGCAGGCCACAGTAGGAAAACCATGGCTGAGCCTGATCCAGATGACCCAGAGGTGAAAGACAACGATGCAGTGGACAGCAGCATCAGAGATCTTATCACTGAGTCCACAGACAAGCAGCTTCATGGGTACGTCGGAGGTACCTTTGAAAAATCTGAATTTGTTACTACTCCAACTAATGAAACTAAAATGGCGGAGCCTGATCCTGATGAGAGGAAATGCTTGGCTGAGCCTGATCCGGATGACCTAGAGGTGAAAAACATTGGTGCAGTGGACGGCAGCATCAGAGATCCTGTCACCAAGTCCACAGACAAGCAGCATCATGGGCACGTCGGAGATACCTTTGAACAATCTAGATTTGTTACTACTCCAGCAAATGAAACTGTAATGGCAGAGCCTGATCCTGATGATAGTTTGATGATCCCCCTTGGAGTATCTGGAATACAGATTGGAGAGCCAGATCCTGATGATGAGATACAAAGGATCCAAGACCCTGTCACTGTTGCTTGTAATCGTATCCAGAAGGCGACTAAGATGCTACAGTCAGAAGTCAGTGCTGAGGAGGCAAAAACAATCCTGCATACCTTGATTAAAATAATTCGGTATGATGGAATTATATTTTTGTGATGGAAATCCATCTGTCAGCAATTTTGATTTTGCATAATTGATCAAAGCTATCTCTTGAGCTTTGTGGTGAATATGTTGCCATTATCGTTTTTCCCTGAACTTGCAGTTTGTTGTCTTGAACATTTCCTGAGTTTTGTATTTAATAATGCCTTCTATACTAAAAGTCATGTTGTGTACCAGGAATGTGATTGAGCATCCAAATGAGATTAAATTTAGAAGACTACGTAAGGTACACAAGGATCATTAGCTATTAATCCTCTGGCCTATATTTCTCTGTTTTCTTATTTAAGATCACATCCTGAATATTTTTATTTGCTGGATTACATATTTTAGGGCAACCCTATAATCCAAAGAAATGTTGCAAAGAGTAAAGGTATGGATCTTATTCACCTTGTCCTTTATCACCTATTGATGCTGTTGGAGTTTGTTATGTTTAATATTTTCCCATCAACATTGCTAGTTGAATAGGCATTGTTAGTATAATATTTGAGCAATTGAAAGAGTACAATACCTGCATATTTCTCAGTTTACTGATGACACTGTGCAATGTAACTCAATGTCATGACTTTAGCTTTCAGCTGTTATTTAATGATCCTAAGTTGATGTCTATAATCTACAAATTTGCAGGATTGGTTTTTACGTTTCTGTAATGGGCACTCCACTATCTAACAAACTGGCAGTTAATTGGAAATAATGACATGTGCTAATTCTTTACTTCCTTGTTTAGGGTCCATTTAATTCAACTTTTTGATGTCTTTTTAATATCTATTCAAATCTTACATTTGAAAAAAATAAAATGCTAAAAAGATGGAAATATTATTACATGTATAACCGTATTCTAAATATTAAGTACCTAACAAACCCTTATAAAATTGAATTTATCCACCCTTTATTTATTCTACATAAATATCAATTCAAATATCATTTTCCAATGTATGAAATATATATATTTTTTAATTTTTTTCTCTTAAAAGTAAGTGGATTTTTATTTTCTAATTCTCATATTCCAATCAATATTTTTGTTATAATTATGAAATAGAAACAAATAAAGTAGTTTTCCAAACATCAGCTTCAGATATAGGTCAAATGTAAAACGGATACAAACAATTAAAAGACAATCCAAATAGGACAAGGCCTTAATATATTGCTATCTTGTACTTAGTCTTTCCTTGTAATTTCATCACATCTATTATTTTCTTGAACAATTGCAGCTGCTGTGGATATCCTGTCTGTGGTTGGTTTCAGCGAGGATGTTGTATTGGATGAGGTTGGTAAATCAGAAATTTATCTAGTCTTGAAGAGGAACGATCCAGGCTTGTTATGGCTTGCTAAGTCATCCATTGAAACATGCATGGCTTGCTAGCCCTTTGCCGGAGCTGTTACTGGTGCATGATTTGTTACTAAATGAACTTTTGCAAAAATATGTTGTACACTTCACAGGTACAGACTGTATATAGAAATGGATTGTGCGCTTTTAAAATATGTGAAATGTTCGTTGTATGTATAACTCAATACAGCTTCTTCGACTAGCATATACTGCTATCTCATTTCCCTCGAGTGATGCTGCTACTCGTGGAGCAGAAGTGGATTTTCAGCTCTAACAGTTCCTTCCATTGGAATCTTGATCTTGATACATGGGAAAAGGCGTTCGCATGATGGAAAAAGCTACGAGCATGTAAAGCTGCGTTTTTATCTCCATCCTACATTTTGGTCGATAAAATCATTAAAAATGAACCTTGAAAGTGTGCTTTTGGTTAAAGCGCCGAGTGAAACACATTATATTTAAGTTTAGAGAGCATCGTTAAGGATTTTCTAAGGAAAATAGCATGGTAAACTTGTTTACATAGAAAGCTAGTGTTTGAGTTTGTTCGAGGTCTTACGTACATTCTTCGTAATGGAGTCTCGTGTTAAATATAGTTTTATGTCATCATGCACGGGGTGTAGTAGAGAGGGAACAGGAGGGAGACAGACATTTGAACTGATGTAGTTTTCATAGCTTGAATTTCAGATTCTAGTACAATTTTTGTCAGTGAAGAGGTGGGTTCAAGCTGCTAATGACTTCAATCAATACCCATCGATGAAAGTGGTAATAGGGGAGATAACAGAATTAGGGAAAATAGAGTGATATCTATGGGGAAAAGAGTCACGCAAGACCTCTAGGATTGAAGGTTTGAGCCCATAAAATCCAATCGAACCAAATCATCGAGATTTTCTATTTGTCTGGGTGGTACGATGTTCTCATGGCTAGTTTGATAAAACGTTTGACAAAACAAATTCCTAACAAGTAGAACTCAATCGATTACAATAATTAAGGAAATGGCATGACAAATAAATCGGCCGTGGCTTCGGCAGAGAAAGGTCTAGGGATGATACTCATACATAGCTATATGTTTTAATAAGTAGTGTATAAATATTAATAAAATTTTAATATATAAAAATAAAAAATATGCTATTATTAATGTGTCTAAATATATTGTCACTAAAATAAATAGCGTATTACTACTAATGAATTCTTTTTCTTGCTTTATAAAGCCTAGTAATAAAATCCATCGTGATGTCCTTCCCAGACCCGAGGAGGAATGGTGGTTTGGTATTTGTACTGTTAACAGTTAACACACATCACATACCGCCAAAAACCTATACACATCACTCTTCATTCACCTCTAGTATGTATAGTTAGACGAGAAATTGATATGATTACCATTAAAATTAATAAATATTATATATAAATATAAATTAAATAAAAAAATATTATTAAAATACTAATATTATATCACATCTTAAAGATAAGATATTATTATTTGTACTATATTAATTAGTTATAATATTAGTATATTTATATATATGTCATACTTTGAAAATACGAAATAGTTACAGTATACAAATGTTAATGTCATATCTTAAAAATACAATATTAATACAAATAGTAATGTTAAGTAATGTTGTATTTTCAAGATATAATATAACAATGATATTTTAGTTATTTTTTTATATAATTTGTAATTATATGATTTTTTTCTAAAGTCCGTAGACATCTATTGCACCCATTGTTAGCCACACATTGATAAGAATGATAGGCACCTGAATGTCTTATTAGTATCGAATGAAGTTCATGCATGAAAGTGTTAACTCATTCAAACTTGGTTGGAATCATCTGCATGTCACCTTGAAACAAGAAGTTTGATGCAAACTATAACCATGAGGCTTAGATTGTTGTTGACAATGAGCTTAAGTGATACGAAATAAAAGCTCATTTTTGTTTGCTTTAGCTTTTAACTTATCTAAATCCTCCACCTAAGCCCAACCTTGGCGAAACAAATTCACCTCTTTCTACTTGTGAGCAACAGCAACTCTATTCTCAAACCTCAGCTTTAGTTAAGCTTCAAAATTATATCCAAGCAACTTTAGACAACCAATGTTGCTAATTAAGAGTTGTGATACATTGCCATAACAAGAACGATCCTTTTTAACGATAAATTTGTGTCCCAATAGATATGAAAGTTAATGTCATAATTAAAACATCGAAGTCATCAACTCTTTCATATACGTTAATTTGTTAAGAATTTTGTTTGTTAGAGCTTTCTTATAATATGCACTAGGTTAACCCTATTGTAGATGAGCTCCTCCAATCCCTCTCTTTGAAGCATCACATTCAATAAAAGAAAATATCCAAATTTAGGCATTAAAAGAATATGGATTGCAAGCGATGTATATTGTGGCTATCTAAATGCTTTGTCAGGTTGTTCAATTCAAGAGAAACTATCCTTTTTCAACAACTCAATAAGTGGATTTGCAAGTTTACAATAAATTTTCACAAACTTTCAATGTCACCATATCAGCCAAAGGAGTCCTTTATAGCCTTTGCATTAATAGGAATAGGCCCTTTCAAAACAATTTCGATCTCATGCCCATTTCCCTCCTTTTGAGAAATAATATCTCCTAAATATTCAATGTTTATTTACCAAAACCACATCTCTATGTATTTGCTTTGAATTTATGTTGTTACAATTGCTTTAGCACAAGTCTTAGTTCTTGTAAGTGCATTACATAAGTAGAGTTATAGGTTAAAATGTTATCGAAAAATACTAGTAGAAATTTTCATAAAAAGAAGTTGAAATAAGTTATTCTTTGCTAAATGAGAAGTTGTTAATGCATTGGTAAGACCAAAAGCTATTTTAAGAAATTCATAATAGCCTTGATGTATACAAAAAGCATTCTCGTACGTATTCACCACATTCATCTTATCTAATAGTACCTTATACATATATTAATTTTGAAAAGAAAAACGCACCATAAAATCCATCGAAATCAATTCTTCTATAATTAGAATGGAATACTTATCAAATATATTGACTTGATTAAGTGTTCTATAATCCACGCAAAACCTGCATGACCTAACTTCATTTGTCTTATCCACATCTTCTCCTTCCAGAGTTGTTACATGAAGTGCTTTTTTTTCTTCTTTTTAGCAAGATACTCTCTGTCATTTTCTAGTTCTTACCAGTAGTTGATTGAAGTCCGTACGTATTGGGCTTGCAAAGTAACACATAGTAAGAGGACGCTGAAGGGTTGTCCGGCATGATCACTCCGATACTTAAGTTAGCAGTGAGCTCTTATGAGTGTAGAATACACGTAGGTAATAAACAGGCTTAGAATGTTGTATGTAGAGAGAATTACTGTTGGATAGTAGCCTGATATTTATAGCAAAGTAGAGTTGATAGTTGGAAATCAGTTGAGGGGAGGGATCTTCTCCCGAAAGTGTGAAGAGTGGGGCTGTCGTGCACGACATGTCCCTAATATTTAAGACGTGATCGTTTTATCTTTATCTTGTAGATTATGGCCGTTGCAGTGCTTCATGAGCTTAAGCAGTTTAAGCTTAGGCTCGAGGCCTATGGAGGTAAGCCTGAGGTGGTGAGGCCTAGTGGATTTGATTAGGTCTGAAGGATCTATGTCCAAAGTACTTTGTCAACATTTGCCCCCCCACAGTCTCATTGCTGAGGAAGAGGCAAGGAGAAGGAATACAAGGGCTGCTCAAGTGTAATCGATCCGACTCCTAGAAGTTCGATCCGATGCTATGGGTGCCGATGTGATGAGATTGTAGATCTGGTGTGATGGACGATCCGAGGTGGCGATGTCCAAGGTAAGAAGGCTCGAAGTGAGAAGTTGTTAGAAGAGACGGATCGCAAGTTCGAAGCTAGGTGAGCAGGGGTAATTAGGTGCTCCTACATTACAAACTGGCCTGTTGGAACAAGGCCTAACAAGGGTCGAACAAATGTAAATGCATCATGTCTTCGTAATTCCTACTAAGTAGAAGTCGAATGGGTCCTGAAGAAGCTTCTTGTTGAAGAAACTTTTTCAAAATGCACCTTTTGCCTACTTGTATTCCATGCATTAAATGTGAGATGATAGGTATCATACTGCAGTAAACTAATATGCAGCTATATGCCTTCTGCCATTTAAAGGTGATCGTTCGATGGAAATGCTTTCCATATGTCTGCTAGGCAGCGTTCCAAGGGATTAGTGTTCACACGTATCCCTATAATAGCTTGTATGGCTTCCTAGGTAGTTTCCCTATAAATAGGAGGATCGCAGAGAGAGATCGCTTTTTTGCAATCTTTTCGCTCAATTGTTGCAATTTCTGCATTCGCATTCCAAACTTCAAACCTTTTTCAAAAGTTTCGAGTCTTTCAATTATGTCGAATAATAGAGGTGAGGCTATCTCCTCTTCGTTGTTGCTTACTTCTAGCTCCAGCTCTACAATAAGTGATCCCTCTTAGGTATAGGAGGGCAAGGTCTCATCATTAGCATAACTTAACTAACTTATGAGGATGGCTATAGAGGCGCTGGACATGGCCAGAATTATCAATGTTATCCCCAGGGATGTATATGCGAACGTTCCCTTACCCTCCGCGAAGAACTTATTCGACGCTCCTAATACGGGAAAGGGGCCTAATGGTTGTGTAAGCTGAAGTAGGCAATTTTCCCCTAACTGGGTCATCAGCAACTTTCTTGTGGGGGCAATTCCTGGGTGCCATATTAGGTTACCAAGCAAGGATGAACGAGTGGCCCTACTATCAAGGAGGTGCTTCGCAATCTTTGAGAAGTGTCTAGAGTTTGGGCAGCATCTCCCTTTAAGTCGTTTTGAGAAGGAGTTCTTCAACTACTGCTACTGCAGTCTGTTACAGGTCCTTCCCAATGAGTAGAGGGTACTGAAGGCTTTCTAAGCGCTCTATGAACACCTGGTGGTAAGGGCTACTGCTGAGCTTTTCTATCAATTCTACATGTGAAAGAACATTGGGGGGTGGCCTTACCTCCAGCCGCACTTGGAGAAAAAGCTGTTTTGCAACCTCTTGGACTCGTTCAAAGGTTGGTAAGATGAGTATATAGTGGTGGAATTGCCTAAAGAGGCCGATTTTTAGACCTAGTAAACTGGGATGGTCTATACTGGAGGTAAGGAAAGGCTCGGTCCCAACGACATCGAGGCCATCCAGGAGATCTTGGCTTTCATGGCACTAAGAGGTGGCCAGGAGATTAACGTTGTAAAGATCGTGGAGACGTATTTCTGGTACCTAATCTCCGAGCTCTTCCCCAATATGAAGAAGGTTGTGGTAGAGAAGTAGGTTAAAGGTACAAGTTCATTCCTACGCTCCTGTTAGTTACACTAGTGTCGAGATGTTTCATCCGACACCCGTAGGACGGGAGGTTTGCAGGCAAAAATTTGGCCTTAAGGATACCTCATCTATCTATGGACAACCTGGTGAGCCGGCGTCAAGTACGAACCAAAGCAAACAAGCCAACAAGAAAGGTGATAAGATTGAAGCCAGGGCTTGGTGAGACTAGCAAGGCGTGACCAAAGTATATGCCATAAGGGATTCCCCTCAGCATCCGTGATGAGCCCATAGATGTAGGGTCTATGGGCATAACTTTGCCTAATCCTGCCTGAAGAACACTAGGCCAAACTCAAGAAGGGAGATAAGTTGAGTTTTGAGGACAAATTGCAAATTTTTTTTTTTATAAAAACGATTAAATGCACTAATAAGAGTAATAAAAGCAATAGTAGAACAATAATAAATGCGAAAATTTAAAGAGATAAGGATAAAGAAGATCAAGCTTCGATTCAACGTGGAGTTTGGATTGCCCCTTAGTCTCCACAGACACACAATGCCTTCAACCAAGGACTTCACTTCACTTTATTGATTTCACAACACAATTACTCCAAGAGCTACACAATCTTACACAAGCTCTTTTACATGCAACTAACCCAATTGTATCACTTCCTTTACTCAAGATTACAAATGTGAGGACTTTAAAGCACCACAACCATATCTCTTTTTATTTGATAGCAAATAAGTATACAAGAGACCATAGAGAAGTAGAATAAACTCAAGAATGTAAGAGAATATCTTTAAATTGCAGTAGAATATCAAGTCTTAAAAACTTTTGGTCGGGTTGTTGAACTTTTATAATAACGTATTAAATTCTTCCTGTTACCATGTATTAAATGCTCCAACGACTACTTGAAATTGACTTACCGGTATGACAGTATTTTGAACTACTGGCAAGCTGATAAAAAATACTCCACCGGAAAATGAACTGGTAAGCCGGCAAGCAGGCTCCTTCAGGCTAGCTCCTTCATGCTAGTGAGCTTTTCTCTGTGTTTTTCAAGGCTTTATACCGTCAGTCTAGTTTTACCTTGAGCCATCAACCCGGTAGGCAAAATATCACCTAAAAATTCTTTTCATACATAACAAACAAATACTCTTTGCATTCTAACTTCAAGATCATTTGATCACTACTCAAAAGATTAAATTTCTTGTAGAGATATATATTTAATCATTAAGCAAGCTAATTGATTTTATTCAATTATCTCAATATAATCAAATAATACTTAGTTTAATCATCTACTTGTTTTGTTCTCTTCAAAATTAACATGTTTAGATATACACCTTTTGTTTTGTTTTTGTTAAAATCAAATAATAAATCCTAAGTTCAACATTGCCCTCATCCATTCATTTGAGCCTATTATCATAGGTGATGAAGGCATCAAAGTGGAGGGGCCCGGCGTATATGTGCTTTCTCTTACAAGGGCGGTGGAGGGAGAAGCTGTAGAAGGGGTCACCCTTATTCCAGCTACATGCCAGAAGTGCAGGGCTCCCGAAACATCCAGGGAGCCAAGTCTAAAGGCAAAGAAGCAAAGGTCCTTGGCAAGGGATCCTTAAGCTGGAGGGAAGTGGAATGAGTAGCTTTTGGCTTATCTCTACTAAAGCGTCGATGATGTAAGAGATGGGTTTTTAGATGTCCTCAACAATTTTAGGAAGATGAGGTTAAGGCCATACTCATTCTAAGAAGTGCCATATATTTCCCGAGATGAGGCACTGAAGAAGGAGGCTCCAAACCGAGAAAGAATGTTGTTTTTGACGAAGGACTTTACACTCCTCTCTGTGATTCTAGCCACTACTTCGGCCTCCACCCATTTTGTGAAGTAATCTGCGGCGACAATTATGAACTACCGTCCCCTTGATACTTTCGAGAAGGTGCCGAGGATTTGATCCCCTACTATGTGAACGGCTATAGGCTTGTTAGGGGTTAGAGAGCAATACTGGGTACATGATTGATTAGATTGTGCTACTGGCACTGTGAGCACTTCTAGGCTACAGCCTTTGCATCTTGCCTCATGATGGGTAAGTAATATCTGAGTCGTAACGCCCAAAGATAAAAGGCTTGGGACTAAATATGAGTGCTGCACACTATGACGTGCAGCTCTTCCATGACATACAACCCTTCCCCTTCTCAGGGGCATTGGAGTAGAGGGAGGCTAACTCCCTTGCAATACAGGACGTCGTTGATCAACGTATAATTGATAATGTGGTATCGAAGCTTCTTTGACTCCTTCCTGTCCTTCGACAGTATACCTTGCTCCAAGTAACTCTAGATAGGCTCCATCCAGCTCAGCTTTGGTGTCGCTACGATCAGTTCTAGAATTTCAGTCGAGCTCAAAGCTATGCTTTTTTCTGGTAAGTACTCTATGAAAATCTTACTGTCCTTTATCTCAAGCTTCCATATGCCAGTGGAGGCTAGCTTGGATAGCTAGTCTGCCACAAAATATTCCAATCAAGGGATCTTCATGATGTCCTAAGAAATGAACTTCGTTAGGAGGCTCTTCACTTTCTCAAGGTACCTTGTCATAGTATCATCTCTAGCTTCATATTCGCTTTGGACCTGCTGGACAACTAGTATGTAGTCCAAGAAGATTCGTAACTACTTCAAACAGATCTCCTTGGCTAGTTTGAGACTGGCGATAAGCGCCTTATATTCAGACTTGTTGTTATTGGAATCGAATTTGAATTTGAGGGCATAGCAGATGGTAGCTCGATGCGGGCCAATTAAAACTAAGCCCACGCCTCCACCCCTCGAGGTGGAGGAGCCATCGACGTGGAGAGTCTATACTGGTTTATCATTGCCCTGTGGTGCTTCATCCTCTCCTCTATACTCTGCCATGACGTTGGCCAGCACCGGTGCCTTGTAGGTCGTTCATAACTAGTACCGGATTCTGTACACGTTCAACTCCATCACGTATTTTATCATCCGTCTAAACACTTCAGGTTTTTGTAGCATGGTGCACAGTAGTTGATCAATGAATATAATCACCTAATGTGCCTAAAAGTAGGGCCTCAATCATCAAGCAATGATGACGATGGCGAGCGCGAGTTTTTTTGTGTAGATGTACCTGACTTCGGGTCTATGCAGTATATGGCTGACGTAATATACTGCCCTGTAATCTCTTCCTACTACTTTGATCAGTACTGAGGGGAATGTTCGGTCGCTTACAGCCAGGTACAAAAATAGTTCCTCCCCTTAGACAGGCTTAGAGAGGACCGGTAAATGAGCGAGGAAGTCTTGAAGTTGCTGGAAAGCAGTAATATACTTAGGAGTCCATTCAGAACGCTTTGGATTTTTTAGGATTTTGAAAAACTCAATGTATTAGTAAACGCTCTTAAAGATGAATCTACTTAGGGCCGTACTAATGAGCTTTTGCACATCTTGGACTGAGGTTGGAGGCTTCATTCCCTTAATGGCTATAATCTTCTCGGCGTTGGCCTCAATACCTCTCTATGTGACCAGAAAACTGAGGAACTTGCCAGAGCTGATGCTGAAGACGCACTTTTGGGGGTTTAGCTTCATGTCTTGTGTGCGCATTCAGTCGAAGACTTCTTGGAGATCCCTGACATGATCAACCGGCTTCTAGCTCTTGATGATCATGTCATTGACGTACACTTCCATGTTATGTTCGATCTGGGGCTTAAATAGCTTCGTCACCATTCATTGTTACATGGCTTTGGTATTTTTTAATTCGAATGGCATCACAGTATAACAAGAGGTTCTGTAATTGGTGACGAAGGAGGTATGGACTTCATCCGTCAAGTCCATTTTGATTTGGTTGTACCTCGAGAAGGAGTCCATAAAGCTTAGCAAAGCGTATCCTGACATAGAATTAACAAGCTGGTTGATCCTAGGGAAGGGGAAACAATTTTTAGGATAGGATTTGTTGAGGTCAGTATAATCGATACACATGCACCACTTCCCATTCTTCTTCTTAACCAATACTACGTTGGCCAGTCATGTCGGGTACTTTTCCTCCCTTATGCAGTTGATTTTAAGCAGCTTCCATACTTCTTCCTCAATTACGGCTTGCCATTCTAGGGCAAAATGCCTTTTTTTTTTTTTTTATAGGCTACGCTGTAACGTTAATGTTAAGGTTATGTATTGCCAGGTTGGGGGAAATCCTGGGCATATCAAATGTTGACCAGGCGAACCTATTCGAATTTACCTGTAGGAGGGCAATAATTTCATCCTTCACTTCGGCTGAGGTCTCAATCTCGACTTTTGTGGTTTGGTTAGGTGAGGCGCTAATATGGACATTTTATATTTTTTCTTTGAGCTCGCCCCTCTTAGCTAGCTTCTCCTGCGAGCCTGTTTTTAAGGTAAAGACGCCATTGCCTTTGGTCACCCTAACATATAGCTCTTGTGAGAGCTTCTGATTACACTTGCATACTCCCACCCCAGTTGGTGTCAAGAATTTGGTCTTCAAATACAGGAAGGATGTGTTCATCCCAAATGCCTTTAGGCTTGAACTTCCTAAGAGCGCATTGTAAGAGGAGGGATAATCAATCACAACGAACTCTATCGGTCGTTGTACCATATGGCCGTCATCGCCAAGTTTCATGTCAAGCGTGATGACGCCCTTAGCTCGAACCGTGTTGCCGTTGAAGCTAATGAGATTGTGGTGGTACGACCTCATCTTTACTAGCAACTTCTTCCTCATCCTGTCGTATGTATGGAGGAAGAATATGTTGGTAGAATTGCTAGTATCCACCATGATTCTCGGGACCTCAAATTTTGAGATCTTTGCCCCAATCACGAGGGCATCTTAGTGGGGAGTGTCAACCCCTTTAAGGTCGGTATCTGAGAAGGAGATGGAAGTGTCTAACTTTTGTCTTTTCTCCTTTACTGCCAGCACCTTTGATGGGGCTTTAACCGAGTTGCTTGTGCTTAATTGACTCTCAGGGTGTGATTGTTGCAGCAGTATTGGGTGGTCGTTATTTTGCTCGGCACGGGCATCCTCGGTCTTTTGCCTCCGAGGTGCCTTATCTCCATCATCATCTGAGCAGTTTTCGTTCCTCCAATAATCTACATATTCGTTGAAGAAGCCGCGTTAAATGACATATTCAATGGTGTTCTTCAATTGGAAGCACTCTTCGGTGGTATGGCCATAGTCATTGTGGAACTGACAGTATTTGTTAGAGTTCCGGAGGTTAGGCTTCCTTTGCATTTTGTGCGACCTCTAAAGCAAGTTCTGATACTTCACTTCGAAATAGACCTGGGTAATTAACCTATTTAAAGGCGTATATTAGGTGTAGATACAGGATGGGAGCAAGTCATTTTTAGCTCAACCCTTCTTCTTCCTTGAGCTCTCCCTAACCGATCTACTTGGCAACCTACTACTAAGGCAATCCTTTACGAACAATTTCTCTTTATCCTGCTTTCCATCTTACCTCTCTCGATCGGCGTCGCGCTTGGCATGAATGTTGTCTTCCTGGTCGATATGCTTCTAGGCTTCATTCTAGCAATTGTCCAGGGTCTTTAGCTTGCTCTTTACAAGCGATCAGAAGAAATCTCTCGAGGGTCGGATGCCAAGCTGTGCTGCATGGATAGCGACTCCCTTGTCCAATTGAGGGATCTCAACCACGGTGTTATTGAACCGGGCTATATAATCACATAATTACTCACCTTCACCCTACCTTATTAAGTATAAGGATGATGTGTCCTTAGACGGGGGCTTACTAGCCCTAAAATAAAGGCTGAACTTCTTGGCCAGCTCATCGAAGGAGTCGATCGAATTGTTAAGAAGGTGGTTAAACCATGTCTGTGTTGCCTTCCTTAGCATGCCTGGGAAAGCCTTGCACATTATACTATCCCTATGACCGTGAAGATTCATGAGGGTACAAAAGTGGAGAAGATGGTTGTCAAGGTTACTCGTACCATTATACTGGTCCAGGGACAAAAGTTTACCATTAGGGGACAGCATTTCATCTTAAATGCCCCTAGTGAAGGGGTTCTTGTTGTTGGTGACCAGCCCAGTGTAGCTAGTAGGCTTACTCTCCTACTGTTTGAAGAGCCGCCTTACCATTGCACAAAGCTCGTTCAAGTCAGCATCGTTTACCGAGTGAGCTCGTCATGCAGCCGAATGAGCCTGGACTCCCTGCGAATTAGCTTCCTACTCGTTGCTAGCTAGAGCTCGGTCGCTGATAGCCACAGACCTTGCTGGCAGCTAGCATAACGACGGATCGGGTTGCTAATCCCTTCCATTATGTTGCTGTTGCTATTGCTACTGCTAGATGTCATCATACCTAGTGTGGGCATCTAAAGCTTAAGGGTAGTGAGTTTGTACGCCACAGCACTCTACTTCATCCAGGTGAACGCGGAGCACCCTGTTCTGCTTAGCATACTACTCAGCTAGGCGCTCTATGTGCTCTAGGCATTCTTCTAGCACAACTTTTAGGAAGGGTTGATTGCCCCCAAATTGGTTGTTCACCAACTATTGATTTCCTTGCTTGTTACGCTGAGATATAATGTCGAAAGGCTTGATTTGGGTTGTGTGTTTGGTGTGTTTAAGATTTTCAATGTAGGAATTCTTCTTTCCATAGATGGTGCCAAATGTTGTTTCTTAGTTCTTACCAGTAGTCAATTGAGGTCTACATGTATTGTGCCTACAAAATAACACATAGTAAGGGGATGTCGAGGAGTTATCTGGCGTAGTTACTCTGATGCTTAAGTTAACAATCGGCTCTTGTGAGTGCAGAATACGCGTGGGTAATACACAGGCATAGACTACAGTGTAGAGAGAAAGTTATCGTTAGGCAGTAGCCTAATATTTATAGTGGAGTGAACTTAACAATTGGAGATCAGTTGAGAAGAGAGATCTTCTCCCAAAAGTATAGAGAGTAGGGTTATCATACCTGACATATTCCTAATATTTAAGACGTGGCCATTTTATTTTTATCTTATGAATTATGGCCGTTGCAGTACTTTATGAGCCTAAATAGTTTAGGCATAAACCCGAGGCCCGAGGCATACAAAGTTAAACCTAGGGTGGTGAGGCCAGTAAATTTGGTCGGACTTCAGAAGTTTATGCTTAAAGTGGCCTATGAACACTTTCCATATGGAAACTATCAATTGCCTTTTATCTCTCTTGCATTATCACTCCCTCAAAAACCCAATCCCCCTCCTTCCCTTAAAATTTCCCAGAATTTCCGGTACCTGGCAAAGGGTGTAAAATTATTCTGTCATAATGCATGAGGACATTATCTGTCAATTGGCACATTATAATCCCGATCATATCCTCCTCCGTCCAAAATCTTCCATCCTATCGGACGAAAGATAATCAAAATTAAACTTGAAATCTCTATAAGAAGCATTGCCGCGTAATCTCGTGGAAAAGGCTACTATTCCATGACAAACTCCATATAGTAACTAATTTTTTATGTCAAAAGGGATCTTCATTGCTCTACTTACAGACAATGGAGCAAGAATTCGTACTTGCAACCTCTGCTAATCCATTCAAAACAGCTAATCCTCAGGTAAATTAGGAATTTAAGCTGACAAAGCCTCAGATTTTTCTATATTAGCGTCAACAAAACGAATCTTAGCTTAGTCAAGGCTAATTTTTCATAAGAATGAAGAGCCTGACACCTACCATTACCTCAAAAACAACCTGTGAATCAATATTTCCCAGGTTATATAAGAATAACGATGTTGTAACACCTAAAAACCACAGCACCACTCTTCATTCCATGCAAATAAACGGCTACTGCACTTTCATCTTTGGATATGTGAAAAATGGACGGCAAAATATTATTTAGCTCTCGCAGTCCCACTTAGGGGATCTACCCTGCAAAATGCCGGCAAGTTAAGCCTTTGCGCGCCTTCCCTAATTTCTTACTGTTGAAATTCATCACCATTAGCCTCCGAAAATGATCCAGTGATCTTCACATTTTATGTTGCATCCACATGAACACTGAGATGCCATAACTCGATCAGAGTTCGCCGTTCATGCATCGATTCTCCAACAAATTTGTGATTGTGGCTTTCGAATTTGTTTTCAGCATCTCCTTTGTCATGTCCTTCACTGTCTTCTCCACTTAGCCAACACGAGACTCCATCCTTGTCATTAGCACCTAATCTTTCCAGCGAGCACGTCCGATATGTTAGGCTAAATGCCAGAAACAGGGAAAATCAGGTGGAAGAGAGTCGTTCTAGGCCTCCAATTATGAAGGCTTGAGTAACCAAAGCTACAAGCTGCTACTAGAGTTAACTTCCAAGAGCTAATAGCTGCATACTCTTGTGTCTAACGTTTTACAAGTATTGATAGGCTAGTCTGAATTGTCCAACTAACCAAGTGTTACATTCCTTTACCGCGCCACTTACTCAGCCATTGAATCTACCACGTAAAGCTCTTCTGTTCCTCCTAACATCAACTCTAGTAATTGGAGGCGCATAAACCCAATTTTTAGCTGGACAAGTAGAACTACACATATTGGGTATGTCTACAAGAGCCTAGGTAAATACATCGAGATATAGCACATAAGCACTTGCAGAGTCTTCTGAAATATTGGAACTTGAAGCCAAAAATTAAGCACGTACGGGAGAAAAAGGATCATTTTGGGTCTATTGGAGTGGACGTGACAAAATGGGCACTTGTGACCCCAAGACCCACTGGTTGAGCAAGGGAGTAAGTTGGCTTTAATGATCCCATAGTGCAAGTGCAAGTGCAAGTGCAAGGGTTGATGCTTATTCTTCAGACATGGGCAAATAAAACACAACTTGGAGTTCATGACATAGGTATAGTAGAAAGCGTAAAACTCTGAAAAATAGCAGAAAGGAAGAGGGACTGCAGTAATCATTTGGCCTCAAAATCCAATTGCACAAAAGAAAGATTTCATTTCTGCGACCGCACATATTGCAAGCTGCTTCTGCAAAAGACGATAAGATCAGCTTGCAGAAGACATTCCAAATTTCAAAATAAACTACAGAAATGAAATCTGACATTGATCCGCTATGGTGCAGTGAGCCCGGGTATGATATGACATGATTGGCTCATACACCGTCTCTTTGTGATGGTTGATTGAAGACATCAACGTCCAACCCCACTCACACCCTATAGCCAAGAAGAATGTAAAGCAAATTGGAGTTGCATTTCATCCGTATCAAAGATTTTACTGCTTGATTTACATATAGTTGTCTTGCAGATTTTGCAATCCAGAGGAGATAGTTGTGAAAGATAATTCCACTTGGATGCATGTGAGAAGTCGAGAAGTTATTATCACATATCAGAAGAAAACAGAGATTTCGCTTGGCCTTACAGAAAACAAAGGCACCGATTACCAACTGATAGAGAAGAACAGATAATCAAGTTAAAAACCACACGTATAAGCATCTATTTCCACTTTACATAATAAAACAAAAAAGCCCGTCTCAGTTTGGATCTGCTTCCAATTGATCAGCAGTTTCAGCAAAGCACAAAGGTGAAGTCATGAACCATCCATCATCACATCACTGCCATTTGAGTTCGGTAGATTTGTTGTAATGTTGCTGTCAGCGACATTCTTCACATGGGTGGCTCCAAAAGTGAACTCATGAGGAGGAATGCTCAAGGGAGGCTGCATGAAAATGGAATTCATGTTGCTGAAAGCCGGAGCAGGGATTGGATCATTACTTTTTGGGAAGCCAAAGCTGACGGAAGGTGGATTCAATAATGATGGAAATCCCATGGCAGGGTTGGCACTGTCCATTGATCCGAGTAATTTCCGTTCATATTCCTGAAGTTGCTGTTGCACACCTACATACATGTAAAGAAAGTCAGCGGACCACATCGTTTTCTTTTCTTGGCCAAAATTATATGAACATAGAACTGGCTTAAATGGCATATCAAATAATGAAATATGTTGGAAGACTTCAGAGAAGACCAAAGTTCAAGAAAATGCTATTCCCTTTCTGAGCTCTGCTTTAAGGAAAGGAAAATCTTTCTACTTTACACCATGTATCACAGAGATTAGAGCAGCAAAAAATGAGAAAGAGAATTATGCGCACACGAAAGTTATGACAGTTAAATGCTGAGTGCACGATGTTTTTCAGTCTACCTTCAGTCAATTGAACATCGGGCCTCCGCTCTTTTACCCACTGATAACTCTGTGCGAGCCTCCACCCTCTTGACTTCATCAGGTAGCCTATTACAATGGCTGGTGACCTTACAGAAATAAGATGAATTATCAGTGGCAATGCAGCACTCAGTCATGTCCATAGAGTAATACTACTAAATACTAATATTTTAGTCCAATGACAATATTACTGCATCCAAAAAAAAAGAAAAAAAGGAAAGTTGTTTGCTGTAGACTAGTTAAGTAACTTCCACTCAGTATGGAGCAATACAAAATTATGACAAAGGCAATAGAACAACACTGAGGTCTTAATCCCATTAGGTGGAGTCAGCGACAGAACATAAACTCCTTGGGAGAAAAGCTGCATTGAACCAAGCAATTTTTCAATGCGTAGCCATCTCATGCTCAGATGGAATTGAGTTCTAGTGAAACCCTAACATTACCTCCATGTAGCTTTTCCAATATAAAAATGCTATAATACCTGTAATCCTTATGGAGTTTCCAAACTGACATAATACCTGATATATTTTGCACATCAACGCCTATACCAAAACCATGTCACCCTTTATATTACTAATGTTAATGCACTGAACACAATTATTCTTCAGAGAGCAAAACTACTTCACAGTCAAAGGGAATTTAATATTGAAGACAACCTTTGCAGATCGTCTCCATGCCAGCTATATCCAATTCTTTCACTTAAAAGGTTGATCAGTTTTATCAAGTCCAAAAACACACAACTCTATGAAAATCAAAGATCCAACTAACTTGCGATCCTTTCTCGAACAACTAAACTTCGACCCATCAATGAATTGAAATTGAAAGTGGCATAACCATTTAACAACATAAACCCAGAATAGGCTAGTAAGAACCTAAAAAAGACATGGTCTTGTAGTAAGACAATGTTGTTGCATGGGCAAGCAAAATGGTACTAAGGTGGCTCATCAATTAAAATGTGTGTGCATCAGAGTTGCATCAATTAAAATGTGTATGCATCAGAGTTACATGATACTACCACTAATATCTCACCAGCAACATCACAGATATTATCTAGCTGCTCTTACCTGTTTTTTCCCAACATACAGTGCACAAGGACCCTAGCCTTTTCCCTCTCACATTGCTCTGCAAGAAAAAGCATTAAACACCATGAGCATCATAAATGACCACGACTCAGGAGAGTTTTCTGTTCACTAATTCATTCTCCATATAGCATAAGCAATTTTGATCATACATTCTGTTGTGAGCCATTCAATTACACATTAATTAACAAGAAATACTATTTTTGAATATTCTCAGGCTTTACCCGGCCATGCCATGCCCTGCATATGCTGAGGTGCCCAAGATGCAAAAAGAAAAAAATCATATTGGCAGCTTAACAATCTAAATCATTTGCAGATGAGCTAGCATGGGATCGCCATTGATTCAAGCAGAACAGGAGAAAAAAATTCAAATACAGATATTGTCTAAGTGTGCTGTAAGACCACCCAAAGAGAATAGATTTAACATATAGATAGACAAAAGTCCTCATTCCACCACAAAACATGAAAGTAAAAGCCTGCACATCCTTGCGACATGCATCTATGCATGGTAGATTCTAACATGCGTGAGAAAATCAGGTGTAGCATAACAGGAAATGTCACTTAGGCATCCAGACATTGGTGGTTATAAGCTTGTAGCTTAATAAGAGCCTACATAATGTTAATGATTGTGGACATAGCAGCTCACACTCACCCATATAGAATTCAAAAGGTTTAAATTGTTTGTGATTCTTATACCAGGATAGCTGATGACCTTAAGCATAACAATAGAAGAGGTGGCAAATACATGAGGAATGCTAATGGCTATAGAGCAGATGCAAATATGACAAACCTAAAAACTGATTTGCATCATCAAACGGCAAAGTTCTGTCGTCTTGAAGGCAGTGATAAGTAAACGAGTTCTTGTAAAGGTTTTGACAAGCAGGTACCGTCTGCATAAATGGAGAAATTGTGGGAGTTAGGAGAAACTTATCGTGATGTCACCATGTTATGAGAAAGTCTGGAGATGCATAACAGCTTCAGGGACATGAGTATGCATAATAATAAAAATTTAGAGCAAATTCTCCATCTCTAAACAATAGTGAATATACATGGAATAAGCCACTCAATGCTTTTTCTCCAAATTGCTGCACTTTTAAAAAGCGCTGGCGCACCTTTTGGCTCTTGGCACAAGAGACCATCTAAAGCTACAATTAATGCAGACCTTTCACAGCCATCTCAATTTTTTTTTTTTTTTCCATCTTTAGAAGATTCAGTTACATACCGTGAAAAATACATTGGAGCAACTCTAACTAATGCTTGCTAGTATTAAGCTAAAGCCAAGAGAGCCTAACACTAGCCTTGAACTTTTTCGAAAGTAGCAATTTAGCAAATCTTGGAGAGAGGCAAGAAAGGGCTGTCCCTCACAATGTAGCAATGTGACAGGATTATTCCTCCCGGTTTCGTAGCACTCTAGACATATTTCTCAGGTACTTGCACACACCATATCATAAAACCATATGAATTTATACCATTTTAAAGTAATCTTTTCAAGTAAAAAAGAGATAACCCTGTAATCCAAACATGAAACAATACTCATGGTTTTCTCTGCAAACAGAAATTAAATGCCAACATTAAATTTTAGTCCCGTGCCATCTTTCCTTCAATCTCCAGTCCCATTCTCTTCTTTCAATCATAGCCATGAACAATTGCAACAACACCTTTAAATATTTATTTCCCACAGAGATTGCCATCACTGAACCATTTAATAGACTTTCTAATTATAGAAGCACTCCTAGGTAATGGCATTTCCAAACTAGTTCTTTTGCCACTCCATCGTCTTTGATTAATAACCAATACCAAATCAACTTTGTAAAATTACGAATAGGTCTTATTTCCTCCAACCCCATCATAAGCATACTTGCTCGTCCACTGATAATTCGATCAACTCATAATATCTCCATCAACACAATGGACCTTGTACAATTACACACTTCCCTTACCAAAATTGTAAGTGGACATACTTACACTTCTGCGACTAAAATGCAATCAAAGGGCATATTCCAACACAACAATACACTTCCTTAAACTGCCAGGTTACAACGAAGAAAGGTTGCGTGTGTACATAATCTTATGTTTTCATTTTCACTAAGAGACTGAATGTGAATCTGCACAAGTCTTTATTAGCCATTTACTCAATTTCAAGCCAATGCCAAAAGATGACTAGATTATGGGAAAGTTGCTGTCTCAATTATGTTTCCACCAATCATAATATAACACCTGAAAAAAATTTAAAAAACTAAATACGAGTATTTGTCATCTAAAGTGAAATATTTAATCATATTTCAGACAGGAAAATTGAGATGTGCAAATTAAAAAGAAAAAAGCAAGAACAAATTAACACTCGAAACATGCACGTGTGATACCAATATCAATACCAATACCAATACCAAAATCAAGATTCCTTCATACAAGGATTCAAGCGTTGAAACCAAGCATATATATATTTATATGTATGAGCTCACATTAAGGACTCTTGAAATCCCTTGAGTTTTAAGAAGCTCGGAACGAGAAGCGTTATCATAACTACCCAAATAGAGGAAGTCCGGCAAGATCTCCGACGGAAAAGCACTGACATGAAACGCCAGCTTTTCGGTCGCTACCTGGATCCGATGACCACAAATCCCACACACTTCACCTTCTTCGTATTTGTGATAATGACCACAAACCCCACATGGGTTCTCTCTCTCTCTCTTCCTCATGCTTGGAGGAGTTGACCCAGATGAAGAAAAAGATTATACACCCCAATCTAATTAAAAGTTTGGATTTTGGGATTCGATGATGATGATGATGACGATGAAGGTAGAAGGGACTAGGAGACTAGATGTGTTAGATGTAAAATGTGAATATCGAATTCTTTTTTTAAGAAGAAGGATTGCGTGATTGAGAGAGCTGCTATTTATTCTTATTTTGGAAAAATAAAATAAAATACAGCAGATTAGATTTGCATCGGATTTATATTTACCCCTTTTTTTTTATTTCTCAAATCACGTCGTATTTACAATTTTGGAACGAGGAAGCAAACTAGCGTGACATCGCCCATCGGTGCTCATACTATTATCTATACTGTAATATTAATAGATTTTTTCATTTTTATTTATTAATATTCATGTCTTTATATCAACAATACTAATAATCACGAGTGCGTTCTCTCTATTTTTGTTATTTTGATTCTCCAAATGGTTGAAATTATAAAAGATAAAAATGGTGTTACTATAAGGAATTAATAGAAATAATGGAAATAAAATTAAGTGAATCTAAATCAAAAATATATATATAGAGATATTATAATTAGGGTATTTTAGTGAAGAAGTTAAAAAGAGTATATATATGATACGGCAAAAAAAAGGAACACAAGAAATTACGGCCCTAGAAAAAAATGAAAGAAAAAAGTTTACATCAACATATACATTAATAAAATTTTCACAACTATGATAATAATACAAAATAAGTAGTTTTCAAGACAACCATTGTCTTATTTTGTGCACATGATTTTTTCCGGTACTAAAATGATCTAAATTTTTATATTTTTTTATTTTAATACTTAAACTTTAAATTTATTTATTTTAGTAACTCAATTTTTTAAATGAGATAAATTTGTATCATTGTTATAACTATTGTTATTATAAAATGATAAAATAATAATATAAAAACATTAACTTTCATTTTATTTGCATTTTAATATTCAAACTTTATTTTTTATCTCATTTTGATATTTTAACTTTTTAAAGTGAAACAGTAAGTATTCTTTATAATGATCGTTATAACAAAAATATTAATTTATTTCATTTAAAAAGTTAAAGTACTAAAATAAAAATATTAAAATGAAAAAAAAAACAAAAATTCAGATACTCTTGTCGGTTTTATCCCGATTTTTTTCCCATTAGAATGATGAATAAGGATTTTTTATAATGTTGTCAGAGTCGAACCAATTTGTTGTCCTAAATATGTAAGAGGATCAATAATTAAGAGGAAAACCAAGATCAATAAAAAATTGAACCAAAATTAAATGAGATGAAACCGGATTAATCACACGAATCAACCTAAATATAACAACACTAATTCCCTATAATGAATTAGAATATCCACTAGTTATTTTACCATATATGATATATCATCATGTGGTAAGTAGTCACATTTAAGAAATAGAAAAGAAGGACAACGCGGAATATGGAAATAAATCTTAACTATCATAATTATTTTTAACATTTTGCAAAATCTGAGATAAGGGATATGACTCCAATGGAGTCGCCTGTTTCTATCAGTCATATGACATTGCATTTGTAAATCTAAGAGATATTTGAATGTTAAAAGGGATTTTATCTTTTTTAAACTGCAATAAATTTAATATTTGTAGGGGATCGAATCCAATTTTAGTCTTGGGTCCAATAATTAAATTAATAGAACTTATAGAGTCAATTCCAAAAAACTCAAAATAAATAGGAGAATTTTGACATGCTAGACTTTGATTAAGATCCGTTAGATTATCCAATACCAACATTTCTTTAAATATTAAATAAGGCCAATGAAAAAGGAAAAGGAAAAAAAAAAGAATAGAAACTTTTGAAGTCCATTAAGGGAGTAGATTAATTTAAATCATTGATCATAATCACAATCCAATTGACAAAATTAATATCTAACTTAAATAAATACCCCAATTTTATCTTATTTGAACAAAAAAGACTATCTTGCACAAATGCCAATATGTTAGATTCTTATTTTAAAAAATCAAACACTCAATTATCTTAAGAATATCGCTTAATTCATTATTCTAATAGAATTTGATGTTATTAATCTCCTTCACTTATTATAGTTTATGTGTAAGCTTTATGGAGATTACCTACTCCTTTTTGCTATACTCTCTCTTCATTATCCCATTTGTCCTATTGAAGTTATTCCTCTTATCATGCACAACGTGATTATACGTAGCATGCACGTGACGTTCATATTCAAACCTCTATTGCTACAATATTTATGTTGCAATTTTTATAATACTATAAAGTACATAATTTAGCATCTGTCTCCGATTCAATTTTTTCCTTAAATCCCAATTCTATGTATATTGTAGGAAAAATGAAAAAAAAAATTGAAAAATTCTCTAGCTAATACCGGTCAATGGCGGATATTTGTATTTCCACTTTTTATTTTTATTTTGCACACATATGCTTTGTTTCTTTACAACTTGCTTGTCATAATTTTTCCTTTTATCTATAAAATGTTAGTTAAACGATAAATATGTGTATGTAAAATGCATGTGAGACGAGAGAAAATTTTCAATTTCTCCACCCTTTCATATTTGTAATCACAGTTTTAGGATTTTTCTCATGCATGCATCTTAAGCACTTGTTCTTAAGATTTAGCTAAATTTAGATGCGTTAAGTGTAAAAAATCAAAATAAAAATATATAAAGTGAGCAGAAATTGGTTAACCTATTTAAATGATTTGTATAAATGAAATAAAATAAAATAAAGCTCGTGAGGTATGAATAAAATTAAAAATGAAAGGTCGACATATAAAGTATTGTTTTTAATAGGTTGTGCTTTTAGAATATGGTTCAAGTATAAGTAAATAGCCGACAATATCTATCCTTAATAACGTATATCTATATTATTAAAGTAAATGGTATCTTAAATAATCGTTTTCTTAAAATTATATATTTACCCTCTATTTACTATTATTTAACAAAAAAATTAACAATAAAATAAACTATTAAAATTATAACTAATCAATAAATATATTCACTTATTTATTTTTTTTTTCTTTTTTTCTACTATTCCACTAACTACATCTATATCTCTTTTTTCTCTCTTTTACTTTTTTCACTTTCTCACTTTTCTAGGTTCTTCCACTAACTAACTGCATCTCTCTCTCTTTTATTTTGTATTTTTTGCACATGTATGTGGGTGCATTGACTACTAGTATACATATATATACATATACACATATACTCACATAGATATACATAAATACTTGTATATATTTTCTTTTTGGCTAGTATATATATATATATATATATATATATATATAAGGTTCCATAAATCAACGTCTATTGGTACAATTGGTAAATCGATCGAATTTAAGATTAGTATAATTAAAAGGTTAATATCACAGCCGGATTTTAGATATGTGTGTGTGTGTGTGTTTTTTTTTCATTTTATAGTTTTTTAAAATTAATTATACAATTGAAGTCATATGAAACTGTTGCTTACTAAAATTGATATATAAAGTTTTAACTTGCTAGGTGTCATACACGTTGAATTTTTATTTATTAAATTTACAATAATCTATTATTTTTTTAAAAAATGATGGTGCAAACAATCCTTGGATAAATTATTTTATGGATCTCACATCAATTACTTTTAACCAATATATAATGTTTTCTTAATCTAATTTTATTATAAATAATTAATAAATTTATTATTATAAATTCAAATAAAAATGTAAAACGATAATAATATATGTATATTATTAATATTTAATTTATTATCGTTGAAAAACATGATTAATAAATTTAATTATATTCATTAATTATCCATTTTCGGTTTCCAGTGAATATTAGAGGGAATGGAACGTGAATAAATTTTTATAGGAGGAGGCTGACTTTTTGCAACTTAAAATATTATATTGTCAAAAATAAATACAAAAAATAGGAATCGACAGTTTTGGGGTTTTTTTTTTTTTTTTAAGGATTCCATAAATTGTAAAAACCTCCTTCCATCCATGGAGAACCCAAAAAGGAGGTTTCTAGTTTTAGGTCTTGTGCCAAGAATCTCCAATAGAGATGTCACAAGTGAAAGCTACTTCAAATTTTAGGTTAGAAAATATTCAAAGTTCTTTTTTTATTATTTTTTATCAACTACATATTATAATTTCAAAAAAATATATTTAAATTCAATTTATTCAATTGAAAAACTAATATTCATACTTTAAAACTTTAGCCATCTTTTTAAAATATATTGAAAATTTAAGATAATAATTTTGATATTCTACCGAAATTAAAACCCGAGGAACTTATATTTATGGAACGGAATACGGATATTTTCCTTTTTGTACTTTTTTTTTTTTAAATTTTCTTTAACCGAGCGTGGAAAGGGTTGCTGGAACAAAGAGGACGTGACAACGAAGGCTGTGGACTGCGACACTGTGGGAACATGGACAATGTGCAGAGCACCATAAATGAAGGGGTCTATACAGTATTATAATAAAAACTAATTCTAGCTGTAGTTGTAGATGCTGTCTGACTGTTCTGTTGTGTTGTGCTGTTTTTTCGTATGCTTGATGTTACGGAATTGGAACCTAGAGACTATAGCGACACGAAGGGCGAAAGTCATTTCAACAGTTCCTGATTTTCCCCAGAAAAAGTGGTCATACCTTCTCATCAACAGAGTCATTGACTGAACCGTACCTTACCATGCACGGACACATGCATTTATTATTTTTTTCTTTTATTTTCAATATGAAATAATAAAAATCCACGTGCATGTAATTTGCTTCATTTATTTTTAATCTTTTTTTTTTTAAGAAAAAGGAAAGGGAATTTATTCTTTAGTGTTTCTTTCTAAAAGAAAAGGTAAAATTTAAAATAAATATAAAATATATAGATAAAGAGAAAAGAGAAAAAAGAAAAGAAAGTTGATTATATGTTTTTTATTTTATAGAAAGATCATAAGAGAGCTTATAATTTAATGTGCACTTTAGTTTTAAGGGTAAGATGATAATTTTATTTTTATTTTCTTTCCAATTCTTGGCAAAATTGAAGAGAGTGGTATTTGTAAGTTCAAGAGAAGACTTTTCTCACCTGAATTCATTCGTTCACCTTATGTTTCCTTTTTCCAAACATAAAAAGTTAATATTTCCCTTTTACACTATGTTTGAAATAATGGAAAATTTTAGATGGAAGGAATGTGAGAAGAAATAATTAAAAAGGAAGAAAAATAAAATTAAAGAATTAGTCTACTTTTCTCGTTTGGATAAAGAGAAAGGAAAATAAAAGAATGCTTTTAGAAATAATTTTAAAATTATTTTTAATTCCAAAATTACTGTATTGTTCTAGAAAAGATAATAAAAATTAAAAATAAAAGGTTGTTATTAGAATTTCTAATGTCAAACGTGGACTAATAGGTTAACTTGGAAATGAGAAGATGTTAAGAGTCAATAAGGTAAATTGAGGTCGAGCTAGGAGTGAATTGGAGTCGATACAAATATTAAAATATAATTCATATTTATTTATATAATAAATAGAATTACTTATATTCTTAAAAATTGAGAGCCTTTTTATAGTTTTTCTTTCATTTTTATTTGATTAGCATTATTTTTTTAAGTAAACTAGTATACTTTCTATAAAATACAAGAATAACAATATATTTTAACTTGAAAAAACCCGATGGATTCTTATAAAAACCGAATTAGTCTAGTCAAGTCAACAGGGTTGAACCAAGTTCACTATAAATAAGGTTCAAAAGGGTAATTCAAACCAATTTTATGAAGAATAAACTCTAACCGAGTTAGATCAAGTCGAACGATTAACTTAGATCTGACAACATTGAGAATTTCATCATTTCCTCTCTTAATCACTGCAACTTTGAAGGCATAAAAGGCATGCCCGAGAAAAACTTTCCCGCCCAAATTTATCTCTCCCATTTTCCTTCCTTTTCAAAATAAGGAATGTGTATTGAAAATATCATTTTTCTGCAATTTTTCTTTCTCTCCAAATAATTTTTTTTTTTATCTCAAACACAAGTTTAAGTTTTTCGTCTCCTAATGAATTTGGAATTAAAAAATTGGATGAAAGAATTTGACTTTTAAGCTTTAGTTGAGGGTAAAATAGTAAAGTTGCAAAGTTATGGAATCTGTTTTTTTCTTTCTTCCTTAATTTAGAAATATATTAACCGTATTTATTCAATATTGCCATTCGACCAAGATTACGAAAGAAAAATTATTTTTTGAAAATCCTTTTTACAAAACATTTTTGAAAATGGAGGTGCCACTAATTAAAGTTGGAAATAGAAAATGTCAAAGTGGGTAGAATGACCCTAATTTTAGTCATTAATTTGAGAGAATTTCTTTAATAAAAAATTAAATCCGAATAAAAAAAGATCTTAGGGTTTGGTCATTGAAAACTAGACAATTTTCATATAAGGATCTCCTTTAAAAAAATAAGGAGATATTTATTAAAAATCCCTTTCCTTTTTATTAAATATTTTGCTTTTTGATAAATAAATTAATAAAAGATATAAAAGATGCACATGCGATTAAAAGAAGAAAGTAAATAAACAATAAATAACCACAAGAGATAAAAGATATATATTTTCACTACAATTTTTTGTTTTTTGTATTTTTTTGAATATATCTTTTTCTTTCTTAAACTATCCCAAAAATGGCCACCTAGTCACTAGTGGGGATAAAGTTGCTAAGTTCCTATAAAAATCTTTATTTTATAGGTTTATTTTAATTTCCAAAATAGTTCCATTTTTCTTACCATTTTTTAAGCTCCAAAGTCTTTAGTTGTGATATCATCCATTTTATAAAATTCTAAAAATCACAATTTTGACAAACCTATTTCTTGTATTTTTATTTCATAATAATCCAATTGATAATCTTGGCTTTTTTTATTATATATATATATATAGCATAATAAGTTAGGGTTAGGTAGCATTATGATTTATATGTTGAAAGGAGCAATTAAATAAAAAAAATGAAAAAATGACAATAAGCAAATGGAAAAAAAAAAAACACTGCTAGTAAATGAAAATGATATGCTAATCCAATCAAAATGTAAAAGCGAAAAGAAAACAAGTTAATCACCTAATCACTTACGAAAAATAAGATTAAAACATTAAAATTTATCAAATCTACTGAAAAGCACGCCATTAACTTATTCATATTGGAAACAGGTTACTTAACATATTCAAAACATGCATTTTGTATTATTTTGGAACTTTATCTTTTGGGGTTTTCAAATGCGAAGATAATGGAAACATGAGTTGGTTGATGGTACAAAGTAAGTAAAAGCTAATTAGTACACAAATCATACCAAAAATCATGCAATGCATCAAATAATCTAAGAAATCGTAGTTTTTATTTTCCAACCTTGTTATATTTTCGTACTCTCCTTAAAAATCAACAAATTGACGAATTTGTTTTTGCCCCCTCCCTTTTACCCATTGATGAATTACCGACCTACAAACCCATCATTCGTGCTTACCTCTAAGGCCTCCAATCTCTCACCAACAAGATACTCTCCTATCATCCTACAAAGGACAAGCTTCAGTACATGGAAGGGCTGTAGAAGACCTCCATAAAGTCACTACCTGGAAAATTATATTACTTTTTCTCACACTCTTATCTAATTTTATAGGATAGCTCGAGATTAGTGGTGAATGAACCTTAGTATTTACTTGTGCATCATATTAGGTGAAATACTAAGTCATGTTATGTTGTTAGGTGTGCCATATCTATTGAGCAACTTCATAGAAGTTATTATGTTTGCAAATCTATCCTCATTTCCTCATTCCCTCGTTCTTTGATACTTTGAAGAACTCATTTTTCCAACTTCTTATGATAAGATCTAGTGATAATTTAGCTTTTAGGCACATCATATAATTTTGGTATTAGAGTTTGAGGTTACGATCGAAAGCTAAATATTGTAGTAGTTATTTCTTGTTATAGTATGTGTTCTGTTATACTGTATTCTTTAGTAGAAAAACAAAGCAAGTCCTTAAGTTATCGTACAATATCATATTATCAAAGTTGTGTGTAACCTTTTGTCAAGTAGTGGATTTCCTAAAGTTTTGTATTGAGAATGTCAAATCTTAAAGTTTAAAGAGAGATTAATGATGCCGAGAGTGATACTCATGGTCATAGTTATGTTACCCAACAGACCCCGCGAACTATTGATGAACAATTGCAAGACCTTACTACTATTGTAGCAAACCTAGCTTTTCTATACAGAGGGTAGTAAAGATTAGACTTCAAGAAAGAATTGATGAACGGGCTTAAGAACTGAGAGAAAGGCCGAGAAGATAAGTAGCTGAACTTAGAGCACTAGAAGTTGTTAACATAAACCCAGCTCCACCTTGACACTAAGAGGTTTGCGAGGAAGAGACTTAAGTTAGATGAACTTGAAAAATATGGTAAGGAGGAGGAGTAGTGTGATGGATTCAAAGAGTGCAAGCTTTGCGCTCTTAGAGGAGTTGAGTGTCTCAAAGTGTAAATTCTGAGTTTTAATAGGTCTAATAGTACTGATGACTATCTGGATTAGGAGGAAAAGATTGAAAAGATATTTGACTTCTATAATTATGAGGACTTGGTGTGTATTTGAGTAACTGCTTCGAAATTTTCTAGATATGTGGCAATATGGTGGAAGAAGTTGTAGAATATACACCAACGAGCCCAATATGAAATTAGAACTTGGAATGAGATTATGAGAGTTTTGAGGAGTAAATTTGTACCAGAACATTATGAGCAAGACACCTTCTGACATCTTCAGGAACTCAAGCAAGGCAATCGATTTGTGGATGAATATGTTCGAGGGTTCCAGGCGCAAACAGTAGTAAGGTTCATTTCTAAACTAAGATATGAGATTGGTAATATAGTGAAGATGTAGAGGCTTAAAAATATGGATGAGACTGTTCGAGTAGCACAAGGGGTCAAAAGGCAAAGGCAAAATCAGCTTAGCCAAGTACTGAGCAACTGACCTAGCTTACCGAGCATAAATGGTATGTCGAGCCAACTTGGATATGATCAAGTTCAATATAGTTTCAAGGTGGACTATTGAGATCAGATGCTGAATAGACCTAATGATGGGTGAGGTAAGACTAAGACCAAGGAGCTTGAGGTTGGAGAGGAGTAAGGTTAAAGCTCCTGTAGAAAAACCTGAGAGATAAAGTGTTTCAAATGCTTAGATTTTAGATACGTGCAAGTCAATGTCCCAATCGACATGTTATGACCATTAAAGGAGAGAACCCCGAGTTCAAAGTAGAAAGCGCTAGCAAAGGAGAAGTAAAAGAGAAGTAAAAGAGAATGCCAAGTCATATTTTGACTAGTTCTTTGAAAATCCCGAGGCCTTTACTCAACCCGAATTGAGTGAGCAATATCTCAATTTAGTTGTTCAAAGAATTCTTAATACTAGTATTGCAAGGAAAGATGAGCAGAGAGAGAATCTCTTCCATACGAATTGCCGAGTAAATGGTAATCTATGTGTTTTGATCATAGATGAAGAAAGTTGCACCAATGTCGTAATACAAGGAGTCGTAAGGGCTCTAAAATTGCCAACTTGTCCTCATCATAAGCCCTACAAAATTCACTAGCTTAATGAGAAGGGAGGATTACCTGTTGCCGAACAAGTTAAACTATCGATTGTAAGCCCCGCAATCAAGTATTTGGTGTTCGATTCGTAAAATTTAAGACAATCGAACAAATTGTCCCAAATTTTATGATGAAGTTAGGATTATTAATAAAAATGATCCTATAAGTTTGAATTTAGAAAAATAATTAATTAATATAATATTGAATTTTATGAAAATTGTTCGTTATTTGTCAGAAACGTTAGAACGAATTCGGATAACTAACGAAATAAAGAAATAAATTACATACGCACTTAAAATCATAAAATAATATAAATAATATTTACGAATATTTATTTGTACTATATATGAATTTACATGTAAGTAGAAATACGCATAATTACTTAAAACATGCAAAATATGCTAAAATAAGATTAATTAATTAAAGAAAATGCATGAATAATTAAAGAAAAATCAAGAAAAAATAAGGAAAAATGAGGAAAATTCCAAAATTGAGGCATAGTAGCTTGGTATTTAAGAAATAGAAGTAATTAATTAAATTAATCTAAATAAGTAGTAGCTTGGTATTTAAGAAATAAAAGCAATTAATTAATTAAGCTAAACAAAAAGTAAATTTGGAAGAGGATAAGGCTCATATCACTTCAATTTAATGCACAAAATATCCTCAAGACCTCTATAAATACCAAAAATTTTACAAAAGCTCATTTAGTCAGTTGGGAGAGTAAAAAAATTAGATAGAATCGAAAATTTTAGGTTAGGGTTTAATTACAAAAATCTGAGCAATTAGAACCTTAGAAGGAAACCACCACCCGATGATAACCTAGGATTGGACGATGACGACCACCATACAGTAGTGGTAGCGCCCAAGTTGACTAATATGGCCTTTGTGACTAGCACAACCAACTCCGGTAAGCTTTGATTTCCTCCCAATTTTTTGTAAATTGTTAAAAATAATAAAAATATTTGGAAAATTATTGATCTTATTATTCTAAGATATTTTAGTATGTATATTTAGGGAAAAATTTTATTTTGATGAATTTATGTTTAGAAATATACTGTTTCTAAGAAATCATGCAAAACCAAATATGTTTTGAATTATAAATAAATAGCCTTAGGAGTATAGTTTTGAATTTAAAATTTTTGTGTAAGCTACTTAAATAATATATAATAGTTCCATGAAACTCTTTTTTAAAAATTAATTTTCAAAATTTTTAAATAATTTTTAGGCCCTAATATGATAAATAAAATGAGTAACTTTAGACTATTTAGGTAATTAAATAGATAATTACTGATTTAGTGCATAATTATATGTTTTAGGATATTGAAATTTGATAAAGTATATTATTTGTAGTATTTAGAGTGTTAGATATAATTATTAGGGTATTAAGTAGTAAATACGTAATAGGTAAAAATGGTCAATTTTAAGTTAATTTTGTAATTTAGGATAATTAGGTGTAAAATATGTTTTGGGATGAATTTAGATATTTTGAGATGTTAGTCGATGTTGGGAGATGATATTTGAAGAGATAGAAATATTAGATGGACATATTAAGTAATAATGTGTAATATGTAAGTATAAGAAATTAATAAGTAAGAAAATATTATATTAAAATTATATTTTAATAATAATAGGAATATATAATAAATTTGGTAGAAAACTTAAATTTAGCTGTTTATAGGAAAAATATAATTTTTTTTCATGTTAAAAGTAAATTTGGTAGTTAAGTTAGGTTAAGGAGTATATCGTATAAATTAAAATACTGGTTAAGGGTTAAATATGACATTTAAGATATCAAAAAATAATATGATTAATTTTATATTATGGGTTGAAATGAATTCTTAGGGTTTACATATAAAATGCCTAATCGAAAACTAAGTTAAAAACTTAATTTAGAAGTCGATGCAGAAACTGAACTCGAACTTAATCTAAATAAAAAATAATTGTAAAAGACTTGAAAACCTTGATAATTAGGTATATTAAACCTTAAACTAAAGATAACATAAAAGTATTATAAAATAGAGTTTATATAAAATAGCTATATATGTATTGAAACAACATTTGCATTATAGGGTTTAACGGCGAAAATCGATATAAGTCATACATTGAGTGATCAAGCAAGGAGTCCAAGTAAGTTGGGATTAATACAGTATTATGTTTTTTAGGCTTGAAATTATGCTTAATTGTCTTTGTTAGATAGCGGACTACGCGCATGTGCTTATTTCTGAGTTGATGATATGTTTTTGATTCGTTGCTTTAAATTATATTTGTATGAATTGCTGCAATGATCGAACATTTTAAACTGGATCTAATTAAATATATTACTTGTAATTCTAAATTGGACATGCATGGCAACCCATTAAGAGAAACCTAGGGTTCTCCAGCCAAATACCGAACTCTTTGAAAGGGATAGCGCTTGCTAGCATCATCGGTCTCTTTTTCATCCTTAGTCGAACTAAGTGATAGGTGAGGAGGTTATGGCAAGGGTAAAGTCAATGGTTCGAAGGTAGTCGCAGGAGGAGCGATGTCTCCATTGCACAAACCTGAGTTTATTCAAAAGCTATTGCATTAACGAAAACTCCTCGATTCGAATTAAAGCGTGTGTAATTTCTCTAATCTTACGACAGGCCAAACAATGTCTTGCGATGGCATTTGTTTGAACATGTATTGCATTTAATTAAATTGATTGATAACTTTGTTTAAGTTTGTTTTATAGTTTTAAGTCTCCGTCCCAACTTACTGAGTTATAGTTGCTCACATCCATATAGACATTGTTGCTGGTGCTAATGAAAAAGCGGCCTATGATTACTCTAAAGCTAGCAACTACTGGATCCTGAAAGAGTGAGAAAATAAACTGAAGATTGAATACACTCTTAAGTTTAGATTTATCTTCTAAGTTTTTAGTATAAATTTAAGAATTACTTAAGTAAATTATGTTAGGTTGTTAAATCTTGTAAACATACTCCGATTATTTTAATGTAAGTATGTATTTTTCTTAAGTTTATAAGTAAATAACATATTTAATTTATGAACTATTTACTTCAAATCGGGTTAGTCATGAACGCTTTGTGTAAATTAGGTCTAAGATAGTAGCTATATAATCAGCTTTTATTTTAGAATGGTTTGTACAGCGGGACTATTACGACTCCACTACTTCAGGGTGTGACACCGATTACCATGGTGATAGATAGAAGGATGAAGTGTTATGCGATGTCCTACCCATGTGTGCTTCACACATACTGTTAGGTTAACCATGGCTTTTTGATCGTAAGGTACTTAATGGTACGAATAAGAACACTTATAAGTTCCAGAAGGATGGGAAGAGGATTGTATTGACCCCAATGAGCTTAAAAAAAGTTCAGGAGTTGCAAGAAAAGATTTCCAAATCGCTATAAAAGAAGTCCTTAGTGATTTCCCGAGCCTAATCCTCCAATGATGTTAAGAGGGAAGAAAGTGTACTCTTATTAGTCAGGAGACTTCTAAAGTTAAAGGAGGTCAGAGCCTTACCTACCGAGGTGCAGGCATTGCTTCAAGAGTATACTAACTAGTTTCCTATTGAGCTACCGAGAAGTTTACCTCCTATTAGAGGTATAGAGCACTACATTAATCTCTAGCTTGGGGCTGCTCTACTTAATTAACCTACCTACAAACTCAATCTTGAGCAGTCAACTGAGTTGAAGAAATAAGTTGACGAGTTGATTGATCATAGATATGTCCATGAAAGTATGAGCCCCTGCCATGTCGATTGTCCTAGTACCAAAAAAGGATGGCTCATGTAGAATGTGCATTGATAATCGAACAATTAACAAAATTACTATCAAATGCCAATATCTGATCTCGCGATTAATTGATATGCTTGATGAGTTGCATGGTAAGTGAGTATTTTCAAAGATGGACTAACAAGTGGCTACCTCTAGATCTGAATGAGGCCTGGAGATGATTGGAAGACTGCTTTCAAAATGAAAGATGACTCATTCGAATGGATAGTGATGCTATTTAATCTTACGAACACGTCGCGCATCTTTATGTGACTCATGAATCATGTTTTGAGATCTTTGATTGGAAAATGTGTTGTTTACTTTAATGATATTTTGGTATATAGTATTAGCCTCATTTCTCATGTCATGCACTTGAGATCGGTACTCAATATCCTCCGTACCAAACAATTATTCAGTAATTTGAAGAAATACATATTCTATTAAAGTGAGGTAATATTCCTTCAATATGTTATCTTTGGAAGAGGAATCAGAGTTGATGATAAAAAAATTCAAGCTATTCTCAAATAGCCAATATTAACTAATGTTGTAGAAGTTAAGAGTTTTCATGATATAGCCTCATTTTATCAAAGATTCATTTAAAATTTTAGTTCCATAGTTGCTCCATTAACCATGCTAATTAGGAAAAACTTTGGATTCAAATGGGCCGAGAAAGCTCAAAGGAGTTTCGAAGAGATTAAATTCAAGTTAGCCTTTGCCCTAATATTAGTACTGCCTGACTTTGATAAGGCTTTTGAGTTAGAATGTGATGTATTTGGAGTCAGCATTGGAGCTGTTTTTATGCAGGAGCGCCAATCGGTTGCATATTTCAGTAAGAAACATAGAGGTGTCACACCGAATTACTCAGCATATGATAAAGAGTTTTATACTCTTGTTCAAGCACTTCAGAATTAGCAATATTATCTACTGTCGAAAGAGTTCATTATCCACATAAACTATTGGAGACACCTAATTTTTGCCCCTGTGTAGTCCTAATTTTTATTTTTATAAAAAGGGTCCTAATTCAAAAATAAAAATAACGATAAAAAAAATTATTAATAAAAGATAAAAAATAATAAAAATTAGCAAATGATGAAAATACAAAAAAAAATAAGAAAAGAAAAAAATTATTATAAAGAGTTTTATAGATTTTTAGGAAGTAACTTATATTAGGAATAAATAGTTTTAGTTTAGTTAAAAAGTTTTATTTTAGGGAATCGGATAGTTTAAGTATAATTTAATTATACTGAATGTCAAAGTGCAGGCCAACGGTCTAATGAATAAATATTTCATTTGAATCTAATTTAATTATCGAATCAGATATGGTAGATATATCTAGATATGATTTGATTTCAACTTAAAAAAAAAAAAACGCATTCATGTACAAATAAAAGAGGACAAAAAGGAAATTTTTTTTCGAAAGCCAAACAATAGATCCTGGAAGTCTTTTGTCCAATTTTGTCTAATTCTGTAGTCGCATGAAGAAAAAATTGGATCTACACTTCAAGAATCATAACTAGGTGCGATTTGGACTTATCGGGATAGTGATGACGAGCAGCTAGGGAGAAATTTGCAACGAGGAATATTTGGTCTCGATCCTTTCACGTTCACGTTGCCGAGCTTCACTTCCATAATGGTTTTTTAAAAATCACTTGGCTACAAAGCCGAATGGGGGCCTTGCCGATACAAAATCAATCCGAAGTCTTGATAATATAGTTCCTTCGCAATCTCCAAATCCGAGGCAGAAGCCTAATAAGAAAATTCCAATTCTAAATCACCAAATCCAACGCCAATTCCCATGTCCTAATGTCCATAATCCTAAATCACTGGAAACCGAACTCCAATTTCCACCATTCGAAGTCTGACGTCAATTCCGAAGTCGATCTAACGTCCAATTATGAAGCGATCCAATGTCCAATTCTGAAGGCGAATCTAATGTTCAGCAATTACGAAGCGAATCCAACGTCCAATTCCGAAGACAATCCGAACCGCAGCTCCATGCTGACAACAATCTAACGCCATCTAAATTTCCAACAATTCCATCGCTTCACAGACGTCCTCGACCGAACTAAACACGTACTTCACCCACGTCCATCCACGCTGCGCATAACGTCGACATCCAAACTCGACGACCAACAGCACATTGCACTCTCTTATCTTGGTTGATCCGCATACTCGCATGCCATAACCAAACAGGATCTAGTCAAGGTTCAGTTTCTTCAATTTTTTTCATTATTATATTATGTTATTATTTTATTAAGTCTTTAATAATTTAAGATAGTATATGTAATTATGTTTATCTAATAGGATATTTCTTTAGTATTAGTTTCCACCATATAAGTTCGATATATTATATTGGTTCAAGTGAATGTCTATTTAATAAGTAGTAATATAGATATAAAGATATATAAATATTAGATAAGAGATTGTTAAGATTAGTTTTATATTATTATTATTTAGTAGTTAACTAATATATAATACATATATATGTTAGTTTAGGAGTTTTTGTATTAATTCTTATACAAGTGTATTATATGAAATAAATTTATTCTGATAGATATTTGTATATATTAGTTTAGGGAGTATTAGGATTAGTCATTTTTTTAAAGATTTGGTTTTATTTAAAGATTTGTTATATAAAAAGTTGTTTTTTTTTTAAGTAAGAATTAATAAAAAACCCTTTTTAAAAAAATAGGATTGTTAGAGCATTTTTTATAAAACAAAAACACTCGAGAAGTTAGGACTCTTTTAGATTTTATTTGAATAAACTAAATTAGTAACAACGTAAATTCGGTAGGTTTTTCAAAAATTAAAATCAATCAACACATTAAAATTTTCGAAAGAACTACGATTGTCTAATCTCGACTAGTAGGTACATAGGCACCTTCGGGGCGACGATAAAATCTGTAGAAACTTGATTTTTTTTTCTTTTGATTTTATTTATTTATTTATTTTTTAAATATTACAATTAGAAGAATAATCCTAATTTCGGTAAATAAATAGTGGTACCCGTTAAGGATTTAATAGGTTAGCCCCCGAACTTAGAACCCTCTGGTTCTTCATTTAAAATTGAAATTAAAAACCGGTAGCCAAATCGTAATCAATCCACTCAATTGGTTACGGTTTCTTTTTCTTTTCCCGACTTCGATCGGGTGGCGACTCCAAAAATTATTTCAATAAAAAATCAAAATTTCTCAATTTCTTTAGTCGGGGATTAATATTAAATGGGTTAGCGTTTAGTATTAATCAGGAAATAAGAAATCAAATTTTAAATAAAAGAAACAAAAAAACAGGCTCGACAACTATGAATCTCTTAAGTATCTTAGAAGACAACAAAAACTCTCTCAACACCATGTCGAGTGGGTTAAGTACCTAGAAACCTTTTGTTACATCATCTAGTATAAGAAAGAAAGTCCTAACATGGTGGTTAATGTCCTTTCTCGTTGACATATTCTTGTCACAACATTGCAGGCTAGAATACTTGGGTTTAGAACTCTACATAATCAATATGAACATGATAAATATAACACATTCCAAATACAATTCATTAGCAATTGGTACATGATTAGTTAGAGTCAGTGGCGATGGTAGTTATATACCATCTTCCTTTATGATGCCTTCATCATCTACAAATGCTTGATTAGTCTAATGTTAATACTAGTACGGATCTAAATGTTGATAAGCTAGGTGTTAATAAAGTAAGTTTAGATTACATACTAGCAACATCAACAATAGAAACTATAGTAGTAGCTATTCAAGTAAGAACTACACAAAATCTGATAAGGATTAAGGACCGATCACTCGCTCCTAAGCCTAAGGGCTTTTTTACATAGTCCAACGAGCCGTTCGAGGAGAGACTGTTTGTAGAGAGTTAAGCGCCGAGCAGCAGTGTTTTCCCTAGTTCGATTTGTCAAGCTACTTCACTCTCCACACCATCTAGGAAGTTGTCGAGGTGATTAGCCCATGCATAGAGTCAAACCTTCTCCAATACCCTAATTTAAGCACTAAATCAGGAAAACAACCATATCCATAATGCCGAGGCCGAGCTGACAATTGTGAAGAGCTGATAATTTAAGGTCGACCCAAATATGAGTTGCCCCTGAGCCAACCCCCATCCAGCCCTAACTGTCAGGGTACCAAACTACTAATGCTAAACAAACTTGATCAGAGGACCACCCCTACTCAGCTCACAACATTGTCATAATCACAAACTCAGTAAAACGCGTACACATTGTCCTTTTTAACATCCGTACTATCATTTCTGACAAAGGGCATTCTTTTTGTACAATTTCATATTTTCCCTATAAATTATTCTTCTTTGTTTAGCAAATAAGGATCATTCTTTTGTAATTTCTACAACTTAGGACTTACCTTAACAAGATACTATAAATACTCGCATAATGTAATAGCCGTATGATCAATACATAGAGGAATACCTTGAACTTTTTACTCTCTCTTAAGCTGAGTGTTATTTTTGCTTACTCTTGAGCTTTTTTTATCTAGCCCATTCAAGTGTGGACTAGTGGCGAGTGACCTCCGACCATACTTGTGCATTATATCAAGTGTGACTCGAGCTAGTATGAGGTTGGTACGTCATATCCATCGTCGATGCATGGGAATCCTTGCTTATCCTTCAACTATCATTTAACTTTCGAGCCATCTCACAGCTAAAACCTACCCCCTTTGGTTACACGTGATATTAGGTCTGTATGTTTATCCACAAATCCGTATCATCTTGGTATCAGAGACTGGTTATATTCGAAGCTGGATTCTGCTACTGTGTTCTTTGAGTAGTTTATTGTTACTCCCGTTAGATAACGGTTTTTTTGTTGACTTTGAAGTTTAGTAGTTGACTAGTGTTTTGTACTCTATTTTCCCCTATTTTGGAATACGTAAAACAGAGTATGATTGACTATTCATTTGTTATGTAATTATCATTGTGAAGTAACTAACAATGTCAGATTCTAGTTTTCAAGGAACTTTAGAAAACCAAGAAAGTGGTACTTGATATAGCCAAGGATATGAAGGAAACTTCACACCTCAATCAGTGGGTAACCGCTTGGATAGGCTTACCAACTTGATAGCTAACTTAGTGACTATTTTCCAAGAAGACAGGCAATGAGCTAGAAATAGCTTTACTAGGGAAAGCGAATAGCAAGGGCGAGGTAATGGTCAATTTGGCCAAGTTAATGCCCTAACTCGACCACTTTGAGTTGAAGGAGTTAGTAAGGATGCTAGATGAAGGCTATTGCTTGAAGAGATTGAGGAAGTAGAAGGAGCTGACGAGGCAGAGGAGTACTACAATCTTTAGGAAAGAAATGTATGAGCCCCTAAAGTTAAAGGATTAAGAATGCGTATTCCAAGTTTTTTTGTAAGTGGTGATGCCAAAGATTACCTAGATTGGGTAGATCAAATTGAAAAGCAGTTTGAATACCACGAAGTGCCCGATAATGTAAAGGTTAGACTTGTTGTATTAGAGTTTATTGGTTATGTTGCCTTGAGGTGAAAGAACTTACAAGTTGCTAGAAGGAGGGAAGGAGAATGAGAAATTTGGAGTTGGGATGAAACGAAGAAAGTCATGTGAAGAAGATTTGTATCAAGCTATTATCTACAGGATGCCTTTAAAAGACTGTAGGAATTGAGATAAGGAGGATTGAGTGTGGATGCTTACGTTAAGGAATTTCGAATTTTAATGATTTGATGCGAAGTCGTAAAGTCAAAATACCGAACTATATCTTGATTCATTAGTGGGTTGAAATATGAGATTGGGGATGTCTTGGAAACCCTGGACATTAGTACACTTAATGACGCAATCTGAGCTACCCAAAGGATAGAAAGGTGCCGAATAGGAAGATTTTGACCACCTGAGCTAACCAATTATAATATTGTTCTCCACATCTCAATTTTGTTCTCCACATCTCAATTTTGGATTAAATAAGGGGTTCACCTTCATTCCTCTAAAATCACTTCAACTAACTACTAATTTCTCCATATGATCCCATCACTAAAGTTAAATATGATCAACGCCTATCTCACTTTAGCGGTATAATCGCTACTTGTCTTATAATTTATAGTACGATACTTTAATATCCCTTTATTTCTACCCACTCTCGATGTACTCCTAAAATGTCTAATTCTTCTAATTCTTTATTTCAAAGCAAGTTTGGTAAAACTACGCTCTAATACCAATTTAGAACTATCACGCCTCGAAGCGGCAGAGTCGTAACAGCCCCGCCGTGTAAACCATCCTAAGATAGAAGTTGGCCTTACAACCGCTATCGTAGACTTGATCTACATAAGGCGTCCACGACTAACCCGCTTTGAAGTAAACAATTTGTAATTTAAATAATTCATTTACCTAAGAAAGTGAGAAAAGTTATATATAATTCAGAAATGAAAAGTAATAACATATGTGTTGATTCTTCAATGTCTTTCCTCACTCCCCAGGATCCAGCAGTTGCTAGCTTCAGAGTAGTTGTTGCCGCTTCTTAGCCAGCACCTGCACGACGTCTATAAGGATGTGAGAAACCACAGCTCAGTAAGTTAGGACGGAAGAATTAAAACTATACCATACACACAACAAGGTTTTCAATCACTTATTAGGTGCAATGCATGAGCAAGCAAATGCCATCGTATAACGTTGTCCGACCCGTCGTGAGATTAGAGAAATTGCGCCCACTCTAATCCGGGTTGAGGAGTTGCCGTTAATGCAACAGCTCACGACCAAACCCAGGCTTGTGTAATGGAGACCTTGCTCCTCCCGTGACTACCTTCGAACTACTGTCTTCACCCTCGCCGCGACCTCCTCTCCTGTCACTTAGTTTGACTGAGGATAAAGAAGGGACCATTTTGCAATCCTGCACTATACCTTTCGAAGGGGTCGGTATTTGGCCGGAGAGTCCTAAGTTCCCCTAACGGATTGCCATGCATGTCCGATTATGATTACTGGTCATATATTTGCTTAAGTCCAATTTAGGCTGTTCAATCATTTCATGCAAATCATACAATACATGCTAGAGCAACAAACAGAATCATAGCATCACATATAATCAAGTACATGCACACATCCAACTATCTAACAAGCACAACCAAGCATAATCTTAAGCCTCCAAAATACAGCATCATATTAATCCCAACTTACCTCGACTCTTCGCTCACTTACTCAAGGTCGGATTTGCTCAGGCCATCGCCGATCATCCCTATAACACAAACATGGTTTCAGCTTTTCATACAACTATTATAAGTTTGTTTTATCCTATAACGATTATTGTTATGTGTTGTTTAGGGTTTAATATACCTAATTATCTAGATCTTAAGTCTTTTATAATTATTCTAGGTTTGGGTTTAGGTTCGGGTTCCGCATCGATTTCGAAATTAGATTCTAGTTCGATTTCTAGGTACTGTTTTGTACCCGGACCCTAGAAATTTGTTTCAACTCATAATGTGAAACTAACCACATTATTTCCAAATACCCTAAATACGATCACTATCCCTAGTCAGCATTTTATTCCATCCGGTACACTTAAATCCGTATTAGTGTACCGAATTTACTCATGTTGTAAGAAATTTTTATATTTTTCATATAATTACCTAAAATTGAATTTTGTTTCAGATTTGTTATGTTCTGATTTTCATTATTTTATTATCTAATTAAACCTAATTTTTCCATATTTATTAATTTTCAATTCTACATATTCCTAATTTTCTACATTTACCACATAACACCTTCATTACTTACACTTAATACTCCATAGACTAGGATTAGGTTTCCACATCAGAGATTAACATCCCTAAACATCTAATTACTATCTAAATCAGTAATTAATATCCTAATCACCTAATTAACTTCAAATTACCCAATTTTTCCATCATTTTAGGGTTAAAAATTAACTTAAAATTTTCGAAAATTAATTTTATAAAAATGGCTTCATAGCACTGTTCTATATCACATGAACATCCTACAGAAAAAAATTGAGTTCCAAACTACACTCCTAAGGTCATTTATTTCTAAACCGAAATATGCTTGGTTTTGCATGATTTCTTAAGGACCTTATATTATGGGACATGTTTTCATCAAAATAGTATTTTTCCTATACACTACATACAAAAATATTCCTGAATAACAAAATTCATAATTTTATAATAATATTTACTATTTTTACAAAATTATACAAGAATTGGGCTGGAAATAGGACTCACCGATCTGGGTGGCTCCGGCCACCGCCGGTGGCCATGGATGTGTTGGCCCACCTGGGCGTTGCCACCACCGTGTGGTGGTGGTGGTCGTCTACCCCCAGCTGCCCGTCGGATCTGGGTTCCCTTTGAAAGCCCTAATTGCACAGTTTTTTCTATTTTTTTTCTAAACTGAATTTTTCTCTCAATTTTTGCCTCTCCCTAATTTTATCTGATTTGTATCTGTCCAAATGAGCTTCTGAATTTTTCTTCCTATTTATAGGGCTTTAGGGGATTTATTGTGCATTAAATGAGACAAAACAATTGCCTTATCCTTTGATATTTTGCTTTTATGTTGTCTTAATTTAATTGGTTGATTTTTCTTTTTCAGGTTCTGGCTTGCCACGACCAAATTTGCATCATTCCACACTCTTTTGATTTTTTTCTAGATTTTTCCACAATTAATTTATAATCTTCTTTAATTATTTAGTATTATTTTAACACATTTCGCGTATTTTAAGTAATTATGCGTATCTATACTTACATGTAAATTCATATATAATACAAATAAATATTCTTAAATATTATTTATGTCATTTTATGATTTTTAGTATACATATAATTTATCTCTAGCGATTCGTCAATTATCGAAATGCATTTTACACATTTTCAATAATTGACACGTTATATACTTAAAATTTGAAATTTTTATAGTCTTTTATTTTATTGCTTATTTTCTTAAATTCAAGTTTACAGGGTCATTTTTCACTAACATTTCTCTTAATAGTTTATAATTTGGGTTTGATCGGATTCTTTAACCGATCGCCCAAAACCTTATGTTCTAATTTCACTCCTATAGTCAATTGGCTTAACTTTAGGGCTTACATTCTATCCCCCCTTTAAAATAGTTTCGTCCTCGAAACTACTGTATACCTATGTATTGCTTAGTTGCTAGGATTGATAGTTTATATATTATTACTATTCTAAAAATCGAAGAAACAACAAGTAATGTTTCGTCTTTACTACATTAAGTTCTACTTTAGTTTCTAAGTTTAGATCTTCACCCGGTTGTATCTTTACCTACTTCGTATCTCAACTCTTGAACTTTTGAACCTGATTATCCAATATTTTAGGGGTTTACTTCATAACCTTAACTCCCATCTTCCATTCTACTAAGCGATCATCAAATGAAATTTCTGTGTAATCTACTGATTAAGTTCCTGGATTGCTTTCTAATTAACATTCCATTTCTTCTCTATTTGGACCTTATTCGATCTCTTAATTTTCCTTCCTTTGCATTCCTTATCTTAGTATCAATCAGAACTTATTCCATTGCTGTAGTCTCCTAGTCATATCGTATTATCTTATAACTTTGTTTTACGATCTTGCAAATTTTCTTATTGGTTTATTCTCCATTTATTCCTTATTTAATTGTTTCTTAAGTTTTATTTATGATCATTAGTGATTCTACATTTACTTCATATCATCACCTTTCCTCTCATCCATAATCTTCTACTCAAAATGATGATACCACTATCATAGCTTCTCATTTGTTCTTCATATAACTTAGCATAGGATCAACAGAAGCAAATTTGGCAAATCTCGACGCTTCTCCACCTCGGATTCAAATGAGATGGTTAACGACTCAATTTGACTTGACTCGAGAAAGATGAATGCGACTGTTGAATGACAGACTCAACAAAAGAGACAGCAATAAGAAGGACTGACTACCTGACAAAACATGACACAACAGAATACACTGATCAGATCGACATGACATGAGACTCAACAACAACAATTTGACAATTTCAGATTTGTCATGTTCCTGTTGGATTACCTATTGTAATTGTTAATATGAAGTACATTATAGCTTCATAGCTTCTTCGTATACTGGATTACCTCAATGGATTTTTCCTCTAATTACCAATTCAACATTTTTAATATCTACCGAAATCCCTTCTCTAAATATAACGAGCTCGATGAAAACGTATTATCTCCTCTGGAAATCACATGTCTTCCATTTCAATATACTACTTATGATCACCCAACTTCGATAATGCTATCCACGGATACTTTGTATATCAAAATACTACTGACGGATACCACCACAAGTGTTTCCATATACGGTTGACATGTATTTCTTTCTCCCAATTCTATGACTACAATTTATGCACTGATCATATCTTGATACCCTTCCAATCTAATATTATTTTAGAAATTGACAGTCACTCCTCAAACTCTTAAGGCCTCATTTACAACATTCAATACAGAGTTTCAACCATAAGTTTGATTCTTGATTGACTTAGTCATGAAATTCAAATATCCACAAAATAATCTTTAGAAATACATTTGAATCCCTATATATTACTGGTAGATTCAATACTTATTGATATTTTCTCCAGTCTCTTCTTTATAGATATGAATAAACTTCTCATAATTTACCATCAGTAAGTTTCCTTTTTAATTCCATTTCCATCATACCCTACGATTCTGCAGATTAATGTCTTTCCTCTAATATAGATTCTAAACTGATAGGTAACAAAAATCTCAATCCTCTTAAATCCTTTTCTGCTTACTAGTTTCTAACTTGTAGAAAATGAATACCTCAATATCATCACTGCACTTGCATTTCATCCATTTGTATATTCTACGGTGAGGGTACTTATCAACCAATCCTTTTGTTCATATATTATTATTCAACTAAGATCAAATGAAAGTCCTTCGCAAAAATCACCACTTATCGCCTAACTTTTTTTTTTAAGTTTAGATTCTGAAATGCTATCTGTGATTAACATTCCTTATCCTAATTAGTTTACTAATAGATAACTGTCTCATAAAATTTACTTTTTGGAAAGTTATACCTTTCTAGATGGATCCTTAGGATAACTAAGTAACTATTGATCAAAAGTCCTAATTGTCTCCAACTGGTTACTTTAATTCCATCTCTACCATCGCTTGTTACTCATCCTACTAATATTTTAGGATGCTTGGATACTTGCTCAGTTGTAGTTTACGTAGCAATTTTAATTTATTTCTTATGTATCATTTAATAGTTATCTATCTTATTTACCACTTATAAGTGCTATATAATGATATCATTGTACTTGCCTCAGCATTACATAAAGATCTCATGACCCATTTCATATTCATTTGGTTTTACTGACACTTAATTATTACTCCAAACTATAATTCTCCAATTCATGATTCACTAAAGTCCTAAGAATTCTTAATCTGATTATAGCCTCATAACACTATTCCTTTTACTGTTTTTACACATTGAAAGAACTTCCAAGATTGATCACCAAAATACATTTAATCTCTTTACACTCCTAGCTACAAATATGTCAATCGTTGTTACATTTATACATGTCCAAAAGAATACACTTTTATCGAGATGCATAATTATATCCATTAAGAGATCATTAGGATATCCACATATATAAATAACTAACATAGAACCAATTCTGATTCTTTGAAAAACATGATCAACTATCATACATATCCAAAATTCAAATTACTTATAATAATTATTCATTCACCAAAATTCCACCATAATGTCTTCTAATTAATTCAGTATTATTTCCACTTATTAATTTATTACCTTATACTTTCATAGGAAAATCAGATATAATGATCATTTTATATACCTTCTCATTATCAGACTCCTTATTATTGTCATCATTTCTCATCTCCTATATCGCATTCTTATTTTTATATAAAATTTATTTCTGAATTAGGTTTTGATTATACCTCTATTATAGGTTCTAATTCATTTCTAAATCAGTTTCTAACTTTTCCCTCTCAATGTTTTGTCTTCTTAAAATTCATTTCCATAACATGCTTTATTTCACTTCAGATTATACTACCTCGTATTTATACTAAGCACCAAAGCTGAGATTAGCTCAGAAATCCTATAAGTTTCGAATTCACCTTAATTTTTAGTGCATATCACCATATCTCTCTTATTCCCAAACTTAAATTGATTTCCACTATTATTCATGAGTCTCGTCACCTCATCATATCTCACCGATTACAATACAAATTCATCAACAAACTTCTTAGGAATTTCATCCACAATATTAATATATCGTAATCTATATTAACTCAAAAAATTTCTTCATTCAACCTAAATCACTTAAATAAATCACCAATTCTTACATACATAAAGCACTTCCAAAGTCGGTCACCTATGACACATCTAATCCCCTTTTATATTTTACTCACAACGGTATAATACATTATGGCATATGTACATATAAAAAAAAAATACACATCCATCAATGAGCACTACTATATCTATTAAAAGATCAATAGGATCTTAACTTATATGAATAGCTAATCATATAATCAATTTAAACTCCTAACAAAATATAACCAATTAGTCCATTGTATTCATCATTCAAATCAACTATCACCTCATATATTGTATTCTCACGCTGTATATAATCTTAGTCTACTCCAACTAATCTAGGAGAATGTGAAAGACACTCAATAAACTTTTGGGGTTAATCATCTAAAGAAATATGATGTACTAGTTGCAGTACAGGTCATATTAGCAGAATAGGGTCTCTCTCTTCCATCGTTACTATACGCATCTTACTAAGGTCATCTGAGTTACAATCTTTCACCTCCAAACCATCTTTATTCAACAAGTCATATTATATGATCCCCATTATGCCAAAACTCAGATTGATCTCCGTTATTGTCCATAAATCTCATTAATTTCTACACAACTCCATTAAGAAACTCTTCAGTAATTCCGTGCATAAGATTAACATATCCTAACTAACCAATTATAATATTGTTCTCCACATCTCAATTTTGGATTAAATAAGGGGTTCTCCTTTATTCCTCTAGAATCATTTCAACTAACTACTAATTTCTCCATATGATCCCATCACTAAAGTTAAATATGATCAACGCCTATCTCACTTTAGCGGTATAATCGCTACTTGTCTTATAATTTATAGTACGATACTTTAATATCCCTTTATTTCTACCCACTCTCAATGTACTCCTAAAATGTCTAATTCTTCTAATTCTTTATTTCAAAGCAAGTTCGGTAAAACTACGCTCTAATACCAATTTAGAACTGTCACGCCTTGAAGCGGCAAAGTCGTAACAGCCCCACCGTGTAAACCATCCTAAGATAGAAGTTGGCCTTACAACCGCTATCTTAGACCTGATCTACACAAGGCGTTCACGACTGACCCGCTTTGAAGTAAACAGTTTGTAATTTAAATAATTCATTTACCTAAGAAAGTGAGAAAAGTTATATATAATTCAGAAATGAAAAGTAATAACATATGTGTTGATTCTTCAATGTCTTTCCTCACTCCCCAGGATCCAGCAGTTGCTAGCTTCAGAGTAGTTGTTGCCGCTTCTTAGCCAGCACCTGCACGACGTCTATAGGGATGTGAGCAACTACAGCTCAGTAAGTTAGGACAGAGGACTTAAAACTATACCATACACACAACAAGGTTTTCAATCACTTATTAGGTGCAATGCATGTGCAAGCAAATGCCATCGTATGACGTTGTCCGGCCCGTCGTGAGATTAAAGAAATTGCGCCCGCTCTAATCCGGGTTGAGGAGTTGCCGTTAATGCAACAGCTCACGACCGAACCCAGGCTTGTGTAATGGAGACCTTGCTCCTCCTGTGACTACCTTCGAACTACTGTCTTCACCCTCGCCGCGACCTCCTCTCCTGTCACTTAGTTCGACTGAGGATAAAGAAGGGACCATTTTGCAATCCTGCACTATACCTTTCGAAGGGGTCGGTATTTGGCCGGAGAGTCCTAAGTTCCCCTAATGGATTGCCATGCATGTCCGATTATGATTACTGGTCATATATTTGCTTAAGTCCAGTTTAGGCTGTTCAATCATTTCATGCAAATCATACAATACATGCTAGAGCAACAAACAGAATCATAGCATCACATATAATCAAGTACATGCACACATCCAACTATCTAACAAGCACAACCAAGCATAATCTTAAGCCTCCAAAATACAGCATCATATTAATCCCAACTTACCTCGACTTCTCGCTCACTCACTTGAGGTCCGATTTGCTCAGGCCATCGCCGATCATCCCTATAACACAAACGTGGTTTCAGCTTTTCATATAACTATTATAAGTTTGTTTTATCCTATAACGCTTATTGTTATGTGTTGTTTAGGGTTTAATATACCTAATTATCTAGATCTTAAGTCTTTTATAATTATTCTAGGTTTGGGTTTAGGTTCGGGTTCCGCATCGATTTTGAAATTAGATTCTAGTTCGATTTCTAGGGATTTCTAGGTACTGTTTTATACCCGAACCCTAGAAATTTATTTCAACTCATAATGTGAAACTAACCACATTATTTCCAGATACCCTAAATACGATCACTATCCTTAGTCAGCATTTTATTCCATCCGGTACACTTAAATCCGTATTACTGTACCGAATTTACTCATGTTGTGAGAAATTTTTATATTTTTCATATAATTACCTAAAATTGAATTTTGTTTCAGATTTGTTATGTTCTGATTTTCATTATTTTATTATCTAATTAAACCTAATTTTTCCATATTTATTAATTTTCAATTCTACATATTCCTAATTTTCTACATTTACCACATAACACCTTCATTACTTACACTTAACACTCCATAGACTAGGATTAGGTTTCCAAACCAGAGATTAACATCCTTAAACATCTAATTATTATCTAAATCTGTAATTAATATCCTAATCACCTAATTAACTCTAAATTACCTAATTTTTCCATCATTTTAGGGCTAAAAATTAACTTAAAAATTTCGAAAATTAATTTTAAAAAAATGGCTTCATAGGACTGTTCTATATCACATGACCATCCTACAGAAAAAAAATTGAGCTCTAAACTACACTCCTAAGGTCATTTATTTCTAAACCGAAATGTGCTCGGTTTTGCATGATTTCTTAAGGACCCTATATTACGGGTCATGTTTTTATCAAAATAATATTTTTCCTATACACTACATACAAAAATATCTCGGAATAACAAAATTCATAATTTTCTAATAATATTTACTATTTTTACAAAATTATACAAGAATCGGGCTGGAAATAGGACTCACCGATTTGGGTGGCTCCGGCCACCGCCAGTGGCCATGGGTGTGTCGGCCCACCTGGGCGTTGCCACCACCGTGTGGTGGTGGTGGCCGTCCACCCCCAGCTGCCCGTCGGATCTGGGTTCCCTTTGAAAGCCCTAATTGCACAGTTTTTTCTATTTTTTTTCTAAACTGAATTTTTCTCTCAATTTTCACCTCTCCCTAATTTTCTCTGATTTGTATCTGTCCAAATGAGCTTCTAAATTTTTCTTCCTATTTATAGGGCTTTAGGGGATTTATTGTGCATTAAATGAGACAAGACAATTGCCTTATCCTTTAATTTTTTGCTTTTATGTTGTCTTAATTTAATTGATTGATTTTTTTTCAGGTTTTGGCTTGCCGCAACCAAATTTGCATCATTCTGCACTCTTCTGATTTTTCCACAATTAATTTATAATTTTCTTTAATTATTTAGTATTATTTTAGCATATTTCGCGTATTTTAAGTAATTATGTGTATTTATACTTACATGTAAATTCATATATAATACAAATAAATATTCTTAAATATTATTTATGTCATTTTTTTATTTTTATTATACATATAATTTATCTCTAGCGATTCGTCAATTATCGAAATGCATTTTACACATTTTCGATAATTGAAGCGTTATATACTTAAAATTTGAAATTTTTATAGTCTTTTATTTTATTGCTTATTTTCTTAAATTCAAGTTTACAGGGTCATTTTTCACTAACATTTCTCTTAATAGTTTATAATTTGAGTTTGATCGGATTCTTTAACCGATCGCCTAAAACCTTATGTTCTAATTTCACTCCTATAGTAAATTGGCTTAGCTTTAGGGCTTACAGTATACTTCTGTCTCTACCCCCACTTACTAAGTAAGTCATTGCTCATTCCCCTATAGTTTGTTTTGCAAGTTCGAAATGGCTTATAAGTGCTTACCTAACACTAAAACTTTAGTAAATTGAGATGGAGAGCAAGATATAACAAAAAATGGTCGGTTATTGCCCTTAGTATTAACTTCTTATCTTTTAAGGAAAATTACACAAGAATCTTCAAAGGGCTTAGAAGTTTTCAATATTTTGGTCTGTATATGAAATGACAGGTACTTATGGGATTTATTACTACCTTTTTTTTAAGGTTAAATGATAAGTTTATTATTACAAATTATTTCACAGGATTACTCTACAAGTTTATATTAAACAAGTATTGAATTGAACGCTTCAAAGGGGTACAGTTGGGTACGCCTTATGTGAACTAGGTCTAAGATAGTAGTTGTGAGGACAATTTCTATCTTAGAATGGTTCATACGGTAGGACTGTTACGACTTCACCTTTTTGGGGTGTGATAGCATATCTAAAGAGACTTTGCGAAACTCCAAGTTGAACAGCTCTATGTCGATTTAAACAAGTGCAACTTTTTCCGACTTGAGGCAATCTTCTTAGGGTTTGTTATGAGCAAATGTGGCATCCGAGTCAATGAAGAGAAGATAAGAGCGATCATAAAATGGCCTAAGCCAACCTGTTCTATCGATGTGAAGAGTTTTCATGACCTAGTATCATTTTATCGTAGATTCATAAAGAATTTTAGTACGATTGTGGCGCTACTCACTGAACTCTCAAAGAAGACTGTTGAATTCAGATAGGGAGAGAAGGAGCAAAGGAGTTTTAAGGAAGTGAGAGGCTAACTACAACCTTCATGTTAGCTTTGCCGAGTTTTGACAAGGTGTTTGAAGTAGAGTATGATGAATCTAAATTAGGCATAGGTGTTGTGTTCATGCAAGAAGGCCTACCTATTGCTTATTTTAGTGAAAAACTTCGAGGAGTTACACTCAATTACTTTGTCTCTAATAGGAGTGCTACTACTTAATCCAAGCTCTAACAATATGGTAACACTATCTACTGTCTATGAAATGTATGATTTATACTAATCATGAATCTTTGAGATATCTAAAAAGTCAACTTAAGTTGTCTCGGAGACAAGCCAAATGGGTTGAGTTCATCGAGGGTTTTTCTTATGTCGTAAAATACAAGAATGGAAAGAATAACATAGTGGCTGATGCCCTATCGAGACGACAGACCTTTCAGATTGAGTTGCAAATAAGATTACTTAGTTTTTCAACCGTAAAGAAATTATATGTTGAGGACCCACTCTTTGATCCTATCTATGCTCGATGACTATCATTGGGAAGACGGATACCTATTCAGAAAAAGGAAACTAGGTATCCTGACCTGTTTCATGAGAGAATTGCTAGTACGCGAAGTGCATAGAGGAGAATTAACAAGACATTTTAGCCAGCACCAAACCCATGAAATACTGTCTGTAAGATTCTTCTAGCCGATATAAGCCCCAAAACTAGTCATTCGAGGTTTCGATTGGTTGAAAGACCCGATCAAACCTAAATTATAAACTATTGAGAGAAATATTAGTAAAAATGACCCCGTAAACTTGAATTTAAGAAAATAAGTAATAAAATAAGAGATTACAAAATTGTCAAATTTTAAATATAATATTTGTTAATCATCAAAAAGGCAAAAAGTGTAATTTAATAATTAATAAATTACTAGAGATAGATTATATGTATACGAAAAATCATAGAATGACCTAAATAATAATTAGGAATGTTCACATATATCCCATATGTATTTACGTGTAGATAAAAATACGCGAAATTACTTAAATTGGCTAAAAACTTAGTAAATAATTAAAGAAAACTATTAAATTAATTAAAAAAATCAGAAGGGTGTGGATTAATGCAAATATGGTCATGGCAGGTTAGAATCTGAAAAAAAAAATTAACCAATTGGAATTAAGCAACACAAAAGCCAAAAGTTAAGAAAATAGGGCAATTTCATGTCTAATTAATGCATATTAATTACCCAAAATGTCTATAAATAGGTAAAAATTTCAAAGAACTCCTTTGGACAGTTTAACATTAGAGAAAAATAGGAAACTTAAAAAATTCGAGAGAAAATCCAGAAAAAAAAGGAAAAGAAAATTGTGCAAATGCGGCTAGTGAGCCAAACCCATACCTCACCACCACCTGAGACCGAGCCACTACCACCACCCCACTCCAGCCCTACCGTCTAGGTCGACCGACACACTTGGACCGGATTTGGAAGGCCAAAAAGCATCGAACCAGTGAGTCCCTTAATTGCTCTGATTTTGAATAATTTCGTAAAATTAATTATTTTGCCAAAAAAATTATGAAACTTGTTATTCTGAGATTTTATTGTATGTAGATTTAGAGAAAAATAATGATTTAGTTTAATCACGTTTGAAAATATGGGGTTCTTAACAAATTGAGCAAAACCGAGCATGATTAGAACGAGAAATAAATAGGCTTAGGAGTGTAGTTTGGAGCTCAATTTTTTTTTTTTTTTGTAGAATGCTTATGTGATATAGAACAGTGCTATGAAGCCATTTTTCTAAAATTAATTTTCGAAATTTTTAAGTTATTTTTTAGCCTTAAAATGATGGAAAAATTGGATAATTTTGGGTTAATTAGGTGATTAAGATACCAATTGCTGATTTAGGTAGTCATTAGATGTTTAGGGATGTTAATCTCTGATGTGGAAACCTAATCCTAGCCTTTGAAGTATTAAGTATAGTTAATTTAGGAAATTAAGTAGTTATTGTAAGAAATTAGTAATATGTGGAATTGAAAATTAATAAATCTAAAAAATTAGGGTTATTTAGATAATATTATAATAAAAATTAGAATAATACTAAATCTAAAATAAGATTTAATTTTCGGTAATTGTATAAAAATGTAAGATTTTCTTACATCGGGGATAAATCCGATACCCCAATTAGGAATAGCGTGTACCGAATAGTTTAGAATACTAAATTAAGACCCAATAGGATATTTGAATACTTGAGGATTCGAGCATATTTAAGACTTAGAAATCGAACTAGAACCTAATTTAGAAATCGATGCGGAAACCAAACCCTAACCTAACCCCAAACTTAGAATAATTGTAAAAGAGTTAAGACCTAGATAATTAGTCATATTAAACTTTAAACAACACATAACAATAAGCGTTATAGGAAAAGCTGAAACCACGTTTGTGTTATAGGGATGATCGGCGATGGCCTGAGCAAGTCGGACCTTGAGTAAGTGAGTGAGGAGTCGAGGTAAGTTGAGATTAATACGATACTGTATTTTGGAGGCCTAAGATTATGCTTGGTTGTGCTTGTTAGATAGTTGGGTGTGTGCATATGCTTGATTATGAGTGATGTTATGATTTTGTTTGTTGTCTTGGCTTATATTGTATGGATTGTATGAAATTATTGATCACCTTAAATCGAACCTAATCAAATATACGACCTATAATCACAATTGGACCTACATGACAACCCATTAGGGGAACTTAGGACTCTCCAGCCAAATACTGACCCCTTCAAAAGGGATAGCACGGGATTGCAAAATGGTCCTTTCTTCATCCTTAGTCGAACTAAGTGACAGGAGAGGAGGTCGCGGCGAGAGTAAAGTCAATGGTTCGAAGGTAGTCGTGGGAGAAGCGAGGTCTCCATTGCATAAGTCTCGGTTTGGTCGTGAGCTGTTATATTAATGGCAACTCTTTAACCCGGATTAAAGCAAGCGCAATTTCTCTAATCTCACGACGAGCCGGACAACGTCGTATGATTGCACTTAATAAGTTGGTTGATAACTTTGTTATGTTTGTGGTATAGTTTTAAGTCATCCATCATAACTTGCTGAGCTGTAGTTGCTCACATCCCTATAGAGGTCGTGCAGGTGCTGGCTAAGAAGTGGCAAACAACTACTCTGAAGCTAGCAACTGCTGGATCCTGGGGAGTGAGGAAAAACATTGAAGAATAAACACATATTTTTAAGGTCTAAGCTTTTATTTTAGAATTACTTTTCATTTTTGAATAATGTAATAACTAGGAAATATATTACGGAGAAATATTGTAAACTTTAACTGTAATAACTGAATTATAGTGTATATATATATATTTCTTCACTTTCTTAGGTAAATGATTTATTTAAATTTCAAACTATTTACTTCAAAGCGGATTAGTCGTGGATGCCTTGTGTAGATCAAGTCTAAGATAGTGGTTGTAAGGCCAACTTCTATCTTAGGATGGTTTATACGGCGGGGCTGTTACGACTCTGCCGCTTTGGGGCGTAACAGCTAAGAATGATGAGAGACGTGTAGTCTGTACTGGAAAGGTGTGCGACTTATAGGAAAACAAAGAGCTAAGCTGAGCAAGGACATTATCTACCCATGCATGTCCCAACCAAACTACGGTCCAAGCTAAGTATGGACTTCATGTTAGGATTGCCGAAGACATTCCGAGGGAAGGACTCCATTATGGTGGTTATGGATCGGTTTAGCAAGATGGTACATTTCATGCCTTACTTTAGAACTAACGATACTTCGACTATCTCTTTTCTTTTCTTGCAGGAGGTGATTAAGCTTCACGGCATGCCTAAAACCATAGTTTCAGATTAGGACCCCAAGTTCACGAGCCACTTTTGGAGGACACTTTGGAGGCAAATGGGAACTAAGCTGTTATACAACATGTCCTACCATCTATAGGTCAATGGACGAACTGAAGTTGTCAATCGAACCTTAGGAACTTTACTACGGGTTGCTGTTGGACAAAACATGACCGATTAGGATCTATGTTTACCAATCATCGAATTCACTTACAATGAACCTCCCATAGCGTGACAAACGTCTCCATTCTAGGTCACTTATGCGTTTAACCCGAAGCTCCCGATAGACCAAGCACCCCGGTTAAAGCCTGATAATGATTGGCCAACCATAGAAAGAGTTGAAGCTATTAAAGTTATGCATTAGAAGGTTAGAGAGCAATTAAGCCAAGCTAATACTAAGCTCGAGAAGTGGAGCCAAGGATGGACGAAGAGAGAATTTTAGTCAAGTGATTTGGTTTAAATACATCTCAGCAAGGATTGGTTCTCAAACTCAAGGAAGAGTAGGTCTTCTCCTAAAGCCAACGGACCTTTCAAAGTGTTTCAAAAGATCAATCCTAAAACCTATAAGATCGAATTACTTGAAAGATATGGAGTTTCGAACTCCTTCAACATTGCTGATCTCTAACCTTACACTTTTGAAGACGAGCAATCTGAAGCCGAATCAGATTCGATCCTAAATCTCAAACAACCTGAAGGAAATGATAGGGATTAAGGACTAATCACTTATTCCCGAGCCCAAAGTCTTTCTCACATGGTCTACTAAGTTATATAAGGAGAGTTAAGCACCGAGGAGCAGTGTTTTCTCCGGTCCAATCTGCCGAGCTACTTCGTTTTCCATACCATCCAAGAAGCTGCCGAGGTGATTAGCTGACGTATGGAGCCAACCCCTCCTCAGCACCCCAGTCCAAGTACTAAATTAGAAAAACAACCATCTCTATAATGCTAAGGCCGAGCTAACAATCTGAGGCCGGCTTGAATATGAGTTACCCTTGAGCCAACCCCCATCTAGCCCTAGTTGTCAAGATGCCAAACTGCCACCACCGAACATACCTGATTAGAGGACCACCCCTATTCGGCTAACAATATTGTCAGAATCACAGATTGAGTAAAACGTGCACACATTGTCCTTTTTGACATTCGTACCATCTTTTCTAACGGAGAGCAATCTTTTGGCATGATTTCATATTTTCCTTATAAATTATTCTCCTTTGTTTAGCAAATAAGGATTGTAATTTCTGTAACATGAGATTTACCCTAATAAGATATTATAAATACTTGCATAATGTAATAGCCACATGATCAATATACAAAGGAATACCCCAAACTTTTCACTCTCTCTTGAGTTAAGTGTCATATTTGCTTACTCTTGAGCTGTTCTTATCTAACCCATCCGAGTATGGACTAATGACAAGTGACCTCCAACTATACTTATGTGTCACGTTAAATGTGACTTGAGCTCGTGTGAGGCGTCGGTGCATCATATCCATCGTCGGTGCACAGAATCCTTGTTCATCCCTCGACTATCATTTACTTTTCGAGCCATCTCGTAGCTTCGATTCACTCCTTTTAGTTACACGTGATATTGGGTTCGTGTGTTCATCCTCAAATTTACATCAAAAGCATTCAAGGATTGATTAATAACACAAGTATTGTTTAAAATGAAATGCACCATGATTAAAAAATTAGTAGAGTTGTCATGCACCATTACGAAAATAATACGCCTTCAATTGCTTGGACTTGTGCAATGATGTCGAGTTGGGTGTTTAGTGTTACACCCCGAAGTTGCAGAGTTGCAACAGTCTCGTCGTGTAAACCATTCTATGATAGTAACTGGCCTCACAGTGCCTACCATAGACATGACCTACACAAGGCGTCGACGACTCCTCGCTTTGAAGTAAACAGTCCGATGAACAATTAAACTACGAATATGATAAATGGTTCAAATTTCTAATAACATGTACAATATTATATACATATAAGTCTACAAAGCTTCCTAGGAAGTTTTACATAACATAACAGTTTACTAGATTACAGAATAACTACCAGTCTTTCATTTCTAATTACATGGTCACTCTAGTTACACACTATACTAAGTAACTTGATCCTCACACCCCTGGCTTCCAACAGACTAACTTCTGGGTAATTGTAAGGCGGCATAGTGCTTTGAGTGTTCAAAAATCAGAACCTGCAAAAGGATCTATAAGGGTATTAGCAACTACAGCTTAGTAAGTTGAATTGGAGACTCATGAATGCATACAAGAACAAACAGGGTTATCAAACAATTATTTTCATGCAATGCAATGCAACAATCAAGTGTCATCGTACAACGTAGTCCAGTCTGTTGTGAAATCAGAGAAATTTCACCCGCTCCAATCCAAGTTGAGGAGTTTCCATGTTATGCAGCAGCAGCTTACAACCAAACCCAGGCTTGTGCAATGGAGACCTCGCTCCTCCTGCGACTACCTTCGAACCATTGACTTCACCCTCGCCGCGACCTCCTCTCCTGTCACTTGGTTCGACTAAGAATGAAGAATGGACCATTTTGCAATCCTGCACTATCCCTTTCGAAGGGGTCGATATTTGGTTGGAGAATCCTATGATACCTTAACGGGTTGCAATGCATAACATTCTTAATTATTTGGGTCGATTAAGATTTAATTCCGTTTAAGGTTATCAAACAATTTCATACCAATTCAATTAGTCACAAAATCACTCACAATACAAATTCAGCACAAATTCAGATACATCAAACATATGCGTAAACTACTTACAATCATAATCATATACAAGCCTAAGTCTCCAAGTACTACAAAACTAGTACTCTATTACAATAAGCAATAACCCAACTTACTTGAAATCGCTCAATCGCTCGATCGCTCAATCCCTTAATCGCAAGCTGATTTTGTCTCGGGGTGTCCTATAATACAAATAAGTCTTTTTAGTACTTAAAATTTATGGTTTCATATTCTAAGTTATATTTTAATTCATTTTTGTCCGTGTATGCCCATTATGTCCTAATGATTCGTATACTCTATTTCGGTGTTCAAATCCCAAATGAGATTTTAAACTTTGATTTCTAAGCTGAAATATATTCGAATCCTAATGTGAAATTAATCACATTAAGCTCGAGTGTCCAAATATCCTATTGGGTCGTAATTTGGTATTCTAAACTATTCGGTACACGCTAACCCTAATTGCGGTATCGGATTTATTCTCGATGTGTGAAAATCTTACATTTTAAGATATTTACTTAAAATTAAATGTTATTTCAAATTTATTATTTTTCTGATTTCTATTATATTATTATCTAAATAACCCTATTTTGTTAGATTTATTAATTTACCATTTCACATATTACTAATTTCTTATATTATTTACCTAATTTCCCTAATTAACCATACTTAATACTCCAAAGGCTAGGATTAGGGTTCCACATCAGAGATTAACATCCCTAAACATCTAATTAAGATCTAAATCAGTAATTAACATCTTAATCACCTAATTAACCTCAAATCACCCAATTTTCCCATCATTTTAGGGCTAAAAATTAACTTAAAAATTTTGAAAATTAATTTTAAAAAAATGGCTTCATAGCACTGTTCTACATCATATGAGAATCCTACAAAAAAAAAATTGAGCTCTAAACTACACTCCTAAGCCTATTTATTTTCGGTTCTAATCATGCTCGATTTTTAGCAATCTGTTAAGAACCCTATAATTGCAGATGTAATTAAACTAAATCAATATTTTTCCCTAAATCTACATACAATAAAACCTCAGAATAACAAGTTTCATAATTTTCTGGGCAAAATAACTAATTTTACAAAATTATTCAAAATCGGGTCATTTAAGAGACTAACCGGTCTAAAGCTTTCTGGCCGTCCAAACCCGGTCCAAGGCTGTCGGCCGGCCTAGGCGGTGGGGCTAGAGTGGTGTGGTGGTGGCGGCTCGGTCTCAGGTGGTGGTGAGTGGTGGGTTTAGCTCACGTGCCTAATCTGCACAATTTTCTTTTTTTTTTTTTTTTCTGAATTTTCTCTCGATTTTTTCAGTGCTTCTATTTTTTCCAAATACTAAACTGACCAAATGACTTCTAGAAATTTTTCCCTTATTTATAGACTTTTTTTGTAATTAATGTGCATTAATTTGATAAGACTTTACCCATTTTCCTTGATTTTTGGCTTTTAGGTTGTCAAATTTTTATTGGCTAATTTATCTTTTGTAGATTTGGACCTTCCACGACCTGATCTTGATTCATCTAGGTTCCTCTGTTTTTTTTTATAATTAATTTATAATTTTCCTTAATTATTTACTTAGTTTTTGACCAATTTAGGTAATTTCGTGTATTTTTATCTATAAGTAATACATGTAGGGTACATGTGAACATTCCTAATTATTATTTTGGTCATTCTAAAATTTTTAGTATACATATAATCCATCTTTAGTAATTTATTAGTTATTTAATTACACATTTTGCATTTTTGATAATTAGTACTTATTATGCTTAAAATTTAAAAATTTTATAGTCTCATATTTTATTACTTATTTTCTTAAATTCAAGTTTACGGGGTCAGTTTTACTAATATTTCTTTCATTAGTTTATAATTTGGGTTTGATCGGATCCTTTAACCGATCGCCCTAAACCTTGGGTTTTAAGTTCAATCTTACGATTACTTGGCTTGGCTTTAAGGCTTCCATTTAGCTCCCGAATAGTTTCCTTCAATCCAAACTTCTATTTTATAGGTATCACTAAGTCAAGTCCTTTTCCTCATATTAGAGTTACCAAAAAACCATGTAGGTTCTGCTATAAGTAAGTGATTGTATGTACATTCCGTCTGGAGGACCTTAAGAAGTTTTGATTTGATAACACATAAAAAAGTGTTATTAGAGAGGAGTATCAGAAGGAATAGATAATTATGATTAATTAGGAGCCAATGTGTTGAAGTATTGTTGATCATTCTATATTAAATCGTTGTTTTGATATATGATGAGATTCAACAACAAAACAACGTTTGTTTTTTTTTCTTTTAATCATTCAATATCTTAAATGAGGAGAAGAAGGCTTCCACTTATAAGATTTAGATGCCCAATCTTGACTATTAAATGACTTTAAAGATCAATAGATGAAGCAAGTCGTTTTATGATATTAACTAGGTCGTTCTAATAATCAATGGATGAAATAAAGCCTTGTTAATTGAAATTTACAAAAATAGGTTTTTAATATGTAATTATATTGTTTTCTATCCATGAATTAAGAACATTTTCTATGAATACCTTATACCATTATAATACATGAAAGAAATCAACAAGTTTATAAATATTTTCAACTATAGTAATAAATTTTTCATTCTATATTTAAATCAATTCTATTTCAAATCAGTCTGTTCTCATGACAATAACTTAATAATTAAAGAGATTTATTTATGAGATATTTGTTTTTAAGAGATAAAGCACCAACATTAATGGCTTATACTATAATATTATAAAAAATACTAATCCTTTGTACCGAATTCATGTGCACACTTGCAAAAATACCAAATTACTAATCAAATTTCTAAACGTTTATGGAATTTTTTATACAACTATTTAATTTTAGAGTGGATTATAAATGTATCTAAACTAGTAACAGTATAGACCTGCAGTGTAATTTCATATCTTCCTAATTTTTAAAAATTATACATGTAAAATGCAAACCCTTGTAAATCTCATGACCTTTTATGTCTCGGATCCTTCAACCGAGTGTAAGTGGTAAAAAATTTTACGAATGGATTATCCGTTCACTAGTACCTGTTCGCAAGGACAATTTAATTTTATGGAATCTCGTCTATTTTATAGTTCCGACTTGCTATTCTTTAGTCACCCGGTGCACTTCACCCAATCGGTAAAACCATAAGAGAACAAAGGCTGGTACATAGAGGCTCATTGCAAGAAATTTCTGGTCATTAAGGTAGGAGTTGCTTGGGCTCCATCCAAAGCTCTCACTCTTCAGTGCCTCGAAACCATGGCTTTTCCTCCTTGGCGTAAACTCGTCTCTCCACTGCAACTCCTACGACGTCGTTCGTTTTCATCATTGTCTTCTTCTTCTCATCGTGAAGCTTTCGCCCCTCCACCTGCCATTACTCCTCGGAGAGTGGTCGTCACTGGTAATTCAATCCTCTCTCTATATTACATACAATCCTTTACTAATTTACTGGCACGGGTATGCTTGGTTTCGTGTGTTGTCATACATTGGGAAAGCAAAGTTTTCAACTTTATTGTTAGAGGAGAAATGGGTGTTGGTTATTTTCATAGTCCTATGTGTGCAACATCTTTTGTGGTGTCGAATTTGAGTAAAGTAAGCATCTTTATTTGCGGCAAAAAATGCGTTAATCGTTTCAATTCTCTCTCTACATATTACACGCAATTCTTTACTAGTCTACCAACATGGCTATGCTTCCTTTTCATGTTTTGTCATAAGTTGAGAATGCAAAGTTTGCAACTTTATTGTTAGAGGAAAATGGGTGTTGGTTATTCTCATTGTTCCATGGGTTCAGCATCTTATATGGCTTTGGGTTTGTGTAAGCAAGCATCTTTACTTGCAGTAGAGAATAGGTTATAGTTGTTTCATTGTATTGTTGCTATGTCTGACTCGGATTGTTTTTCTCGACTTTTGGTAATACCGCGTGTAAACTACTGTGCAGTGAGTTGTTTTCTTGTTTCAGTATATTTACTGTGTCTAATTCGGGTAAGTAAGATATCCAGTGATGCAAAAAAGGTTGGGTTGATGAGTGCTGCCAAATACTCATGGCCTCCATGGCATAAACTTTGTTCTCCAATGTAAAGATGAGAATTCCCATACACCTATAATATAAAGTTGGCCAGAAAATCAAGTGACACGTCCTTGTAAGGGTAAATAAAAGGGTTTTTTTCAGATTGATTATGCGTTTCATGGAAAGGTAAAATTTTCTTCTTTTGGCCTCTTATCAACTGCCTGCGATTTGTAAGCATTATTTTTTATTTGGATGATTTGTCTTGATCCTTGACTTTTCATTCCACTCCCACTAAGTTAATCATAGTCGTTGAAAGAGTTTTCAGCAATGCAAAAATGGGTACTATGTGACTTCTTGTCTAAGCATTGTCTTGATTTTTTAATTTATTTTATTATTTTTTTTTTCTTCATGTCAAGTAAGCATCTTATAATTTTGAAAGAGTTGCTTTGTTGTGCTTTAAGTTAAGCTGGATTTTATCTTGATTTAGATATTTCTTTGTTTCCTTGTTTCCGTTATTAGTTTAAGTAAGCTGACTTAAAAAATACATGTGGAAGCATGATAAAGTTCTTGCTTCATTTCGCATATAGACTTTCTCTGCCTGCATTCAATTTGATCATTAACTGGGGATTCACTTAACTTTGGTAATTTACTTTGGATCCTCTTTGGCTTAAAGGTTTGGGTTTGGTGACCCCATTGGGTTGTGGAGTGGAAACAACATGGCAGCGTCTGATTGAAGGGAAATGTGGTGTAAGAGCATTAACAACAGAAGATCTCAAGATGGGTAATTTTGATAGAGAGACACAATTGCATACATTTGACCAGTTGACATCTAAAGTTGCTGCAATTGTGCCCTCTGGAAGTAATCCCCATGAATTTAATGAAGATTTATGGCTTAATTTGAAAGTAAAGTTTATCTCTAGCTTCAGTTTTTGCCTTTTCAAGAAATGAAACATGACATATGATTGCTGCACACAAATATATCTTGTTAACATGAATATACTGGATATTAGATTAAATAAGATGGCAGTAGCAATCTGCTGCACAAGTGGATGGCATATTTTGGTTTTGCTGTTTGTTATCTGATTTGCAACTTGGATGCTTCAAGACTCGTATAGAAGAGTTAGAAAGAAGGAGAATTTAGTAGTCAATACATCATATTTCAAGTCAGGAAGTGTCAAGAGACAGAAGGCTTTTCGAGAATCGGAATCCTCCTTGACTGAGTTTTACACTGTTTTAAAAGATTGTGGCCTTAATTCTCCTTATTTCTCTAAGCCTCTTCTAGTACTTTTCCTTTTTCTAGTTTATTTCTGGTGTATAAACCATTTGAAAAGACTGTTGTTTGCTGAAGCATGAGTATTGAAATGAGTGCTTTCTTGGCAATGCTCTGAAAAAACATCTGTTAGAAAATGGAATATGGCATCTTGCTACAATAAGGTAGTTTACCAGTAGGCAGTATCTTTCTCATGACTCACACCTGATTAAGATCTTGCCGTTTGGCACTGAATTGTCATTCTGCAGACAATTCAGTCTGACCAAAAAATTAAAAAAAAGAAAGAAAGAAATAAAAGAAGGAATAAACGTTATAGCTGAAGCCTCTGTGGTGCAATGTTGGTGATCATGGTGACACAAGCTGCGTAATTGCGAACTTTAGATCATTAAAAAATCTTTATTCTACTTTTCCTGGCTTCTTCTTATATGAAGATAGATGTCTCAGTTATCAGGATCAATATCTCTCATTCCTAATTAAAATGCAAACAACTAAAACTTTCAATGATTTAGTATCAGTCTGATGGGAACACCTCAGACAGTTGACTAGTACAGGAATATACAGATAGGAAAGCCCATCATATATTCTACTTTTGGATGCATTGTTTTTTTTTTTCCATGTTTCCCATAGAACCTCCTGAAAAATGCTCCCTTTATTGCTCTAGGAGCATAGATCCATTGCAAGGTTCATTAGTTATGCTCTGTGCGCTGCTGATGAAGCTCTAAAGGATGCAGATTGGATACCCACAAAGCAAGAAGATAAGGAAGCAACGGTATTGATTCAGCTTATTAGATAATACCAGTGAATGGTTACTTTGTAATATCTTTGAGTATATACATTCATTTAACAGAACAAAAACAGGGGGTCTCTATTGGTGGTGGAACTGGAAGCATAGTTGATATATTGGATGCTGCACAAATGATCTGTGAGAAGGTTGACATATAGCTGGCCTTGATCTTACAGAAATCTTTATGTCTGCTATAGCAATGCTTTTCTGATGGACCCTAATTTTAACAGCGGCTACGTCGACTAAGTCCCTTTTTCATTCCAAGAATATTGATAAACATGGCATCTGGTCATGTGAGCATGAAATATGGATTTCAGGTGTGTATATATCCTTGAGCCAATATACTGTTCTATGTACAATGACATTGGATGATACTGTTATATCTGCAATGACATCAGATGAATGTTGCCATTCTGTCATTCATTTCCATATATTCGTGAGGACTGCATTTATTGCTTCATCTCCTAGCTTCCTTTGGCTTATAAGTATGTTTGTGACAACTTTGTTTTACATATGCTGAATGGGAGAGGAAGATGTCTAGCCAAAAGTGTAAAACTGTAATTGCTCTATAGCTTTTCACATGAAATCAAGATTCTTTTGGCTGCATCAGTTTAAGGATCTTGTAATCACTTTTGATCAGATGATTTTTTTTTTTTTTTTTTATCCTCTAACCCATTTGCATGAGACTATGCATACATGTATTTGATGCTCTCTTTGAATAATCTTCTTGTATTATTTTTCCTCAGACTAAATTTTTGCTGCATGACCTCTTTTGACTTTCTAGGGACCAAATCATGCTGCTGTAACAGCTTGTGCAACAGGGGCTCATTCAATTGGTGATGCTACAAGAATGATTCAATTTGGAGATGCAGATGTTATGGTTGCTGGGGGCACAGAGTCCAGCATTGATGCTTTATCCATTGCTGGATTTTGCAGGTGAATGCTGATCGATACTTAGTATGAGTCATGGCTTTGTAGTAAAGTCTTTGAGTCTTCCATTAATGACCCAACAGGCTGTTGCCTTTGTGGCAAGTTAGTAAGAGGCATATGGGTATAAATAGAGGATTATGACATATTTTAATAATCTTGTTAGATTGTTTAGAGCTCGAAGTTTTGCATGTGAGCATCTTGCTCATGTAGCAGCCCTAATTCCATCAAATTAGGCTTATAGCAGTTCTAAAAGTTCAAACCATCCTGTGAGTTCTGTCAATTGCTCCGACCTGTCAGTTTCAAAGGGGAGGAATATGACAAGAATGGAAGCACAAGTGGGTTAATTAGCAGAAGCAGCGATTGAATTGGCAGGCATGAAACAGATCAAGCAACGCAATGAATCCCATTGCAAACAAATCGTTGAAGTCCATGAGAAGTTAGCCCCGATGGATGAAAAGTTTGCTTTAGTCGATGGTCTAATGCAAATAATTTAGAGATTTTTGTGAACTCTAGTAGAAAAGAAGAGTTCAGAGATGGACTCAGAGGCTGTGATGCAGATAATAGCTCCAATGAATTCTTAGGAGTGAAGAACTTTATCAGGATCATGATGTATGATGGAAGCAATTTTTTCAGAGGCCAACCAGAATCATGTGTGCTTCACCATGCAAAATTGAAGTTAGATTTGATCCATGTGAATTTCACCGAGCGATTTCAAGAGTGGACAGCCCAGATGTTTTAGTTTAGAAATCTAATCCCTCCTGAAACTTCTCTATTGAACGTGCTTATGAAAGTTTGGGATATCCGTGTAATGTTCCTTGGACTTTGTGTCTATAGTTTGGGAAACATTTTCCATGCTAATCCTTTGTCCTTTGGCTTGCCGTTTGAGAGAAGTTAATTACCATGACATAAGCTTCTGCATTGGAGTGTGATCCCTACAGAGAATTGTTTTCTTTGCATTCTAGAACCGGTATCCCATGAACATTTGCTTCTTGAATGTCCTTATGCAAATGACGATTGGAGGGGAGTCCACAAGAAGTATGGTTTTCATCTACACTTTAGGGAGTTGACGGATTTAGTCAAGTTACTCTCAAAAGCCTCGATTTCCACAGTTGTTCTCTCTAGGAAACTTGCCTTTTCTACCTCTGTTTACTATTTATGGAAGGAACATAATGATAGACAAGTGGGGAATCATCCTTTAATTGTTACAAATTTAGTTTTGAAAATTTGTAATGTTATCTCTGTGGCTGTGGCCTAGTAGTTTGTTGTTTTGCTGCAAATCTTAGGATAGAGCAGCTTACTTATTGTAATTTGTCCAGCTCCTAAGCTGTTCTTGGTATCCTTGTACATTTTTTTTTGGCTAAATCAAAATACCCAATGTTCAAATTGAAGCAAATTCTCTGAATGAACATACAACATCAGTTATGCATCATTGTGAGGGGATTTCTGATTATGCTTTGGAAGAAATGTGTGCGTTTCAAAGAGATTGGAGGTGCTGTTATCTGATGAAATGGATCCCATAAAATGGATCAAGTGTGCTGAAAAGTAACTAGAGTGAGTTAATCTTCACCAGAGATGAAAGTCCAGTTGGCCTTTTGTATGCAAAGGTAGAGCGTTTAGCTGGTTTTGGGTTTTGTATGAGAGAATGGCTTACATCTTAGGATTGAGGTTGATTCGAGAATTATTGAATTGAGTTGTTAATGGCGGTTGTCAAGAAAGAATGGTGGAAGGATATATCGGTGAATTGGAATCTCGAGTAACCCAAGTGCTTAGCTTGTCTTGAGACAATAACCTAGATGCTTGCCTGGATTGAAAGATGATATTAGGAGGCTAGCTAGAAGTCATGCTCCAGTTGTGTGTACAATAAAACCAGCTTTTGGTATAGATGGGAAGCGGGGTGTCAGTAGTGCCAATAGTAAATTAGAGATTTATTTGCTTCTATAGGTCACTGGAATATTGCTATTGGAAGTGGGAATCAGCCTGGCGGTTAGAGGTGATAGTTGTTCGTAACTAAAGATGACAGTATCTTACTAATGAGGAGATCTAAGTGAAAAGGGGTTTTGCTTTATCAAAAGATGATACTAATTTTATGTTTACAATAAAGCTGCATTGGCATGGGGATGAGTTGTTGTTGACCACGGTGTTACACGTGGAATGGAGCTTTTGCCTTATTTTATTATATTGTTTGTATTATTTGTTGTGCAGCTGATGTTGTTATAAGTGTTGGGTGTCTTTGTAGTATTGTTGGCTGTTTTGTATTTTTAAATTTCTTGTAACTAGGGTGTTGTAATGTGTAGTGGGTTAGGGGTTACGTGTAATGATTGTGTGTGCCACTAGGGAGTCAGCAGTTTGTGTGCGTGGTCTATGTAGTGGGAATTTAGAAGAGCAGTTATACATGGTAACTGCTGTGTTTTTAATTTAAAATAGAAATTAGAGCCTCGGAAAGGGACAACGACTGTTTTATCAAATATCAACGTTGGTTTTTCTTTCATAACCGGGGATCGTCGGATTCTCTCTCAACGAGCCCGTAATTTTAATATTCACCATAGTTCGGTGAGGTAGGAAGGCTCCTAGACTGGCACGCGAACTGGATTTTCTTGTTGGCGATCCTAGTTTGGGTTCTAGCACACGATCCTGTAACACACGGTAGACAGATAGAAGTACAAATTGTAGATTCTGTTGTAATCAACTTTTCCATTCAAACAAATACGCTTTCCATTGGTTCCTCTGTTTTCAATTCTCCTTGTTCTTCTTTGGTGCAGAGTCTATTCTTCTAGGGTTTTCTACTATCATGTGCTTTAGGTGTGATTGACCCTATCACCCAATGCACCAAATCTTCAAAGAAATCCTTGTGGATCACGATTTTCGAAGAAGGAGATGCAGGAGGTATAGATATGGATGGGAAGCATGGCTGACTGCTCTAAGCTTTGTAACTAAGTAGAACTTAGAAAAGAAAGGGAAAAACTATAGTAACTACTAGTCTCAGAATCTAGTTGAATGAAGAGAAAGATGAGTATCTTGCTCTGAAAGTGGTCCTATTCCAACAGGTTAGGGTTTGAAATTTCCAGTTACTAGCTCTAAATAATAAAATTGTCCTTTGAGTTTTATTACTGTGGTTCAGGTCAAGAATGCAGTTCCTTTTGTTTGTCTGGATAGATATTACGGATTATATGGTAATTAGATAGATTTAGAACTCAAAGAGTATAGAACTAAGTTACATAAACATTAGGGAAAATAATTATACATGGACTAATCATCCAAGTATCTTCTGCATAAGAGAGATTTGTGTTGCATCTATTCATTTTGTTATGTTTTCTGCTGTTTTGCCTAATGGACTTAAATCAACTAAGGCCATGTATCCTTGTTGACAAAAAAATTGGGTGTAAAAAAGAAAAAGGAACTGTTCAATATATACATGTTGGTATAAGATGACGGCCTTTTTCTCGATTTATCACAAGAGCCTCCAGCAACTGCCTACTCTATGCCCAGTAGATTCTGTATTTTAAATGCTATATAAATTTGGATTTTGACCAGCAAAACTGTTTGTATTGGTATTTACATATGAAAATGTGTTTAGTTGTTTGAAATTGTGATAAATTTTTTCCTACTGATTATTATATTTTCTATACTTTCTCAGCCAGGCAAGGCAAGGCAACCTTTGATTATGTTGTTAATATTTTTATGCACAAATGCAATTTCAGAAATTTCAACAGGCTGATTGCCATGTTGTGTGAGCTTAGCTAGTTCATCTTATTGCATCCTTTGCTTAAATTTCTCACATGCATGGATTCTTTTATGGGTATGTCTTTGTTAGTTTATGTTGACACATATCACGAGGAAACCTCAATATCATAGGTAAATATTGAGGGGTATCCAGTGGGTATCATTTCTTTTATTTCAGATATTTCATATTAGTCAGGAACTCATGACAGGGAATTTGCAGATCAAGGGCTTTAACTTCGAAGTACAATTCCACCCCAGAGGAAGCTTCACGGCCATTTGACTCTGGTCGAGATGGCTTTGTGTGAGTAAAATACTCATGTTATGTTTGACCACCTGAAGTTTTTCCTTTTTTAAACTAATAGTGGGATCATGGTTTCTTATATGATCTAAGAGGCTATTAAATGCAGAATTGGTGAGGGATCTGGTGTCCTTGTATTAGAGGTCAGGATGAACTCTGCTATTTAGGTTGTCTTTTTTTTTTTTCTTTTCATTTGACTAATGGTGCAAGCTGATGCTGATAATTTGCCTAATATGATCTCCCCTTTCTAACTTAGGAACTTGAGCATGCAAGAAAACGACGGGCAAAGATATATGCTGAGTTCCGTGGCTATGGGATGTCAGGTTATCTGTCAAAAGCTGGATAGATAGTAGTGCTTCATATGATTAATTTTCAAATATCATGAAGTTGGTTATTAATCTTGGTATTGTCAGGTGATGCATATCATATTACTCAGCCTCATGGTGATGGAAAAGGTGCTATATTGGCAATGACACGCGCTCTTAAACAGGTAAGGAATGATTTCAGACAAATTTCTTAATTTGTATGGATATTTTTATGAAGACTTTGGCTTGTGGTTTGGTATTTTTTTGTTCCTTTTCTTCATTCTCTGTTCACCTTGGATAGTGACATTTGTATAACGATAATCATCCTCTATGCAGTCGAATCTCCATCCAAACCAGGTGGATTACATAAATGCACATGCAACATCCACTCCTTTGGGTAACTTGTTTAGACATCAGTTGTACTAATATGTGACATACCTACACCAATAGTTGAGATGTAAAAGAAAATTTTCTTTCAGGTGATGCAGTGGAAGCAAAAGCAATCAAAACTTTATTTTGCAATCATGCAACATCTGGCAATTTAGCCCTTTCCTCCACCAAGGTACTTATCTGTTTCCAAGTTTACTATCTGCCTTGTTTGTTTGCATGCGACCGGCTTTGATTCCTTTTTTAATAGCTTGTGCTTGGAAAGAGTAAACTTTTGCATGATTAAAGAAAATTTTGTCCCTCGCACCAAGTTTAGTTTCCATCTTCAGTGCAGTAAATTAATAATCAAGTAAAAAAATTTACCAACCTCCATAGGATTTTTGGAAGTTTCATGCACATATATTTGATGATAAATTTAGTAGATCTAATATTTGGCAAGTTTCTACCATTAATTGCAATTTGTTTCAGGGTGCCATTGGTCATCTCCTTGGAGCAGCTGGAGCTGTGGAAGCAATATTTACAATTTTGGCCATAGACAGGGTAAGCAGAGACTTCATTTCTGTATAAAGATAACATAAAATACAACACTCAAGCTTTAATTCCACTAGGTAGGGCCTGGTAGTGGTAGTGAAACAATCTGATAGCTTTTTGCTTTCACAATCTACAACTCTTTCTATTGTTTCGGGTTTTGGTGGGCTGATACAGGGAGCTAATTTTTCAAGTATGTATTTTACAACAATGGTAGAAACAGTAGCCCTATATGTAACATACCAGAGAAATCGCTTGTAATATGTCTATGCAGGAGCATCCTTTCAACTTCAGTGCCAGACTATTCCATTCCATGTGCACAGCAATAATAGAAATTGTGCTTTTGCAACTCTTTTGGTCCTTAGCAACTCTGTCATTTTGACTTTGTTATTTGAAATGCTTTGCAGTTGGATTTTAATGGTATCTGTGCTTTCTTTTTCACTTTTCCTTTTTCAGGGAGTCGCACCTTTGACTCTTAATCTCAATACACCAGATCCGGTTTTTAAAGATGGTTTCATGCCTTTGACTGCTTCAAAGGAGATGCCAGTTAAAGCAGCATTGTCAAACTCTTTTGGCTTTGGAGGGACGAATACGTCCTTGTTGTTCACCTCTCCATCATAAACTCTTTTGTGCTGCTCTCGACTTCTGGAGATGTGAAGGCAGTCTTCCCAGAGTGATTTCTTTTTTATCGCTGGGCGGCTAAGAAAAGCAATGAAGCATAATGAACCGATCACAAGATGCACCTTAGGCTTTTTGTTTTTGGATTTTGAGCTTTGAAATGATGGGTAAGCTGTTTAGAAAATACATAAATTTTGGTGAACATTCATTAATTTTGGAGAGAGTTAGATGTCTGTTCTTAGCTGTAAACGACACTCCCAGATAAGCTGGCAATGGATGATTCTTTTTGCCATAGTTAAGACTGTCAGTCGGTCACCTAGGCTAATATGAATCTCAATCAGTTGAAATGTTCGATGGATGTGAATCTAATCGAGCTAGGGTTTATGTGCAAGTTTTACGGGAAAAAGGAGAAGTTACCTAACACCTCAGCAAGATGCTCAGCTAGAGGAATAATTCTCTCAACAACCAGAAAAGCTCCGTAACCAACACTGCTGGTGCCACAACACTAACACCGTAACAACATAACAGCAGCACACCACTACAACAGCCCCATACTCCTACTACACATGCTATACAATGCTAATTAGAGAGTTTAGTAGGATCAGGTGTAACCCCACACCTCCTCTTATAACACCAACCCTCGGCACCAAAATAGCCTTTGTCCTCAAGGATAGAATCGGGATATTGCAATCGAAAAGAAAGCCTATCCGTCCAGGTGGTCTCACTTGGAAAGTGTCCTTGCCATTGTACTATGACTTGAGGAATAAGTTTGAAACCATGCTGTTGAAAACGACGTCCCAGAATAGCAACAAGGAGCTACTCAACTATATCAGCCTCCTCAAACAAATTTGGTGGATATTCGAATAGGGAAGGGAAGGAGCCAACTGCTCACTTCAACGAGTAGGTAGATTTAATTTCTAAGCAATTGAACCGATACATTCCACCACCTGAAATGGTCCAAAGAAACAAGGAGACAATATAGAAGAGACCTTTTGTCGCAAATTAGGGCGGAGGCGAAGAAACACCTACTCATCCACAGCAAATTCCACATGCCTCTTGTGTTCATTAGCATTTCAACAAGTAATAGATCGTGCATGCTCAAGATTGCAACAAAGTTGTAGAACATCATCTCTAGTATGTAAAGCTTCCCATAAGGTGGAGTTCACAATTTCTCTATCGACAAATGAAGATATTATAGGAGGAGATCGGCCACAAACAATTCCAGATGGAGTCTACTTAGCAGTTATGTGAAAAAATGTATTATAATGATATTCAGCCTAATGAAGCCATAGAACCTATTGTTTAGGTTGGTCAGCTACAAAGCACTGTAGATAACATTCTAAATATTAGTGAAAAGCTTGGTTTGGCTTTCCATTTCTAAAAGATAAGAAGTGCTAAAATGAATCTTTGTCCCTTAATTAGAACGTTCCGTGCCAAAAAGTTACTCACAAAAGTAGGGTCATGATCACTAATAATTGTTTTCGGTAGGCCAAGCAAATAAACCACTACTTTTACATACAAATTAGCTACACTTTTAGCTATGTAAGTGTGTTTTTTCAACAAAAAAATGCCCATATTTCGAAAGATGATCAATCACTACTAAAACCATATCATATCCTTTAGATTTAGGATGTGCTGATACAAAATCCATTAAGATATCTTCTTAAATTAATAAAAGAGATAAGAGTCCTGTCGGTGAAAGTGTGATATTTTAGCCTCTAACAAATGGCGTAAGTGGCAACATAGTTTTCAACATCTTTCTTTAAAACCACCCAATAAACAATAGTAGCAATGCTTCTATAAGTACGCAAAAAGACCAGCACACCCATCGGTTGGAGTATCATGAACTTCATGCAAGAAAACTAACACCCATTTAGAAGAAGTTAGAACCGCCAATCTATTATGATAAAATGTGTCGTTCATTAAATGAAAGCCATTTCCAACACCTTCACCTTCATGCAATAAGGCCAATTTTGGAAATAAAAAAGAATCTTGTGATATAGGCTATACAGCCTTCTCAATTTCATTCAAATTAGTCTATATAGGTCTTGAAATTGCACAAACTCAACATCATCAAACAAGCGTAACATGGCATCAACTGTCTTGTTTTTAAACCCTCTCTTATATTGAATTTCAAAATCATTTCCAAGGAGTTTCAATTTTAAGGCCACCTTATATTGAACTTCAAAATCGTTTCCAAGTAATTTAGATTTCCAATTTTGGCGATCAAGAGTAGCTACACATTGTCTCAACAAATATTTCAAACTTCTTTGATTGGTTTTCACTATAAATTTCCTCCTAAGAAGATATGACCTCCAATGATTAATGGCAAACACCATGCCACAAGTTCTTTTTTATATATAGACTTTATATGTATCTTATCAAACAAGGGCTTATTAAAATAAGGCATTAGGTGATTTTGTTGTTGTAAAACAACACCAATTCCCCTCCTTGAAGCATCACATTTAACCACAAATAATTGAGAAAAGTTTGGCATAGTCAACACGAGAGTAGAGACAAGGCATTCTTCAAATGTTGGAATGCTACAACAATTGATTCACTCCATACAAAGTCATCTTTCTTCAATAAATCGATCAAAGGCTTAACAATTTTTTCAATCTTTAATAAATCTTCTATGAACGTAATAACCCTAAAATTCCTCTTGCTTCCTTTAGTTTAGTTGGAATTGATCAATCAACAATACGCTTAACCTTTGTTAGATCTATGTTAATCCTATTAGCTGAAATAATAAGGCTTGCTCTAATTAATATTGGCCAAAGGTATGTTTCTTCTTATTGGTTGAAAATTAATGAGGTCTCAACAATGATAACTCTAACCTCAAATGATATAGATGAGACTCCACATCCTTGTTGCAAACCAATATTATCATTAAAAAAAAAAAGTAAAACATGTTGTGGATAAGGTTAAAATAAGTTGTTCATAATGTCTTGAAAAATGGTCAAGGAATTGGTGACGCAAAGGACATAATAAGAAATTCGTAATGCTCTTGATGCATACGAAAATCCATTCTTGTGAAATATCATCTAGTGCTACACAAATTTGATGATAACCAGCTCATAAGTCGATTTTAAAAAAAACTCATGCTTCATGCAATTGATCAACTCCTCAATAATCAGTATAGAATTTTTGTCTGGAATTGTAGTTTCATTCAAAGTCCTATAATCGATACAAAACCTCAAAGATCCATCCCTTTTAACTAAAATGATTGGACTTGAGAATAGACTAGTATAAGCTCGAATAATATTAGTCTCCACCATATCTTACACCATCTTCTCAATTTCATTCTTTTACATATAAGCATATTGGTATGGTCTCACATTAATTGGATCACACCCTTCCTTCAAGGATATATTATGGTCCATCAGTCTAAGAGGAGGCAACTGGTGTGAACCACGACTAGGAACAGATAAGGTCAATCACTGAATGAGTTCAAGCTTGCTGAAAGCTTGAAAAGGAAGTAGTAGGAAACATTCGAAAAGATAAATATAAATGAAAAGTAAGTAAAACCCATAAACAGCTCCAAAGGATATGTTGCACCAATAGAACTTCCGAGGACTCACGACACAATTTAATATAACACACGAATTGATCTGGTGAGGTTACTCACCACATAGATTTGCTCAAGGGTTAAGATAAAAGTAATGCCAAGAGTAAACAAGTAGTATTTACGTAGAGAAGAAAATACTCAAGTATATTAATAATGATGAATTTGTCTACAACTACAAATATAAAGGTATTTATACCCATAAGTTAAGGCAACTTACCCAAAAAAGAAAAGATAAACAAGATATTTCTTAAGAAAGTAATGTACAAGATAAAAAATGATAAAAATGAATATTAAAAAAAAAACAATCATTAGTGTAACGGATTTTATACATGATTCTGTATACGTGGCAATGCTATATTGATAATGCTGTTGGAAGATGCAGACAAAGAGTACGGTTAGCTTACTTGTTAGAGTAGGGGTGGCTTAGTCATTCCAGAGTCTTTCTCTTGGCATCTCAGTAAAGGTGATGTCGAGTAAGTGATTGGCCAAGCATGGGTGAGAATGAAGATTAGCTGTTGTCTCGGCTTTCTACTTCTCAGTATACCATTTGTGAGAAATAGGTAGTCATTCGACTCGACATATAGAACAGGTTAGCATAAAGATACTCGGCCTCAGTAGGAATTGGTTGGAACAGGAAGATTCATCTTGCCAGGCCTTTTAGTCCTCGAGTTCGGCTGCAGATTAATAGTCCAGTAGCTTGATTCCCATCATTCCCTCTGAGTTATTTTGAATTTAGGATCAAATTCAAATGGTCTTTGATTACCCCTCTGTCAAGGTGATATAAACTAAGGTCGGCAATGTTTAAGGTGTCAAAAACCTCATAGTCCTTGGGCAACTCTAATCTATAAACATTATCATTAATCTTCTAGAAGATTTTGAAAAGTATTTCTGCCTTTGGGAATAGTTTGTTCCTCCTCTTACTCGAAAACCTCTCTTTGCTTAGGTACAGCCATGCCAAATCTCCTAGCTGAAAATCTTTCGCCGTCCTACCATTGGCCTTCTCTCACATACATCTGTCAGCTTAGTCGATGTGCCAAATAGGGGTGTGATCGAGGGGCAACTCGGGATTAAAACCATAGATCACTTTGAAGGGAGTCTACTTAATGGTATCATGCTCTGTCCAATTGTAAGTGAATTTGACTACTAGTAAGCAAACATCCTAATCAGCCAAGTTCTTGCCTACTGTAGCTCGGAGCAATGATCCCAAAGTGTAATTAACCACCTCTATTTGCCCATCAGTTTAGAGGTGATAGAAAGTACTGAATAGTAGTTTGGTCTCCATCTGACGCAACAAGGTCCTCCAGAAATGGCTCAAGAACTTTAGGTCCTTGTCAAAAACTATACTTCACGGCACATCGTGCAACTACACAATCTCTTGCAAGAAAAGAACAATAATAGTTGAATAGTCGAAACATCGTTAGTTTTAAAGCAGGGCACAAAGTATGACATCTTGTTGAACCTATCCACGACGACCATTACATAATCTTTGCTTTAGGCAGTCCGTGGTAATCCAAGAACGAAGTTTATGCTTAATTTAGTCTAAAGTTTCGTTGAAATAGGCAAAGGCATTGCTTTCCCTTGATCAACTCGATACTTAGCCCTTTTGCATACAGTACAGCTTTCAACAACTCAATGCACATCTTGCCTCATTCTTCGCTAAAGGAATCGACCACTTAGCAATTCATATGTCTTTTTCTCCCCAAAATGTCCGGACGGTCCTCCATTGTAGGCTTCCATAATTAGTAGCTCCCTCGGGAAACAAGTCGATGTACATAATTTTTCACCTTGGAACAAGTAGCCATCCTCTACATAATACTTGTCCATTGTTATTCCATCAATGCATCATGCAATTATGGGTCCAAATTATGGCTTATTTGGCAATGCAACACTGGGTATTAAGTCAATGCAATACTCTATGCCTCGAGTTGAAGGCAACCCCTCGGGTAACTGTTTTAGGAATAGATCGGTATACTCGTCTAGCAACTCTTTGATTTCCTGAGGTAGTTCACCCTACTCCTTCATTTCTAATAGTCGCTTGACCAACATGAAGGTCAGCTTATCAACATCGATGATCTCTCAAAGCTCAGCTCTACTCATCATTAGAGTCTTTCTCGATTTGCAAGCAAATTTTGTCTGCAATTTATTAACTTATCTCCCTTTGCTCCTCCTCTCATGAGAGTTCTAAGTTCATGGCGCATTGGATAACCAACACTAACCGATCTAAGTCCTTGGCAAACATGTCCAATTCAATTAGTTCTTTCTCGGCAGTTTCTTCTTTAGCCTTATTCTCCTCCTTAGGTTCCTCATCAATGCTTTTTACCTCTAGCTTTAAGATGTCTCCCTTGATGACTATAGTCCTTCGGTTTGGGCATTAAGCAACCATATGTCTAAACCCTTAACATTTGAAACACTTGATTGGGCTCGTCTTCCTACCAAACCCTTACTTTTTCTCATAAATTGGGGTCGGCCCGCCTCTGTCAGGTTGGCCCCTTTGCTTAGCTCAAACATCAACCTTTCAAATCTGTTCGGTACTCGACTGAGCTCGGTAACTCACCTGTCCTAGTCAACTAGTCGGCTACCTGATCGGTACTTAACTCCATCTCTACCTCTCTACTTACTACACTATTCTAATTGCTGCATTCATTGTAGTAAATCGTTGGAGTTCCAAAATATCTCAAATGCTACCTCTCAACCTAGTAATGAATCTAGAGACTATTCGAGCTGGTGGTTCCTTCACTTTACATTAGATCATGAGTATTTGGAATTCCTGAACATACTCGTCAATTGTTCGACTTTCTTATCTTAACTCCTGAAACCGAGTAAAAGTGTCTTGCAGATAAGTTTTTGGCACAAGCCTGTTTTTAAGTATTCTCTTCATCTTGGGCCAAGTATTAATCTCTCGGTAGCCCCCCCCCCCCCCCCCCCCCCCGCCCCCCCGCCTTCTTATAGCCTAAAAATTCTTCCATCACATGGTAATGGCATATCTGGAAAACTTAACAGTAATAGTTCTCACTGTTTTGTAATCTCCGTACTGATAATATTAAAAAATACACTTCATTCTCTCTGTCCATTCCAAATATTCATTAGTACTCCTAGATCCATTGAAGCTCAGAATAAGAAGCTTCACATTGTCAAATGCTCTAAGGACTTTAGCTCCCTCTTCTTCAAAATATTCTTCCTCGTCCTCTTCATCTAGTTCTCTCAGGTCTATCCTTCATCTTACTCGTCCACTTACTTCTCCACTTCAAACTTGTCGAGTTAGATTCTAACCTTTAGCAGGTTGAACAACTTGTAGGGTGCTAGACATGGCTTCAGCAGGTTGATAAGCCAATGCATGAATGGTTTGGGTTAAATCCACTAAGAGGTTAGCCACCTCATCAAGTCTCTCGTCAATATTTCTCGAAGTTCCTTAAAGCTGTTAACTATGGTGGACAACTCCACAGTTATCATCTCCAACACCAATGTTTACACTTAGGTTAGTAATTTTCTCCACAGATTCAATGCTCAAACAAACACTTTAGGTAATTAACAGTTAGCAAACACAACAATTAAATGAATGCAGTAACTTGCTCTATTTTACACGTGCAAAACAAAGTATGAACAAAACTTTGAAGGCAAACTACAACTCAAGAGAAACTTCCGCTCTAATACTAAGATGGTGTGAACAGTGATCAAGAACAGATAAGGCCATTTGCTGGATAGGTCCAAGCTTATTGTCGAAAGCTTGAAAATGAAGTAGTGGGGAACATGTGAAAGGAAAAATACGAATAAAAAGTAAGCAAAACCCATAAACAACTCCAGAAGATATGACACACCAATGGAACTTCAAAAAACTCACGACATAATTCAATATGTCGCACAAATTAGTTCCATGAGATTACTCGCTACCTAGCCTTACTCAAGGGTTAGGATAAAAGTGATGCCGAGAGTAAACAACCAATGTTTACGTAAGAAAAGAAATACTCAAGTGTATTAATGATAATGAATCTGTTTGCAACTGCAACTACAAATACAAATACTAGAGTATTTATACCCATATGTTAAGGCAACTTGCCTAAAAGGAAAAAGACAAAAAGAGTATTTCCTAAGAAAGTAATATACATAATACAAAAGGATAAAAACAAATATTAAAAAAAAAATCATTGGTTTAACAAATTCTACAGATGATTCTGTATACGTGGTAATGCTATATTGGTAATGCCATTGAAAGATGCAAAGAAAAAGTACGGTCGGTTTGCTCGTCCAAGCAGGGGTGGCTTAGTCTATCCAGAGTCTCTCTCTCGGCATCTCGGCAAAGGTGATACTGAGTAAGTAATTGGCTAGGCACAAGTGAAAATGAGGATTGGTTGTTGTCTCGACTTTCTGCTTCTCGGTATACCATTTATGAGAAATATGGAGTCATTCAGCTCGACATACAGAACGGGTCGGTAAAGAGATACTTGGTCTCAATAGGAGACATTTAGAATAGGAGGATTCATCTTGTCAGGCCCTCCAGTTCTCAAACTTGGCAGCAGGTTAATGGTTCAATAGCCTAATTCCCATTAACAACAACTTTTTCCTCATAACCATCACAAAATTCACTCAACAAGGCTTTTAGTCTCGAACCTATACCTCAAGAAACAACAAGTATACCCCGATTCAAACAACTACAACATATTACATTCATCAACATCTATCGTCTCTTACAATGATTTGTAAGATATTGAAGATAGGTAGGATCTCCCACCAGCAACTTCCTACCATGTTTAGTCAGTATTTTCATTGTCATTTTCAATCAATATACTTTTACTTTCCCATGTTTGAAGCCAAACTACTCCAAGAATCACATTATTGCCTCCTAAATCCAATACATAGCAATTCATAAGAATAATTAACTTATCTACTAGTAACTTCACATTGCTACATATACTTAGAGGTAGGCATCAGGCTGGCCTAGTCTTGAATCAGCCCGGAACTGCTGATCCATGGGTTCGATTACAACTAAACCATAACTGACCGGTGAGGATGGGGTAGGGAGTGGTTTTGGGCCAGTTCAGCCTTGAATCATTTTTTTTATATTTAATTTTTTTAATATATTAATAATTTTTAATAATGTGATCTCTCTTTTTTTTTAAGTGTATTAATTCGTTAATAATTTCTAATTTTTTTATTAATTTCCGACTTAATATAATTCCCACTTTTTTATTTTTTTTCCTTAAATTTTATTTTTTCCTTATATTCAAGTCCTTAATATTTAATAGGTTTTACAAAAAGGACTTATATTAATTAAAATTGAATTTTTGATCTATCATTAATACATAATTAAATTATGATTAGTAATTTATCATTAGTTTAATAATATTATTTTTAAAAAATTATCATTCACAATCATAAATAAAGTAATTTTAATATATAATGACCTACTAGATATTATTCAATTATTTTTTCTAATTTAGTAATCTATTTTTCCTCTTTTTTTTTTTTTAAAGAGGGTGAACCGATTAGATCGACCTTTTGATTCAACAGATGGTAGATCCGACGATTTACAACCTATCGATTCGGACGGTTTTACTCTCTTGAGCCACCTGAACCCTTAGAGCCCAATGATTCGAAAGGAGGACTCAACCCGACTTCTCATAAATTGAACCAGTTTATAGTTCGAAACTAACTCTTACCTAATTTTATACATATCGCTAGAAACTTATGGGGATCCCCAATGGCACATTAAAAATTTCAGTGGCTTGGCTGCTTTCTTTTCCATTTTTCCCACCGTAGTTGAGTTTCTCGGCGTATAAAATGTTTGACTATAGTGGTTTTTCTTTTTGGCCAAAGTTTGACTAAAGTTGATTAATTTACCTCTGTTGGATATTTTTATGTTACCATGGAGCGTTATAAGCAGCTATCTTCAAGTATTGGAATCCATAAAATCCATGGAGCGAACTTTATAAGGTCTTGGGAACAACTTTCTTTAGGATTTGTTATCCTCCAGAATGAAGTTAATTCTTACGGAAGCTTAAATGTTTATTCGTGCAATGACAAAAAAAAAACACACACACACACACATTTGGGTTTTTTTTTTTTTTTCAAATGTGATGTCACCGTCTCCACTCTCACGACACATAACAATAATTATGACTGAACTAACACGATTAAACTGCTAATCACCTCTTGGCCCAAAAAAAAAAAAGCTAATCACCATAAAACTTCATGTTTAGCATTCACGAGGACTACAAATTAACTTCAAACACTAGAGGAATCTAAGCTCTAGAATCTCCAACATTTGTTCTTAATGAAAGCAAGACCCTTTTTGGCCTTCTTTCGTGGGGAAAGAAAAAAGTAATAAGAGAAAAAGCTTCTATTAATTATACATAATGTTGATACTTCCGAGAGGCAGGTGCGAGAAATCCTAATACACGATATAATTACAAATCAAGACGCCTTAATGCTACCAAATTCTGTATACAGAGTTCAACAATGCACAGATATCAACTGACATAATGCCTAGTTAAAACCGAATATTTCTATTCCTCCTCTATTGGCTCCTCTAACGTTTATCCTTACAAATTAGCACCAAAATTTACGAGTACATTGACTTGAAACCTTCCGTCAGAGTAACTACTTTAGCTGACACCTTGCTTTGCAACTTTGCCCCTGCTTGACGAATATCCTGTAAAGATAAAACTATCAGTCTGTTTCTTAAGTCAGTACATGCGGAGGGCATATCTTGAACCTGAACCACAACGAGCTGATGAAGTTAGCGATTAAGCATGCAGTTTAATGAATTTCTTGAACAGAGAAAACCAAAATTTAGCGTTATAGGATGGGCTCATTGAAAGGTGCAAGCGGAATAAAATGACTGGCCCAGAAAACACGCGAAGATAAATCTATATTAAGGGAAAATTTTGTGAGAATGCACAAAACAATCAAGCTCATGCTCAGATGGTTGGAAGAAATAGATTAGGATATAAAACTGAAATTTAAAGGGAAGCAACTCGCTCAAAGTGTCTGGCATAATTGGTATGTGGTATCTGACAAGCTAACTTGCTCACCTTATAGCAGATATCAGATAAAAACTGGAAGAAAAGTAAACAAGCAAGAGATCTATACAGATAGTTAAGAATGTAATACCTCTATCCTGTAACGGGGGGAAAAATGGGTCAATAGAATGGCTTTATTCCGAAGCCATTGGGCATTTTGAATGATCTGCACACGAGAACGTCATACAAAAGTAAGCATCCATAGTAAATTAATCCAAAGCACAATTTATAAGGAAGAAATAGACTTCCAAAGTAAAATGAGAGTGTGAGAGTCACCATGCCTCGAACAAATGAGTGTGACCATGTTGATGTGCATGTTCAATGCTAGTCTCGTTGTCTAAAAAAGTCGCCTGCCAATTGTCAGATTTTAGTTAATGGCAAAATCTCATAAGTTCAACCTTAAAAGTGCCATGGCAACATTCATAAGAATATGAATACTATTAAAAGCAGAAACAACTTTGTACAAGTGCAATAAGGGATGGCCTTGGTGCCCTTTCTTCAGTCAGTGGTGTCGGCTCAGATATACCTCAAGTCTGACGGGTAAGGTTTGTTTATTGAATGGTATAATGTGATCATTAAGTGAGCTTCACCCATACCCATCTCCAATTCAAAAAAGTGGGGTGCAGAGAGAGATTTCCTGCCATTTTAATGACTAAGGAGAAGCATAACCCTACTACATCAAAAGCAAATAACCTTGGAATGTATTTGAGATGATTCTAACACCTCCAAACATGGGTATGCTCTTAGGAATAAATGACAGTAGCAGTAGCATCAAATAAAAAATATGCTGTGTCTTATGTTACGTTTTAATTTTATTTACATTTGTTGATGGGGGTATTGCAGTAGGTCAAGGGGGTGTGACATGTATACTGTGATGTGCAGGCTGTAATAAGGATCAGGGGATGTCTTGTTTTATGGGCAGTTAAGAGGAATTTACTAGTGCATGGCCATGTTTCTTATAGGCTTGAGGTAAACGGAAAATTGACTAACCATTTGTTAATGGGGTATTGCAGTAGGTCAAGGGGGTGTGACATGTATACTGTGATATGCAGGCTGTAATAAGGATCAGGGGATGTGTTGTTGTATGGGCAGTTAAGAGGAATTTACTAGTGCATGGCCATGTGTCAGTTGCTTGTGTCTGTGAGTCACAAAATGAGAAATTAGGAAGTAGTTGAAACAATAAAAAAAATAACTGCTAAATTGCTGTGCTGATATTTGTGTATTTATTGATCAGATTAATAAGAGAGAACAGCAGTCCAAATTTCTCTCAAAATATTGTTCAGTAAGAGAGTGTTGGGTTTTACCCTAACAAGCCCAGGCCTTTGTAATCAAGAAAGGTAAAAGCGGAAGAAGACCTTGTGAGAACAGGATAGAACCTGATTTTATTTTGTCTAGACCTAAAACACATCTTTTACTCGATCCTGTAACAGAATGTTTTCGTGATAGCTACAAGTGAATGACCAAATGCTAGCATGCTACAAATATGGCAGAGAAAACTTTATTCCTCCCTAGTTTCATCAATCCAATAAAAATCAGAGAAAAAGAATATAAGGGAAAGAGCTTCTTTTATAAACACCTCAGTTATAAGAACTTTTGCCCTCAGGGCATCTGCGTTCCGGGGATTTAGCATATACTCTGCTGTTGTATCACCTGTGAAAGCCACCTCTGGGGACAATATGGTATCTGTGATCTGAGAAAGCAGACAAGAAAAAGAATGAGCATGTGCGTAATAGCAGTGAGACTATATTCTTAGGTGAGAGGGTTGAAAATAATTAAATATGGAAAAGAATGCATGCCTCAACACCAGACTTCTTTAATTTCTCAATCTGATTTCCTTTAAGATGAGTGTACTGCTTCTTCAGTTTTTTCCTGATCGAGTAGAGGCAATAGCCCTGAAGAGAATAATTCAACCCCTCAACTACTCAGGCAGTCAAAATTGTCAACACTTCAAATCAAAGCAATAGAAAACTTAGTAATGTACAAGCACTAGAGAAGTATGATTGTATTGTATTAAAGAATATGGTACAGACGTGTATGTATACAGTACACTAGACTTGTAACTCTAGTACATAGCTAAAGTACTATTATACCCTTGTATATATGTAAAGATACAATAAGGCAAGAATATATAATAATATGCTCCCTCAATCTTATGATGCAACAGTCTAAGTGAGATTGTTACAATGATCAAAGAAAATTGTTGTGGAGAAATTCTTTGTGAGAATATAGCAAATACAAACAAAACCTAAGGTTACCATTTCTTGCACAAAACGATAATCAATGTCTACATGTCTTGTGTAATCATATTGAATGGGGTTTCTGGATAAGTATACAACCTTAAAGTTATCACAACATAGTATGAGAGGTTGCTAAATGGGAATACCCAACTTTCGAACCATGGCCCCGTATTTTGCTTCTATAGAGCTGCGAGATACTATAAGTTGTTTCTTGGTTTGCCAAGAGATGGGGTTGCGACCAAGAAGGATAGTATACCCAGTAGTGGATTGACTAGTCTTAGGCAACTAGCCCAATCAACATCAACAAATGCAGTTAGAGATATGCTAGACGCTTGGGAGATTGATAGGCCAACATTTATAGTACTATAGAGGTACTGTAGGACACATTTTGCGGCCTGCATGTGATTGGTAGTTGGTTGATACATGTATTGGCTCAGCTGATTAACTACAAATTGACATCTAATCAAGTGATAGTAAAATATTACAGCGCAACCATGATCTCACGATGGACCAAGGGATTGATTAAGAGAGAAGAGCCACTGGTAATGAGATGACTCCAAGAAGATAAAAGTGTTTTCACTGATTTGGAAAGATGCATGTTAGGACACCTATGAAGGTCAAGTGTGAACTAGGGTTGACGCAAGTCAATGCCCTAAGGGGTTCAACGTACATGAACACTAAAGGAAAAGGTAAAGGTCACTAAGATCCTTTATGGCGAATTGTTGTGACATGGTGGAGATGAATTTATAGAGAAGGTGGTGATTGTTTCCAGTAAAAATGATATCATCAATATAAAGAAAGAGGACAAGTATGTCTGAGCTATAGGTAAAAATGAACATAGAATTATCAACCTTGCTTTACCTGAATCTAATGTGTATAAGGAAATTGCTGAAGTGAGAAAACCAAGCACAAGGTGCTTATTTTAGACCATAGGGAGACTTTTAGAGTTTATAGATATGATGAGGATAGTGGGGATGAATAAACTCTAGAAGTTGTTTCATGAAGGTAGTTATTGAGGTGATTATAAAGGAAGGCATTTCTAATGTCAAGTTGACAGTTTGGCCTAATGAGATGAGATGGCATGAGATAGAATGAAGCAAAAAGTAGTAGGTTTGACTACAAGGCTAAATGTTTCTGCATAGTCCACTCCCTCTCTTTAGGAAAAGCCCTGAGCCACAAGATGTGCCTTGTACCTTCTAATTATTCCATCTACATTGTATTTAATACGAACTTTCCATATACTATCAACAACATTGTGATTTAGTGGTGAGGATATCAAGATCCAAGTTTTGTCTTAAAGGAGTGACTCAAATTCTTCCCTCATGGCAACAAACCACGTAGGATGTCAAAGGGCTTCAGTATAATGTTTAGGTTCAACGTAGGATGCATAGGTGTGGAGATTGAAAATTTGTTTAGGTTTGTTGATTCCATGTTTGGATTGTACAATCATTTGGTTAGAGGCTGGGGTAGAGGCAATTTTGATGGTGGGTTTTGAATATGTTAGCAATGATAGACCTTGGTAATGGGTGGTTTGTGAGGTGTCTAAGTAAGTGAAGAAGAGTTGGACTTAAATTGCTAAAAAAAAAAAAACTATTTTATTGAACGTGGAAAACAACCACGAATACCAAGTACAATTGTCTACAAAAATTACACAATAACAAAATCTTAGATTAGATCTAACCAACGACTACCAGACATCAAAATGAATGGTCTAAAGAGGCTTTTGCACATTGTGAGGTAAATGTAGAGACAATAGATGTATGGATATATCGATGCTGCAGGACTGATTGAAGACATCATGGTAAGTATGATAAAGTCAGGAGTGCCAAACTTCACTAATAACAGCCATTGCAAGGATTGATTGATGAGGACTGATAGAAGACAACTGAATAAGGTAAAGTGAGCAACTAGTTTGCTAGTGGATAATGAGCTAACCTGTGCTCGATTTCTAAACACAGAAAGAAGAGTAATCAAATTTGACAATAAAATTATTATCATGAAAGAGCTTGATGACTAACAAAAAATTATGTGTAAGAGAGGGGACATGGAAAACATTTTTAAGGTATAAGAGAGAGCCATTAATGTGTATAATGATGTCACCTATGTGAGCAATAATTATCGATGCACCATTAGTCAGATTCAACTTATGGGTTCAAGTTGGAGAGTATACTTGCATCAGGCATCATATGATGTGTTGCATCAAAATTTGGATACCAAATAACCTCATCTGATTCACTAAGTGATAAAGCAGCAAATAAGTCGAGAATGTTAGAGTAGGTTATTGAGGCGATGGTAGCGATGGAGTGCAAAGCGGCCTGGTTTACACAAATTTAACATGTAATTGAGGAACGAGAGTAGTAACTGGAGGAAGTAATTGAGGTTGGTCAATGAGGCGAGCAAGTAGATGTGGAATGCAAAAGGTGAGGAGCGACCATGCCCCCTTCACCTAGACTTGGTGTGACCACAACCTTAATCCCTAGATGACATGGGGATGGTATTAGTATAAAAGGGGATTGAAGTTGTAGTCATTAGCAGCATGAATTTTGAGCCATTATTTTTTTTGGTCAACTTAGCTTAGACTTGCTCAAATGTCAAAGCAATAGGCATGTATATCTAGGTGGTAATCAGTGCATCATATTCTTCGAGTAGACCCCATGAGGCATGCGATAAGATCTATAGTGGTAAGTAGACAACCAATAGATCAAAAGTTATTCTACAATAGACTTGAGCTTCCGAAGATATTCAATCATGGTAGTGTTGTTCATACAAAGGAAGAGTAGGCATTGTTTGTGTTCGATCTCTCTCACCATGAAATTTTCAAGAAAACGTTAGTGACGAGCAATCCAAATGTCATAGGTAGGAAAGATATCATGAATCTTAACAAGTATGTCAATTGAGATTGTAATAAGCAAAAGAGCACAAACTATGTGATTCATGCCAAGCCAATTTGTATAAGCAAGACTAGGGATGGGAAGAGAGCCAGGGGAGAGAGTAAGTATGGACGGTCGAGCCAAAATTGTGCTGTAAACATAACGACATAAATCAAAGGAGAGCAAATGGGATGTTATAAGCGAAAGCCAAATGTAACATTTGTCTGCCAAAAGTTTGATGGGTACAACAATTGTGATGCTTGTAGAAAAGGGTATAGTGGAGTTGGGAAGATCAAGTGTTTGGTTAAGAAGAAGTGAAGTGGTGGATTAGAGATAAGTGGGTCGATTGGATGTTGGGTTGTGCTATTTGTTGGAAAACAAGAGAAGAGAGAGAGGGTGTAATGGAAGTGCTGGAGAATAGGTGGTGGGGAGTAGCACTGTGGAGTGGTGCGGCTGGGTTCAATGGGGAGTGGAGCAAGGATGTGGGATAAGGATTCAATGCGGTTGGGGTGGGGAAAGGGTTGGCAAGCATGGTGGTCATCGAAGAGGGCATGGAGGATGTTAGTTGTAGCATGGTGGGGAGAGAGGGGATGGTGGCAGAGGGGATGATGATAAGGTTTGTCTGCAGTGGCAATGGAAGAAGAGAATAAGAAGGGGTGGGGTTGAGAACAACTGGAATGTCTGAGGTGGTGATTAGAGATGTTGACATTGTTCAGTGAAGGGAGGTTAAGCAGTCAAAGATACGATGAGGGAGGAGGTGCAGCAGCAGCAGAAAAAAAATTTTAAGGTTTCGTCTTTTCTTGTGTATTGGATTTAATAATATGTACATGTATTGGGCAAGCATGATTGTATTGCATTAAAGAATATGTTATAGATATGTGTATATATATACAAAACACCAGACTTGTAACCCTAGTGACTGGAGATGATGATATTGTTAAGTGAAGGGAGGTTAAGTAGTCAGAGATTTGGCAAGGGAGGAGGAGGTGCAGCAGTGGCAGAAAAAAATTTTTGGGGTTTTGTCTTTTCTTGTGTATTGCCTTTAATACCATGTATAAGTATTGGAGAAGTATGATTGTATATATATGGTACACTAGACTTATAACCCTAGTACATAGCTAAAGTACCATTCTACCCTCATATACATGTAAAGATACAGTAAGGCAATAACATACAATAAGTAGTAGTATGACAGATTACAAATTCTATTTCTGTATAGCCTTCTCACTGCTATTAATGGAAAATTATGTTTAGGTCACCCCCAAAGAATGGTCAGTCATACACTACATTTCAAGTGAAGTGAATGATCTCACTATAAAGATGAATAACCAGGGTTTTTTATAATTGGAATGGAAAACCCAAAAAAAAAAATATTGTATGCATGTTTTCCAATTTTCTTCCTTAAAATTCTACTTTTTAGGTCTGGACTAGCAAATGCATTTTCTAAGTTGCTCATCTGGAAAAATGGAAAATAGAAATGGAAAAGAAAACTGTATATGGAAATGAAAACATTCTTCCATAAGTAACCATGGCCTAAATGCTGCAGGTATGATTAAAATTTTCTTTCTTTCAGTTTAAAGGAAGCTGCACATCTGTAGTAGCTCAAGACGATAATAACAAACTTGTGGGGCTTTTTGGCTCATTTTTCTGTTACAGTGTTGACACTGTTTTGAAGCTAGATGTTTGGAAAACAAATATATCAAAAAATAAGAGGACAAGTACACAACAAATACAAAGCAAATACACAAGAAACACCATATAGACACATATTAGATAAATATAACAAAAGAAAACCTAACAAAACTTACCTGGCTAGGTATAACATGATCAGTCTTAAAAGGCCGCACCACAAGGTTGTTTCTTAGTTCATATGTCTCTCCTGAAATATAGTAGTATCACTCTTGGCATGCAAAATGAAACATATCAGATAACTAGGACTCCTTGGTGGAGTTGGAAAGGGGAGCCATATACCGATATCCAACGCGACCAAATCAAGGTTAAGTTCCACTTGGCTCATGGACCTAACAATGTCAAGCAGTTTTTCTACATCCTCTTTAATGCAGGTTGGTACAAACACTGTTGGGGGCTTCAAGTTGTACAACCCTCGAGAGGCTACATACATTGGCAATCCACCCTGAACAGTAACATCATAAGATCCTTGTAGTATCTAACGCACAAGTAGGAGCATCACAGGAGCTATCTATAAGGTCCAAAATAAAGAAATCAAGAAAGAAGACAGTAGTTTTAAAAGTAATGCATTTTGCAAGTCGCAATAATTGGAAAAGCATCAAAGCTTAACAAAATAATACCAGTGTGGTCAGGAAATGACCCAGCTTTTCACAGGGTTTGATCATATGTTTAATTCAGTCATTGAATTTAAGCATTCTTTAGCATAGTAATCTACTCGGTGTAGCATTCATCCAAAAATCAGACAATATAAGGCTTGTCTGCAGGAATCTGTGTACCCTATCATGTTACAATGATATCACAAGAAAAATGCACATCCAGGATGCAATTTGCTTCAAGTAAATGAAAAAAACTATTCATTTTATATGAAAACGTACCATTTCTTTCCAAAAAGAAAAGGAAAAGAAAATAAAATCATCTTCCAATTACTGTTCAGTTCAATATGGATATCATCCACTATGCTCACTGATGCCCTAGGTAGTGGGGATCCAACTCCCTCGATTTTCCTCCACTACACAAAACATACGCCACTAGTAATACACCCCCTATTCTGATCCTGCACCCAGCAAGAAAAGGATGCCCTAAGATGCAAGGGCAATTGCACAACTCGATCCCTTCGTTCTAGGATCCAGTACATCCCAACTACAAATGAAAGTGAATTTTCAAGGACTAGCCTCCTCCTTTCTAACTTGAGTTTAGATCCAAACTTTCGTTTCCATAATTTCATCCTAAAAAATCGTTGGATTACTGTGTTGTCGTCCATGTATGTAGCCTTCGTGCAAAAAGATAAGAACTTTGCAATTAACATTACTAAAAAAACGAAACTGGGAAGCTGAGTTCCATGAATTTGAACATCTTGCACGAGATGTTCCAATATAAACAACTGAAAAAAGGATGATCCATCTTACGATATGATCAAGATGAGCATGAGTAATGAACAGGAAGTTCTGATGAATTGCCCTAGTTGGACACCTTCCTATGTCGAAAGCACACTTAAATTGAGGCACAATGATACAAGTTTCGCTCCCGCCAACAGAAATCCCCTCAATCGAGTAACCCTCAACATCGACGCCTTTTCGGTTTACTTCGGCACGGGCTTTCCTGTACTCTTCCTCTTCGATAGCCCGGTTGATTGCGGATAAGTAACCCGAAACAGGGAGGGCGTTGAGTGTGGAGGTGGTGAAGAGTCTTGGGATTTGGGCGAGGCAGTGTTTGGGAGTTGGAGTTTGGGGGTAAGAAGAAAAAATAGGAGGTGGAGGCGGACTGAGAGACAACAGTGTAGGTGGTTGGGGAGGTAAAGTGGTGAGGGAAATTTGCATTTTAGAGAGAGAGAGAGAGGTTTAAGGGAGGTTTTGTGGCGAGTGTTAATGGAGGGAAGAGTGCAAATGTAATCCTCATGGGGAGTGGGGGAGAGAGAGGGAGAGACTAAAGTCGTATATTTACTGGAAAGGGAAATATTCGAATTATGAAATGAGTCTTTCTTTTTTTCTTTTGCCAAAAAAAAATGTGTTTTTACTAATTAACTTTCTTCTTTCATTGAATATTTAGATGCAGTAAAATTGTAATTTGATGAAAAAATATTTTGTAAACATTTTTTTATTTTTATTATAGTCTAATTTTAATTATGCTGAAGCTACATGGTTTTTGTGTTCTAGACCATATAGATATTATATATAGTTAATATATATCGAATATCCATAACTTCTATATACAAGTGATGTATAATGATCGATAAATTTTATTTTTTTTTCATAATTTCCATATTGAAAATCTGTACCTATTTTTAAGTACAATTTCCGATATATCATGTATTTAAAGTAATTTTGCTATCCGGTTCCATATAAGTGCACGGAAAAGAAAACGGTGCCAAAATAAAATTTATCTGGGAGAGAGAACCATTCATTGCTTTCTCCAACCATAACATAATAAATGTTCTTTCACGTTCTTGACGTATACAGTAAAATGAATCTATAGACAACATTGCCTGAAAAAAGAAGCAACATTAAATAGTGAACAGAATTTAACTTTGATACAAGTAACCTTGGTCTATTTTCTGGTCCTGCACACTCGAATGATACAAGTCTTGGAACCCTAAACTATGATACAACACTATACAGAGGGTAAAACTCCAGAGTAACACGATTCCAAGGCACACTTTAGGCTTTCAATATGGGTTTTTCTGTCTTTGTCCCAGTTTCGATGAAACTCCAGTAGGTCCACATTTTTATAGAAGCTTCACAGCCAAGATGTCGCGAATCTGCTGTTAAGATAACTGCTTGAGTTGTATGCTTCTTCTGCATATGATACATCAGCGCAGACTGTAACTCTTGAAGCTGTGCAGGTAATTTCAGCATTTTGCAGAGTGAAACCATGGATGATGGGCAAAGGAAAACCTCTTCCAAGATGTGCGTTCGCATATGGCAAGAACACGGTTTCGATGATTGTCCACATTACAGGCTGCAGAAATAAGATCAGATATTACACTTTTCTAGTACCCAAATGAGAAAAATGAGAAACTGAATTAAACTTGATGCTATAATGATTGAAAGAATAAATTGACCGAAAACTAATTAAGGAGATAGAACTAAATGATAGCTTTGGTGATAAGAGTTGAATGAAATATCGTAAATTAGCTCACCTGAATTAGATACACCCGCAAGTTACCGATGTTGCTCCACTTCAGCGACATTGAAAAGTCATTCAATTTCACACTGCCACCGAGATTGTTCCCTAAAATCTTCACTGAACCTGAGCCATGAATTACCTGGATCACATATTCGAAAGCCCAAATAATTGTATCAAAACCTATCCAGGCTCCACCACATATGATGGAAGATCCATTCACCACATGATAAAAAAGGTGCATGAAATTTGAAAAACCATAACCTGTACAGCCTCGGTATAGAAATTTGGAGAAACTTTGTGGAATTCTATCACTGATTATATATATTTCTAAGATGGCAGTGATAGTGAATTCGATAAATAAAAGTTTGGCTGAATAAAACATTTAGTAAGTTCAAGTTATATTGGATAGGACATTTGGTAATTTGAAACTTCCAAGTGAGATAGCATTTTTAACATCATCCCATATGTTTTTGTTGGATAATTGAACCATATAGTTCCAGCTCTTTTTTGCCTTGTCCTTGATATAAACCCAGGAATTAAAATATCGATTATATTGAATATACAAATACACAATCCAGAGCAAAACTGCTCCTCACATAACACTCACTAACTACTACTCACCCCTACCTACACTACTACTCTTCTATTTGCGGTCCACATGGCAACACCTTTTTGGATTCCTCAACTACTATACTATTACTCAAACCAGCTATACAAATACCACTGCTCGTTATATCTAATATCTAACAGTCTCCTACTCATTTTAAAGTACGCCTCCTCGTTAATATCTACATGAGCCTGACTAGTCAAGACAACATATTCATCGATTCTAAGAGATTCCACAATAGGAATAATTGTTAAATCCCCAGCAAGAATTATCTCTTTTCAATTGCAAACCTAAACCAATTACATTGATCTCATTCAGCCAATAAAGATAAATGCAGATATAGGATTGCTAGATATCTATTTGTCAACACAAAAGCGATACTAGTCATGTCATCTTTCCAGAATGGGCTGGAAGAGAATTTGTGCCCTGCAAAAGAGAACCATTAAACAACTAGAGGACATCAAATTATCAGAACATACCAACGAGATGCATGCAACTGGTACCACTTCGCCTGCTTCCAGAACATCTATTATCAAGTCTATGTAAACAGTGGCATCAATCTTATCATCTGAGATCTTTATATCTGGGGGTGAAGATAATGAGATATTCAGATTCATATCATCATTTGGATATTTCTTGTATAATTGAGGAATGATAAATCTCCATCCAGCGGTATTTAGAAGAGATTGGTCAGGTATTTTATCCACAGTCCATTGCATGAAAGCTGCCTGGCCACAAAAAAATGGATTAGTGTCTAAAACTGTTTTTTTTTTTTTTTTTGTTTTTGATAAGTAATCAGCATTTAAAACGTTGATGAAGGGGAAGACGATATAAAGGCTAGAGGCACTTGATATCAGAGTTCATAACAGTACAAAACAAACATTCACAGCACTAATTTATGAATAAAATCGCAATAAACAAAATGGTATTAGACAATGTGTACATCTAAATAGTGTCAAAGTAAGGAAGAAGATACTTCCTTCTTTTTCTTTAGGTAATGTCAATATATATCATTTTCATTAAGGAAAAAGAAGAATGTACAAAAAAGATAATACTAAAAGGTCACTCCAGCCATCAAGCACAAAAAGATTGACTAGATCAGTCTCTTAGTAACTTAGAAGCACGTATACAATAGAGATCATCTAGACAGAGTCTACATGACAAAAAATTTTCCTAGCTAATGACACGTGTTAAGTGGGGTTTCCACCCAATCTTCTACTATTTCTCTCTTTCCACAAAATATAAACAAAAAGTGAAAGAATTTTCCGTCTTTGGATATCACCAAATCTGCCCAAAATGATAGATAATTCCTTTATTGTTGCTACTAAGCTGATTTCCCTCTATGGAATTTGATAGGCTTTTCGCACCTCTAACCACATCACCATAGAGTATTCACATTATATAAAAAGATGTTTATGATTTTCTTATTTCCTGCGGCGAATGAAGTAGACATTCCATTGAATGATGCCCTAGCTAACTAATCTATCCTGCATAAGAAGCCTTTCCTTGATTGCCAACCATAAGATGGAGGAGTGACTTGGCATGTTTGGTTTATTCCAAAAAACTTTATGCCATGTAACTTTCAATTGTTGGCCCCTTAGGCTATTATATGCCTAACAAATTGAGAAAGGAGCTGATAGATTTTCTTCCATACCAAGATGTCAAGTGAGTTTACTTTAGGAATCATGGAAGCTGGTATGTGGGACTTAATGCAACTCCAAATGTCTCCCTCAAGCCACACCCACATATTTCCTCTGATGATGGAACTTAATTTTGCATCCTTTGCCCAGCCTAAGTTGTAGATTGATTTTTCACCTAATAAGTTGCTAAAAGACCTCTAGGATGCCAAAAGTCATACCAAAGTGACATCTTCCATCCATCCCCAACTTCTCAAGAGAATAAAGAGCGAGCCCAAGACCATGCTTGAAGGATTTTAAGCCAAGACCACAAACATTGGCCAACGACTGATATAGACCAAAAGTTGCAGCCCCTCAATATTTCATTGTGAACCCAACTAAGCCAAAGGGTGTTTCCATCATACGAGCATAGGTTCCATATATGTTTCAATTGAGCTACTTTATTCCATAATGAGAGCTCCAAAATACTTAGACCACCCTCTTCCTTTGGCTTGCAAACATCTTCTTGATCCACCTTGGCTCTAGCCCTTGCTTCATTTGATCCACTCCATAAAAACTAGGTAATTTTTGTGGTCAACTCCTTCAAGATACTTTTTGGCAAAATCAAAGTAGAGGACCAATATACTTGGAGAGAGAGAGAATACTTTTGACAAGTTATAGCCTCCCCGCAAAAGATAGAGTATTTGATTTTCAATGATTTATATTGGCCGCAAATCTATTGACAAGAATTAAATAATTTGCCTTGGAAAGCTTGGTGGAAATAAGAGGGACACCAAGATACTTGACTGGTAACTTTGCTTCATTAAAGCCTAAACGAGACAGGATATGGTTCTTGTCTTCAACTGAAACACCACTAAAAAAACCTTGACTCTTTGTAAGGCTACACCTCAAGCTTGATGCAACAAAAAAAATCATCCAAGCATTCTTTGATCAAACTGACTAATGTAGGATCCCCTTTTGAGAAGACCATAAAATCATTGGCAAAGCATAAATTGATGAGTTTGGCTTTTTTGCATCTACAATGTAGCTTAAACAGAGGGTTTATAGCAAGCTTCTTGAGATAGCAAGAAAGAACTTCCATTACTAAAACAAAGAGGTAAAGGGATAGAAGGTCACCTTGTTTTAGGCCACGTGAGCTATGGAAAAAGCCCATTAGTTCTCCATTTAGGTTTACAAAGAATCTGGGTATCGTAACACATTCCATTACCCAACAAGTAAATTAAGGTGGAAAGTTGAGAGCCCATAATAAGTTCTTCAGAAAATTCCAATTTACTTGATTATAAGCCTTCATAATATCTACGTTGATGACATATCTAGAGCCATGACTAGTTCTATGATCGTCATTAAGGAGCACTTGAGCCATTAGAATATTGTCTGCCATGCATCTTTCCTTGATAAACATTGATTATTCCTTTCCCACCAAGCTAGATATGACTAGCTTGAGTCTATCAACAAGGATTTTGGTTATGCATTTATATAACGTGTTCCGATATGCTATCGGCCTAAAATATATAAAAGACTCGAGTGTATCGACTTTTGGAACCAATGTCATGTACGTGGCATTGATTGCTTTCAATAGTTTTCCCGTAGCAAAAAAATCTTTGATTAGCTAGACATACCTCTTGCACTATAATACTCTATGTATATCTAAAAAAGTTGGCATCGTACTCATTCGGCCCGAAAGATTTGTCTTTTGTAAGGGACCATAGCACCATTTTAATCTCTTCATCTAAGATAGGCTTTATCAACAAATTCCCATCTGCACATTACACTTTCTACCTAAGAGTGTATGGAAGGGACCCTAAAAGAGGTGAAGGTTGGAGGTTATCCTTTAGTAAGTAGTCAAAATAGGAGACAGCAGCTTGCTGCAACAGTTTTTTCCCCAGAAATAACCATACCATCTTCCCCCCTTCAAGGAGCATATACCATTTCTAAGGTGTTTTTGCTTGAGGGATTTGAAGAAAAAAGTAGTATTCTGATCACCTAACTTTAACCAAGTGTTTCTAGATTTTTTTGTAAGGAAAAATTCCATAGCCCCTTTAAAAAGGTAAAAGTCCTTAAACCATTTTTTCTCCAAATCCCAGTTTGCTTGCATTAAATTTGCTCTATTAACCTGCAAAATGTCTTGTAGCAATGTTCTAGCTCCTCGGACTTTGGCTAATGTATTAGAAAAATTCTCCTTGTTTAATTTCTTGAGTCCATACTTCAACAGCTTGAGTTTACATGTAACCTTAACCATAGGAGTCCTTTCAATGTAGGTGTTCCAAATCTTCTCCACAGTAGGTAGAAAGTTAGGACAAAGTTTCCAAAAGTCAAAAAATTTGAAGGGAATCTTCCTCCCTTGATTCCTTAAGTTCAACTTCAAAATTAATGGGCTATGATCAGAGATTCTAAGAGTCTTAACTTGTACTTCAGCTAAAGAGAAGGAAAGCATCCAATCCAAGTTAACAAATGCCCTATCTAAGTGCCTCATAAAGAGGTTAGAGTTGCATTTATTTGACCAAGTAAAGATGGGGCCACACATGTAACTACCTCCTCTAATTCAGCACTATAACAAAAATCATTAAAGCGATCCATTCTAAGAGAGTGTCTCATTGCTACCCAATTTCTCTTCAATAGTGCAACTTCATTAAAGTCTCCAAGGAGAATCCAAGGTCCTGAGATGGTACCTTTTATATGGACTAAATCCTTTCAAAGAGAAGTTCTTTTTGAGATAGAGTTTGCCTTATAAACGAAAGTCGTTGAGATCCATTTATCTTCACTCAAGAGGTGACTAATGCAGTGAATGAACTGTGTTTGGGAGAAGAGGATTTGCACTATCCAGATGCGTAAGTCCCACGCTACCCATATTCTTCCACTAGGGTGTTTTTAAGTTCACCAAGAAAGGTAGATTCTTCACCAAACCATAGATGAATTTTGAGGTTCAACTTTAGTTTCTATAATACCTAATAAAGAAATACCATGTTCAAAACACAAATTGCAAACTTCTTTAGCTTTAGATGGATCATTTAGACCCCTAATATTCCAAAAAGCTATCATAATTTATTTACAAAAGGAGAATTCGCAAAAAAGCATGGAGGGGCAAACCCTTAAAGCAAGGAATGGCTACTCTTAATACCAGCTGCACCACCTTCACCCTTCTTCTTTCTAGTCTTTTTCTTTGTTGCAATGGTCCAAGCTTTTTCTTCAACTACCTTAGCTTGATCGAAGGAGGAACACACTTCCTTGGATTCTAGAACAAAGGAGGAACAAGCATCTTCTGATTCCTTAAGACTGTTCTCAAAAGAGAGATCCAATAATTGAGGAGATTATAGTTCTCCCTACAGCTGTGGAATCTCTATATCCAAGCTATCGGAATCATCCGAGGAGGCTAGAACAGCAATAGCTTTACCTTTTCTCGGAATCTCTGGTGGCTTGACTGATTGAGGATCAAGCTCCTTAATGGGTATGCCCAAGTAGGAAGTTCTTTGATTTGTCTCCTTAGCTACATCTACCATGCTATCTCCATCCTTACCTTTAGAAAAACCATGATAGTCAAACTTAGAGGAAACATTATCACTAGATAGACTAATACACTTATCCATACTATGACCAAATACTTTACACTTAATGCAACAAGGAGGAATCTTCAGATATTCAACATCAACCATTGCGATTGATCTATCTAACTTCTTCATAGCAAAGCTCATAGGCAATTCACAACCCGCCCTCGATTTCTATCGAAGCCTTGACAAATCTAATGCTTTCCACTTTGGCTGAGATTAGATCCACTTGAAGTGGATGACCCACCAGGCTTACTGCATAGCTAATTACATCACAATTCAAATATTGTACTGAAACTCTCCACAATTTATCCAAATAGGCAAACACTTGGGATAGATACGGAGTAATCCTCCCCCATATGCCATCTATCCAAAATAATAAGATGCTTTGCAAAGTACCACCGTTGGCCTAGGATCCTAGAGAGAGAAGCTTTCATCATTGAACTTAAAAAATAAGTAACCATTTCCATTAGTAAGAGCTTCCAAGAGTCCCTCATCCTTCCATCTTGCCGCAGCTAGTTTTTACATCGAAAGAAAAGATAATCCTCGCCTAAGGAAATATCCTATAGCCATAAAACACCAGATTTTCTCACCCATTTAAGCAACCTTTGAGGGTGGTTCAACACAAATTAATTCTTCGACCTTCCTTGGAGGGTGGTAATTGAGAGTAACATCTACCAAGGGAAGAGAGTCCTTGTCGCTTTGTCCAGAAACCACCTTAACAAGGGAGCATGGTTTTGAAGTCCGGTTTTGCTCTTGCTGTTGAAGAGCAACATCATCAAAACCTTTTTCCTTTTGGTTGAGAGAAGTCTTAATCTTCTCTGTCGCATTGATCATAACTAGAATAGTAGACTCAATACTAGAGCTACTTTTGTCATTGGAGGAGGAAGGATTTTCTCGGACCTTTTTTTTTTTTCCGAGGTTTTGCTAGAACTAGGAAAAGTAAAATTAACTTTTTCTTTTTGTCCTTGCTGCGACTGCACAATGTTATGTCCTCTTTCTGCTGGAGAACACCCTGCTTGTTTTGAAACCACCATGGACTTGTCAAAGTCAGAAGGGTCCTTAGTTACACTTGGTGTTACTTCATTTCCAACCTTTTTGGCATCATAAGAAGCCGCAACCGGTGAACTGTCTGTACAGCCTCCCTTAGATGTAGCTTTTAAAAGCTTGGAATTCTTTGGTTGTTTGCTAAGACTCAGATGAGACTCAGGGTGCAAAGCAAGAGCCTGTGCAGCAATGGTCTCAAAGGAGACTTTTTTGTTCCTCTAGCTAAAGGTTTCCATGGCTTAACCTAAAGCAAAGCAAGGTGAACACCAGGAAACCCTAATCAGATTCAGAGACTCTAAGAAACAAAAGAAGAGAGAGAAGGTGATGGAAGGAATAGAGAACAAGAAAGAGACGAGAGGGGGAAGAAGGAGAAAGGGAGGAGAGAACGAGAGAGGAGAGCTAGGCGAGGGAAGAGAACGCAAAAGGGAAAGAGAAGAAAGACTGACAAGAGAGAGATGAGACGAAGAGGAGGGAAAGAAGAGAGAGAAAGGGTAAACGAAGAGAGAGAAGGGGAGACAGGATAGAGATGACAAGAGGAAAGGGGAGGCGGGAAGGAGATGACGAGAGGAAAGGAAGAGAAAGGGAGAGGAGAGGGAGAGCAAGAGATGATTTTCTCACTCTCCATGGTGAAGAGAGAGAACCCCGAAGATACTTCCTTCTTACATTTGCTAACTATTGAAAAACCACCAATGGTTTTTTGGCACCAAGCATGAACATAAACCATTTATGGTCCAAGTTACTAGAGTATGTTACCATGCAATTCACACATGAAATTTTCCCTATAGCAGATATCATAATAGAGGCAACTTAATAAATAACTGAATACAACCAGACAACCCAGCATGCAGCTTTACATTACCTTAGAAATCAATAGATCCATGAGAATGGAATGAGGGATTAACTAATAATTGCCATGGAATTTCAACTATAAGACTACTTAGATATCGGACGAACAGATTCCATAGGCTGGTGATGAAATAATGAGAATGTCTGAGACATCTACAACCAGAGCTCAGAAACTAACAAACTTCCACCAGTGATTTTACGCGATTGAGGACAAAGGTTTAATTCATTTCACACCTTACAGAAACTGATAAGTGAACCTTTAAGGAAAATAAGAAGTATAATACTGGATCCTCAATAACACTAAGATGGAAAACAGCTTCAAAAATCACCCATTAATGACTTACATGAATTTTCATGTCAATTCTTTTTTTTCTTTGGCAACCTGATTTTATTTTATTCGATCAAAGACCATGAAGCCTTAGATTGCAATAATAAGAATTGAGAGGGTTAATGGGTCTACATACTTACATCATAATATAACGATGATGCAGACTTGAATACAGCTTCATCCAATGAAATTCCAAGCATTTTCACTGGATCCTTGCACTGAACTGAAAATTGTGGATTCATGTTGTAGAAATTGCGCATAGAAACTTTCTCTCTTTTGGTAAATAATCCATTGATTTCAAATTCAACGGAACAGTTCGTCAGTAATGGGTTGCTAACAAAAGTTACATTTAAGGAAGCATTATCATCCACGGGAATCTCTTTTGGTAGAGATTGTAGAACAGAATCAAGCTTCAATATTCCTTCTTGAAGCTTTTCTGTAATAGCATCTTCCACTGCTGATCTTATTTTTCCTTCAAATGCATCAACCATTCTGCCAAGGCCAAAAGAAAAAGGTTAAGAAAAGAATTACCCGCATGAAAAAAATATCCTTCAACATGACACCAGAAAATGGATTAATTTTCTTTGTAAGAAGAAGTTTGTTGTAAAATGAGCCGAGTATCCCATGGTATATGGACTATGCCCATGGTAAGCCTCCTATAGAAGTGATCTCAATTACCTCAATGCAGATACATGACCAATGGAAAAAGGAAACTCCAGCAGAGGCACAATTCCAAACATACAAAATTATGCCAACGAATCAGTTTATCTAAATGAGAAACTGATTTATACGTGCAACACTGAGCAGACATACAAAATTATTCTTCTTCAATTTGTCGAGTTTTCTCAGAGCCACTGCCCATGGAAAGAGGAAACACAAGTCCCCTGCACATAGCCTTTGGTGGAAGCCTCACATGGATGTCTCAAAGTTTATCACTTGTTCAATCAGTTATTTCATATATCACAACAGATTCTCATATTATAGAAGGAAAAGAGAACTGAAATAAATGTTCATTCCAAGAACTTTAATGATTGAATAGAAGGTGCAATGCAATAAGGAAGATATTAGTAGATAAAATTTTCACAAAAGATAATGTCTTGTTAGATTGAACAAAGAACAACCTGTTAAAGAACTAGTACTTCAGTTTTTATGACTTCAGAGAGATTTTTTAATCACAAAAATGTTTCCAGAAATTCAATTGTTAGAGCACGTCCTGTCTCAACTAACTTGGATTACGATGAGGCAAACCTTAATCAATCCTTGCAGCAACAATTTTCAACCTTTATTTTACTTACCAAAAGATTACAGTAAGTACAGTAGTCAATTATCTCAATAAGAAAAATCTGAGCATCTCCAACAATTCAATTTTGTCAATACCAATGTAAACATGAGGCTTTATTTATTAAATATTACCACTTTTCCCATACCCTTGATAAAGCCAAGATGCCCCTCCATCCAGTTTTATGGATATATCATTGACGTAACAACCACAGTCCAGAACTGAAAGCTTTAGTGTTCCTTCATGACTCTCCAACCCCAGAGTAAGCCCCACTTCCATGCCTTCAACCTTTTTCAGAAGAATCACTTTATTAGACACAGGCAAAGAAAAATGTAAGCACAGAAGCGACAAAATGCATTGACTTGATAGTATACCATGACATTACTCTCCAAAAAGTAAAGCTATGCTATCAACACAGCCAAAATGAAAAGGCAGAAAGGGCAATCTGAAGTGTCTGGCTGTCTGCTTCTCACAGAATGTAAAATAACTGGAGCATCAACACCTTAACAAACTGCATGTAGAAGGATAATAGCAACAACTACTGAAACAACCTTTATGTCCATTATTGCATTTAATAAGGTTAACAACATGAATCTTTTTGCACCAACTTCCTTGAGCTTTACAATATCTTTGTAAAATCTGTGTAGAAGGAATGGTCCTAAAAAAATTCCATATAGAAGGTTCTTTTTTGAATTTCAATCAACCAAGTTTTCTTTCCTTGAGCCAGCATCTTCCTCTTTTATCATGACCCAGTCATATCTTTAGTCAATTCCGATCCATCTCAAGCAGCGTTTTTTCATCCCATTGCCTGTTGGGGCATCACCAATTTTTCCTCGTATATCCATGTACCCACCAAAACTTTTTTAGTTCAGCCACTTCTATCTTCCGTGATCATACAGGTCAAATCTCCATTGTTATTAGCCCCAACACATGGTTGCCTGTGCCCATACAGACTATTTGGTATGAGGGTAGCCTATTCAAGCCCATCCTTAATTTGAGGCCCTCATGGCCAATAGGGCAATTGTGCTATCGCTGGATGTAATTGGATTGATTCCTCCTTCGGTCTATGAGACAAAATGTCCAGCAACTAGGCTGAGTTGGCAAAAAAGAAAATTCAAGTCCCAAATTGTTACACTGTTCTGCAACAGTCTCCAGATATTTTATATGTACTTACTAATTTGATCACCATGGCAACCTCTTGAAGCCATATGCAGCAATTACAACAGTCAAGAATATTTAAATTTTCCATGTCCCCGTTAACCACAAAATACTTAACTGATTGAAGTTTGGTATAGGTCTCATCACTAACCAAATAGCACATTAAAAGCCATATGTACACAGAGCGCATAAACCCACCAATCCTCTTAATTCCAAATATCCAAAAGACATTGCAATACCCACCAGCTACTAGCTAGCACAAGCTGGATAGTCAATGGGTAGTTTAGTAAGATTAAAATCATTTTCCCTATTTTCCATTATCATTTTCCATAATATTCAAATAACAGAACTCGCAGCTGGCTGCCACCGCTTCTAGCACCACCGAAATACTGTCTATCACTGAAATATAGTACTAGGGGTGGCAATCGGTAGTCAATGGGTAGTTTAGTAAGAGTAAAATCATTTTCCCTATTTTCCATTATATTCAAATACCAGAACTGGCAGCTGGCTGCTACCGCTTCTGGCACCACCGAATACTGTCTATCGCTGAAATATAGTACTAGTTATGTGCGGTTTGGTCTGACAATGCGAACTGTAGTAAGCAACTATCCTAAAACCGGACTGCCAATGGAACTGAATCTTTGGTCCAACTCCGTTCACTTTTTGTTCACGTGTAAAAATTCAGTTCCCTCGACTTCATGGCACGAACCATGGCGAAAAATTTTCGATTCAACCATGCGAATGAACAAATGAAAAAACCGGTCCACACTTGCCATCCTACTGATTACAGCAATCTTTGATCCCTACTATCAATCCCACCTATCACCAAAAAGTACTACTGGTTGCAACTATTCTTGACCGCTACAGTAATTTTTAACAAATATAAAAAATTTATTTTCCATAAAACAAACGCACCCTAAAATTAAAAGCACAAACCTTTACTAATAAACACGACTAAAAGAATGAACTTTTCACCCGGAAATACATAATCAATTTCAAAAACGTGAAAGGAACCTCTTAACAAGTACCAGACACTCGTTCATGGGACCTTACAAATAATTACTTCGAAGTTACCTGAACAGAAGCAGTTCCTTTATCCGAGACCTCAACGGGAACCAGCCAAGTACTGTACGAATAACACCAATTCATACTCAAATTCCCCGTCGCACCAGACCCAATAATCGAAATACCGGAATCACCCGGTCTAACATACGAAACCGGAACGTCAATCTCATATATAGTAATATTCGACAGCTTCATGTCAACATTACCCACGAATGGGATTTTGATTGTCTTCTCAATCGTGGGCAAGTGAAGTGGAACCATTGAGGATACTGCTTTGGTTATAAGTAAGTCTTTAACGAAATCGAGACCCGGTTGCGTTATGAGAATGGAAGTGAAGGAGGAATGGGATTGGAAAGGATAGGAAAGCGGGATGAAAAGAGAAAAGATTAAGAGGAAGCGGAGGAGATGGAGAAGTGGAGAGGACATTGAGAAGGGGGTTGGGGAAGAGAGAGTGAGAGAGAGATAGAGAGTGAGAGTGATTTGATTTGAGCTGCAGAATCAGGTGATGTTGAAGAAGAAGAAGAGAAGGAAAGAGGGAGAAAGCGATTGATTATGTGTTACGGTGTTAGTTGCGTGTGTTTGAGTTGCTCAGTTCGAGAAGATGCAGCAAATATGCGCATAATGTATTGTCGTTTTGTTTTGTGAAAATGAAAGTATTTCTGAAGGGGGTTTCGATTTTTGAACATGTACACGTTGTTTACGGAAAACGAAAAATCAGAAAATACACATATACATCCATATTATTGAATTATTTTCATATTTTACTAAATCCAACTATAAAGTAAGTATATGCACGCATTTACATTACACGTTATCGTTTCACAAGTTTTAATTACTTTTTACTTGCCCGACTTAAGATATTTTCAATGACACCTTCCTATTTCTTTCTAATAAGTTTTGCTACCGTTTTGCATTTAATGTTATTTAATTCACATTTATGACACATTATTTCACAATCACCCATCCTTCATGCTTTATTGCCACACGTCGACCCATCCTTAGGTTCTTACACATTCCCACGTGTTGCACTTACATAATTATTAGTTCCTTTTAACATATTTGTTTTACATACCTTATCTTCTAACCATCTTTTAGTTATTATTAACTTTCAAACTTCTTGATGCACGTTATATTAAAATTTGAAGTTTGGATCATCTTATTTATATGTATGAGTGTTAGAATTCATTGAAATTGAAATTATTTTATTATATCCAATCTTTATTATTTGTTCTAATGAAATTTCTTTTTTGGTATAGCATTGTTAGCCATTACTCATTACAATTTAAAGTTTGAACTATCTTATTACATTCTCAAGATTTGTTGAAATTGAAATTGTTTTATTGCATCGAATCTTCATTAATTTTATTATATGAATTTCTTTTGGTGTAGCATAAAATTAGGAAATTAAGCAAAAGTTTTCATCCAGCATTCAATTAACTCACTATCGTTGGAGAGTTGAAGTTCACACCATCTTATTATATTTAGGTGTGTTTGAATTTATTATCACATCCAATCTTCATTATTTTTTTTAATGAAATTTCTTCATTAATGTAGTATAAAATCAATAAACCATGCAAGATTTATACAATGTCATTTCCCTCTATCACACATTTGCTATATATTATGTGTTTACATGTTTAACACAAAAGATAGTGAAATTTTTATAAAATTTCGACTATATTACATATCACATTTAAAGTAGATGTATAATTTTCTGTCACGCCTCGAAACGGCAGAGTCGTAACAATCCCGCCGTGTAAACCATCATAAGATAGAAGTTAGCCTTACAACCACTATCTTAGATCCGATCTACACAAAACATCCACGACTAACACGCTTTGAAGTAAACAATTTGTAATTTAAATAATTCATTTACCTAAGAAAGTAAGAAAAGTTATATATAATCACTATAATTCAGTTATTACATTATTAAAAAATGAAAAGTAATAACATATGTGTTGATTCTTCAATGTTTTTCCTCATTCCCCATAATCTAGCAGTTGCTAGCTTCAGAGTAGTTGTTGCCGCTTCAGAGTAGTTGTTGCCGCTTCTTAGCCAGCACCTGCACGACGTCTATAGGGATATGAGCAACCACAGCTCAGTAAGTTAGAACGGAGGACTTAAAACTATATCATACACATAATAAGGTTTTCAATCACTTATCAGGTGCAATACATGTGCAAGCAAATGCCATCGCACGACGTTATCCGGTCCGTCGTGAGATTAGAGAAATTGCGCTCGCTCTAATCCGGGTTGAGGAGTTGCCGTTAATGCAACAGCTCACGACCAAACCCAAGCTTGCTTAATGGAGAACTTACTCCTCCCGCGACTACCTTCGAACCACTGTCTTCACTCTCGCTGTGACCTCCTCTTCTATCACTTAGTTCGACTGAGGATAAAGAAGGAATCATTTTGCAATCCTGCGCTATCCCTTTCGAAGGGGTCGGTATTTGGCCGGAGAGTCCTAAGTTCCCCTAACGGGTTGCCATGCATGTCTGATCATGATTACTGGTCATATATTTGATTAAGTTCAGTTTAGGGTGATCAATCATTTCATGCAAATCATACAATACATGCTAGAGCAACAAACAGAATCATAGCATCACCCATAATCAAGCACATGCACACATCCAACTATCTAACAAGCACAACCAAGCATAATCTTAAGCTTCCCAAAATACAGCATTGTATTAATTCCTAACTTACCTCGAATCCCCGCTCGCTCACTCGAGGTCCGATTTGCTCAGGCCATCGACGATCATCCCTATAACACAAACGTGGTTTCAGCTTTTTATATAACTATTATAGGTTCATTTTATTCTATAACGCTTATTGTTAGGTTTTGTTTAGGATTTAATATGCCTAATTATCTAGGTCTTAAGTCTTTTATAATTATTCTAGGTTTGGGATTAGGTTCGGGTTCGAGTTCGGTTTCCACATCGATTTCTAAATTAGGTTCTAGTTCGATTTCTAAGTAATGTCTTATATTCCAACCCTAGAAATTCGTTTCAACTCATAATGTGAAATTAATCACATTACTTGCCGACCTCCTAAATATCATTATTACCCTTAGTCAGTATTTTATTTCATCTAGTACACTTATATCCTTATTAGTGTACCGAATTTACTCCTGATGTGAGAAATTTTTATATTTTTCATATAATTACATAAATTCAAGTTTCTTATCAGATTTATTATATATCCTTATTATTTATATAATATCAATTTTTATCCTAATATTTTCTATTTATTATATTTTCAAAAATTACATATTATGCATTATTGCCTATTATGTACATAATGCACTTATAATATTTCTATCACTTTAATTACCATCCCTAAACAGCAATTATCATTTCAAAATGTCTAAATTCATTCTAAATCAGATTTTACTCCTGATTTCCCTAATTTACAAAATTAACTTAAAGTTAACTATTTTTCCTTATTAATCATTTACTACATAATTAACCTAATAATTATATCTAATACCCTAAATGCTACAAGTATCACACTCCATTAGATTTCAACATCCTAAAACATATAATTATTCACTAAATCAGTCATTAATCATTTAATTACTTAATTAACCCTAAATTACCCATTTTATGCCTCATTTCAGGGCCTAAAAATTATCTAAAAATTTTGAAAATTAATTTTTGAAAACAGGCTTGATAGCACTGTTCTATATCATCTAAGTAATCTGCACAAAAATTTTAGACTTGAAACTACACTCCTAAGGTCATTTATTTCTAAACCGAAACATGCTCGGTTTTGCAAGATTTCTTAAGGACCCTATATCACGAGACATATTTTTATCAAAATAATATTTTTTATAAAAACTAAATACTAAAATATTCTAGAATAACAAATTTCATAATTTTATAATAATATTTACTATTTTTACAAAATTACACAAAATCGGGCTGGAAATAGAACTCATCGATTTGCGTGGCTCCGGCCACCGTCGGTGGCCATGGGTGTGTCGACACACCTGGGCGTTGCCACCACCGTGTGATGGTGGTAGCTGTCCATCCTCAGCTGCTCGTCGGATCTAGGTTCTCCTTTATGGCCCTAACTGCACAGTTTTCCTTTTCTTTTTTTTTTTCTTTGGTTTTTCTCTTAATTTTCGACTCTCCCTAATTTTCTATGATTTCTAACTGTCCAAATGAGCTTTTGAATTTTTCTTGCTATTTATAGAGCTTTATTGTAATTATTGTACATTAATTAGACATGACTTTACCTAATTTCCTTGATTTTTGGCTTTTGTGTTGTCTAATTTTTATTGGTTTATTTTTCTTTTGCAGATTTGGACCTGCCACGACCTGATCTTGATTCGTCTTATCCTATTCTGATTTTTCCATAACTAATTTATAATTTTCTTTAATTATTTACTTAGTTTTTGGCCAATTTAGGTAATTTCGCGTATTTTTATCTACACGTAAATACATGTGGGGTACACGTGAACATTCTTAATTATTATTTTAGTCATTCTAAAATTTTTAGTATATATATAATCTATCTTTAGTAATTTATTAGCTATTTGATTACACTTTTCACATTTTCAGTAATTAGTACTTATTATATTTAAAATTTGAAAATTTTATAATCTCCTATTTTATTACTTATTTTCTTAAATTCAAGTTTAGGGAGTTAGTTTTACTAATATTTCTCTCGTTAGTTTATAATTTGAGGTTTGATCGGATTCCTTAACCGATCGTCCAAAATCTTATGTTCTAAGTTCAATCCTATGGTCAATTGGCTTAACTTTGGGGCTTACATTTTCTTAAAAAAGGCATAAGTTTGTCCAATATATATTAAAAATAGTGCAACTTTTGTGGTTATATTTATGTTTGATTCAAATTTTCTCTATACTATATTATGCTCTTTAACATAGTTTTTCTTTTACCTGAACTCCGAGCTACACTATTTGCATACCTATTTACCTATTGCTTCTTTTGTCTGTTATATTCTATTATTGTAAAAGACTTTCGATTTAATGTTTTAAGATTGCCAAATACTATAATCGCCAAACTTGAGTTTTAAAAGGTTTTCAATGAAATCGAATAGTTCGATGTGCATTAAACTAAGAATCAAACCAAATTGTTATTATATACATAGATATTTCTATATAAAATATATTTTGGTTAAAGATATATTAGCATATACCTATAAGTTTTACCATTATTTAATTATTTCTATTCCATTACATTTCATCTATTCCCACATCTATTCATAATATGGAGATCATTCATAACCCTGCGATGATAGTTGTATGTGTCATCTTTGAGTCCTTGCTAATAGATATGTAGGCTTTGTACATAGGAGGCCTCCAAAATAATATATAGTAAGGAAATGTCGGGAGTTTATTCGGTGTGACCACTCTAGTATTTAAATTAGTAATGGGTTTTTTGAGAGTAAGAAGTAATCTAGAATAATATGCAAACTTGATATGCAGAGTTTAAAAAGATTTACCATTAGGTAGTGGCCTAATAGTTATAAAGGAGTAGAGCGGAGTGGAGCTGGTGGTTAGAAGTTAGTTGGTAGGAGAGATCGCGTCCCATTTATTATAGTCGTGATTATTTCACACTAATTGATTTTTATCTTATGTGTTCTAATAGTTGTAGAGCTTATTAGGCTTAGTTGATATAGGTCTAGGGTTTAAGCCTACAGGGGTAAGTCTTAGGCCACAAGATACGTCGAATATGGTTGGGCTTATGTCCATAGTGCCTTATCAATAGTATGCTATTGACCTTTTATATGTTTTGTTCGTAGTTTATTAAATTTTAGTGTTTACAACGTTGAATTTGATTCATAAATATACTTCAATGTCCAAATAACCTAACAATTGAATTTTGGCACTCATACTAGGAATGTTGTGTACAAAAATGTATTGTTACCTTCAAGGTATTTTTATTATTGACATATCATATTTTCATTTTATTGCATTGTGAATATTATTATACTTATCCATTTTTCACTTTTATAATTACAACCATTCATAAATAAATTATTTAAAAAACAAATTTCCATCGTGTTTATTCATTGATAATCCCTATCTAATAGTTTCATTAACGATAATTCCCATGTCATCTCACCAGAATCTTAGCAATTTTTTGATAAAGGAATTCACAAAGAGATATTTTAATCTCTATCAAGTATGTTAAAATAATACTTATGAGTATTTCATGTTAAAATTCCCAAACATTATGCATAAATTTAGGATTTTTGCATTGTTACAAGGCCTACCGATGCTTTGTGTGATTATTTAGAGATTTGCACCATATATCCATTATGATCTCCCGTAACAGTAATTGTTCCATCCATATGCATTCCTCTTCATAAGTCTTTATTTTTTAGATAAGTAAACTGTGTTCATGTGATTTAATTTTCATCAACTAAGTTGTGTACCAGGAAATTGATAACATAATGACTACGTAATATGACTTTATATCATTATTTTTTATGCTGTGACGTAATTTTCCCAATTAATATGCTTCATTGTTTTGTAGAGAAATGGGCACTTCTTAAATTAAGTAATTTCATGGCGAATAGCATAATTTCTTGTAATTCAATAAAAAAAATTGTGAATATTATTTTTCCCCTTCTTTCCTTATTATTCTAGGATTTTCAATGTATTATTGTTCTTGGACTCACCAACTTTTAGCGTATTTAATATGTTTCCTTTCATACATTCAAACCATGATTTTTATATCTGCATTAATTATGTTGAATTCAGGCTTATGTGATTTATTACAAACCAAGCGTCAATTAGTATAAGTGCCGAAATTAGAAATTATAAGTAATTGAAATCAAATACTAAATCGCACTTATTATTTAAGAATGCACATGAAAGTGATGGATAACATAACAATATCAATATAAATTTGTATGCCATTATTTTTTACAAGTGCACTTTAAGGGTATATTATCGCTTCAATATTACATATTTCTACAATTGTTTTTACACTTGCAATATAAGTGCATTGTCTATTGGTTTTATTTTATATAATAATAAAACAAATTAAAAATTATGCTATTCATTCTTTGTGTTGATAATGCCAATACATTAAATATTGTAAATGGGAAATAATTTTTTTTATTGAAAATCTTCTATCAAAATAACATTTTTTCAGTTATTGCTTCAATATCTATAAATCTTAATAATTATTTCATCAAATTTCCAATTATTGTGATATCTATATCCGCTACATACTAAAAATATTTTATTATTTGTTTAGTAATATGTTTAATTATACTTATTTTACAAATAGTTTATTTGCTTTTAAAATTTTAGTATAAGAAAAACTATTGATAATTAATTTTTTTTATCCATTCAATGATATGTTTAATTATGTTTATTTTGCAAATAATTTATTTCACAAACGATCACCATAAAAAATAATTAGTAATTAAAATGCTCTTTAGATATTAGTAATATGTTTAATTATAGTTGTGAAGCTGGAGACAAGTTCAGGTAGGGTAATGGAAACAATAAAAAAATATTGATATGGGATTTCGGTATTATTTATTACCTTTTTCATAAAAATTTAGTCTTTTACCTTTGTTGTAGTTTGTTGTTCAAAATTTTTAAGCTTATGCAAGATAATCTTTTAGAATTTTGGGGATTATAATATACGTTTAAATATTTTTTCTTTCCTTACCTAATTCCTCTTTTTACTATTCTATTTTTACGCCAATTCTTGCATTTAAAATTTTTTAAATTATTCAATAATATTTCAGTTTATGGTTATAGAAAACTCTCAATCACTATTGTAATATTTCTCATATTTATACAAAATCATTGTAAAGCAAAAATTATATATAAAACAATTAATGTTTCACACATTAATATTAACTTTATACACACATAACAAGCACAGTATCTACTAATACACATATGTACACACGCATATGTTGATGTTAACACTCATAATGGACATTAGATTTTTAAAACAAATATAATGGAATATAATAATAATTAAATAATAATCAGCTCTTGTTTAGTTCATCTATCTTCTATCTTTTTAGTGTCTATTCGAATTTTTTATTTATTAAGAATAAAACACCAAAAAGATAAAAATATAATTCCATATGTATCTCTTTTTAAAATTAAATATAAAAAATCATATAAAGTTAAATTTATTTACCATTTATTATATTTATATTTACAAAAATACTAATTAAAATAATCACTTCCAATATATTTTTCAAATATTTTATTTTAAAAGTACATGAATTTTCATGTCCCAAGGCTTACAGCCCAATTACCTCTTTTATCTTAATTACATAATAGAAACAGATAAAGATATAGATAAGGTGTTATAGTAATTAATAAACTTTTTTATTATTAGTGATTAGTGCAACATTACAATAACACTGTTAAGAAAAGGCCATGCAAATTCCATTAGGAGCAAAATAAATGAGTTAAATTCAATCGGAAATTACTCCAATTCGACTTGGTATCTTTGTGAGTTCGATTAAGTAACAGTCAATTTAAGTTTGACTTTAAGTTACTCCACAATATGAGTCAAATGTATAGCAAACTACTCGAGTTTGACTAGATATTCACTAAATTTCAATCTAATAATGGGTGAGTCAAACTTGTACTCGTGCTATTACATTAGTTTATTGATTTGAGCTTCATAATCATTAGGTCAACTAATCCATTGGGTCTGATTAAGCTTAAGTTAAACTCAAATTTTAGTTAAATTCATATCCATTTTCGATGTTGATATTATTTTAAATAAAAAAATATAATTTTTTGATGAATTAAGTATAAACAAGATTAATTCAATTGAACTCAAATTTGTAGGATAACGCCTCAAAGTAGAGCTTATGCTAAAAAATACAATTTCAAAGGTCAACTCAAGCTCGAATTCTTGAGTTTGAGCAAATACCATGTTGTCCTAATTTAACTTGATTTATTTACAACTTTATCAAGTATCCAAGACCATCATTTTATTTTATTTTTTATGCGGGGTACTAAGCCCTGCATCGTGGTAACTTAGGTATAGTACGTATATTTAAGGTGTTCATGAAAGTTTGTTTGTTTATTTAAACCTGAATTTTGCAATAGGACTAGAAAAATTAGTAAAAGTAACATCGCAGGCTCGAATTTTAGGAAATGAAATAATAAAATAGTAATGTACCCTAATTTACCATATCTGTTATTTACCAAAAACGTACAAATTGAATTCCAATAGTTGGCAAAACTTTTATAGATAAATTATTTAGACAATGCAATAAATAAAAAGACATGAACAAATGTATAGAAAATATGGAAATGTGTTAAATGTACTTAGTTATATCATATGTCTCTATAATTAACTAAAAACCATGATTTATAATATACTAATTTAATTACATAAATTGATAAAAAATAGTAAAATTTAGTAAAAAGTAACTTCTTTTGAAGTTTAGGTGTGGCAAGTTATCGAATAATGGATAAGACACCATAACATGAGGTTTAGATGCATCATTAGTAGGATTAAGTTAAAGAGAAAAAAAAAACCATTTATCACTTGCAAAAATTCCAATAGACCCTCCCTTACTCTATATAACCCAAGCATTATTCTCGGACATTATTTAGTTAGTTTAGGCTTTGAGAAAATTAGAAAAAAGCCAATGAAAGTGTGAGGATAAGATAAGGAAAATTTTATAAAATCTAGTGTAGATACAAGTTTAGTGAGTTCGGGCATACATATGTGACTTGCAAACAAACCACCACTACATAACAATGTGAGAGGCTGTGTTTAGCTCTATTGATACCTTTATGCCCATTGTTGGCTATCGGAAGACTATATGCAGATTCTTTTTTTTTTACTTTGATTTTTAATCAATTCCTAAAAATATTAAATAATATCCTGAAATTCTAGAAAAATGTTTTCTTAAGTAATTTTGTAGATGGTTTCATACAAAAATGTCAATTTGATGAAATTAAGTCATTAAGTATATCGCTTTTAAGAAATTGCCAACTTAGGCAAATTTTTCAATTTGATTTCAAAATCCTGAACGACGTAGTTTTGATTTTAAATTTTTTCTATAAGCTACTTAAGACACATAACTTAATGCTATGTAAAAGTTTTACCAAAATTATTTATCTAAATTTTGTTAATTTTTAGCCCTTAAAAAGCGAGTATCTTAGCCTTTAATTAGATATAATTTGATCTTTTTTCTAAATAAATGATATGGTTATGATTTGTTTGAATTATATCATATTTTATTGAAGTAAAGTGGTTTTGAAGTGAAATTTGTATAAGTTTAAGTGTTGGTTTTGGAAAAAAAAAAATCAAGTTTTAGTACCCAAAAAGCTACTACGTAATTTTTGTTATTTATAAAATAAATAACACAATGAATGATTTTTTTCCTAAGAAAGACCAACCGGGTGGTAAGAAAGGGGATAGAGGTAACTTTTTGTAACTGCAAGCTATTAGGAGTTGTAAAAAATTTGTATGGAGCAAAAGACTACTCAAAAGGTGACTTAAAACCTATTTTGTAAGATAAAACTTTCTTAAGGGGTATGATGTTATCGTGGAAATAGATTGGTTGTTCAAATAAAGAGTCAAAGTAGATTATAAGAAAAGGAATGTAATCTTAGATGAAGGTAAGGTTATATTTCAAGGAAATATTGGTAAGTGAAGCCTAAGATTATTGGTAATTAAAGTAGGCGAATAAATGAATGAGATTGTTGACAAATGGCAGTTTTATTGGATATTTGTTGTAAAAGGAAATAAGGAAACCCAAAAAGTATCTGAAATACCTATAGTAAGTGAATTTCCTAATATCTTTCTAGAAGATTAACCTAATTTAGCACGACATTAAGAATTAAATTTTACTATAGAGTTGATATTAGTACATGGTTTTAAAAGAATCAAGTTTTGAAGAATCTAATTAAAATGAGTAGATAATAAACTTACTGAGAGTTGGGTTAATAGCGAGATGTAAACAACTTAGATTTATAAGATTATAGGTATAACTTATGTATGTAACAAGAGTTATAAAGTAATAACGGTAAGTATTGTATGACATAAGCTAACTTCTAACTTGATTGTTTTCAAATCCGTATGAATGGTTTTATACATGCATAGTGGTATTTTGAATGGGAAGGGGATGAAACACTTATCAAATACAAGATTATATGAGTTATTATTAGATATAGCTGATTGGAGGGTGTTTTATACCATCAATGAAATCATTGAGAATTATAAGTATGGAATGCCTTCTAGTATGTAGAATGATTGGAGGATAATGATAGATGAATTAGGACTTGGATATAATGAATATACTGCCATACTTGCTTATGAAAATAATTACTTACAAGAAAAGGGATTTTAGTTGCAATGATTCCTGTGTTATATTTTCCTGTTATGGTATAGACAAATAAGAATTACCCCTCGAGTTTTAATTAGGTACCCATAAGTGTCCTATATATGATATATCCCTATAAACCATCCCCTTAGTGTAGTCCATTAGTTTTCTAGATATCTATAGTTAAGCCTATAAGTACAGAAGTACCGTTACAATCTTAAGAACATAAACCCCTTATGATGTTACTTGAGAATCTACCCCAAAACGCTTAACCGAACGTAGAGTTTGATGATGAGGAAGATCTTGAGAAGAATATATAAGAAGAGTTTAAGGTAGAAGGTGAAATAAAAGTCGATTCTAAAGGTGAAGCACAAGATAGTAGGAGTGAAGTATAGGAAGTAGTTATGAGACTAGACACCTTTGTAATAGTGTTAATAAATTTAGATTCTAAAGAGAACAGAGAAGATGACTAGTTTCCTCGAAAGGATATGATAGCTTCAAAAAGCTTGAGTAACTACAAGACTGGGAAGATAGTGACAAGATATGTTTAGGGTTTTTAATATTATCTGACTTAGCTGTTTTAATGTACCTAAGTTCCTTAGCAACTTTCGATGTATTTTTTTATATTTTGAATGTAACTTATATACTTTTGATGTTTTAGTTACTGAGAATGTAAATGATGTAAATTGACTTTTGTATAGATAAGAGTAATGTGAATAGGTGATTAAATGTGTAATCTTATGTTGTAAGCGAAGTAAATTACTATTTTTAATGTAAAGTTCTAGTTATTTTATGTATTAATGTAAAGTAAACATAATTATGAAAGAGTGTAGTATATCTTTATTTTCTAGTATTCACATGAGATATAAGCATGAGTGGTGATTACAGGGAATGAAATGAAAATGATGACTTGATATTAAAGGTAAAGTCTATATGAGCTCATGATGTACAGGTATATTTGATCATATTATGGAATGTGTAATAAGTGATGTATGAATATCATTGTTATATGCACATGAATGAAATATTACATGTTTTGTGTTAATAGAAATCCTTATCGAGGAATTTATGGTTGTATATTACATATAAAAAGAATAATTGATTTATATGTAAATGTAAGTTACTTAGATCATATACTAACTTCCAATACACATATTGTTAGTGCAAGGTTGATAGTTAGTGACTGTAAATCTAATTATGGTAGAGGAAGTAAATAGAAATGGAAATGGTTGACCTAAGGAAGTAATACCACCTCCTAACCTTCCTAATTCATCAGAACCACCTAGAAATGATATAACACCACCCGCTCTAAACATGATTGGGCAAATATTAGCTAATACGAATATCATAATCCAACAGTAGGGAGCTTTAATTCAACATCTGATCATGGGTGGAAATGTAGTGAACCAAAAGTCGCCAGAAGTTGAACCTAGAGGAATTCAACCTCAAGATATGAGTCCACTTCCTGAATTTATGAAAACAAATTGGTATTTTAGAGGAGAAATGGGTAAGCCTATCTTGGTTGATGATTAGTTAATGCAAATTGAACACATTTTTGAGGCGTTTAAAATTTTAGATAATAAAAAAGTCTCTTATGATACATTTTTTACTAAAAATGGGAGCTCAAGTTTGATGGGACTCAATAGCATGAACAATCACTAGCCTCATTACAAGGTAAATATTTCAAGAGGTATTTAAGAGGGAATACTTCTTTGTAAGTGTGCAAAATTAGATGACTCGACAATTGACAAAGATAAAGAAGGGTATTATAAGTGCAGCTCAATATAAGAATTTAATAGGTTGTTACAATATGTGTCTAAGTCATAGAGAGATAATCATGTACTAAAAAAATGATCTTTTCCTTAACAGGTTTGACTCAACGATGTGACATAAGTTGATGGATCATAAATTCACCACTTATCATCAAATTGTGGATAAAGCTCATTAATTGGAGAATAATTGATTAACCATGCAAAATGAATAGAGTAAGAAATTGAGAGGAGTTAATTGGTATAGACTTATCTTTAAAAGGACATTCTCAAGTACTAATAGTAATTCAAGCTAGAAAGGAATGAAGTTGGCAATTATGATTAGTGATCCTAATTCAAATAGAACTGGATATAATTTCTATGATGAGGTAGAGAATGTGAGAGGCTAGAAGTGTGGAGGACAACATTTTCCCCCGCAATGTCCTTAATTAAGAAACAAATGTTTTCTGTATGGCGATCCAAATCATATGTTAAGAGAGTGTCTAAAGATGAAAATAGTAAAGTGTTCTAGTTATGGAATGTTGGGACACTTCTTGAGACACTGTGGTCGAGTGGGAAAAAGGACTAACAAAGCTGGAGGAGTAAAAACGATCGTTGTACCAATTTAGGTGTTTGCAATTGAGGGTGCAAAAGAGGATACTAAGGATTTTGATAATTGGATGGAGGAATACTTTTATGACAGCTCACATGATGAAATGGATATTGATGGAACCGACCAAGGCTAAGTGACAGGTATGTAAACTAACTAGTAGCCTTACTTACTTGTCACGCCCTGAACAAGAGAACTCATAATAGTCCAACCGTGTAAATTAATTTAAAATAAAAGTTAACCTTACAACTACTATCTTAAATACAATCTACACAAGGCATATATAACTTAATTAGCTTAAAGTATCTAGTCTAACACATGTTAATAATTAAACATGTCATATAGCTTTTCAAAATATTTATTCAAAACCACTTGTCGTCTAATATTACAACAGCACTTATATAAGTATTTCTACACATGGGGTTATAATTTACATTAAGAGTCTATAAAATCTACAGGTCTTGAAGTCTATTTATAATAAGATAGAAAAATAATGGGCATCCAAAAAATTCATAGTTAGTTTCCTCAAAATAAAACAGAAAAGTCAAAAGCCCAAATTCAATAAATTTTCTTTTCCTCACTTTCCTAGCCAATTGCGTACTAACCTTAGGATGGTGATATTTGTAAATTTTAAACTTTCATTTGTTACCTACAAAAGAATCTATAGGATATGAGTACAATTAGCTTAGTATGTAAGACAGAGTCAAAAAGTACCATACAATCACAAACAAGATTATTAATTATAATGAAATACAATGCAATTAATCACTTGAAATATCACACAATTTTATCTAGTCCATTGTGAGATTAGAGAAATTGCATCCGCTTCAATTCAGATTGAGGAGTTTATTATGACTCAAAATTAGACTAAACCCAAATCTGTGCAATAGAGAATACCCTCCTCTTGTGACCATATTCAAACTACAGCCCTTACCCTTATTGCGACTTCCTCTCCTATCACTAAGTTTAATTAAGGATGGGAAAATTACTATTTCAGTTATCCTCATTGAAGGGAGTTGATATTCGGTCTGACACTTCTAATTGTTCCCTTAATAGTTGCTATGTATATCTAGTTACGGTAGTAGTCAAATTACTATTAGTTTCATTTAGGGATGTCCAAACAAGTTCACACAATATAAAACTATAATATCATGAAAAATAGTACGCTAATGAGTTTAACTCCTACCACAAACATAATACCAATCACACACGCAGCATGCGCACAAATAATTAATTTACAACCACAAGCAGAAATACTCTTAAGTCTCAAAATACTTTGATATAGTATCTCGACAAGTGGTAAAGCTACAATCCTAACTTACTTGTATTGAAGCTATTGTGAAAGGCCTATACCATTAATGCTCTACTCATTAAGAGACCCTATATTTATACCAAAATCCAAATTTAGTTTTCGTAAGAGTTACGAAAACGTTAGGATTTTATCTACTCTTTATATAATCATGAAGTTATATATATAAATATATATATATATACTTAAAGTATATTATTATTTTCATATGATGAAATATAGTTTTCTTTAAATATATATTTATTATATTATTTATATTAAGTTTGTGAGTGTTAATAATATACGTAGTTATATTATTACTTATAATATATTACTTTGATCATATCAAAACATATTTTTAATCAATCAAGTTACGTTTCAATTATGCTAAGGTTATCATAGTACATAATTTTTTTATAATATTATAGAAATATTGGTTATATTATTTAGGATTATCTAATTTTAGTAAAAGGAATATCGTCGGGTTAGTACGAACTTGATGATACGTACTATAAGTTCGATTTCAAGAGATAACTTCTAAATGGTGTGTTTAGTTTCTAATATACTTATATGTCCCTATAACAAACATTATTATATTATGTTCATATTATATAAATAAGTTATATTTTATGTAATTTCCTAAAATAGCTTACTAGTATATGTTATTTTTAGCCTTAATTATATGAATACTAAATCATACAAAAATTGACTCTGTCCCCATAAAGGCATTACATTATTCAACATAAAATAACATTCATAGTATCACATTTTGACATCGAGAAAAGAAATCACATATTTGAAATTATTAATCAATTCTTCTTCAAAATGGTTCTTCAATTTTTGTCATGATTCACTACTTAAATTCTGCTTCGTACTCCCATATAAATCTAACTACAAGAATATCTTCGACGAAGGGTAACTTTCCCTTATTCTTTTCGATACTCCCAAGTTTAGGTATGTATATACATATATATATAATATTAAAGATATTTATATGATAAGATAACTACTTAGCTATATACATATATTTATGTTGCATGCCCGCAACATCGTGCTTTCTGTCTACTGTCCTTAATTTTGAATGTAGTTTTCCTTTATAAAGACATCAAGAGGCAGTGGACATTTAATTGTCCATTGAGAATTCAAACAATATATCAATATAATATATTTATGTATGTATAATTACTTAACACTTACTTTTGGTGTATTGTGTCAATGTTTGTATGTAATATAAGTGAATTAATTAAATACAATTTATGGTTAGACATCTAATTTATATAATCACATTTAAAGTTCAAAATGCTATGTAAGAATTATATTTTGCACAAAAATTATGAGCTATCTACCTCATCACATATCCAAAAGTACTTGTTGTGCATATTATATGCACATAATTAACAATATAAAATGTCAAATGATTTCATGAATATTTATACATTAAGTTAGAGTTAAGACGGGACTTACCTCAACTATGTTCCCAACTCTAAAAGACATTTGACTATAAGAATATCATCAACGTTTTTTTTTTTCTTTTAGTGGTGGAAAATATCTCATATACTTTTCATGAAGACTTCAAGCTATTTATAGACTACGCATAGTAAAATATATACATACATATATATATATTATATATATATATATCACCCCAACCTTTTCTTTCCTTGTCATCCTATTGAGCTACATATGTAAGCATTATTAATTGATAAAATATATAACTTGTCGCTATCCTAATCTTAGTTGTAACTTTAGAAAAACACCTTTCTCATTTCCATTATGGTTTGCTTATATAGCATATGTGGTGGTGGGAATTACTTGAAGACCACGCAACTATGGCTGTATATAATTTTACATGTGCAAGAGTTAAATGGTAATAGGAATATCAAGAGTAGTATTATTCTCAAGAAAGCAAAATAAATAAAAAGAAAATATTAACATTATATGGCGGTGAGAAAAAACTTACTAGAAAAGTATTTGGAATTACGGTTATTGCATATTATTTTCATTCATGGTAATTTAGTTTAATTTTATGTAACTCTTAAAGTATAATTTTATGTTGATTTAACAAAAGTAAAAGCTTTATAATGCACTTCAAAATTAGTAGATTAATATATTATACATTTAATCTCAATCTTATACTTTCAAGGTAATTAAGTTTTACTCGATAAACTATTATAACAATCGTAAAGTTTTGGCTTAATTGGATAAATTTTTCTCAAATACCTTAAATCCGAGTACGATTGCTTTAAATACAATTTTAGGGACTCATAACTCCTATCATATAATTTATGTAGAAGTTAGGTTAGAAGGTACTTAGGTGATAAACCCTGACCTCCCTGATTGGAATGTTGACCTTTGGTCCTCTAACCCTAGCTTGACTCCAAGGCCTTCAAGGGCTAGCTAGACAGATGTTGTCTCAATAGTTGGCCAAGGATGAGTTTCAACGGGTTGGCCTTCTTTTGCACTCCTTCTTAGCTTATTTTAGCCTTTATATACTTGTTTGAGATCCCAAGCTCCTTTTAGTGTATCTTGCCAACTTCCTTAATAGCTTAGCTTGTACTAGAGGTAGCCTGGCCCTAATTAAGAGGTGACTCCCATCATGTTTTTAACCTCTTTACCACCTATACAACCTATCGGACAACCTCACAACCTACCTTAGCTTAGCCAAGTGTGATCCCATTTGTCTTCTCTGTACAAATTTACGCTAATTACTTTGCTTATCATTTTTTGCCACACATCCATTACTTTCTCCATGCCCATCAGAAGATAATCTTTTTTTCTTCTTTTTTCTGTATTTTGTCACTTTTAACCTTTTGTATTGTAGGTTATTTATTTGGATGTAACTTTATGTAATTCTTTCTTTCCTCTTTTGCCCTAGCAGCATACTATAAATAGCTTCATTATTCTTATTGCTGAAATCATCTTAAGATAATACGTTGAATATTCCTTTCCTTTTTTAGCTTGTGAGTTACCCTCTAAGTGTTTTATACTCTCATTAAACTTAGGTAGTAGGAGTTTATAAACCTGAAGTTACGTCATATCAACCTTAGGTTGAGTCGTGTTAAGTCTTTACGGTAGGTCATATTCATGCAAATTGCTTTATGTTGAATTCCCCTTTTCCATTTATATTTCTTTGATATATCAAAGGACCCACCAACTCATAATAAGCTTTTGTAAAGCTCAACTCCTAGGCACATCACCGAAGAGAAGTTTTAAGTAAAATGGGATTAAAAGATTAGGTCAAAAGGTACTTTGTTAGGAATTCTAAACCTGACTTAACTTAGAAACTTGCATAGAAAGTATTCTAACTAAGAACTATGAGTTGATATCAACTCATGATGCAAGTTAAAATGTGTAAGGAATAGAGACTGAGTATGAAATGACTCTAAACCTTCAATAACTTATCAAGTTAATAATAATAATTATAATGATGAGTAAATCTATTATAATTCTATAACTCATACTATTACTAAAGACATTAATATAAGGATTGGTAATGCAGATAAGCTTTCAATTGCAAAAAGCTAAAGCAATATAGGATCGATGCTTAATCGCATTTTGAAATATTGATTTCAAAATACTTAAAGGCCTAAGTGTGTACTTACTTGTGCTTATAGATAGCTGGTTATGCACATAATTGTGTGTCTATGATTATCGATTGATCTTAAATGTGGTATTTTATTAGAATGTTATCCATTAGATTACTTAAATTAATTGATCACCTTAACCTGAATTAAATTTTACTTTAGATACAACTCAATTTACCATGCATTGTACCTTTTAAGGATAGTTAGAATTATCTCGCTAATTATTAATCTATTCGAAAATAATAGTTGAAATGATTATTTCCTCACTCTTACTTAAACTAAGTGATAAGAGAGGAAGTCGTGATAAGATTTAAGACACCGATTTGAAGGTAATTGTAAGATGAGAGATGTCTCTATTACAAAAGTTTAGGTCTGGCTATGAGTTATTGCATCATGCTGAAACTCCTTAAATCCCAAATTAGAGCAAACAAAATTTCTCTAATCTCATGAAATGTTGAACGATATTATGCGATGACATTTAAACGAAAATTCTCTAATATCATGAAAGATTAGACAATATTGTGCGATGATATTTATTTTGTTGCATAGCATTTAATTAATTGTTTGTTAACACTATTTGTGCTTATTTCTATACTCTTATGTCTTCATTTCTTTTTCCGAACAATGATTGCTCACATTCTTATAAATACTTTTATAAATACATATTAGAGATGCCATACTACACTTATCCTCAAGTTATTTGTTATGGAACTAGGAATTAGGAAATGATCAATAAAATAAAGACTTGGATAGATACATAACATTTTTGGAATTACTTTTCTCTTTTTTGTTTTGTTTTGCCAAACTTATTATCTTTCGAGAAATTAGCTAGGTTACCTTGGGTGACTTGGTTGGTTCTGATAGTTGGTCTATAATAATAATAATAATAATAATAGCTAAATTACTAAGTTATGTAAGATGAACTTAGAACTATGAACTATGTAAATACAAGTTTTAAGACTTTTTCATAGGTTTTACATACTTATATGTTATGACCTATTTACTTCCAAGTAGATTAGTCATGTGCACTTGGTTTAAGCCGAATCTATGATATCAATTGTAAAGTTAGCTTATCTATGAACGATTTATATGGCATGATTGTTATGACCTTACCTAGTTTGGGAGACTTTATATTGGATAGTATGATCTTTAGAGTTTAAATATCATGAATGCACTTGTGAAGTAAGAGTGACAACATATACTTTATTTACCTCTGCTTTATATACATATTTAAGCCAATTGTAAATATAACTTTTTATATCTATATTATTAAAGTATTCGGAGCTTTAAGTAACTATTGAAACAATATTTTGATTATTTTTATTTATTTAATCTTTTAAATAAAATTTTTATTATTAATAAATAATTTTTTAAAATACATTTAATTATATATATAGGATAATTTAAGGATTTCAAGAAATTATAACTCTTCTTATGTCTCTCTTTTCCTCTCCCAACATTTCTACTACTTTCTCTCTTTCTCTCCTTTTAACATTTTCACTACTCTAGTTTATATTAATATGCTTAGTCCCATATCTTTGAAATTGAGTAATTACATGACATTTTCCTTTAGTTTTATTCTTCTTTTATTGTATAATTTATTATTTTTTTTGATGAAATAATGGTTTAAAGGTATATTTTAAAAAAATTTGATAGTATAAAGATAATTAAACTAAACCCAAATGAAATAAACATCGAAGAGTATATTTTTCAATTTACCTAACTTTTTTTTAATACTTCATAAAAAAGTTAAATTTATATTTATATCGTGCAATAATAATACAAGAAATATTGAGAGTGAAAAAAGGTGTTTTTTTAATTAAAATTTTCATGTATTTGAAAAAAAAATTAAAATTTTCATGAAAGAGTAACCATATAATATTCTGACAAAATTTCTGAGTAAAAAATTGTTTTAAAAACGGTGCAGCGGTTTCTCCTACTTCAAACCCTAATCGAGTTCATGCTTTCCGCATGAGCACTGCTGACTGTATATAGTTTGTCAGCACTAGTTCTTCTTCGATCGATGGAACATAGGTGAACAGAGATGAGCATCGTGCCAAAAGAAACGGTTGAGGTTGTTGCACAGAGTATAGGGATAAGCAATTTATCTCCTGATGCTGCCCTTGCTCTTGCACCCGATATCGAATATCGAATGCGAGAGACCATGCAGGTAGTTTTGTTGCATATTGGTTTCGGTTCGGTCATTGTGCAATTTACTACGTGTCTACTTAGTACTTACATTAAACGGGGTCGGGACACAATGAAGACGTGGATGGAATTGATTAAATCTAATTTGGCATACTTAGAGAGAATTTGACACTTCCTAGAGTGATGAAGGCTTGAGCTTTGCAGCTGTTAAACTCCGTGTATTTTACCATCTGTATCTACACGAATTTCTTGGACTGACGTTGTCCCACTTGTGCAATTTACTACATGTCTTGGTCTGTAATAGGATGTTTCCTGTGGGTAGTAATAATACTGAGACGAAGGAAGATACGAGGTGCTGTGTGATATTTTGTGAGTTTAGGAAGTAGATTGCTCATTTTTGTAAAGTACAGTAATTTATATTGATGGGATAATGTCGAAATCACTACTTTTTTTTTTCTTTCTCTTAGTTGTATGTATGACCTGTGAAGTTGCTGAGTGCCATACTTGAATTCTCGCTTGTCACAGACTACCTCAGTTGTCTTCCTTACTCTTTGACCAAGTTTGCCATGTCATCTTTTCAAAGATGATGGGTAGTAAAATTGATTTGCAAAAATTTGATTGGTTACAACGTTTAATAGTTTCAAACTTCAGGTGGAAATTTTGACAAAGATCAATTCAATTTGACACTTGGCAACATTAGGCGTAAAATTGAGATAACAACTCAATATCATGTTGGTTATAGTTGGACGATTCACTGTTTGAGTACAGCTTGCCTTGTGTACGTAGGTTCAAAACGGTAGTTTTAATAGGAACAGAATCTAGTAATTAGTGCAGTTGATATGTTCATGTTGGTATTGGCCCTTTTGATGGCATTAGTTTGGGTTAAATTTCTTTTTAGGTCATGGTTTGGTTGACTTAACTTGTGATCCTCTTAGTTGATATTCTTAACAGCTGCTAGTGTTGAAATGACATTTGGCTTATTTCACAGTTATAGCATTGTGGCTTCCATGGCTTTAGAATGTTTGGTAAGAAGAATGAGAGTGATTATGATAAGTAATTGGAATTTATTGAATTGGAGTACAAATTTGGAAGAAATAATCCTTGTTTTATTTAGTTGATAGAAGGTTTAAGAATCTGAGGTGTTTACACTGCTGAAGTACAGGAAGCAATCAAATGTATGCGCCATTCTAGGAGAACTGTCCTGACAACTGATGATGTCGATAGTGCTTTGAAGTTGAAAAATGTTGAGGTACTTTGTTGATAATTCCAAATTTTCATGCATGTTGCAGTGTGCATACTAATGTTAATCAAGCTATTGGATGCGGACTATGAAATGAACTGCTTTACTGATATCCTTGGTTGGTCAATTTGTTGAAGAAGTTTTGTTATCAATCTTGTTCTTGGAAGCAATAGAAAAGTAAAGTAGATGGTGGATCATCTGTAATGATTGTTGGAACTGCATTTATACCATCTGTCGTACTTGAGTTGTTTTGGGTGAATCTAATTGATCTTTTATGTGCCCTAGCCAATATATGGCTTCACCTCTGGTGGACCCTTGCGATTCAGAAGAGCCATCGGGCATAAGGATTTGTTTTATCTTGATGACAAGGACATCGACATTAAAGATGTAAGGTTTTACTGTCATTTTGTTTAGTTTAATTAATCAGTACCTTTTAGAGATCTTGATCCTGAAATTGATTTGGTAGTTGATAGAAGCTCCACTACCCAAAGCACCTCTTGACACTGCTGTTGTGTGTCACTGGTTGGCTATTGATGGCGTACAACCAGCTATCCCAGAAAATGCTCCGTTACAAGGTATGAAGGCTTAGAAAACCCTTCTGGTTCTAAAACTTCAATGCTATAGAGCTGGATAAGTTTGGAATTAGGTTTTCCTAATCATCTTTTTTTCTTTTTTGGGCTAATCGAATCGAATCTCTACAGTAATTAATTGTAAGAGAAAATGGAAAACTTATGTCAACACTGCAAATCTATAGCTATCTTGAGATACGATTTTAAGATCCTTTTGCTGTAAAGTGATCTTAATATTATCTTTTTGACGCTTTTTGTTAGTAATTACGCCTCCTCCTGATGGCAGAAGGCCTGAGCTTAAAGATGATGCGCTTCCAGTTGAAATTAGACTCCCAATTAGGCATTTATTGTCGAGGGAGCTTCAGGTATGGGATATTCTTCTTGCTGCATAAATTTGTACTTTACCATATGATGTCCTTGTGTATGCACCTATGAGTGCCTATACCAATACAAGAGATTAGGCTCTTTACCGGTGACATACTTATCTTCTTGGGGCAACTAGGAGTATAATTGAGTCGAGTTAAAGCAATACAGTATTGGTCTTGAGCTAGAGTTTGAACTCGATTTAAAAACTCAAAACTCGAGTTTGGGTTGAGTTCGATTGAACTATAAATTTTGAGTTTGAGTTCGACTTGAAGATATATTTGGTAAGCTAGAGTTTGATTCAATTGGTTCAATTAAGTTTGAAATTTTTATAAATTTTTCTTAAATAATCTTACATTCATTTATATTTTAAAAAATAAAAAATAAATTGAAAATTATATGAAACTTGATTAGGTGTGTGAGCCTGACGAACTTAGTATTTTAAAATTTGAGCTTGGCTCGGTTTGCTATTCAAGTAACTTGAGCCTGAGCTTGAGCTTTAGCTGGAGTTCGAGTTCGATTTGATTGTTATTGAATTGAATTCGAGTAAAAGCCAAGTTGAATTTGAGTAGTTTGTAAATTGGCTAGGTTCATTTATACCCCTAAGAGCAACCAATTTAAAAGTTCAAGTTATTAACTGTGAAACATTGGATAGATACTTTAAATGAGAATTTGAGACGTTTAGGATCTTTTTTGTTAAACTTGTAATTATTGTAGGCACTTTTCTAGAGATATACTCATCTTCTCAGAGCGGCCAAGTAAAAGTTTAAGTTATTAACTGTGAAATATTGGATAGATACTTTAAATGAGAATTTGAGACGTTTAGGATCTTTTTTGTTAAACTTGTAATTATTGTAGGCACTTTTCTAGAGATATACTCATCTTCTCAGAGCGGCCAAGTAAAAGTTCAAGTTATTAATTTGAGAAGTTTGATAGATATTCTAAATGAGCATTTGAGACATTTAGGATCCTTCTTGTTGAACTTGTTATCGGTCTGTACTTTCTACTCTTGAAACAAGATCTTAAATGCTCATCGGGATATTCCTGAAGTGCATGTTTAGCTGTTCTTGGTATATATGCACAATGTGTACTCTTGAAACAAGATCTTAAACTGAAGTGCATGTTTAACTGTTCTTGGTATATATGCACAATGTGTTCATCATCTTTTTCTGAAGTTGCACAGATATAATACAAGATATGTTTGTCTATCCAGAAAATGGATTAATTCCTAAGAGTATTGTACGTATACAGAAAAGTGTGCGCATTTTCTCTCTACTTGTTGGTCATGCTCATGAAAATCTTCAAAAATCACTGTGTTTTCCTGTGCAGATATATTTTGAGAAGATTGCAGAGCTAACAGTTAGGAACTCAAATTCGGTTCTTTTCAAACAAGCATTAGTTAGTTTGGCTACTGACTCAGGATTACATCCATTAGCCCCCTATTTCACATGTTTTATAGCAGATGAGGTACGTCAAGGGATAGATGACATATAAATAATGCAGTTTTCGTTTCTCTTCCCTCTAACATGCGACTATCCTTGAATGCTAGGTTTCTCGTGGTTTGAGTGATCTGACCCTTCTTTTTGCTCTGATGCGTGTGGTGCGAAGTCTTTTCCACAATCCGCATATCAACATAGAGCCTTATGTAAGGAACATGCTTTGGCCTATGTTTGTTCCATAGCTGACATGTAATTACTGCCTTCTTTCAATAATCTAAATATCAACATATAATTAAATCTATGATCACCTAGACAAACTAAAATAGTACGGTGAACCATAACATAGAGCCTTATGTAAGGAACTTGCTTTGGCCTATGTTTGTTCCATGGCTGACATATAATTACTGCCTTCTTTCAATAATCTAAATATCAACATATAATTAAATCTATGATCACCTAGACAAACTAAAATAGTACGATGAACCATAAAAAAGAAGGGAGGTGTCAGATTTCAAACCTGGCTGGTTCCTTGATAACACGTAGGTTGATGTTTGTTTCTTAAGTAGATGCCCATAGGAAGCATACCCTCACCATTGTTACTTGGTAAATTTGAGGTTTTAGATTCGGTAGTTGTTTGCCGAGTGTCAAATGCTGAATGGTGTGGAAAATAAGAAGAACAAGGGAGAAAGAAGTGAGATAGGTTGTCATGGAAAAATTAGTAATGTTGCACAGATCTTTCGAGCTGTGCCAAGTTTGAGGGTATAAGGGAAATGTACATTTTTATAATTTATTGACTAATAATAAATGTATAAAGTTTTAATAATTAATTACTATTGCTAATTGTTATTAGAATGTTTACTACATATATTTAATAGGAAGACTAGTTGGTTCTTTTAAACAATATCTTCGATAACCATTGAAAATATTATTAAAATTGTGATTGGTTTGTCTTATTGAGGTGTGCTCCCTTTGGGAGGTGGGTGGGTGGGTGGGGTGGGGTTGCAGGGGGTTGGGTGTAGCAGTGGCAGGTGGGTGTTTGAGGGATCAAGAATGGTTTGGGTTGTAAATGTACATGTATCTTTTGCTAAGTCATAAATCATGAATCTTTGTTCTCTGAACGACTGGAATGTTAGTATTCTCTTCTTGGGACAATGTTAAGTTACCAACAAAAAGAGAACGAGAAGTGGCTCATCATTTTTCAACTTTTGAAGAATCACTTCCCCCTTGATTTCTTCATTACTGCTGTCCTTACCTTGTTAGATTCTATGGTGGCAACACATTTGTTGCTGTATCAGTTCCTCTCGAGTGATGAACTTTATTTGCTAAGCTGTTTGAATGTCAATTTCAGGAAATCTCACACGATCTTGATTCTATATTTTAATTTTTCTTGGTTAAACTGTAATTTGTTAGTCACACATTAGCAAACACCATTCAATTAACGCAAATTGAAGATGTGTGCTTCATTGAAAGTATATTTTCATAAATCTGAAAATGCTTTGGTTTTTCTACCAGCTTCATCAGTTGATGCCGGCTGTAGTCACATGTCTTGTAGCAAAAAGGTTGGGAAAAAGACTTTCAGACAATCACTGGGAGCTAAGAGATTTTTCGGCAGCACTGGTTGCTAATATATGCAAAAGGTGAAGCTTTTTATGATGCATGAGAAGGAAATGATCAGCGATTATCCTGGGAGGATTCATTTTTATTTTCTGTCAAGATATTTTGGGATGATTAGATTTATGTTTAACTTATACCGCATTTTTCCTTGTTTTCTCATTTTAAGGAAGCAGGTGGATGATAGGTTACAATTTTCATTCTGGTGGGGTGATGGATTTAGTGAGGCTTTAAGAATTATCAGAATTCTTGATAGAACATTAATTTGGCATTACATAACAATATAGACCCGTTAAGAGCTAAAAGCTGACCATAAGTTTGCATCTGCAGTTACAAAGCAATCAGATACATTACATGAAAGCAACAAGATGCTAATTGCTGAAAAGTTACTTTTTGTTACCTTATTATCTAAAAGTTTCCTAAAGGAGATTGGGAAGAGAATAGAGAATTTGCCAAAGAAAACAAGCCTGTAGGCTTAGCTCTTTTTTTTTTTTTGGTTTTCCCCTTTCTTTAACTCTTGGGTAAGTGAGATGGGTTCAGAATTTGGATTCTCAGACCTGTGGCTACGAGAATACGACTCTATCACTGGCCAATAGCTGTTGGCTCAGATTCTTGATCTTGACTGTTGTCCGTTTTATCTCTGAAAATGTTTAGTCTATGTCTGGAGCAGCTAAAGCTAAGGAAGTATCCTCCTTCCCCTGCAGAAGAAAACTGTAGTTAATTCATGAAATTCGTAATACCCAAGAGAACCCACCTTTATTTAAAGGCAAAAAAGACAGTATACAAAAACCAAATTAGCCTTGGGGACGGGGCCAGTAACCTGAATACCCAGAGTGGTTGCATTGGCCTAGTGCATATCTGGTTTGGGTGGTCTAGCTACTGGCCCTCACAGAGTTGCGTGATGTCTTGGATTCTTTGGGTGGTAAATATTTCATTTGAAATTGTAATCTTCACTGTTAAATCATGTTAATAGTTATAGAAGATCATTTTTAATGACGATTTTTTAACCTAATATAGTATCAAATATCTTGACCAGTTCCATAACCACAAGGGGCTTGCCCCTTGAAAACTGCAGCTACTACTTCAACATAACAAATTCTAACAAGAGGCATCATTTGGCAGAAATAAAGCAGAAGGGACAAAAATAAAGTTACTGGAATGCAACTTATGTCTATATATTACTGTTTAAATTCTCACCTTTCTGGGTTCACAATGCATCTGTTAATTCTTTTGTAGATTTGGCCATGTTTATACCACCCTCCAGACACGTCTGACGAAGCAATTGGTCAATTCTTTTTTGAATGCAAAACTCACACTGGGTACTCACTATGGTGCTATTCAGGGTTTAGCAGCATTGGGACCTAATGTGGTATTCTCTCTGTCTCTGTGCATCAAACTTGAGGATTTATTCTGTCTATGGCCTCTGCTTGCTGTCAAAAGTCAAAATTTTGGGTTGAGGAGCTCGTCTTTTGAAATATATTAATATAATACTAGCCGTTTGTCTTTACCTTATGCACTACTATGTTAAAGTTTACATGTAGAGTTTAAAAATGATGAAAAAATGATTTCATTGAAGGTTGGGGAACCAAGATCTTCAATGGTAAAACATCAGGAAATAAATGCTCTATCTTGAGTTGAAGGAACAAAGCACAATAGCATAATATGTATGGTTGCATTGTGTATACTGTGCTTTTATTTGGAGTACTGTCGATGAATCATTTAGCATGCGTTTGGTTTTTATATCTGAAGCTTCTTTTATCTGTGCTGCTATGGATTTTGAATTATTTAATGTTTCTTTACAATTAGGTCCGTCTTCTTATATTACCCAATTTAGAGCCTTACATGCGGCTCCTTGAACCCGAGATGCTTCTTGATGAGCAAAAAAATAAGGTGAAGAAGCATGAAGCTTGGCGTGTTTATGGGGCATTGCTTGTAAGTTGTCTCACTTTCGACCTGAAAGAGTTTTGCATGAACCATCGACAACTAAAGATTGGTTGATTGATGAGTTGAGTTTTCTCCAGCATGCATGCGGTCAATGCTTATATGATCGAGTCAGGATGCTTCCCTCATTTCCATCCATTCCACCTAAGGAAGTTTGGAAGAGTAATGCCAGAGTTGACGCTTCACTATCAGGTGAGGTTTTTCACTATAAATTGCAGCCATCTGCTTCAGCATCTATTAGGTATGGGGGACCTGTCAATGAAAGTGGCCTGATTGTATCTATCATTCCTAAGTTTGCCAAGCAACTAATATCTATTTCCTAGTTACTTTCAGCTATTGGCTGATCATTCTGATACGACACAGGCATATATGTCGAGACATGTGGAGCAAAGAAAAAGCAGGCAATATAGTCGAAATTTTCCTGTGTGTAATTGGTTTTGCTATTTAGAGGGTAGTTGATAAGCTGGAACCCCGAGGGATCAGTTGTATAGAATTGATCATCTCTTGCTTTTTCTTTTCCTAATGAAATGAATTATCGGAAAGAAAGAGTGGAGACTACAGGAAACTTAATAAAAGCTAGGCAGCCTGGTAACAAACAATGTTATTAAACAGATTTTTTCCCTTCCATCTACTTTCATAGCATGCTTTAGTTGTTCCATATCCTTTGGGAATGGACGTGCAGCTGCCATTTATGTGAGCTTGAAACCCTAGTGCTAACTCTCTTTGTGGAATTTTCAGGCAGTCGCAAAAGGGTTGCTCACTTGGAGGAGGAGCAACCACCAGTCAAGAAAATGGCTGTTGATGGACCGTCTACTGCAGTGTCCTCCACAACCTTATATTCTAACGATCAAGCGGAGACATCTGTTTTAACTCCCTCAGGTGATCCACAATCAAGTCCAAGCCCATCTGCAGGAGGCACACCGAATTATAGTGTTGGAGGCAATGGAATTCAAGGCAGCAATAGCAAGTCACGCGAAATTTCTGCCCGTCCAGTGCCTGCTCTGAAGGATAGCTCAGATTATGGGCGACTTGTAACTTTGCTATTTGAGTTGTTTGGCGAGAGTATCATCCCGTTTTGCCCTCCTCCTGAGATGTCTTTCTTCTTGTAACGGTGACAGATAACATGTCTGAGTATGTAAAATACAGAGTAGAGCGGTTTTATAGCAATGCTATTATTCGATGTGTGCCTGTCTTGATCTACTCAGCCTGTTGCGCCAAGATGATTCCTATTTCTTACTTCCATCAGTCTGTCCCTCGACCTATTTATAGAATCTTAACTGCGTATCGACCTCTAAAAGTTGCAACACTTCACATCTCTCTTCCATCATAGTGGGAAGAAGCTGAAGTAAAGCCTAATGTCTCCCTCGTCAGTTCTTCCGAAGTGCAATTCTAGAGGTTACATAGCCTAGATCGATAAAATCTAGATTAGCGAAGATGCAATTATATAGGGAAAAAGAACATAGGGTATGCTGTATATGGAAGTAGGTGTGTCTTTCATTATTTCTTTAGTATACATAGGAGGAAAAGATCCACATGCACATGCCGTCTCGAAGTACAATCGGCCGTACAGACATCGCTTTCTGTTGCGTGTAAATGTATTTTGGAATTTGTATTTCTTAGCAGGTTGTTCTTATAGACGAATGAGTTGGACCTTTTTACTGCTATTGATTGGAAATATAAAACTCAAGCTTTGGCCCTGCAGTAAGTAGAGGAGTGTACTTCAAACCGTGGCAAAAACCGAATCACCCAACCCACCATATGCAAACTTTACATCAACAAACGCTAAATCACCCTAATTCAATAGAGTGGAACTTTTTGGCTTTGACTTTAGGGTTTGGTTTAGTTTTCGGTTCAGATACACCCAAATCACCCACCATATGCAAACTTTACATCAACGAACACTGAGTCATGAATTAACCTCCACTCTTGCTATTATAAATGCAAAAATTTCCAACGATGAACCGAAGTTAGAAACCAAAACAAAAGTATTTCTTGCCATCCACAACCGTGGCTTGAGCCCCAAGCACCACCAGTTAGCACGATCCATGTTTTTCGATAAACTATGTAATTAATCTAGTATCTTTACGCATTCTTTACCAATTCGTTGTTCGATAGATACAGAACTCAAGAATTAATCCTTGATCGGCATTTCCTTTCTCGGGTCACATGCGATGACAAATTCATCTAGTTTTTCTGCTTTTGTAATTGATTTTCTTTTTCTTTTTCTTTTTCTTTTTTAAAGGACAACGAACTCCATAAAGACTCCAGCATGCAGATGAAGCAAAGTAAATCTCCTGATACAACACCATAAAGCCTTGTCTTCAATCAACAATTCAAGGCGTTTGAAATAGGGGTGACAATCTGTTTTAATAGATCGTGTTCTCATTCCAATTTTTGTCGGATGCTAAAAGTATCTAAAATTGAATAAAAATTGTAACTAACTTGGTTATATTATAATTATGTTTATTCGTGTTATGATCATGTTTATTGCATTAAATTCGTATTTGTCACTGAAAACTTGTTCCCAAATTGTATTGTGTTTGTATTATTATGTTAGTTCATAAAACCCTAATTTGGATAAGGTGTATATGTATAAGGGGAGGAAAAAAAAAAAGGCAAAACAATCCAACACGGCTCTTCCAAACTCTGCTAATTGATCAACATAATTGTGTGCCTCCCAAAAGAAATTTTTATTTTTTTTTAAAAAAAAAAAGGAAATTACTGACCGAGCTTGGTTTGTCTTCAAAATTCCTTAGCAGGAGTTTGAGTTGATTCCAACAAGGTATAACTTTAGAAATGATAATAATGCTATTGTTATATTATTTCTATAATCACTTTTCTAAACAATCTCTTTAGTATTATTATTATTATATCCCAACAAGGGAGCATTCATTTCAATAATCACCTTTATAAATCCGAAAGTCCATGGGCAATACGAGGGCTGGGCTGATAGTGCTCCTTGGCCCGTATGTCCCAGTTCCATTTAAAACGGGCTTAGTTGTTCAGCCCATCCGGGCTCATCGTAACAATCAATGGGCATATTAATAATATACCTTGCTCAAACTCTGCGGGCTAACCAGCTTTTTTTTTTTTTTTTTTTTTATTTTAAATCAATACATTGGCGTTGACTACGGTCTTGTATAGATTCAAGTGGCTGGGGAGACCAAACCAGAATATTTATAGCGAGCTTCCGCGTAGGAAGCTTTAAATTTTGGAGCTATTGGGTAGAGTGGACTTCTTTTTCTTAATTAATTAACGTGATAAAGTCGAGTTGAGAGCTGAACCTTAAAATCTTTGAGGCAAGAATTCGGCTTGATGTCAACCAAGTTTAAATATTTGAGTTTCGGCTCGAATAAAAATGACATTTTAACAAATCTTGTTTAGGCTATTTTGTTGGAGAAAAAACTATATTGACTCTAATTATTAATCAAAAGCATGAGCATGACTTCAGCTCATTGAGTGTAATAGTTTAGAAGTCCGAATTTAGCTTAATAAGTTCATTTGGATAGTTTGAATTCTAGTTGACGTACTACAGTTGCATCGAATTCAACAACTTTATATGAGTAGATTTGATTTTAGATGTTATATTGGTATCTTTTTTAAGTTACATTTATAAAATAAAAAAAAAGAAGCAAAACATTGATTTTCATTAAGAGTAATTATGTGTAGATAAATTTGATTAATAAAACATGAATAGAGATACTTCACACGGATATAAAAAATTTCGGAAAAATCATAAAAAAACCTTCCGAAACTTTGATTTAGGTATTAATCCGAACTTTCAAAGTGAGGTTTTTAACTTCTTTAAATTTTCATAAATTGATAAATAATTTTATAAATCATTTAAACTTTAATTTTGGTATATAAATACCTATTTGTTTAGGTATTAAATTAAAGTTTAAATATTATAAAAATTATTTTGTTAATTTATCAAATTTTAAAAGGTCAAAATCTTATTTTAATAGTTCGTGGGATCTATTGTAAATAAGTCAAAGTTTTTTTTTTTTTTTTTGGGGAGGGGGGGGTGTGGATGGGGGTCTCCATTTTCCCCCCAAAATTTATGAAATATAATTAGGAATTTCACTTACCTCACTTTCAAAACCAGGAGACTCAGATTATGAAATTTTAGCTTTATTCTCTAGCTCTGTATGCTTAATTCATTTACCCAGCAAATAGTTCAAGACTATCTAACGGTTAGGAATAGGATTTGGATAAAACAATTAATAACCCTCTCTAATATTTGTATCATCAAAATCAAAATATGTATTTATTTCGTATAAATGTTTTGATATGGTATAGAGGTGATCGTTGCATATGCTCAAATTGTCGAGCTTAAGATAGTCTTATGTGGTCTATTGGATAAATCACACTTCATTAATTTGTTTTTCTCTCCATTTAAAACTTGCTAATTAAAATGTATAAATATTTGACATAAAAATCCTTTTCACATTTCATTTGAATGCACAAAAGAATATCCACCGAAACTCAAGTGCAATTGTGTGAAGAAAGTTACAAGATTTTCTTACGTTCGATTATTACTACATGAGGTATCTGTATGCAATTTACAATGTTTGGTTAAAGTGAATTTACGCGTTAAAGAATGGATCAACTCGTTCACTCTAACTGTAACATAATTCAATTTATCTGACACACTCACTTTATAATGAAATTTCAACTTCAAACAAAAATTGCATGTAACGAGAGTATGACTTCAAGTCTTCAACTAGACTAAGCAGTGATTTTGGTGACCTCTCTTTCGACGGCCTTCTTAAGGAGACTATCTTCTTCAAGCACCATCTGAACAGGCAAGAACCCAAGTCCGTTAGCCATAGAAAGCATCATTCTCTTCGTCTCAGCCTTGAACTCCTCCATATCCACTGACCCGTTACAGTCATGATCAAACTGAACGAACAAAGCTCCATAAAGCCGAGCCAATTCGCTCGGTTCCGGCTTGACATCGATCCCGAAATGCTTCTCCAGCACTCTTAATCCTTGCAATTCCTTCAACATCTCAGCATAGGAAAGAAGCCCATCGCGGTCGGCATCGAGGCAGGCGAACCGGTTTCGGACAAAGTCATCGAATGCTTCTTCATCCTCAAGAAAGTTGACGATTGTGGCACCATCCAAAACTTCTACACTCATTTTTTTTATTTTTTGGGAGGGAAAATGTTATAACGGTAAAAAACAGTATGTTCGACCTTTTGAAAGTATGTTTATGTTGTTGTGTGGAGAACGATGGTGTTTGGGCTCTATATAAAGAAGTAATGAGACGTACAGACCCTACAGTGAGTTTGAGGGCAACGTCAAATGTGCTTCTCGGGGGCACGTTGGTTTTGTCGGGTTTGCCATTGTTTTTGAATTACTAAAGCAAATCAGTGTTCTAATCTAATCTAATGCTGTTCTTTTAGGACGGTTGAGAAGCGCGTCAACCGAAAGCTAAAAACATTTGTCTCGAATACTTAACTTGCTTAGAAAGTTGAATGATGCCTTTTTTTTTTTTTTTTTTTTTTCTTTTTCCGAAAGTTGTTGACCCAGTCTTTTCGCGATATTCCTGTGTACTAATTTCTTGTTCTCCAAGATTTTCCACTGTTTAAGGTTCCAGAATTTCATCCATCATCACTTCATGGTTTATTCGTTTGTAAAAAATTCAATACTACAGTCATACCCCATAAATTAATAAATCATGTATGAATATTAATAAAATTTTAATATATATTAATAAAAATATTAATTATATTTTTATATATTATAATTTTATTAATACTTACATCTATATATAACTTATTATGTACCTAGCTTGATAATATTATTAAACTCTTTCTCGTTTTTGTACCACCAGGCAGGTTGCACATGGAGAACCGCCACTGTTGACCCATTTGAAAATTACAAGATTTTCATAATTTTAATTATTAATGTTGTTACCGTATGTGAGCATTTCAAAGTTAAGATGAACAAAGTAATCAATATATGAAAATTTACTGTGTAGCTAAGTTTTCAGTTTTCATAAGTTCCCTGCAATGTTGCAATAAAATAGAGCCAAAAAAGGAAAAGAAATTATACATTAGCAACTGTTTATGGATCTTCTTTTATATATATATATATATATATATATATATATATTCTGTTATCGATTGAATTCTATTTTTAGTAAGTATTTACATGTGACAATTTTTTTTTCCCGGATTGTAGCAAATTTTATTTAGATATATAACTTCTTAAAAATTTGCAACATGAAAAACAACCGCATAGATACATACCTTGCTATAAACTATAGCAGTATCCTGGCAAGTGACACCTGGCACTTTCGAAAAGTATCGGGCCAACCACAGTGACAAGGTGTATTTTATTATGGTTTTTAATATGATATTTTATAAAAAGATATCCTTTACGTATAACGTATTGTTACCATAAGAAAAAAGTTGCCGTTGTAGAAACCTGCGTATGGAAGATAAGAAGTGCTACTGCAAGTGGACGACACTGGCAACTATAAATAAACTCCTATTGATTCATCCTTAGTTCAATTCTCTTGTAGAGGTCATATGTTTAATAATATTTAAAAAATTTAAAGATGGCTCTCTATACGATTTATTAACTAGTCAAATTTGTTATAAAGAAATCGAATATTGCCCAAAACCCGAAATTCTATTAAAGAAAAGCACAATAACTTCTATATTTGTATTTTGATCGTTTTTCTACTATATAATTAATGGAAACCCATAATATGGAAATTTTGTACTAAATTCTATTTCAGTATTGAAATATATTCAAAATGGGAGGGAACATAATTGTTGTGGAACCATAGATATTTAATAAATTTCTTCAAATGATTGTTTATTTTTTTAAAACCAAATCCTATTTCTGAGGATAATTTCTTCCTTTATAGTCCAAATTTGAAACACAAGCTTACTTATAATTTGCACGCACTCGATTAGCATTTTATAATATATTAATTCCATTGAATTGCCAGAATTTTGCATTTGGTTGAAAAAATGGACCTATCTTTTTGTATCTATATATTAATTATCCTCATTCGGGCGGTGGACATGGATCCTATCCGAAAAACCAACTTATTGAATTTACCAAACACAATAAGTTAAGAGTTATAAATTTGTTCACTAATCTAACTTGTTGATAGAATTGTAAACGAGCTAAGTTGATTTGAGTTTTTAAAGGTTTGAATTTAATCAATTAAAAATAATCGACTTTAACCTCAAGTTGAGCTTTTATTGAGTTTGTAAATTCAGATTCGAGATCAACTTGTTTAAATAAACGAGTTTTATTTTGAACTTGAACTCGAACTCGAACTTAACTTATTTACTAATTAAGTTAATTAAGTTCGAGCTCTGCTAAGTTTAAAGCAAGTTGAGCTTAAGCTTGGCTAAGCTCCAATTTGCTCATGAATACGAATATATAAATAAATAAATTAGTGAATAGGGAATGCGGATTAGATTATATATTATCCTAAAAGATATTATATATTTATATATATTATATAGATATTAATTTTTGGATTTTAATAATATATAATATTATAATATTTAAAATATATATAAAGCTTATGAGTATTTACGAGCTTAAATAAGTTAGCTCACAAGTTTAAATTGATGCTTGAAGTTATCTTATTTAGATAAATGAGCTTTATGTTAAGCCTGACTGAGTTGACCTTGAACAACTCTACTCATTTGCAGCCCAATTTATTGAATCTGCAAGTTATAGTACGTTAGCCCATTATGGAATGGAGCCCATAGGGATAAACATGATAAAAAAGAAGAAATTGCTTAACTAAAATTTTGTTTGATAATATATTCACTTCTTCTTTTAGTTATATTGAATATGGTATATAACTAAAATTATTTTGTCGACATATGTTTAAGAAAAAATGAAATTTAGTTTTCAAAAGAGATTACGTGGTATGTCACACTTTTCAAAAGGTTAAAGTAAAAAAATTCTTGAAATTCTCATATGGGTGTTGCTAATAAGTCCTGGAAAGATACTTTTTATAAACATTCCAAGATTTATCCTATACTTAAAAAAAAAAAAAAGGGAGTCTATACTATATCAATATGGAGAGTTACTTTATTTACAAGTATTTATTAACATTTTTCTTTTTATATACTTTCTTTTGTAAAATTTGTACCAAACTTTAAAGTTGTAAAAAATTTAGTTATTTATATTTTCATTTTAATAGATAACTCAAAATCATTATCTAATTTTTTTTTTCAAATACCTAGTAAAATATGAGATAAGATAATTTTTTCAAATGTCTAAAGATACATAAAAAAAAAAAGAAGAAGGAAAAAATATACGAAAATTCTTGATGGATTTAGTGCTCTTCCCAATCCCTTTATAGGTCAGTCCTCAGTGGTCCACCTAACCGCTATAACAATGATTTAATTTATGAAAAATAAGTTGGCCACAAAAAAAAAAATTTATGAAATATACACGTACATTCAATTTATAGTAATGTTTTCAACTTTAAACAAAAAGTGCACGTATGACGTCACTAAGACTATTCAGTGACTTTAGTGACCTTTCTTCCAACAGCCTTCTTAAGGAGACTATCTTCCTGAAGCACCATTTGAAAAGGCAAGAACCCAAGTCCATTAGCCACAGCAAGCATCATTCTCTTCTCAGCCTTGAACTCCTCCACATCCACTAACCCGTTATAGTCATGATCAAACTGAACGAACAAAGCTCCATAAAACTGAACATTGCAGGGAACTTATGAAAATTGAAAACTTAGCTACACAGTAAATTTTCATATATTGATTAGTTTGTTCATCATAACTTTGAAATGCTTACATACGGTAGCAACATTAATAATTAAAATTATGAAAATCTTGTAATTTTCAAATGGATCAACAGTGGCGGTTCTCCATGTGCAACCTATGTGTGTTACGGACCTCCCAAAATGGGCCATTCCCAGGAGGTTTCTAAAACCCAAGACTAAAGCCCAAGCATATTAAAAGTTTCTAGAAGATGAAAAACTTCAGAAAGTTCCAAAGAAGTCCAGAATCTTGTATAGTAGTAGGTAAAGTAGGTGAATGTGGCAGTTGGGAGTCAATTGTAATCGTTAGATTGAATTAATCTTAACCATTAAATTGTAAAGACTTTCTGTATATATAGGAGAGTTCTCCTCAGATATAATACACAAGTTATTTGAATGAATACAACATACTTTCAGAGTTTCTCTCTCTACTTTCTCTCTCTAAACTTTGTGAGTGTGTTACAGGCTGACTTAGCCTTTTTTAGTGAGGTTAGGAACGTTAAGTGCCGCACGTGATTGAGCAACGAAATCTGCCCGTGACAAATAGTATCAAAGCCTGAAAAAGGAACTACTTGTGAAGAAAATGTCATCCGGAGAAGACAACAACACTTTAATGGTCGATGAGTTGGCTGACCATGATGATCGCCGTGTTACCAGGCAAAGGGCTAGGTCCCGGGATTTACTGAACTCCTTTCTTAATAGGATGAATAAGGCGGAGTTGAGTATTACTGATGCCAAGGAACAATTTGATGAGTCTCAAGGCAGTCTTAAGGAAATGGAGGAAGAACTCCAAGGCGAATTGCAAGGAGCAATGAATCAAGCAGTAGAAGAGCTTAGGCAGTATGGAAATGTTATTGAAGAGAAGGGTGATGCTCTCTAAGCCCAAGTCACGGCTTTAGAAACTAAGGAAGAGGCTTATGAAGCTAAGATTAATGCAGTGGTAGTAGCCATGTGTTAAGAGATTGAAAATCTCAAAACGCAATTGACGGCTTATCGAATTGCTGTTGCAAATGGAATGACCATCCAGACGGGCCATAGGGTCGATGTTCCAAAGCCAGAGTACTTTAATGGAACGCGGTCCGCTCGAGAAGTAGACAACTTCTTATGGGGAGTGGAACAATACTTTAACGCTGTAGGAACCTTAGATGATGCTGGAAATGTACGTATTGCTGCTATGTATTTAAAAGACTCTGCTATGGTATGGTGGCGCAGGAGGGCAACTGATACCAACACATGGGATAGCTTTGTACAAGAGCTGAAGGGTCAATTCTCCCCCCAAAATGCTGCTAAGGAAGCAAATGTGAAATTACGTCACTTAACTCATAAGGGTGACATAAAGTAATATGTAAAGGAATTTTCAGAGTTGATGTTGGAGATCCTAAACCTCAATCATATCAAGAAGATGCTTTAGTAATGTTTGTAGATGGCTTAAAGCCTTGGGCTAAATTAGAGCTGGAGTGAAGGGGAGTGGAAGACATTTCTAAGGCTATCGCAGTTATTGAAAGCCTAATGGAATTTCAGAAGACTGATCCTAAGATCATAGGGGGAAGATGGAAAGGGGGAGCTGAAAGGAAGAAGAGTGGAAGTTCTTCCAAAGGGAAAACTAAAGCAGAAGAAAGAGATAATGATAGAGATAGAACTCGTGAAGGGAGAGACGGGGAAAGATGGAAACCCTGTGAATTGAAATGTTATTTCTGTAATGTTTCCTATTATGCCAGGGAGTGTTCGAAGAAAGAGAGATTGGCAGCGCTAGCAGCAGGTGAAAGCTCAGATGATAGGGATGAGGCTCAGTTAGGGTCAGTTCGTCTACTCAGTGCTATGAAGTCTCAAGTTAATGAAAGAAAATGATTGATGTATACCGAAGTATCGGTGGCAGATAAGAAACTTAATGCCCTCGTAGACATAAGAGCATCTCATCTTTTTATTTCCGACATGGCAGCAAAAAAGTTGGGGCTAAAAGTGGAGGAGACCAAAACATGGCTCAAAATAGTTAACTCAAAAGAAGTTCCCACTATTGGAGTAGCTAGGGGGATAAAGCTCCATATTGGGGGTTGGTAGGGAAAGGAGATGGTTGAACTGGTGCTAATGGATGATTTTGAGTTTGTGATTGGGATAGATTTCCTAGATCGCATTGATACACTTATCGTACTGCGTGCTAACTGTATTTGTGTACTTGATCATAACTCACAATGTGTAGTCCCTGTCATAAGAAAAGTAGGCTAAGCTACCAAATTCCTATCAGCTATGCAATTGGAAAAGGGACTCAAGAAGAATAAAGTTACTTACTTGGCTGCCTTAAAAGTCAAGGAAGAGACTATTGGTTAAGAAAGGGTTCCACCTCAAGCAGGGGAGATATTGGAAGACTTTAGGGATATAATGCCGCCAATGTTGCCCAAGAAGAGAGCATCAAGAAGAGAGGTAGACCATGTGATAGAATTGGAACCTGGAGCTAGGCCACTCGCCGCCATCCCATATAGGATGTCACCTCCAGAATTAGAAGAGTTAAGGCAACAATTGAAGGAATTACTAGAAGCAGGTTTCATTAGGCCTTCAAATGTACCTTTTGAAGCTCCTGTACTCTTTCAGAAGAAACAAGATGGATCACTCCGAATGTGTATTGATTATCAAGCCCTAAATAAGGTCACTATAAATAATAAGTATCCCATTCCACTGGTATCGGACCTATTCGACAGGTTGGGAGTAGCTAGATACTTCTCCAAATTGGATTTATGGTCAGGATATCACCAAGTGAGGATTGCAGAAGGAGACGAACCTAAGACCACTTGTGTTATAAGGTATGATGCTTTTGAATCCCTAGTCATGCCGTTCGACCTTACCAATGACCCGGCTACTTTTTGTACACTTATGAATCGTGTTTTGACCCCCTTTCTTGATCAATTTGTAGTAATACACTTGGATGACATTATGATTTATAGTAAGACGTTGGAGTAACACATAGAACACCTTTGCTCGGTATTCTTAGCTTTGAGAAGAAATGATCTATATGTGAAAATAGAGAAATGTGCTTTTGTATAAGAAGAGGTGATGTTCCTTGGTCACATAGTGGGGAGAGGAAAGATTAGAATGGACGAAAGAAAGGTGCGGGCCATCTGGGATTGGAAGGAACCCACCAAGCCTACTGAGTTGAGATCCTTCCTTGGCTTAGTAAATTACTATAGAAGATTCATTAAGGGCTATTCTAGGATAGCGAGCTCATTGATAGACTTACTAAAAAAGGATACCCCTTGGGTTTGGAGTACAAATAGACGACAGGCACTCGAGACCTTGAAGATGGCAATCACTAAGGAGCCGATCCTTCTCCTTCCCAACTTTAGCAAACCCTTTGAGGTATGTATAGATGCTAGTGATTTTGCTATTGGAGGGGTTTTAATGCAGGAAGGACACCCTGTGGCATTTGAGAGCCGAAAGCTAAATGAAACGGAGAAGCGATATCCAGTGTATGAAAAGGAAATGATGGTGATAGTACACTATCTTTGGGTATGGAGGCACTACTTGTTAGGGAAGAAGTTTGTGGTTAAAACTGACAATATGGCCACTAGCTTTTTTCAGACTCAAAAGAAGCTCTCTCCTAAGCAAGCTCGATGGTAGGTTTTCCTGGTAGAATTTGATTTCGACCTTAAACATAAGTCAGGTAAGACTAACGTTGTGGCGGATGCTTTGAGCTGAAGGGTTGAGTTGGCAGCCATTAGCAAACCTGAAAGCAACTTCGTTGATAGAATTCAAGAGGGGATGGAGAGTGATAAACAAGCTAAAGCTCTATTGATCCAATGTCAACAAGGGAAGATAAGGAGATTTTGGCAAGAGAGTAGACTAATACATACAAAGGGACAACGAATTTATGTGCCCCAATCCTTGAACCTAAGAAGGGAGATACTTAGAGAATGTCATGATTCTAAATGGGCAGGTCATCCAGGAATGCATCATAACTAAGCCTTAGTGGAAGAAAAGTATTTTTGGCCATACATGAGGAAAGATGTTGAGAGCTATGTCCGAACTTGTCTCGTGTGTCAACAAGACAAAGTTGAACACAAGGCAACTCCAGGACTAGTAGAGCCTCTTCCCATTCCTGAACGGCTATGGGAGAGTGTTTCCATAGACTTTATTGTAAGTTTACCTTGATTGGAAGGGTATAGTACAATCATGGTTGTGGTAGACAGGTTCTTAAAATATGCGACCTTTGTTCCAGCAACAAAGGAATGCCCAGCAAATGAGGCTGCCCGATTGTTCTTGAGATATGTAGTAAAGTATTGGAGCTTGCCAAGAAACATTGTGAGTGATTGAGATAGGCAATTCACAGGGTTTCCATCTTTCCCCGTCTCTCCCTTCACGAGTTCTATCTCGATCATTATCTCTTTCTTCTGCTTTAGTTTTCCCTTTGGAAGAACTTCCACTCTTCTTCCTTTCAGCTCCCCCTTTCCATCTTCCCCCTATGATCTTAGGATCAGTCTTCTGAAATTCCATTAGGCCTTCAATAACTGCGATAGCCTTGGAAATGTCTTCCACTCCCCTTCACTCCAGCTCTAATTTAGCCCAAGGCTTTAAGCCATCTACAAACATTACTAAAGCATCTTCTTGATTGAGGTTTAGGATCTCCAACATCAACTCTGAAAATTCCTTTACATATTACTTTATGTCACCCTTATGAGTTAAGTGACGTAATTTCACCTTTGCTTCCTTAGCAGCATTTTGGGGGGAGAATTGACCCTTCAGCTCTTGTACAAAGCTATCCCATGTGTTGGTATCAGTTGCCCTCCTGCGCCATCATACCATAGCAGAGTCTTTTAAATACATAGCAGCAATACGTACATTTCCAGCATCATCTAAGGTTCCTACAGCGTTAAAGTATTGTTCCACTCCCCATAAGAAGTTGTCTACTTCTCGAGCGGACCGCGTTCCATTAAAGTACTCTGGCTTTGGAACATCGACCCTATGGCCCGTCTGGATGGTCATTCCATTTGCAACAGCAATTCGATAAGCCGTCAATTGCGTTTTGAGATTTTCAATCTCTTAACACATGGCTACTACCACTGCATTAATCTTAGCTTCATAAGCCTCTTCCTTAGTTTCTAAAGCCGTGACTTGGGCTTAGAGAGCATCACCCTTCTCTTCAATAACATTTCCATACTGCCTAAGCTCTTCTACTGCTTGATTCATTGCTCCTTGCAATTCGCCTTGGAGTTCTTCCTCCATTTCCTTAAGACTGCCTTGAGACTTATCAAATTGTTCCTTGGCATCAGTAATACTCAACTCCACCTTATTCATCCTATTAAGAAAGGAGTTCAGTAAATCCCGGGACCTAGCCCTTTGCCTGGTAACACGGCGATCATCATGGTCAGCCAACTCATCGACCATTAAAGTGTTGTTGTCTTCTCCGGATGACATTTTCTTCACAAGTAGTTCCTTTTTCAGGCTTTGATACTATTTGTCACGGGCAGATTCCGTTGCTCAATCCCGTGCGGCACTTAACGTTCCTAACCTCACTAAAAAAGGCTAAGTCAGCCTGTAACACACTCACAAAGTTTAGAGAGAGAAAGTAGAGAGAGAAACTCTGAAAGTATGTTGTATTCATTCAAATAACTTGTGTATTATATCTGAGGAGAACTCTCCTATATATACAGAAAGTCTTTACAATTTAATGGTTAAGATTAATTCAATCTAACGATTACAATTGACTCCCAACTGCCACATTCACCTACTCTACCTACTACTATACAAGATTCTGGACTTCTTTGGAACTTTCTGAAGTTTTTCATCTTCTAGAAACTTTTAATATGCTTGGGCTTTAGTCTTGGGTTTTAGAAACCTCCTGGGAATGGCCCATTTTGGGAGGTCCGTAACACACATAGGTTGCACATGGAGAACCGCCACTGTTGATCCATTTGAAAATTACAAGATTTTCATAATTTTAATTATTAATGTTGCTACCGTATGTAAGCATTTCAAAGTTATGATGAACAAACTAATCAATATATGAAAATTTACTGTGTAGCTAAGTTTTCAATTTTCATAAGTTCCCTGCAATGTTCAGTTTTATGGAGCTTTGTTCGTTCAGTTTGATCATGACTATAACGGGTTAGTGGATGTGGAGGAGTTCAAGGCTGAGAAGAGAATGATGCTTGCTGTGGCTAATGGACTTGGGTTCTTGCCTTTTCAAATGGTGCTTCAGGAAGATAGTCTCCTTAAGAAGGCTGTTGGAAGAAAGGTCACTAAAGTCACTGAATAGTCTTAGTGACGTCATACGTGCACTTTTTGTTTAAAGTTGAAAACATTACTATAAATTGAATGTACGTGTATATTTCATAAATTTTTTTTTTGTGGCCAACTTATTTTTCATAAATTAAATCATTGTTATAGCGGTTAGGTGGACTACTGAGGACTGACCTATAAAGGGATTGGGAAGAGCACTAAATCCATCAAGAATTTTCGTATATTTTTTCCTTCTTCTTTTTTTTTTTTATGTATCTTTAGACATTTGAAAAAATTATCTTATCTCATATTTTACTAGGTATTTGAAAAAAAAAATTAGATAATGATTTTGAGTTATCTATTAAAATGAAAATATAAATAACTAAATTTTTTACAACTTTAAAGTTTGGTACAAATTTTACAAAAGAAAGTATATAAAAAGAAAAATGTTAATAAATACTTGTAAATAAAGTAACTCTCCATATTGATATAGTATAGACTCCCTTTTTTTTTTTTTTTAAGTATAGGATAAATCTTGGAATGTTTATAAAAAGTATCTTTCCAGGACTTATTAGCAACACCCATATGAGAATTTCAAGAATTTTTTTACTTTAACCTTTTGAAAAGTGTGACATACCACGTAATCTCTTTTGAAAACTAAATTTCATTTTTTCTTAAACATATGTCGACAAAATAATTTTAGTTATATACCATATTCAATATAACTAAAAGAAGAAGTGAATATATTATCAAACAAAATTTTAGTTAAGCAATTTCTTCTTTTTTATCATGTTTATCCCTATGGGCTCCATTCCATAATGGGCTAACGTACTATAACTTGCAGATTCAATAAATTGGGCTGCAAATGAGTAGAGTTGTTCAAGGTCAACTCAGTCAGGCTTAACATAAAGCTCATTTATCTAAATAAGATAACTTCAAGCATCAATTTAAACTTGTGAGCTAACTTATTTAAGCTCGTAAATACTCATAAGCTTTATATATATTTTAAATATTATAATATTATATATTATTAAAATCCAAAAATTAATATCTATATAATATATATAAATATATAATATCTTTTAGGATAATATATAATCTAATCCGCATTCCCTATTCACTAATTTATTTATTTATATATTCGTATTCATGAGCAAATTGGAGCTTAGCCAAGCTTAAGCTCAACTTGCTTTAAACTTAGCAGAGCTCGAACTTAATTAACTTAATTAGTAAATAAGTTAAGTTCGAGTTCGAGTTTAAGTTCAAAATAAAACTCGTTTATTTAAACAAGTTGATCTCGAATCTGAATTTACAAACTCAATAAAAGCTCAACTTGAGGTTAAAGTCGATTATTTTTAATTGATTAAATTCAAACCTTTAAAAACTCAAATCAACTTAGCTCGTTTACAATTCTATCAACAAGTTAGATTAGTGAACAAATTTATAACTCTTAACTTATTGTGTTTGGTAAATTCAAGAAGTTGGTTTTTCGGATAGGATCCATGTCCACCGCCCGAATGAGGATAATTAATATATAGATACAAAAAGATAGGTCCATTTTTTCAACCAAATGCAAAATTCTGGCAATTCAATGGAATTAATATATTATAAAATGCTAATCGAGTGCGTGCAAATTATAAGTAAGCTTGTGTTTCAAATTTGGACTATAAAGGAAGAAATTATCCTCAGAAATAGGATTTGGTTTTAAAAAAATAAACAATCATTTGAAGAAATTTATTAAATATCTATGGTTCCACAACAATTATGTTCCCTCCCATTTTGAATATATTTCAATACTGAAATAGAATTTAGTACAAAATTTCTATATTATGGGTTTCCATTAATTATATAGTAGAAAAACGATCAAAATACAAATATAGAAGTTATTGTGCTTTTCTTTAATAGAATTTCGGGTTTTGGGCAATATTCGATTTCTTTATAACAAATTTGACTAGTTAATAAATCGTATAGAGAGCCATCTTTAAATTTTTTAAATATTATTAAACATATGACCTCTACAAGAGAATTGAACTAAGGATGAATCAATGGAGTTTATTTATAGTTGCCAGTGTCGTCCACTTGCAGTAGCACTTCTTATCTTCCATACGCAGGTTTCTACAACGGCAACTTTTTTCTTATGGTAACAATACGTTATACGTAAAGGATATCTTTTTATAAAATATCATATTAAAAACCATAATAAAATACACCTTGTCACTGTGGTTGGCCCGATACTTTTCGAAAGTGCCAGGTGTCACTTGCCAGGATACTGCTATAGTTTATAGCAAGGTATGTATCTATGCGGTTGTTTTTCATGTTGCAAATTTTTAAGAAGTTATATATATCTAAATAAAATTTGCTACAATCCGGGAAAAAAAAATTGTCACATGTAAATACTTACTAAAAATAGAATTCAATCGATAACAGAATATATATATATATATATATATATATATATATAAAAAGAAGATCCATAAACAGTTGCTAATGTATAATTTCTTTTCCTTTTTTGGCTCTATTTTATTGCAACATTGCAGGGAACTTATGAAAACTGAAAACTTAGCTACACAGTAAATTTTCATATATTGATTACTTTGTTCATCTTAACTTTGAAATGCTCACATACGGTAACAACATTAATAATTAAAATTATGAAAATCTTGTAATTTTCAAATGGGTCAACAGTGGCGGTTCTCCATGTGCAACCTGCCTGGTGGTACAAAAACGAGAAAGAGTTTAATAATATTATCAAGCTAGGTACATAATAAGTTATATATAGATGTAAGTATTAATAAAATTATAATATATAAAAATATAATTAATATTTTTATTAATATATATTAAAATTTTATTAATATTCATACATGATTTATTAATTTATGGGGTATGACTGTAGTATTGAATTTTTTACAAACGAATAAACCATGAAGTGATGATGGATGAAATTCTGGAACCTTAAACAGTGGAAAATCTTGGAGAACAAGAAATTAGTACACAGGAATATCGCGAAAAGACTGGGTCAACAACTTTCGGAAAAAGAAAAAAAAAAAAAAAAAAAAAAGGCATCATTCAACTTTCTAAGCAAGTTAAGTATTCGAGACAAATGTTTTTAGCTTTCGGTTGACGCGCTTCTCAGCCGTCCTAAAAGAACAGCATTAGATTAGATTAGAACACTGATTTGCTTTAGTAATTCAAAAACAATGGCAAACCCGACAAAACCAACGTGCCCCCGAGAAGCACATTTGACGTTCCCCTCAAACTCACTGTAGGGTCTGTACGTCTCATTACTTCTTTATATAGAGCCCAAACACCATCGTTCTCCACACAACAACATAAACATACTTTCAAAAGGTCGAACATACTGTTTTTTACCGTTATAACATTTTCCCTCCCAAAAAATAAAAAAATGAGTGTAGAAGTTTTGGATGGTGCCACAATCGTCAACTTTCTTGAGGATGAAGAAGCATTCGATGACTTTGTCCGAAACCGGTTCGCCTGCCTCGATGCCGACCGCGATGGGCTTCTTTCCTATGCTGAGATGTTGAAGGAATTGCAAGGATTAAGAGTGCTGGAGAAGCATTTCGGGATCGATGTCAAGCCGGAACCGAGCGAATTGGCTCGGCTTTATGGAGCTTTGTTCGTTCAGTTTGATCATGACTGTAACGGGTCAGTGGATATGGAGGAGTTTCAAGGCTGAGACGAAGAGAATGATGCTTTCTATGGCTAACGGACTTGGGTTCTTGCCTGTTCAGATGGTGCTTGAAGAAGATAGTCTCCTTAAGAAGGCCGTCGAAAGAGAGGTCACCAAAATCACTGCTTAGTCTAGTTGAAGACTTGAAGTCATACTCTCGTTACATGCAATTTTTGTTTGAAGTTGAAATTTCATTATAAAGTGAGTGTGTCAGATAAATTGAATTATGTTACAGTTAGAGTGAACGAGTTGATCCATTCTTTAACGCGTAAATTCACTTTAACCAAACATTGTAAATTGCATACAGATACCTCATGTAGTAATAATCGAACGTAAGAAAATCTTGTAACTTTCTTCACACAATTGCACTTGAGTTTCGGTGGATATTCTTTTGTGCATTCAAATGAAATGTGAAAAGGATTTTTATGTCAAATATTTATACATTTTAATTAGCAAGTTTTAAATGGAGAGAAAAACAAATTAATGAAGTGTGATTTATCCAATAGACCACATAAGACTATCTTAAGCTCGACAATTTGAGCATATGCAACGATCACCTCTATACCATATCAAAACATTTATACGAAATAAATACATATTTTGATTTTGATGATACAAATATTAGAGAGGGTTATTAATTGTTTTATCCAAATCCTATTCCTAACCGTTAGATAGTCTTGAACTATTTGCTGGGTAAATGAATTAAGCATACAGAGCTAGAGAATAAAGCTAAAATTTCATAATCTGAGTCTCCTGGTTTTGAAAGTGAGGTAAGTGAAATTCCTAATTATATTTCATAAATTTTGGGGGGAAAATGGAGACCCCCATCCACACCCCCCCCTCCCCAAAAAAAAAAAAAAAAAACTTTGACTTATTTACAATAGATCCCACGAACTATTAAAATAAGATTTTGACCTTTTAAAATTTGATAAATTAACAAAATAATTTTTATAATATTTAAACTTTAATTTAATACCTAAACAAATAGGTATTTATATACCAAAATTAAAGTTTAAATGATTTATAAAATTATTTATCAATTTATGAAAATTTAAAGAAGTTAAAAACCTCACTTTGAAAGTTCGGATTAATACCTAAATCAAAGTTTCGGAAGGTTTTTTTTATGATTTTTCCGAAATTTTTTATATCCGTGTGAAGTATCTCTATTCATGTTTTATTAATCAAATTTATCTACACATAATTACTCTTAATGAAAATCAATGTTTTGCTTCTTTTTTTTTATTTTATAAATGTAACTTAAAAAAGATACCAATATAACATCTAAAATCAAATCTACTCATATAAAGTTGTTGAATTCGATGCAACTGTAGTACGTCAACTAGAATTCAAACTATCCAAATGAACTTATTAAGCTAAATTCGGACTTCTAAACTATTACACTCAATGAGCTGAAGTCATGCTCATGCTTTTGATTAATAATTAGAGTCAATATAGTTTTTTCTCCAACAAAATAGCCTAAACAAGATTTGTTAAAATGTCATTTTTATTCGAGCCGAAACTCAAATATTTAAACTTGGTTGACATCAAGCCGAATTCTTGCCTCAAAGATTTTAAGGTTCAGCTCTCAACTCGACTTTATCACGTTAATTAATTAAGAAAAAGAAGTCCACTCTACCCAATAGCTCCAAAATTTAAAGCTTCCTACGCGGAAGCTCGCTATAAATATTCTGGTTTGGTCTCCCCAGCCACTTGAATCTATACAAGACCGTAGTCAACGCCAATGTATTGATTTAAAATAAAAAAAAAAAAAAAAAAAAAAGCTGGTTAGCCCGCAGAGTTTGAGCAAGGTATATTATTAATATGCCCATTGATTGTTACGATGAGCCCGGATGGGCTGAACAACTAAGCCCGTTTTAAATGGAACTGGGACATACGGGCCAAGGAGCACTATCAGCCCAGCCCTCGTATTGCCCATGGACTTTCGGATTTATAAAGGTGATTATTGAAATGAATGCTCCCTTGTTGGGATATAATAATAATAATACTAAAGAGATTGTTTAGAAAAGTGATTATAGAAATAATATAACAATAGCATTATTATCATTTCTAAAGTTATACCTTGTTGGAATCAACTCAAACTCCTGCTAAGGAATTTTGAAGACAAACCAAGCTCGGTCAGTAATTTCCTTTTTTTTTTTAAAAAAAAATAAAAATTTCTTTTGGGAGGCACACAATTATGTTGATCAATTAGCAGAGTTTGGAAGAGCCGTGTTGGATTGTTTTGCCTTTTTTTTTTTCCTCCCCTTATACATATACACCTTATCCAAATTAGGGTTTTATGAACTAACATAATAATACAAACACAATACAATTTGGGAACAAGTTTTCAGTGACAAATACGAATTTAATGCAATAAACATGATCATAACACGAATAAACATAATTATAATATAACCAAGTTAGTTACAATTTTTATTCAATTTTAGATACTTTTAGCATCCGACAAAAATTGGAATGAGAACACGATCTATTAAAACAGATTGTCACCCCTATTTCAAACGCCTTGAATTGTTGATTGAAGACAAGGCTTTATGGTGTTGTATCAGGAGATTTACTTTGCTTCATCTGCATGCTGGAGTCTTTATGGAGTTCGTTGTCCTTTAAAAAAGAAAAAGAAAAAGAAAAAGAAAATCAATTACAAAAGCAGAAAAACTAGATGAATTTGTCATCGCATGTGACCCGAGAAAGGAAATGCCGATCAAGGATTAATTCTTGAGTTCTGTATCTATCGAACAACGAATTGGTAAAGAATGCGTAAAGATACTAGATTAATTACATAGTTTATCGAAAAACATGGATGATGCTAACTGGTGGTGCTTGGGGCTCAAGCCACGGATGTGGATGGCAAGAAATACTTTTGTTTTGGTATGCAACAGATGAGACTTTAACATCTCAATTTCATGTACGAGTGTTCCATTGAAATATAATAGGTTTGATCTTATTCTTTTTAAGATCATAATGAATTTACTCAATAGAAAAAAAAGGAAAAAAATTTTATCAACCGTAATATTATCGAAGATATCTCCTAAGTAATATAAATTTAGGTCCATCTTAATGTAATATTATAGAGGCTTTGGCATAATTTCTGTTGGTTGAGTTAAATCAATCTAAACCATAAAAATGTAGTTTGATTTTTTATAATTTTGAATCAAATTGTACAGTTTGGATAACGAATTTTCGTAAATCATAAAATTTCGATTTGATTCAGTTTGTTTATGAATTGGACCAAACATTCTAACATAAGAAAGTGTATATGCATAACATTTTTATCTCATATGTGAATTTATTTAATAATAATAAGTATTTATATCATACCATAAGTTAGTAAAGTCAATATTCATGTGACTAAGAAATTTTAAATATTTATTAATTACTAATTTTATTAATAAAATAGCATATAGTATGAATTTTTGGTCAAACTACATATATATTTTATAAATTATGGTAATGAAAATTTAAGACATATATATTTTAATAAATATAAACTAAAAATTATTTTAAATATTATATTACAATAAAAGAACTTCTTTAATTGCAACTAAAATATTATTATGTTTTTTATAAAATGTTTTAATTTGGTTTTATGAATTGGTTTAATTTATCATCCTAAACCAACTATAAATTAACAGTTTGCTTTGGTTGGGAAAGTTTCTAAATCAAATCGTAAAGAGAAAAAGAAAAACATATTTTTCATTTGATTTTGTTGATTTATGGATTGATTCGGTTTGATCGATTCTTTTCCCACCCCTAATTTTATTTCCTTTGAAATTTAATTTTATTCACATCATGCATCTTCAAGGGCATTGAATTTAGCCTTAAAATTTTGAAAGCGACACCACAAATAATATATCGAGGTGAAAATCACATGTATGAAATGAACTAAATTATAAGATCAATTGACGCTGCCGCTATAGGTGCTGAATAAGTGTTTATGATTCAATCAAATATTTCAAAAGGTTATGGACTTGATCAAGTAAAGCTAAAAATGTTCGGAACAAATTTGATACTTTTAATAGATTATTTCACTCTAAATCTTTGTATATTTATAATTGGAGTTTGGTTTTTGATGTGATACTTCTTTAAGCTTAATTGAGTATAGTAGAAGGATGAAAATTACTGTATTAATCATTAGACTAAATCCATTAGTTATTTGAGCTTAATCTCCTGGGCTAAATGATAAGGTCAAAATAGCTTACTTCGTAATTGGGATTTCCAAGGGAAATCTTTTATGGTAGACCAAATAAGAATTATTGGAGTGATCCACTTATTCTTAACCTCTCTCAAATATTTAATAAGATAGATCTTTTAGGCTTATGGCATGCTCATGAGATTAATTTTGAAATGAGCAAGCTTAATCTCAATTGTCATCGCTAGCATCATTTGACGAACGTCATCACGTCAAAATGTTTGTAACTACCAACCATGCCTCTTCATTAGCAACCTTTAAAAGTTTTAAAGATCAGAAAAAATAATGCTATGCTATGCTATGAAATCTTTGTTCTTAAAGATCTAAACAACACTTGGATAAAGAACGAGTCTACACTTAATCAATAATAATGAGGTTAATGCTCCATAATTCTATTATCTACCACAAATATGTTTGATCCGCTAAAATTATTCGTTCTTTTTCCTAACTATTTTTCTCTTAATTCTCTCTACAAATGAAGTGTTATTTATGTGTTGCTCCTTCTAGAGGTAATACATAATATGACATTTATATAGTTTCAATGTGATAATATCATTTAAAACCCTACTATTTATAATCATTACATTTATATGAAATTATGTTCACATTTCCAATCAAAAAAAATAAATCTGTCAACATCACATTTGAATATATAAAAGGATCCTAAAGGCATTTGTATGAAAGTTTTCTCTCTCTACTTGTTTTTTTTTTTCCTAATTAGTATATATATTGTAATTATTAAAAGGAGGGAACGCATGTAAAAGGAGATCAATGCGCGTATGGCTAAATTATGAGCCCCTCCTAATCTTCTCTTCTTTTTTACTAAAGTTGTTGACTCACTGTTTTTTGCAGTTCCGTGTACTGTCGTCCGGTTCTCCATGGAATTTGTACCGTTTGAAGTCCTAAAATTTCATCCATCAGTTGATGGTTTACGCTACCCATGCAGAGTCAAGCTCAAACAAAATAATTTTTAAATCTTCTAGTGATTTTCAACCAGACGACCCCGACGTACTTGACCCATGTGAAATTTATAAATATTTGTGACAGTTGTTTATCGAAAGTTTTATTTTTAGTAAATACTAATTATAGTAACTTTTTCTTTTAATTCATATTTAATAATATTTTGTACATTAGTGACAGTTCTTAAAATTGCATTATAAAAAAAAAATATAATACTCAGATATTTTTGAACAGTAATTTGAAAATGCTGAATGTACTACAGTAGTAAGGAATACTCTAGAGCATTTATTTATATCATAAATTTTGTAATTAACCCTAATATAAAAACTAATATTGTTGCCTATTTATTTTGTAAGTATTTACTGAAAACAGAAAATATAGTAACAATACTGATATACTATTACTAATTCACAATCTTTGTGGCTCTATTTTCTTCTAGTGGTTCTTGTTAGAAAGTTACTGTAATTCAGACAACAACACAATTGAAATTAACCAAGATTAGATAAGAAGCTTCAAATTGAATCAAGCACTTTGCTTTTTCTCTTTTCATTCATACTATTTCGGTTCTCACTGGTAGTACACATATACACATTGTCATGTGCTATTCACTATTTCTGTTGCACACACATACACACTCTATTTCTTACACATACATGTCTGTTTCACACACTACTAGTACACTCATTGGTTAATGCATTGTACATATACTTTTTCCTCTAACTGTTAACTAATAGCAACTTCCTGTTTATACTACTAAGCATGATAGGATATGGTTAGTTGCTCCATAAGATTTGTATTATACTATTCCAATACACCCCCCTAATACAAATCACAAAACATCAACAATTTAACACAAAGCATCACCCGCAACTTCTTGTATCGATCAGCTTTCAATGCTTTTGTGAGAATGTTAACCACTTGCTGTTTTGTAGAACAATATTCTAGCTTTAAGTTTCCATTATTCACTTGATCATACAAATAATGAAATCTAGTTTCTATGTGTTTGCTTCACCCATGCACTACTAGGTTCTTTGCTAATGTAATTGTCCACTCATTGTTTACAAATATCACCAAAGGCCTTTTCACAGCAACCGTCATCTGATCCAGTAGTAAAGTTAACCAAATAGCTTGACATGCAGTGAAGGCAACAAATACACACTCTGCTTCACATAAAGAAAGAGCTATAATCGGCTGCTTCTTTGAACACCAGGTAAATACTGTCTTGTTGTATTTAAACACATAATCGCTTGTACTCTTCCTGTCCATTTTATCTCCACACCAATTAGCATTCGAATATCCAACTACCTCTCCTTCAATTTTGGTAACACCCTTGTGAAATAGAAGACCATAATCTGATGTCCCTTTTAAGTATCTCAATATACGTTTTGCAATAATCAAACGTGAACTTCTAAGATCCTCTATGAATCTACTCACCAAACCTATTGCATAACATATATCAGGACGACTGTTCCGTACAAATCTCAGTGATCTTACAATCTGTTTAAACAAAGTGGGATCTACAGCCTTCTCATTTTCACACTTCACAAGCTTAACTTTAGCATCAAGTGGAGTGTCGACTATCTTGCAGTCAGACATGTTAAACCTTTTCAATATGTCCAAGACATATTTTTTCTGATGCATCATAACTCCATTCTTAACTTCGACAAATTCAAGCCCCAAGAAATAAGACGGCACATCCAAATCTGTAATTTCAAATTCTTCTTACATCACCCCCCTTAAACATTTCAATCTCTTAGACATTACTGCTTATTATTAGCAGATCATCAACATACAGGCATACCACAATCATACTTTTATTCCCTTCATTGTTCTTAACCCTCACATAGACTCCATGCTCATGTAAACATTTTTCTAAACCCTGTTGATTTAACAATGAGTCTATTCATTTATTCCATGCTCTTGGTGCTTGTTTCAAGGCATATAAGGCTTTCCATAACCTCTAAACTTTGTGTTCTTGTCCCTTAACCTTAAACCCTGGTGGTTGAGTCACATAAACTTCTTCCTCTAATGGTCCATTAAGGAATGCTGACTTCACATCTAGTTGAAACATAGGCCACGATTTGCTACACGTAATGGCAACTACAAGTTTTATTGTTTCTATCCTAGCCACATGTGAGAACACATCTTGATAATCCAAACCATGTTTTTGAAGAAATCTTCTTGCTACTAATCTTGCTTTATACTTTACAACATCACCATTAGGTTTCAGTTTAGTCTTGTAAATCCATTTAACATTAATGGGAACCTTATTTTTTGGTAATTCAACAAGTTGCCAAGTTATATTTTTGTTAATGGATTTAAGTTCTTCTTCCATAGCATTCAACCATCTAGAATTGTTTAAAGCTTGATCAATTCCCATGGGTTTTTATCCAACAAATAATGCCAAATGCATTAAATCACCAGCATAATTAGGAAACACTTCATAGTCTAGATATCTCCTTGGAATCTGTCTATTCCTTTGTGGTTTAAAACCACATGTCTGCGGTTGTACTTCATGTCTGGCTGCTATATTTCCATCCTGACTATACTGTTCACTCGAACCATAGCTGTCTTCATTAACAACTACTTATACCTCTTTTCCTTGTTCACCATCATTATAATTGCACTTCTATCCTTTTGTCTCATCAAACACCACATCCTTACTCATAATTACCTTTCTAGAGTTTAGGTTAAATACTTTATATGCTTTAGTGGAATGATATCCCAACAGGATAGCTTATTTACTCTTGTCATTTGGTTTTCTTCTTTTTGCATTAGGAACATGGGTGAAACAAAGGCTACTAAACACTGTAAGATGAGCAATACTCGACCTTTTCCTAGTCCATACTTCTTCAGGAGTTTTATCTATAAGTGACTTCGTTGGACAACGATTTAGTATATATACAGTAATATTTACTGCTTCTCCTTTGAAATAGTGTGGCATTCCTTTACTTTTCAACATAGCCTTAACCATATTTAGTATGGTACTATTTCTTCTTTCTGTAACTCCATTATGTTGTGGAGTATATGGGGCTGTTACTTCATGCGTTATCCTTTCATCTTGACAAAATTTCTCAAACTCTTTTGATGTGTACTCCCCATTAGGATTAGTACGCAGCACCTTGATAGGTTTACTACTATGTTTCTCAAATAATATCTTAAACCTTTTGAAAATGTCAAAGACTTTTGATTTTCTTTTCATCAGACATACCTAAGTTTTCTTGTTGAAATCATCCACAAATGTGACAAAATACTGATTCCCTCCTAATGTTGCCACTTTAAATGGACCACAGACATCAGAATGTATCACTTCCTGCACACCTAAAGCTTTAGGAGTAATCCTCCCTTTAAATGACACTCTAGTTTACTTTCCAAATTGATACTCTTCACATACTTTACTTTGCGTTTGAATGGCAGGAAGACCATCCACTAATTTGGACTCACTTAAATAGCAAAGACTTTGGAAATTCAAATGTCTAAGCTGTAGATGCTAAATCCAATTGTCATCCTGTACTGCTACAGCAAAATTCATATACTTACCTAAATGTATTTCTATCTTAAATGTATGATTGTTGGATAGTACAGTCTTCAACACCAATCTTTCTTGTTTATCAAACAATACTAACTATCTATCCTTAAAATTTATGGTGTACCCTTTCTTGAGTAACTGGCCCACACTCAACAAATTGTTCTTCATTCGTGGAACATACAACACGTTAGAAACGTGCGATAACTTTCCATTCTTTTGGCGAATCAAAATTTTTCCTAATCCCTCAGCCATTACCATACTGTCATCTGCGAATCTGACATTACTCTTTACATTTTCATCTAGTTCTATAAACCAATCCTTATTACCTGTCATGTGGTTTGAACATCCAGTATCCAAATACTAGGAATTTACAGTAACATTTTTTGGTGGAGTAGTAACCATCGAAAGAACTGTCCCAGACTCATAGCCATTTTCTTAAGCAAACCCAATTGTTTCAGATTTATTCTTTAAGACATTACTCTTAGAATTTCTACATTCATTAGCAAAATGCCCAAATCTTTGACAATTATAACATTGAATGTTTCTCTTGTCAAATCCCTTCTTTAATAATTTTCCATGCATTCATCCTTTTCTTGGAGCTACTTCAGATCGAGCTGATTCTTGAATTGTATCTTGGTTTCTAGTCTAATATGTCCCATTCCAAGATCTATTCTTACCTCTACCTCTGCTCTGACCTCTATAATTCCCTCTTCTTCCTCCATAGCTTTCACTTGTAGACTTCTTTACTTTAGCTTGTTGCGCTTGTTCAACCCCTTTTTAACTTATCTTCTCATTCATTCGCCATTCATATGCTTCAAGTGAACTTTGCAACTCATTTAGTGTGAGGGTGTTCAAATCCTTCGATTCTTCTATGGCTAACACCACATAATCAAACTTAAGGGATAATGATTGCAATATTTTCTCCACTAACATGACTTCTTTTATTGTCTCTCTGTTTGAGTTCATTTGGTTAGATAAGGCCATTACTTTCGAATAGAAGTCTCCTCCAATATCCTTATCCTCCATTTGAAGTAACTCATATTGTCTTCTCAAGGATTGTAATCTTACTTTCTTTAATTTGTTGGCCCCTTTATAATATTTTTCCAATGTATCTTAGGCTTCTTTTGCAGATGTTGCAGATGCAATCTTTTCGAAATTCGTTGGATCAACACACTGATGTATATAAAACAAGGCTTTGCAATCTTTCTTCATTGCTTCTCAATGAGTTGTTAACTAGGCATCAGATGGATTTTCAACTAGTTCTTGAACTCCGCAAGTGACTATTTCTTGAACCTCTTGGAACCCAAATATAACCTTCATTTGTATGCTCTATTACTCATGGTTCTTACTATCGAAGATTAACAAGGATGCTATCAAGGTCCCCTATGTATTGGCCATAGTAACTCGATATTGTCTATTCTTGCTTCACATTAGCACGATGGATCTATTAATAATGGCTCTGATACCACTGTTAGAAAGCTACTGTAATTCAGACAATAATACAATTGAAATTAACAAAGATTAGATAAGAAGATTCAAATTGAATCAAGCACTTTGCTTTTTCTCTTTTCATTCACATTATTTCGGTTCTCACTAGTAGTACACATACACACACTACCACTGTTAGAAAGCTATTGTAATTTAGACAATAATACAATTGAAATTAACAAAGATTAGATAAGAAGATTCAAATTGAATTAAGCACTTTGCTTTTTCTCTTTTCATTCACATTATTTCGGTTCTCACTGGTAGTACACATATATACACTATCGTGTGTTGTTCACTATTCTTGTTGCACACATGCACTCTATTTCTTGCACATACATGTCTGTTTCACACAATACTAGTACACTCACTGGTTAATGCACTGCACACACACTTTTTCAGCAACTTCTTATTCATACTACTAAGCATGATAGGATACGGTTAGTTGCACCATAAGATCTGTATTATACTATTCCAATAGTTCTATGTTTGATAATTTGTTTGACTCTTGAATCTGATTCCATGCGCATTAGTCGAATTTGTTATAAACAAATGAATATATGCCCAAAGCCCGATCGCAATTACAATGTCAAGAAAAACTTATACATCGAGGAAAGTACAATAACCTTGTATTCCGATATTTTAATACTAATTGCCGTTGGATTATTATTGCATTAGCCAGGTTATGGAAGGGGCGCGATAAAAAGCCGATCGAACGGTGAATCAAATTCAATCAGTCCGACAGAAAAGTCCCCCTTTTTTTTTTAAACATGGTTTGATTATTTTAAATGATTAATTGATTTTTTTTTTTTTTACCCAAATCTCATTTCTGAAGAAGGTTTCTTACTGGTTGCCAATTGCCATGTTATGAGATGGACCAGCACAGAGACTGATGTATAGAATTGGCAATTAAAGGGCGCTGGATTCACTTTTTTGTATGTCCATAGTAAAATTACTCATGAAAGGCTATCCACTTTTTCTTTCAAGTATAGTGCATATCGTATAATCGAAAGGATTTATGTTCGGAAGATAGAAAATTCAAATTTTAGAAAAATGACGGTGGATATTATATGACAGTTCTAAGAGGTTAAAAGAAGTAAAGTTTTACTATTTTCACACAGAATATATGGGTGCATATATATATATATGTATATAATATTAATGGGTGCTCTCAAGATACTTGTATAAAAGATAAAAAAACATTTATTATCTATTTTACAAAAAAGTAAGTATATAACTATATGATAAGTTTTTCTGTTACTTTTCAACCAATATCAAACTCGTTATTCCATAGGCTCATTTAACAAAAAAAAAAAAAGAAGAAGACAAATTTAAAATCACATTTAAATTCGTATTAAATAAACTTTATAAATATCTAATGATATTTCAATAAAAAAGTCAAACATTAAAATATGGATGAGTCGAACCCCCTTTAGATTTGTCCTTAATCGCTTCATCTAAGCACCTGTGATATAATTTCATTTACGAAAGTCCACAATAGTCATGCTTCATACTAAAATTTCATGTAACAAAAATATGGCTTCTATGCGGTGATTTTTGTGACCTCTCTCTCAACAGCCTTCTTAAGGAGACTATCCTCTTCAAGCACCATTTGAACAGGCAAGAACCCTAGTCCGTTAGCCATAGCAAGCATCATTCTCTTCGTCTCAGCCTTGAACTCCTCCATATCCACTGACCCGTTACAGTCATGATCAAACTGAACGAACAAAGCTCCATAAAGCCGAGCCAATTCGCTTGGTTCCGGCTTGACATCGATCCCAAAATGTGTCTCCAACACTCTTAATCCTTGCAATTCCTTCAACATCTCAAAATAAGAAAGAAGCCCATCGCGGTCAGCATCGAGGCAGGCGAACCGGTCCCGGACAAAGCCATCGAATGCTTCTTCATCTTCAAGAAAGTTGACGATTGTGGCACCATCCAAAACTTCTACACTCATTTTTGTATTTTTGGGAGGGAAAAAGTTTTAACGGTAAAAAACAGTATGTTCAAGTTTTCGAAACTTTGTATATGTTGTTGTGTGGAGAATGATGGTGTTTGGGCTCTATATAAAGAAGAAGTAATGAGACGGACAGACCCCACAGTGAGTTTGAGGGCAACGTCAAATGTGCTTCTCGGGGCACGTTGGTTTTGTCGGGTTTGCCATTGTTTTTGAATTACTAAAGCAAATCAGTGTTCTAATCTAATCTAATGTTGTTCTTTTAGGACGGTTGAGAACCGCGTCAACCCAAAGCTAAAAGCATTTGTCTGAAATTCTTAATTCCCTAGAAAGTTGAATAATGGCATTTTTTTTTTTTCTTTTTCCCAAAGTTGTTGACTCAGTCTTTTCGCAGTATTCCTGTGTACTACTTTCTTGTTCCCCAAGTTTAAGGTTCCAGAATTTCATCCATCATCGGTTCATGGTTTATTGTTTTGTGCTACAACGCCGGTTCAAGTTAAACTAGAGGACTACCAACAAGTATTTGACTGTTGACCCATTTGAAAATTACAAGATTTTCATAATTTTATTTATTACTGTGGCTACCGTATGTAAGCATTTCAAAGTTATGATGAACTAACTAATAAATATATGAAAATTTACCATGTGGCTAAGTTTTAAATTTTCAAATGTTCCCTGCAATAGTGCAATAAAATAAATAGAAATTATAAATTAGCAACTGTTTATGGACTTTTTTTTTTCTTTAGTAACAATTTTATTTTTAGTAAGCATTTACATATAACTTTTTTTTGTCCATATTGTAGCAATTTCATGTACATATAAAACTTCTTAAAAATTTCAACATGAAAAACGACCACATAAATGCACCTTGCTGTCCTAGTATCCTGTCACTTTTGAAAAGTATCGGGACAACTACAATATAAATAAATGAACTCCTATCGATTCACCCTTACTTCAATTTCCTTGTAGTGGTTATATGTTAAATAGTATATTAGAAACTTAAAGCTGACTCTATACGTATTAGCTAATCAAATTTGTGACAAAGAAATTGAATATTGCCCCAAACCCGAACACAATTACTAAGACATGCTGTCTTTGGTTTTGGCTAGTAAAAAAGCTTCTATTAAGGAAAAGCACAATAACTTCTATATTTGTATTTTGATTGTTTTTGTACTATATAATTAATGGAAACCCATAATATGGAAATTTTGTGGAACCATAGATATTTATTAAATTTCTTCAACTGTTAATTTTTTTTAAACCAAATCCTGAGGATAATTTCTTTCTTTATAGTCCAAATTTGATACACAAGCTTTCTTATAATTTGCAGGCACTCGATTAGCATCTTATAATATATTAATTCTATTGAATTGGTAGGATTTTGCATTTGGTTGAAAAAATGGACCTATCTTTTTGCATCTGTATATCAATTATCCTCACTCGGGCAGTGCAAATGGATCGTATCCGACAAACCGACTAATTGAATTTACCAAAAACAATGAGTTAAGAGTTATAAAATTGCTCCCTAACCTAACCTGTTGATAGGGTGGCAAAAAAGCCAAGTTAAGTTGAGCATTTGAAGGCTCTGATTTGATTTAATAAAAAATTATCGAGTTTGGATTTTGAGTTGAGTTTTTATCAATTTTGCAAATTAAGGCTTTAGCTTATTTTGTTTTAATAAATGAGTTTTGTCTTGAGTTTGGACTTGACTTATTTATTAATTGATATCAAGCTTAATCGAGCCTAGCTTGAGCCTACTCATGAATATTATAAATAAAGAAATATATAAATAAATTAATAAATAGGAAATAGGAATTAGATTATCTATTATCCTATAAAATATTATATACATATATTATATAGATATTAATTTTTCGATTTTAATAATATAATATTTATAACTTGGGAATGCTCATATTCTTAAATGAGTTAGATCGCAAACTTAAACTGAAACTTGAGTATGACTTATTTAGATAAATGAATTTTATGTTGAGTTTGAACTTAGGTCATTTGTTAATCGAATTTGAGTTGAGTTGACCTCGAGCTAAGCTAAGCTAAGCTCAAACAGTTTGCCAGTAATTTTACTTAATTATGGTCTAAGTTGTTAAATTTACAAGTTAGCCCATTATGAAATGGAACCTGCAGGGATGGACAAAGACTAAATAAAAAAAATTTGTTTAACTAAGATTTTGTTTGAAAAGATATCCAACTTCCTCTTTCAGTTATATTGAATATATGACTAAAAAAATTGGAAATAGATCCCTTCTATTTAGCTTGCTCAATTTCTGCAATTTACTATTTTAAAATGTTGTCATGTATAGTTAATAATTAAGATTATAAGAAATATGATGATATTACATGATATTTTTAAAATCCAAACAATCTGAATAATTGATTTGTATATTTAGAAAAATTGAAACAATAATAAATGGAGAGGATTCAAATCATATTTTAAATGTCTAAAAATATATTAAAAAAGTTAAAAAAAAAATACACGAAAGTTCTTGATGGGTTTAGTGCTCCTTTTAATCCCTTTATAGGTCAGTCCTAAATTGGTCCGCCTAACCATTATAACAATGATTTAATTTATGAAAAATACACGATACATTCAATTTATGGTAATAATTTGAACTTCAAACAAAAATTTCACGTATGACTTCACTAAGACTAAGCAGTGATTTTGTTGACCTCTCTTTCAACAGCCTTCATAAGGAGACTATCTTCTTCAAGCACCATCTGAACAGGCAAGAACCCAAGTCCATTAGCCATAGAAAGCATCATCCTCTTCGTCTCAGCCTTGAACTCCTCCACATCCACTGAACCGTTACAGTCATGATCAAACTGAACAAACAAAGCTCCATAAAGCCGAGCCAATTCGCTTGGTTCCGGCTTGACATCGTTCCCAAAATGCGTCTCCAACACTCTTAATCCTTGCAATTCCTTCAACATCTCAGCATAGGAAAGAAGCCCATCGCGGTCAGCATCGAGGCAGGCGAACCGGTCCCGGACAAAGCCATCGAATGCTTCTTCATCTTCAAGAAAGTTGACGATTGTGGCACCATCCAAAACTTCTACACTCATTTTTGTATTTTTTTGTAGGGAAGTTTTTTAACTGGAAAAACTGTATTTTTTTGAAGTTTGTGTGTGTTGTGGAGAATGGTGGACATTGGGCTTCTATATAAAGAAGTAATGAGACCGACCCAACAGTGAGTTTGACTATTTTTTTTTTTTTTCACTTTCGGCAACGTTAAATTTGCTACCGGAGCACGTTGGTTTTGTTAGGTTTGCCATCGTTTTTGAATACCAAAGCAAATCAGTGTCCTAATAACGTCCTTTTAGGACGGTTGACAAGTGCGTCAACTTTGGTCCTTTTCAGGCCCGTTTATTGGTTGATACATATGTGAGGAATCAGGTAGAATTTGAATTGATAAATGGTAACTATGGGCGATGAAAAATATCGTAAGGAATTCTTACGAATATTTCACTTTTATGCACCAACGACTTTCTAATTGGTATCCGGTAATCAAGGTTTTAATATCTCACTTTCATATACATTATTCCATTGAAATAAAACAGGTTCCATCATCTTCTTTTTAAGTTCATAATGAAGGGTTTTATTTCCATCGAAATTTTGCTTCGTGCCCATCGCATATCTTCAAGGGTACCGAATTTAGTCTTAAAATTTTGAAAGCTTACAAATTAGTGTACCACGTGATGCCACGTCTAATATATCCAGATGAAAGTCACATGTATAAAATGAACTAAATTGTAAGATTAATTGATGATGCCGCTATATGTGCTAAAATAAGTGTTTATGATTCAATAAAAAAATTTCAAAAGTCATGGACGCGATCAAGTAAAGCTAAAAAAGTTCAGAATAAATTTGATTCTTTTAATAGATTATTTCACTCTAAATCTTTCTATTTATAATTGGAGTTTAATTTTGATGTAATGCCTGTTTAAGCTTCATTTGAGTATAGAAGAAGGCTAAAAATTATTTTATTAATTATTTGACTAAACTTATTATTTATTTGAGTTTGATCCCTTATGCTAAGTGACATGACCGAAATAGCATGGTCTATAATTGAGATGTCTTAAGGAAATTTGGTTTAATAGATTTTAAATAAAGATCATCGAAGCGATCCATCTACCCTCAATCTTTTTTAAATGGGCTTGCACACCTAATAAGACACCTATTGGCCTTAGGCCTATGACATGCTCATGAGATTAACTCTTAAATGAGTAAGCTTAATCTCAATTTTCTATCACTAACATGATTTAACAAATGTTATTAAACTCTAAAGTTTGTGAATACCAACCATGCTTGCTATTTAGGGATCTTTCAAAAGTTCTAGAGATAAAAAAATCAATGCTATGCTATGAAATCTCTACTCTTAAAGATTCTAAATAGTGCTTGAACAAAGAATGAATCCACACTCAACTAATAACAGTGAGCTTGATACTCTATAGCTCCATTGTCCATCACAAATGTGTTTGATCCATTGAAACTATCTGTTCATTTCCATGGTTATTTTTTTCTTAGTCCTCCCTATAATGCCAATTATGTGTCGCTCTTGTGACGTAATATGCAATGTGATATTAACGTAGTTTTAACATGAAAATATCATTTAGAACTCACTTTCTGCAAGATTTATATGAAATAATGTTGACATTTCCAAACAAAATAATAAATCTGTCAACATTACATTTGCATATGTAAAAGAATCCTAAAGGCATTTGTATGAAATTCTTCTCTCTCTATTTTTTTTCCCCTAATTGGTATATATATTGTAATTATTAGATTGTTATTTATATGAATAAATTATGATCCCTTCATAATCTTCTCTTATTTTTTTTTGGGTAAATTACACCAGAAGGGATAAATATTTGGTGTTTAATTCAAATGGAAGATGAATGTTTGAAAAAGTTCAATAAAGGAATAAACGTTTTCACTTGCGGTTAAAACATGTAATATTGTAACGAAAGCGTTATAAAACTGTTTAATGATGATGATATGTCACGTTTTAGTTACACGTGTTCGGTGAAATGGATTGCAATATAACACATGGACATCCTAGAAAAATGGAAATTTGCGGGAAAAAAAAGTAAAAACCCTAAAACATACAATACAGTAACTTTAAAACACTAAAACACATGAAACCCTAAATCTTAAAATCGAAGGAAGAATACGGTGAAGAATGTTAACCTTAAATCTGAAACTTCAATTGGCACATCGAGTAGGAAGAATTGTGCATTGAAAAGGTAAGTTTCTTGTTCCTCTTATCTTTTTGGGTCTAATTTGTAGTGTTTACTATGAGTGCTGATGTCTGGTTGGTACTTGTCCTATGCTTGAACAAGAAAAAAATATATCTTTTTTCTAACCCAGATTGGTACTGGTAGCAAGTAGTGTTGATTTGTGGTTGGGTCTACATTTAATAATTTTCTATCTCATGTATGTTGTTATAGTGGTGTATATTTTCATGATATTGGTTCATTTTAATATCTGCATATTGAGTACCATTAGCCGTGGAGGTTTATTTATTCATGAAAATTGTAGGGGGAAAATATCATTAGCATAATTTGTGTTTGATTTCATAATTAAGTAAGCAGTGATTATTTTATTCAAAGACTAAGTGTTTGTTGAAGGTATTGGTCTCATGTTTGCATTGATTTTTTGACAATTCCTATCAGATCATTTAGCTTGGCTTAATGAACCACAGATTTGAGTACATGGTGGATGGAATAAGAGGAAGAGGGCTAGGGAATAGCTTTACAACCCCTGATGTAGTTGAAGTCTCATCGTCTATTGGAAACTCATTGAGTAGTGAGAGTAATATAGAATATTGCTTTTGTGGTTTCCTCTTACCCTTGCGAACCAGTTAGACGAAACGAAATCTAGGGAGAAGATTTCATAGCTGTCTATGTCGTAAAGATGAAGGGAACTGTGCTTTCTTTAAGTGGGTAGACCCACCAATGACTAATCATGCGAAAGAGTGATATTGGAGCTTCGTCAATGGTTAGGTGAAATTAGACCAACTAATGTGCATATCTCATCAAGTGCCAATGATGTTGTCGAAGTACAATGTGTAATGGAAATTGAGCTGAATGCCATGAAGGAGCAACTAACTTGTACATGGAATAGTTTGAAGTCAAAGAAGAAGAAGACAATGGTCTTGACTTATTGCTTGACTGTTTCATGGTTGTTTCTTTTTGTAGTTAGTATTGTGCTTCTTTTGACGACAATAAATGACAATGGCTTGTTAGTTGATTCAAGAATGCAATGGTTTCATTAGGCACTTATAATATGCTACTCAGGAGCACATGAAAAACCTTATGGTGATGAATAAGATGCAAAAGTTGGTCAATATAGGAATTGTGAGATGAAATGAGATATGTGAAAGGAAGTTTAGGACTTACTTATTGTATTTTTGCCTACTAGTAATGTGTTTTATTTAAGAGGATGAAGTCTTGGATAGAAAATTTTGCAACGTTCTCTTTTGCAATTATTGATGACTTGTCCTTGTATTGTAACAATGATAATTTTTACATATCATGTTTAGTAGGAAATGTTTAAGTGTTTGTTGGCTGATTTGATCAAGTGCCCTGTGTTTCATTGTTTTGTTGCCTAGTATTGAAGCGCAGTGATTGAGTTTCACAATTCATTGAATATATTTTTTGGCATTATAGTCACTATTGGCTTCTACTTTTAATTTTGTCAAAGGAATAGTTCAAGTGTTCAGCTCTTTTTTCTTATAAACACAAACCAAACCATGGAAATGTAGTATAGGTTTCTCCTTATTTATTGACGAGTTTTTCAAGAGGCCTATGAATCCAAATTTTTGTGAGCTATTGATTACATACACATACACATATACATTTTATTGCAAAACCAGTACATTGCAATGAGTAAAATTAACTTCTTTATTTTGTTAAAACACAATTAAGATTCCGTAATAACAATAATACGGCTTATAATTAACCACTTTATAACAAAAAATATAAATTAAACCTTGTAATAACAATGACTTATCCACCTTTGGATATGTTTGACTCAATTGAAAACGTAAGTGCATGAACTGACCAGTGTATTGGGTCAGAATAATATATGAACACTTCAATTCATCGAATCTATAAATACAAAACCCAAATGAATCAAGATATATCTAAATTGAAATAACAAGGAAAAGAAAACACCTTGAGTGGTATATTCAATATCGAAACCTAATACAAAAATTGGCATATCCCGATTCATTTGGAACTTGAGGTGGTCCTCTAGCGAGCTAGAACAAAAGGATTTAGAGTCTTGAAATTGAACAACACATAATGAAATTAATAAAATGAAAATAAAGTTTCTATTCTCTAGTAAAAAAAAATCAAAATTCCTAACCTCTAGAATTTTCTCTTCATCCCCTGCTACTGTATCTTGTTTTTCGACTCCTATCTCCCTGTTGGTTGGAAATTGAATGCCGCGCTGTTGTCACTGATTGAAGAAGTGTGGGTTGCTCGTGTTTGTGAATTCAATTGCTTAGTCTCGGGTTAGAATTGTTAGATATGATTTTGAAGTGGAGTCACAGCCGTGATAAATAGGTGGGAAAAATAGCTTATGTTTCGGTTACCCTTCTGTGATGGAGGGAGTAATGAGCGTTGAATACCTAAATTCTTTTTATCACAGCAGTGATGAGTCTCAGTTAATCTTATCATTAGTCCTTTATCACGACTATGATAGCTTTAAATCTCCTTGTTGGAATATTGATGGCTGCTGCAATGTTGACTATCTTGTTTTTGTGTTGAAGTCACTCTTAGCTCTGAAATTGTTCAACTATTGTCATTTATGTTAGCATTCATGGCCTCTTACACTGTATTTTAATTGCCTGCCATAAATAGAAGAAAATATAGTGATGGTAGAGCTTTGTACTTAGCAAATTGAGCCGTTAATGTTAGCTTGGCTTGTGCTTGGATCTTGTAAGAATCTGGAGCTCAATTGCAACTTGGTTGCTTAGTACTCTCTCAGTTGATCTTGCTGTAGCTGCTATTGTTTTGATGCGTGGATATCTAGTTGCTGATTGAAAAGATGTCAGTCCTAGATATTGGAAGTAAGAAATTGTATTTCCATTTTAATTTTGAAAGTTGTTTTAGAATTTGAACTCAAAACCAGTAAGACATATGGACCACTTATGCTCAGTTTTTTATCCGTTAGTTGAGATTGTTGAATAATTGACCCAAAACATGTATTTATCAATTTTTGAGCATAGTTTGCAATAATTGTTCTAATACATATTTGAATATGTGCCATTTTAGTAGAGATAAATGTCTAATTCTACACATTAATCAATGTTAAGTCGGTGCAAAATGAAATCACTGTAACACTAGTATGAAGAGGCAATTTCCCATTGAAGTACGTAGTAAATTCTATTTGTGCATTACCCCCTGCATATTCTTGAAATATATTGATTTGGTTTTTCCTTAAAATGATATGTCATACATAAAAGAGTTAAACAAGCTGTTCTGAAGCATAGAAGCCAAAGCATAGAGGCTTATCATCAAAATGCAACTCTATTTTTTTTTTTTTTTAGCAAAATGCAAAAGTTCTTCAAAGTAAATCTGAGATCAACACATCAGGTTCACATGTCCAACACGGACATGTCAGTCTTTTAGGCCCATAACTTCAGGTAGTCCATTCCTACCGATTTGAATTTGTGGGCGTGAGAATTTAGTATTCATAATTCTTTGACTCCTCCTAGTAGGTGTTGTGGGACTTTGATATGATGGACCTTTTGGACCCCTCTTGATTGGTTAGTTGCTCCTCCCTATCGGTGTTAAACAAGTGGTCATTGATGGACTGCATTTTCTTGACTAATAGCATTAATGTCACATTTGATTCACCACTTACGAAAACATTTTCAATGCAAATATTTAATATAGTTGTCATGATCTATCCTCCTTTTTAAAGAAATAAAGACAGTTGCAAATATTTGATGCCATTATAAATCTAAAATTCACAACTTCTCTTAGTTGGCATCATTTAGTTTGTCATACTAAGATTACAAGAAGATTTACCTTGAGAGTAGATGCACTTAGTGGTTGCTATTGTTAAGTAAACATTGTCTTGTGTAATTACACCATTATCAATCTCATTTTTAGCAACTATACAGGAATGAAACTTGATAAGAATACTCATCTCATCTACTAAATTCATACTCGTTCATAGTAATTAAAATGAAAATTTAGCACCTGTTACCTAAGATGTGATTCTTACCTTGGGCTTCATTAAAATCATTGACATGCCTACTTACACTAACATTATCACTTGTTCCATCACCTCCAACAAGTATTCTCTCACTTCTTGTCCCAGGTTAATAGCAAAACATCATTTCATTAGTAAATTTGACAATTTATTCCATAGTGAATATGAGGTGAAAAAACTGTGCTATACTCAAATTAAGTAACATTCTTTATGTTTGATCATCATAGTAAATACCAAATCTACATGGACCCTTTACTGTCTTATGAATCCTACTCATTTGCTTCACTTGTTTGTGTTTAGATACCTATCAACCAATTATCCCAAAATCAGGATCTAAGAAAACTACAGTCATATCACAAATGTGATAAGATTATCGACAATACTTGGGATGTAGAGCTCGATGAGTCTACTCCTTTGCATCTCCTTTTATTGTGGCCCTCTTCCCCATACTTGGTGCATGTTTAAACTTGACCTTTCCGAGATAGCTTTCCCTTTAACGTTTCATGTGCTTCTCTTGTATGCTTCACTTGCTTTCAGCTACGTCTCTTGCGATGGCCTGGTGGATTGGGACCTATAAGGCTACTACTTTCCCAAAACCTAATGCTTGAAACAAGGGGCTTATCATGCTCAAAGGATGAAAGGAATGTTGTCTTTTTGTAGGATGCATCAACATAAGATTCAATATCCTATCTAAGGTAATGGATAGCTAATATAGCATGTTAGCATGGTATCTCTCTCAAATCCTAAAGTCTACATGTACAACTTCTCATATTCACATCAACTATGTAAGCATCACCATTCTCTTTAATCTTAAAACCTTTGTCACCACTAAACTTCACCTTACAATGCTTACTTTGAAATCGTGCTTCTCCTAGCAGCTTTAACACCTGTGGTGAACATTTATGCGTCTACTTAACCACCTTACTCTTCTACCTATGTATGCGATTCATCACGTAGGGCCTTATACCCTCAAATACAGTGATGATAGAGTTTGCTCTAAGATTACGAATCTTTCCATTAGAAGCCTCACACATGTTATTCTCCACACCATCACATTTCGCATGAGGTTGCAAGTGTGCTTTAACATGATGTTTGAAATCTTTCTTCTTTAAGGTAGCGTATGTTGCAGGAGAATAAACTTGCAAAATCTCCATGTTTTTGCGAAAATCCGCCATATGTGAACTCTTTACACATGCTTAAAACAGACTCCTTAACTTTTAGCCAGCAAACACTTTTCTTCAATTTGCTTCTAAATGTTGAGCGCAAAAGTGATGTTTGGCATTCTCAAAAATCATCCCAACAGCTTCAACTAATCCTTGTCATAATAGATATAAGTTATAATTGTGACTACAATTCAGACAAAAGGGAAATGAAAGTTAAATACAAGGCACATACCTTTTGCCGATCACTAATGATGGTCCACCCTTCACCCATACCTTCAATCTTGACTTTTGATTTTAACAAGCCAAGAAACCAAGCTTAATTATCCTTATTCTCGACTAACACCATTACCTAAGCTATGGGAAACAGCCTATTGTTGGCATCCCTTCCAATCGCACATAGTAACTGGCCTTTGGTTAATTCTGCTAGAAAACAACCATCAATGCCAAAAACAAGCCGACATCCTCTTAAGAATCCTTTCTTAGATGAGTTAAAGCATACATACATCTGTTTGAACTCAGATTTCGGTTGCCCATCGACCTTTGCGACATTAACTATAACCGTTGTATTGCTTTTTCTTAGCTCTTCCACATAATCCACAACTTTTCACGCTCTCTTCTGTAGTCGCAATCCAATTGCACGAATACCCTTTCTCAAGTCCTCCTACTTTTACTTAAGGTTATATTTATGTCTCTTTACTAACTCTTTTAACTCTCTTTGTGTTATACTTGGAGATGATTCGATGGTATCCTTAAATTCCTCAGCTAACCACTTAGAAGTAGCTCCTTTATTTTTGTATACTTGCTGGCACACATGCTTCTCTTTGTAGACCTTCACCTGGAACTCGCCTACACTTTTATTCATTGATGCTGTAATATTCTAAGGTTAAGCTCCATTTTTACATTTCACTCTAACATACGTACGCTTGTTTTCTGCAACCAAACATCTCTTTGGTCTAAAATTGATTGTTGGACAATGGCATCCCCAAAATTATTTCACATCATTGAAGACCATAGATACAACAGATATAGGAGAGCTTGCATCAGAATCAAAATGGGAAAAGTTATGATGTTTTCCACTATTATGCTATCTTTTAATATTGCGTTGGTGGTCATAATTGCCCTTGTCTTCAGCACTTTCAGATTTCTCAAGTTCTTCATCTGTTTTGGCATAATCTATTTCCTCATCATCATACTCTGATGCTTGATTCCAATCCTTTACTCCTTCCTCACCTACTCTAGTGAACTCCAATCTAACACTTGAGCCTTCATCACACTCTTCCTTGGAATCTATTGCATCACTTTCACCCCCTAACGCACTACTCCAATCTAAATCAGAGCCTTCCTTTCTTTCTTCATATATAATGACATCACCTTCAGGGTCTTCCTTACCTAATACTAGTAGCTCGGATGCCACATAATCTTCATTAGGCCTGTTATGTTCAACAAAAATCTCATTGATACCTCTATTAAGAAAGCAATATACAAAGTCTGCGAAGCCAGAATCATCATGGACTAACAAATAAGACGATGTACGATTGGAGGCTTTGTAAAAGATCCTGTTGACATCTTGGCTGTTAAGCCCTATGCATAGGTCCTTGACAAAATCACCGTATGAAATGCAATTGATATGGATTGATATGATAGATATCTCTTTACCTATATACTTAGGCTATGGGCTATTACTAGTGATTGACCCTTTATAGTTTAGACTTTATTCTCCGCCATCTAGTGACCTATAGATAAACAACAATAGGATGCATTAGAATTCTATACTTAGAACTTCCCCCTACCCCCCCAAAAAAATGGGCATATAATAACACTATATATGAGATGGAAGTAATACATAACTATTCAAAACATTCAACAGTTGTTATATACGCGGACTCTCCTAATCCCAATACCTATTAATATTATTCTCAACTTAGAACTCTTTTATGTTATTCTATATTTCTATTGATTTTTTTTCCTTCCTTATGCCATTGTTCTCTTCTAAAAATTCCTTCTTTTTGTAATTAGTTTAGTTGAAATATGAATTGAGAAATATCAATACTAGACTTCTCATTTATTTCATTTTTCTTAGACTACGGGCTTCTATATTATTGAATTTGCATTTAGCAAAATTTCCACACTATGACATATACTCTACAAGTCTAAATTTAAGGATAGTAAAAAATAGATTCCCATACCTAACAATTACAAAGTAGGATTTAAGTGGTAATTATCTTTTCTAATTTACAAAAGGACTCACCAATTCCAGAATACTCAAATAAAAAAACACAATACATCAACAGGTTAGCGTCATGGATTCTATAACCTTATTAGCTGGTGTTTACATATAATGAAGAAGTATAAACAATTTTTTATTCATCCGTTACAAACCAACAACAACAATAATCGACAACTTTAAAGACCAACATAGGAAAGGACTGTTCTTTTATGAATAAAATATTCTTCTGAAAACAACACAAAACTTTCGTTAATGAAAAAATACAACTTTGCAGAAAAGGCGAGTAAAAACCCTTCTTTTTGGTCCAACAAGAAAAGAAAAAAGAGAACAATAGACAACTATACACATACTCACTCAGCCATCAACATTTCACAAAGGATTTTGAGTATTGCTATCTAATAACGAACAAATAGAGAGAGAGATTAAGAACAAGAATAAAAAAATCACCAACGTTGACCCTATTGCACTGCCGCATGAATTACAGTTGCTATTGGATTCTGATTGTGGCTTCAGTTTGATTGCAATTGGGGTTTTCTGAATTAGGGTTTCAACCTTGAGATAGATTAAGGAATTTTAGATTTTTACCTTTGCTTTTCTTTCTACCATGGATGTCTTCTATTTTAGGTTTCTTTCGATCTTTTTTTTATTTTATTTTTTCCCCCTTTAGTTTGGTTATACTTGTAAAAAAAGTCTATATGTTATATTACAATCTACTTTACTAAACACGTATAACTAAAACATGATACATCATTGTCAATAAACGGTTTTATAATTCCTTTATTACGATATTACCTATTTTAATTCCAAATGGAAACTTTTATTTCTTCATCGAACTTTTTCAAACGTTCATTCCCATTTGAATCAAACCTCAAATACATATCCTTGCGGTGTAATTTAGCCCTTCCCTTTTTTACTAAAGTTGTTGACTCGGTACTAATGTCTGGTTCTTCAAGGAAATTGTACTGTTTGAAGTCATAAAATTTCATTCATCAGGTGATGGTCTCCGCTACCATGCAGAGTCAAATCCAAACATAATAATTTTTAAATCTTCTAGTGATTTTCAAGCAGACGACCACGACGTACTTGACCCCTGTGAAAATTTATAAATATTTGTGACAGTTGTTTATCTACCGCGTGAAAGTTTTATTTTTTGCAAATACTAACTATAGTAACCTTTTCTTTTAATTCGTACTTAAAATTGGATTAATATATACATATATATATATATATATATATATAAAATACTCAGATATTTTTGAACCACCAATAATTACTAGTAATTTAAGAATGCTGAACATACTACAGTAGTAAGGAATACTTTATAGCATTTATTTATATATGATAAATATTATAACTTATCAGTAATATATATATATATATATATAAACTAATATTGTTGTTTGTTCTTTTTGCAGGTATTTACTGAAAATAGAAAATATTGTGAAAGTATTGATATACTGCTACTAATTCAGAGTCTTCGTAGCTCTATTTCTGGTTCTACGTTTGATAATTTATTATTTAACTCTTGAAGCTGACCCTATATGGATTAGTTGAATTTGTTACAAACAAATGAATTTATGCTGAAAGCCCAATCACAATTACAATATCAAGAAAAGCTTAATATACCAAGGAAAGTATAATATCTTGTATTCCAATATTTCAGTACCGAGAGCCGTTGGATTATTATTGCACTAGCTAGGTTATGGAAAGGACGGGAAGAAAAGCTGATCGAATGGTGAATCAAATTAAATCGGGGAAAAGGAAAAAAAAAAAAAAATTCTAAAAATATGATAGTTAAAATCGCCTCTTGAAAAATGATTTTTGATTAAAAGCATTCAGCTTAAAATAAGCCAAAAAATTTCATCCTAGCCACTTTCTGATGAGAAGCTTGACATTCATGCGCGCGTTCAACTCATGTCCTCAGTTCCAGAGTTCGAATATGGTCACGATCCAATCAAGCGCATTGCATTCATGCACGTCGTCCCATGCACATGTCTCCCATACTTTCGATTTCAATGTTTCATGCGCACGTCCGAGCGTTGGTCTGTTTTGTGGAGGGCAATTTCTTCCTGATCTAGATAAAATCACTTCTCGAAGAGATTTTAAAATCGTCTATTCCTAGGAAAATGGAACGGTATTTTTAGGTTTTATTTTTATTTTTTACTTTATTTTTCCTTTTCTCAATTAAATCAATCCAAGCCAAAAGTTCCTTCTTTTTTTTTTTTTTTTTTTACCCACATCTCTTTTCTGAAGAAGTTTCTTACTGGTTGGCATGTTATGAGATGGAGCAGCACATATATATATATATACATGTATATATATATGTATGTATGTATATAACATGAATGGAGATCTTAAGACACTTATATGAAAGATAAAAAAGACTTACCATATATTTTACAAAAAAAAAATTAGTATATAGCAATACGATAAGTTTTCTTATCATTTTTCAATTAATATCAAACTTGTTTTTCTATAAGCTCATCTAAGTGATTACACTTTACTTCATACTAAATAAACTTCATAAATATCTAATGATATTTCAATAAAAAAGTCAACATTAAATCATCAACGAGTCTAATCAGTGTTAGATCCTTCCTTAATCACTTCATCTAACCATCTAAATTTCATTTATGAAAGTACATGATACTTATGCTTCATAACAAAATTTTCAACTCTAAACCAAAAATTTCATGTAACAAAAATATGGCTTCTATGCGGTGATTTTTGTGACCTCTCTCTCAACAGCCTTCTTAAGGAGACTATCCTCTTCAAGCACCATTTGAACAGGCAAGAACCCTAGTCCGTTAGCCATAGCAAGCATCATTCTCTTCGTCTCAGCCTTGAACTCCTCCATATCCACTGACCCGTTACAGTCATGATCAAACTGAACGAACAAAGCTCCATAAAGCCGAGCCAATTCGCTTGGTTCCGGCTTGACATCGATCCCAAAATGTGTCTCCAACACTCTTAATCCTTGCAATTCCTTCAACATCTCCGCATAGGAAAGAAGCCCATCGCGGTCGGCATCGAGGCAGGCGAACCGGTTGCGGACAAAGCCGTCGAATGCTTCTTCATCTTCAAGAAAGCTGACGATTGTGGCACCATCCAGAACTTCTACACTCATTTTCTATTTTTGGGAGGAAAAGTCTTAACCGTAAAAACTCGTATGTTCCTTCGGAAGTTTGTGTGTGTTGTGTGGAGAATAATGGCTTTGGGGGCTTTATATAAGCAAGTAATGAGACAGGCTCAACAGTGATTTTGACTAATTATTCACTTTCGGCAACGTTAAATGTGCTCTTGAGCACGTTGGTTTCGCCAATGTTTTTAAGCTAAATAGCAAATCAGTGTTCTAATATTGGGGAGTTTTATTTTTATTTTTTTGGCCTTTTTCTTTTCGTTCTTGTGATGATGAACAGGCGCACCATCCACTTTGGTTCTTTTGCCCGTGATTGTTGATGCATACGCGAGGAATATATGTATACCATTTTCTTGCCGCACAGTGAACGAGAATTGAATCTATTTCATTTTATTATAAGATAAGTGGCTATGCTATTATATCATGAAACTTATACGTAGTGTATGAATTGAAAAAGGGTATATCTCTCCTATTTAACGATCCAATTTCATGGATGGATGCAGGATTGTACAGGGAGTGTCGCTTATCTTATTTACAAAAATATTATTAATAGAAGATTATTACATATTATAGTAGTGATGATACATCTTGTATACATAAAAGATTTTCGTTAAAGAGTGGCCCTACAACATTTTATAGAATTCAACAAGAATGGAGATTAAATCTTTTTATGAATAATTCTGAGTTCCTAATGTACTTTGTAAATAATTTAAAGAACAAACATTTTAAATACTGCACTTGTAAGATATATAAGTTGAAATTTAATTTTCAATTTATAAATATATATATATATATATTGCAAAACTTGTATAGGTTCCATGAGGAACAAAAGTAGATAAATTATTTAAACAAAAAAAAAATGCTATACGAAAAGAACAACGCAAAATAAAGATAAGTATTTTATGTTTTTTAATGATGCTTTGTAAGAATGCTCCATGTGTAATTTAATTAAAAAAAAAATATCATCTTCAATATAAAGAATTACATCAATTGGTTAATAGTTCACATCAATTTCCCTAGAAAAAGAAAGAGAAAGAATTTAAACATCGAGCAATGTGAATAAATGCTATTTTATTTTTCCCCCGATGTTTCATGCCATAAGACCGGGAATATTGTAGTTTTTACAATGTAATTAACTTTTTAAGGTATGACTACTAGTAAGTGACTATCATATCATGAAACTTGTTTAGTTACCTATTAAATCTTGATAGTTGAAACTTAATTTTATTATATATTAAGGAAAGAAAAAGGCAAGAAGGGAATGAAAACTATTTAATGAGAGGTAAATAATAAATGCAACTTGAAAAAAAAAAATATAATATCTAGTGAGATTTGAACCTGTAATTTCATAGTTGAGAGGAATACAATTAACCTTTTCATTAAACCTAACTTTATATAAAAGTTTGCTCTTTAATATTTATTACTAGAAAACACACCTGTATAACAAGCACATAAAAGTAAAAAATAAAATCTAACAATGTATCTTTAATTTGATATATTAATAAATTTAATATGCATAACACTAATGTATTTTTATCAGTAACGATTGTTATTGGTCAAATAAAGGATACGTGGTTAAATTATCATGTCGATTACTTAAGATTCTTCTAACTTAAATAATATAAATGTAACATTATATATATTTTTACTTTTTAGCAAATATAACAATTTTTTTTCCCAGAGCTTAGGGTTTTGGAACCACTTTTAGCCCCCTTTAGCTCTGTCCATATCCAATTCATATAAATTTTCTCATGAAAGTTTATGATCATGTATCAAATTTTATTCTTTGATATATCTCATTCACCAATTAATATGTCCTTGTATCTTAATATATTTTTAATGGGTTAATATCACAATTTATAGTTTAATTTTATTACTTTTTATAATTATACACATGAAATTTCAATATGTTTGATTATATACACAATTGAAAATTTAATTATCACTATCTAAACTTTAATTAACTCTAATTTATACCATTTACTTTGTCAGTACAATTAGTTAATAAGGTAACCACTTATGGCCTTAGTGGGATCACATAACCCTTGATAGGTAGCCATTGGCCAACTTTTGCAAAATAATAAGTTATGATCCATTTAAAAAATGAAGGTTATATGATCCACTAGTGCTTGCAAGTGATTGTACACTACTCTAAAGATGGTCACACAATGCCATTGAGGCTGTGGGCATCTACCATATTGATTGATTAAATTATTTTGATGACTAATGATTTGAATTGAAGTTAATTAAAATGTATATGGCGATAATTAAATTTTTAATTTGGTGTATAATTAGGTAAATGAGAACTTCAATTTTATAATTGTAAAAAGTATCAAAATTGAGATGTAAAATTTGATATTATCCCTACTTTTAATAGTTAATTGCAACCGAAAGTCTGCTGACCCAATAGTATGATATCATTCTCCTACTTGATTTGAGTTAAGTTAAATTTCACCTCATATTGTAACATGTCTAGTTGGGGGAAGAAAAAGTATCTTACCACAATAATATCGGAGATATGCTTTGGGTATAGATTCGGGCAGTTTTAAATAGATCCATTCTAACGTAATATATTAGAAAGATTAGGTTTTTATGTAACACTTTGAAGTTTTTCTGCAGGCGAATCTTTTATTTCGATAGACTGTAATGAGGCTTAAAATTTTAGAGAGCTTACAAATTAATTTATTTATCGAGATGTGGCACACCACGTTATTCCATTCCATAGACCTCAATAGGAAATTGAAGAGTTGTAACTTATGGAAGATGTATATAATTGCAAGATTTGAAAAATGTATTTACACTACAATAACAATATTAAAAGCTTATCATACTTGGTTGAGTCGGCTATAGGTATTTTTCTTTTTTTCTTTTTCTTTTTCTTTTTCTTTTTTTTTTTTTTAAAACAGACAGTGCTATATCGACCTACTGAATATTTTAAAAGGTTTGAGACTTTGTATGAAACTGTAAATGTCTTAAACACATCTACTTTACTTGCTAGATTATTTCCTATTAAACTTACATTAGTACGGTTTTGATTTGATCTTCTCTAAGCTTAATTGAAACTTAAGCTTTGTATTTAGTTAAGATTGTAGTAATCCAATGTTTTGAATATTAATTTTTTAACGGAAAGAATTAAATCTGAATCTCTCCTTTCTCGTGCAGAAAAGAAAAGCATGGCATTAGCTTTTATTTAGTTTGCAGGACCCTAAATTCAAGAATTCAATAAGTTACTCTAATGGCTTAAACTTGAAGTACACTAAACAATCCAGTTATGTGCTCATAACTTATCCCAATTCGAACTTGAGCAAATCAATTGGAAATTCAATGATTTCCAACTCCAATTTTGCTTTTCGTTTTAGCTTCAATTTAATGGTACTTATATTTTATGTTAACAATCTTCTTATCGATCACCTTTATATGAGTGGGAGCTGCTTTTGTAACCAAGCGGTGGGGCTTCATATACAAACAAAATCACACTTAATTACTAATAGATTCATTATATGAGCTGAAGTCAAGATATAAATAACAAATAGTTGAATCGATGGATATAATTAATGTATGCTCTCACAACACTTGTTAAAAATCCTAAAATGGAAACATTTCATGTTTTCCAATATTAATAGCATAATTTACGAAAAAATAAATGTATAGAAAAGTGAAAGAGTTTTCCCATTTGTCATTTTGATAAGTGTATAGAGACAACGTAAATATTTCCGATATATTTTTTACTCCAAAAATCATCAGCAACTATAATGTGACTATAATTATGACAAATATAGTTTAGAATGTTTAATGTATGAAAAAAAAAGTTTTATAGGTTAAGAAGGGGATGACTATGGCCGGGGATTGGTATATGTAACGCTAAATGTTTTATGAATTAATTAAAAATACTGATGAAGCTTGATCATGGTTTCATATATTTGATTTGCCCATTGTTTAAGAGGAACTTGGCAATGGTATTTGAATGTGATGATAATTTAATTACCGGGAAAAGGAGTTGAGAGCTTTTTGGAAGTTCCGCATGCGCGTGGACGTATCCATCGTACAAATCGAGTTACATTGGCCCATAAAATTTAGGATAGAAAAACGGCTGGTGATAGTACTAGCCCACCTATTGGCAAAAATCCGTGAGCTTTTTCTTTTTCATTAGGTTTTAGGTGTGATATCACTTTAGCACCGTTTTCAAATCGAGTGTTTGAAATTTTGGATGATATAGATATCGAAAAAGAACGAGGATGTTGCATGGTGGTTTTATTATAACTAATCCACCATATAAAGTGGGCATACTAATTGGTAATGAATGAATGTGATTTTTTTTTTTTTTTCAGATGCATATGTGACAATGAATTGAATATGATGTTTTTAATGTGTTCTTAACTCGTTCTTGATCAATATCAATGGTTTGATCTCCTACTTAGTAATTTTAATAAATTAACGAGTTTTCTACATAACTTGCCAATGTTTTCAAGGATCCGAGTAAGGGGGAAAAGGCACTTATTTGTGAATTTTAGCTTCTCCACTTCAATTGTTGGATGATTTTGAGATAAACGAACCATATGAGCTATTGATGGGAATTACTTATTTCTTATCGATTGCCTATCTACATTGGAGCCTCATTTTCCTTATTGATCCATAAGGTTTGAGCTTGGTTAATAGATTTGGTTAGACCTAGTTTCCTTTAAGATTATAAAGCTTAGCCCCATCTTAATAGAAAAAAAGTCCATTTCCTTTAGCATAAACACGAGGTTTTTAAAAGAAGCTCTTAAGGATTGAGAGCTTAACAGTTCAAAAGACTTCCTTTCACTTTTTGTACGAGAAAACCAACTAAGGTCTTAAGCAAACAAATCAATCAAACATTCTATGATTCTGATGTTTCAAGTCAAATCTCTTTAAGATATCCTCGGAATTAGATCTAGTTTCTTAGTCCTATTACTAACCTAAGAAGTCAATATAACATTAAATAGTCAAAAGTTTAGTTTACTTAATAGATAAAAAAAATAGACAATATAAAATATGATTCATAATCAATAAACAGATGAAACAAACTAAATATGAAAGAAATATACTTAGATATAGTTGGATCATAGAATTCTAGTTTTAAATGTATTATACTCCCTAAGTCAACTTCTTCTATGTGATCGCATCGTTGAATTTTTTGCGATTCTGAAGCGATACTACTTCTATTCATATTTTCTTTAGTATTATTATGTTAATGTTAAATGACCCGGTCTTTGATCTAGGTCAAGTCCTTTTTGGTTGACATATGCTATACCGCAATCTAATTAGTTAAATTGATCATAAACTATAGACTAAAGTTTCGTTGGCAGTGGTTCTGTGGGCATACGAATAATTGCATAAGACCTAAATATCAAAATCGGAAGAATCAAGTGATGAAAGCGCATTATTGATAATTACACGGATGTGCACCCACCAAACAAATACCTCAAAATAAAGAAACTTGAAACTACAATTCTGCATGTGATTATAGAAATGTAAGTTTAATTATTTGTGGTGGTTCAATTGTCACAATAATAAAATTCTGCAGTGTCTTATTATTGATACATGCGCGATAAATGCGTTCTTATAGCCGTAACAGAAACAACATGAATGACTCAAGTAGGAGCAACACAAGCAAATGTTAATACCAGTGTTATCAAATCCAAATTAAGCAGTTGATCTTAACATGGGAGAAAGTTAACAACTAAGAAGAAAACTCGATTTGAGCAGAAATTAAACCGAAGTTAAATTGTGGTCGAATTAGATTGAATCATAGGAAACAACATAGCTTTGAAAATATTGATTAATACTAGCATAACGGTAATTTTTATTTTTGAGTAACTTATATTTTAGCTAATGGAGAAGCACAGCAATAAATAGCAGTTTGTTATTTTGAGTAATATATATATATATATATATATATATATATATGAGAAATTCTATAATTTCGTTTCCTATTTTAACAGGATTAGTTTTACACTTCATCTCATTATTTGTTTTCACTTCTTTAAATTTAGATTATTAAATTCATAATTTATTTAATAGCTTAAATTTAAAGGAGTACAAATAAAAAATGAAGTAGGGGATAATATTGATTCTGTAAAAAATAAAGATAGGACGATAGAGAAATATATATATATATATATATATTGCAAATATAAGTAGCACCAAAAAGGGCCTTAAATCAATTATGAACCTAGGACAATTTCAATGATTGATTTATTATATTAACAAACGGTAGGTTCGAGAACTTGATGCCCATTTGGCAGGATTAAAACCGTAAGGAGACTATCAAAATTCTGCCCTATATGCAATTACGTGGGAAACTCTAGAAGAGAGAGAGATACTTTTAGTTCGTTGGAGGAGCAGGGAACACAATAATCGTCTTTCTCTCTGGACTTAAAACAAGAATAAAGAGAGTCAACAAAAATGAATGAGGAGTACAAATAATCATTGCTCTGGCGATGATGGCGGTGGGAATGGAAGGCCATGAGCCGCATAAAAACCCTTTGAAGGCGAAACAGCTAAAAAATTTTGTTATTCACTTCATCTTGAGCATTTAACCTCCTAAGAAGTTGTGCATTCCTGCTTAAATACGAATGAAACTTTGTGAGCGTAAGCCAATTTGGTAAAAAGGAGACTCAAGGAATCAGTCTTCTCAATCTTAGATTTGTTCATATTGAAGCAAATAGGGGATAGGCCTCTTAAACTTTTTATTAAGAGGTTATTTATTTTCAAAATCTATCTTCTTTCATATTGATAGATTATTTTAGATGTGAACTTCTAAATTTAGGTTGATCTCCTTTGAACATGGATTGAGTCTCGAAACTTTGGGCTAACTTGACCAGAGTCCAAATCGAGCTTTCTAGAGTACATCTAATCGTATAAGACCAAGATCAAGCTATTGGCACGATAGACAAACATCTTAAGGCACTACTTGAGCTTGAACTTTCCTATTGCCTTCCAATACTTGGACTCAAGTCACTAATCCTGTAGTGTGTAAGCCTAGTCAACAAGACGTGAAAGGATAAGGCAAAAATGCTCGACTAAATTGAAAAAGTAATAGTTAACATATAATAAGATCGAGATCTTTTCCAACATATCTAAAATGTATATGTTGAGGATAAAGTAAGTGAATCTTAAATATACGGTGCACTTTCTTAATATATTTGGCAGGCGACTCTTAAAATACCAAGTAATTCTACAAGTAAAGGAATTCAAAACCCTCATTCTTACTTAGACTATTTCTGCTCTCTTTCGTTCTTGAACTCTCTCTCTGACAGTCTGACTTGAGTTTCGGATCGATTGTGCTGGAACTACTTTCAGCGATTCTTTAGCTTATACTCAATTATGCAAGTTGTCTCGAACCTCTCCTGCGCCACAATCTTCTTTGACGAAAAGTCAAAATTTACATTTCTCATAATGATATCCCTCGTGAGCCATAAGTCCTCATAGATTCATTAAAAAAGTACTTAAGGAATATTCCATCTATCTTGGTGTAAAAATATGTAGCAGATACTCCCCAAGACATCCATAATTTTCTTTATGTGTAGTCATAGAGTAGTATATAGAGAATATGAAAATTTAAAAGGCATAAAATCTAGAAAAGAAATGAGAGTGACATAAATGGAGAATAAAAAAAGTTATATATATTTGATATATGAATATAAGCTATCTATACTGTACTGAGAATGAATTGTTTTGGTGATAGAGCAAAAATCAAGTTATGAATATATGGTATAAATCGATTTTACATTGATTTAGTTGTCCGTTACAACAAAATAGTCCCACCATCTTAATGTAAGGTAAAATAAATTAATAACCTCGAAGAAAGTAAGGGCTTTGATAAGGCTTTTAATTGCATTGATGGTCATGGACGTAACTGGGCTTCGTTGACCCCTGAAATTTGCTGGCACCCATGCAATGCTTGGGTTTAATGGAGTCCTTATGCTAGTTCCTAAAGTTCATGCATTTCAAAAATTAAAACATATTCTCCACCAAGGTTTCCTTTTCCGATGCCTCTTAAAATATGCAATCGCCGCCATGGACATAAAACACGCTCTCTCTTTCTCCTCCCTATATACCCGGACCTCAAATGATTAAATACTCATATACCATATTGGATAAATCTTATTGAATATCCATCATGTAGACATCACATAGGAGCATTTTGATCCGTAACACTATCTAAGAATCTATCTTAACCAGGCTTAATTGGTATTAGGGCTAATTATTTGAGCATTATTGAAGTTTGGGTTGATATTTTCTCAATCATCAAATCGTGCTAAAATTTTAGCTAATTAAATAGTTTATTAACTCGATATTAAACTTCATAATGTTTACCTTAATTAACTCAAGAGCTTAATTAAATTTGAGTTGAATTTAAATATTAGGTAAGTTCAAGTCGAGATAAGATATAAACATTATTTAAAATTAAATAAAAAATATTTATAAAATAAATTGAGAATAGACAAGTTTAATTTGAGTAGTGGTCCATGTTGAGGGAGCTCAAACTTAAGTTGAACTTGAGCTTTAAAAATTTGTGTTAAACTTAGTTTCAAGTTCAATATATTATTGTCTCGACTTAATTTGTTTATAATCTTACTTGATACTTGGTGGTATGATTTGAATCAAACACAAATTGGATGCAATTACATTCATTTAATGTAAAAAACAAACAATATATAACAAAGATGCGATATAATACAAATTACTCAAATAATAGACCTTTCCCCCCCTTATTTTACCCTTAGTGCGTAGTCCATAAACTTTGCTCATCCTTATGTATACTAAATCTATTTTATTAAAGAGAAACATCTTTTTGTAATTACCATAACTATAAAAATTTGGTAAATTGATCCATATTTTTCTCACTTATACCATTTCCTCTCAAACATAACTACTCAATAACTACTTTTTTATACTATTTTTTCTTTAAAAACTACTATTTTCCATTTTTAAATTTAAAATCGTAATTTATACGTGACTACATTTTCCCTTTCTTTTCTTTTCCCACTTTATTTGGCAAGTATTTGTTTTAAATCTTTACCTTTTTTAGAAAAAAAAATCCAATATGCCATTCTTTTTTCCTTTCCTTATTCACAATTCTTTTTTAAGATCATTAAGTACTATTTAATAATTATATTATGTCTTAAAATAATTAAGTTTAATTTTGGCACACGCATAGCAAGTGCACATATGCCAGCATTAATTAAAAGAAGTTTCTATCATGATTATTTAAGGTATATCACAATATCCCTATAACTAATGCATATGTTTAGATTGAGTATAAACGAGTCACATTTACTTATAAACTACTTAATTTTTTTTCCGATTGCTTTACAACTTGTGAGAGGAATGATTTAAACTTGGTCTATCTCGCTAGAAGACTCGTGTTTAACATACTAAGCTACTAACCTAGTAGTTAATCATATTTGTGTCTTACTCCAAAGTTGTAAACTTAGCCTTATAAGCATCTTACTAGCATGGAATTGAATTCATAGCCTAAAGTGAAAGTGAAAGAACTTAAGATAAGCCATTTTTGTCCCTTTCTTTATATAACTTTATTCAATCCCAATACCCACTAAGGAGGCTTAAGTAGTGCATAGCCTTATCTTTCACACCAAACATTAGCAACTTGCTTTTAAGGAAATTTTTTTTAGGGAAGATTTTCTAGAACCAGAAAGTGGATCGGGTAAGCCCACTCGAGAGGACTTTCCTATTAGTGATGAAAGTCTCGTGTTATTGGAGGTAAGAAAGATATAACTTTGGCAATCTCTCCCTAAGCCATACAATTGTGACTTTATATTTTTTGTTAATTCGATTCAATCACAATTGGGCTTCATGACTTTTGGCTTGATAACCTCACTAGTCGAATTAAGTTCAAATCAAGTTTATGTATGTGGCGAGTTCAAATAAGTTTGAGATATTAATATTCTTTTTAGTTAGAAGAAGAATATACATTTTAAATAAATGACTCAAAACAAATTTAATCGAATTGAAAACATGAACTTGTTGCGTATCACATCGAGTGGTAAATGGTGATTGAACTCAAAATTGTAAACTCGATGAACTAAACTTTAAGTCTTATTTAATATAAACTTAAAACTTGTGCGCACACATAATATTATACTGTCTCAACTTAGTTTCCTTAATCATTTGAGCCTAGTGCGACCATACACTATCATCGATATAAACAAAAAAAGGCCAACCATTAGGTTCAAGATATGGTAGAATTTATTAGTCCTTTCAATATACTGTAACTTTTGCCAGGAAAATCAGGCGTATGAAGATGAACAAAATTTCATAAGGAAAGGGCCTAAGATTTCATCAAATATCAAATTTCAATGGACAAAGGATAAGGTTGACTAGTCTTAATTTTCCAACTCCCAATAGAGACAATGTGTTTGCCAGAGGTACCATGTACATTGTACCCTCCTTAACGGCTATTCCCGCCCTTTCTCTCTTTCTCTCTTCTTGCAATCTGCACTGTTGGCGGCCTATAAAAGGGTGCTGAAGACTTCTTTCGAGCGTGTCACATACAATCATTTCTAAGAAAGTGTTCGCTTGTTTCAGAAAAATGTCTTCCAAAGTTCTACTTCTTCCTGGTCTTTTAGTCGCTCTTTTGCTATGGCTTTCTTCTGATGTAGCAGCTAGAGACCTGGCTGACATTTCCTCCAAGACAATGGATGGTGAGTGGTTCCATTGTAAATATAATGTTTAATACCTTAGATTTTACGTGTAAATTTCGATAATAAGTAAAAGTTGAATTTTCTCTTTCGGTTATAAAGTTGCAATAATTTACGTCAATGTCGAGCGTAAAATAATCTATTTCTTCTTACCCTTTTATATACATGCTCAGTAAAGAATGTTGCCGAGGAGGTTGACGGCTTAAATGATGAAGAGAAATATCCCGGTGATAGATATGGAGGGTACCCTGGTGGTGGTTATCGTTAGCGTGGAGGCTACAGTGGCTACCCTGGCCGAGGTGGCTATGGCCGTGGTAGATTTGGAAGAGGCTATTGTCGCTTTGGCTGCTGTGGCTGGGGATCCTATGGAAGAAGTTGTAGAAGGTGCTATTCTTATGCTGGTGAAGCAGTGGACAAGGCACCAGAAGACAAGCCTCACAATTGAGTCTGGAATTTGCTGAATATGATCATATCTTATAATTTTTCTACATAGATGAATAATTTAGACAAGGATCATGAGAGGATTCTCATGACTCTTTTTCGTAGGCTTTTATGTTTAAAAGTTGCTAGACTAGACTCAGTGCTTCCACTTTTATGTATTTTGTATGCAGTCAATTTCAATGACAATAATCTCCGAAGATTTTAGGTTTCCTTTTTACAATGAAGTCTCATGTTACTGAGTTATTCTTATTAAGGATAAAAAGGTTAGAAGTATTGTGAGGCTTCAAGATCATCAAGATGCATCAGTTTTGCTGTATATGTCTACACCTATGATGCGAACACCTTAAAAACCTATAATTAGAACCCATACTATTATGTCATCGTATTTCAATTTTCAAACTCTCAATTAAGTATTTATCCACAAAATCATAATCCATAATAAGTCATATTGACATGAAAACCTAAGCATAATAAATCCATCAGCACTATTCAAGATAGAAATCATATAATAATCAATAAATCTCTGTAACTATATACTTACTCTTTGTGATCATTACAGTTATTATGGTCAATCCTATAATTACATTATAAGTCATAACAAAGATAGTTATAATAGTTAGCATCCTAGAATTCTTTTTGCATACATGAAACATATATCCCAATCATGAGTGAGTTATGAAGCTCTGTACATGAATGTTGCTTGTGTAACCATACACATGATATACTACATATATGCTTACAGAGATATTCTTATCCACTAAAAATAACAAAAGCATACACATGCCTTATCAGTTATCTTATTTAAGTATAGAGTGATAAGCACACATCTTCGCATCTTAAGGTTAGATATCAGATCCATAATGTCAAAGAGTTTGAAAGTCCAGAACTCATATATGGATCATCTAGTCTTAAGAGTCTAAGATAGTGTTTAGTTGTATAATTTTTATAGTATTAAATTGAATAAAAACTTTTATACCATATTTGGTTTGTAAATTTATTTGATGACTGGACAAAAATTAGGTTCATAAACTGGATAAAATACTAATTTTTTGTCCAATCTACACTATGGTACAAAAATGAAATTTATTGGACAAAAACAAAAAAATATTTTATATTCTTAAAAATATCTATCCATGTTGTAATATTAAGTTAATGAATGTTATTTTTATTAAATATTACAAAAATTATTTATTTTATAATATAAATAATTAATTTTTTAATATAAATTTTGTGTCTAATACTATATAAACCAAATTGGTACAATAACCTTATACTGTTCAATCTTCTTTATACTTGTCAATCTTCTTTATACTTGTCATGTCTAGTTCTCTTTATCTTATTCTTACAACCAAACGTTACCTAAATGTCAAATCATCTCACTAGCTTCACTACTTATATCGAGTATTTGATAACTAGTAAAAAGTAATTATTTACAATAGCATCCAATTCCAATAATGTTACCTATTTATAGCTTCTCTTTATAAGATTTAACATATACCTAAGCAATTAGCCATCTCAATGATCCACCTATCCACTTGTGGTAGTTCAGCACTAAAAACTAGTCACTTCATCTTAAATGTTTGGTTGCTTATTAAGCGAGGAATACTTAGTTTATAATCCACTTATTTGATGAGTTATAGACGTAGCCCAAGGATAAACAATGAACATTAATTAATAACCTAACAGTTATTTGGTTGTTCTTCTAAAGTTACTTGCATATATAATAGTTAATTAAAAACCTTAGATTCAACTCATCAACTCACAATACTTTGAATTGAATAATGAATTTATAAATTATTGTCTTATTTATGTTGAAAAATCACATTTTGAACTTCAAAACTTATAATAATTTATAGATAGGCTAGGAACATAAGCATGTTGGCCAAATTTCGTTATAAGCAAAATGCATTGACTTAATCTAAACTTAGTTGACGGAGTTCCTCCTCACCTAACTCAATCAACCAAAACCTCACCTAGTGATCAGGTTTCCTCTTCACCTAGCTTGGTCAACCAAAACATCGCCTGGTGATTGCGTTGAAGATGTAGACGATCATAACCTTTTTTATTTCCATTTTTAAGAACATGACTTAGGACATCAATGGTTAAATTTCTAACTCAATAAACCTTTCTTTAACTCTTGTAATTACTAAAACCACTAAAATAACCATTAGTTGCTAGAAATTATTTAGTTCTAATTTTCACTCCCTATTACCATCATAAAATTCCAGGATTTATCCTTGGTTTTAAAATCTTTATAAATTCATATCAATATTGTTAATTAGGCAATATTGTGATTCGGCTCCTAATATCAAGGTTTTAACCTTCATTTGGTTCATCTTTTTCTTATCTTTTGGTATCTTATTGGTGTCTATTAAAATCTTGCGTTTAGCAAAAATAAAATACGAAAAATATGGAAACATAATTCCATATATACCGTTTTTCTAAAATTAAAAACCTAACAAATCTCTATAAAATTGAATTTATTTACTCTATTTATTCATATTTATAAAAAATTAATTAAAATAACAATTTTTAATGCATAAAATATATTTTTTCAAACTTCTCTCTTAAAAGTACTTAAATTTTCATTTTCTAACTTTGATACTCCAATCATTACTTTCGTCAAAATTGTGAAATAGAAACAAATAAGGTAATTTTCTAAATACCATTTTTCAAACATATACAGATAGAATACAAAACAGATATAGATGAAAAAAAGATAATCCAAACATAGTCTTAATTCTCTAATTCTATGATTACAAGCATGTGAACTAGTTTTATCTAGTATTTCTAGTATAAACAAAATTGGAATGAGCTTAGTATTAGGGAGTAATATTGTTTTGGTAGTTAAGTGACAGTTAGTGTACGTGGTTAGTATAAATAAGAGTAGTTGGTAAGTGATATGTACAAAACAAAAAAGTAAAAAAGTGTGATAGAAAAACAACTGAGTGCATGCTTTTAAAACAGAAAACAAAAGTGAACAAGAAAGTGATTATGCTTATGTGTTCAAAGAGCCAGTGAATAAAAGGTGAATATTCAGTGCATCTTCATGTGTGTGTGTGTTATTATTTTTAGAGAGCAATTTACTTTGACAGTGGTATTAGAGCCATGTTAACAAGATTCCAGTACTGAGTGCTGTTCTTATTCTTTTATCAATGGCGAGTGGTGCTAGTAATATTACCACTCCACTTCCTATCTTAGATGGAAAGAGCTATGATAAATGGTGCATACAAATGAGAGTTTTGTTTAGTTTCCAAGAAGTTTGAGAGGTAGTTAATGATAGGTTGCAAGATTTAGGTGAAACAGCAATGGATAACTAACAAGCTGCTTATTTAGATGCCAAGAAAAAGGACTGCAAAACTCTTTATTATATCCATCGATATGTAGATGCAACAAATTTAAAAAAAATTACTTCGAACAATATAGTAAAGGAGGCATGGGATTTATTTGAGAAATGTTACAAGGGTGCTGACAAACTAAAGAGGGTTAGACTACAAACGTTGAGGAGACAATATGAGTTACTTCAAATGGAATCGAAGGAGAGTGCCAATGATTACTGTACTTGTGTGATGACATTAAACAAATTAGATGAAGTTGAATGGAGAGAACATGATATAATTAATTATTGTAGAGAAAATCCTTCATACCTTAATACCAAGATTTGATTACGTAGTTGTTGCTATTGAGAAGTCAAAAGATCTATCAGATTTGAAATTTGAAGATCTGCAAAGCTCCTTAGAAGCCTATGAACAAAGGATGAATGAGAGAAATTCGGATAGGAATTCGGATCAAGCTCTTTAAGTACAAGTCAAACGAAGTGAATTTGATCTTGTCAAGAACAAAAGAGGACATAGCAGGGGATGAATGAGAGGACGTAGGAGAACCTTTAAGAGTCAAGGATGTGATCAAGATTTTTCCATTGATCAGATAAGGTTTGATGGGAATAATATACAAAGGCACAATGGATCACGTGGAAGAAGGACAAGAAATAAATTTGACAAGATAAATATTCAATGCTATAATTGCTAGAAATTTGGCTATTTTATGGATGAGTGTAGGAATTCTAAAGTTCTACCTAAGAGTCAAGATGTTGTTGCGTTTGCACATGATGAGGCTAAGTTGGATCATGTCCTGTTAATGGTGACGTCTGAACTTGATAATTCAAATACCAATACTTGGTATTTGGATACAGGGTGTTCAAACTGGCAAAAAGGAGTGGTTTATTGACCTCGATGAAACTTGCAAGAGTAGAGTAAAGTTTGCGGATAATAGTATTGTTCTTGTAGAAGGGTTAGGCAAAATTCTTATCAAGCGAAAAGATAGGAGGTTTTCCTATATTTCAAATGTTCTCTATGTACCCAAGATGAAGAATAATCTACTTAGTCTAAGGTAGTTGTTGGAGAAAGGGTATAGTATGCAGTTACGAGGGAGGAAGTTGGATTTGTATGATGATAAAGGGCGATTAATCTTGAAGTCCTTGTTGAGTAAGAACAGGACATTTACAGTTGATATACAAACAAGAGTGCAACAAAGCCTTAGTATAGTAGTTGAAAACGATAGTTGGTTATGGCACATTCAATTTGGACATCTTAATTTTAGGAGTCTATGTGAGTTAGAGAATAAAGGCATGGTAATTGGTTTGCCTCAAATTTTGATTCAAGAATAACCATATGGTGAATGTTTGTTGGGAAAACAGACAAAGGATAGGTTCAGATAAGAAATTGTGTCAAGGACTTCTAACTTGCTTAAAGTTGTATAGTTGGATGTGTGTGGTCCTATTGATACTCCCACTCTTGGAGGTAATTGATATTTTGTATAATTTATTAATGATTTCGGTAGGAAATCGTAGGTTTATTTGATTCAAAACAAAAGTGATGTGTTTGAAAATTTTATGAAATTTAAAGCATTGGTTAAAAAACAAAGTAGAAAAACAATCAAAATCTTGAGAACAGATGGTAAGAGAGAATATACTTCAAGTGAGTTTAGAAGTTTTTGTGAGGATAATGGTATTTTACATGAAGTTATAGCCTCGTATACACCATAGCATAATGGTGTTGTTGAACGAAAGAACAGAACCTTGATGAACATAGCTTGAAGTATGTTGAATACAAGCAAATTGCCATAGGGATTTTGGGGAGAGGTAGTTGACACAACTTCTTATATTTTGAATAGGTGTCCTACTAAAAGAATTTTTAATAATACCCTTAAGGAGGTCTAGTTTGGAAAGAAATCGAATGTTAAACATTTTAGAGTATTTGGCTGTGTATGTTTCAGTTGTGTACTGGATGAGAAAAGAAGAAAATTGGATAATAAAAGTGTGTGTGTGTGATCTTCTTAGGATATCATTTTACATAGGCTTATAAATTGGTTAATCCTACTACATAGAAGGTGCTTGTAAGTAGAGATGTAGTATTTGATGAAAGCAAGACTTGGAAGTGGGATGATAAATGTGAAAAGTCTTTTGATAGCACAAAACATATGAAGTGTTTGCATGATTAGAGTGTTGATGGAGAAGCAAGCAATACTTCGTTTGGAGGAAATGAAGTGAATGCTATTCAGAATTTGCAAATTGTAGTTGTAGAGGAATAGACAGAGACCAAGTAGATTTGAGGATATTATGAAGTGTTTCTCGACAATATGATCACCTTTGAAGGAGATTTGGTGCACTTAACTTTATTTGCTGGTATTGAACCTATGATGTTTAAATAAGCAATCGAGGATCTGAAGTAGATTATTGCAATGGAAGAAGAACTGTCATCAATCAAGAAAAATGAGATGTAGGATTTGGTTGAGTTACCTGGTGATAAGAAGCCTATTGATGTAAAGTAGGTTTATAAAGTAAAAAAAGAAGCCACATGGTTCAATAGGTAAGTATAAGGTAAGGCTTATGGCTAAAGGCTTTTTACAGAAGGCCGTATAGGATTTTAATGAAGTGTTCTCCCTTATAGCAAGGATTGAAACAATTAGACTTGTTGCAACAATTGCAAGCTTTAATTCTTGGCCAATGTTTCAAATAGATGTTAAGTCAGCATTCTTTAATGGGCCACTTGAAGAAGAAGTGTATGTGTGTTAGCCTCCTGGATTTATGATAAAAGGATGTGCGGATAAGGTGTTTAAGTTGAAGAAAGCTTTGTATAGTTTAAAGCAAGCTCCATGCGCTTAGAATAAAAGAATTGGTGCTTTTTTAGTAAAAGAAGGCTTTGAGAAGTGTAGTTGTAAGTATGGTGTATCTGTTAAGAAAAGATACATGACTAATTTGAAGGAAGCTGATGAAATATCAATTGTTTGCTTGTATGTAGATGATCTTTTGGTCATTGGTAGTAATGAGCTAGAACTTAATAGTTTCAAGAGAGTGATGATGTCTGAATTCGAGATGTCTAATTTAAGGAGGTTATCGTATTTTCTTGGTATCGAATTTTCTAAAGTTAAAGGGGGTGTATTGATGCATCAAACTAAGTTTGCAAAGGACATTTTTAAAAGATTCAGTATGAGTGAGTCTAATCTTGCTCCTACACTAGTGGACATTGGTCTTAAGCTTGAAAAGGATGTGAATAGAAAATTGGTTCATACAACATTGTTTAGGCAGAGGGTTGGATCTTTGAGATATTTATACAACAGTAGGCCTGGTATTGCATTTGGTGTTAGGTTTATAAGTAGGTTTATATAGTCTCCTAAAATGTCTCATATGATGGTTGTGAAAAAAGTGTTAAGCTATGTGAAAGGTACAATTGATTATGGAGTTTTCTTTTAAAGGAGAAATGCTGACAGCATATCAAATGTTGTAGGATTTTCGGATTCAGATTGGCGTGTTGATAAAGTAGATAGAAAGAGCACAACTAAATATCTATTCAAGTTCTGTAACTCTTCTTTTACCTAGAGTTCAAAGAAGCAACAAGTGGTTGCCTTATTTTCATGTAAAGTAGAGTATATTGTAACATCTACAATAGCATGTGAGGTTATTTGGCCAACAAAAATTGGAATAGATGAAGATTGAAGTTGAGAGACTTGTAGAATGAAGGATAGACAATAAATTAGAAATCAATTTAGCACAACATCCTACTGCTCATGGTAAAAGTAAGCATATAGAAACTAAGTTTCATTATTTGAGAGATCAAATGAACTTAAGGAAGCTAAAGCTATTGTACTGCTGAACTGATAAACAATAGGCGGACATTTCCACGAAGCCTTTCAAGATAGAAATTTTTGAGAAGCTAAGGATGTTGATTGGAATTAATTCTCTCAGTGAAAGCTGAACCAAACAAGATTGAAGGGGTATATTGGGGAGTAATACTGTTTTGGTTGTTAAGTGGCAATTAGTGTATGTGGTTAGTAGAAATAAGAGTAGTTAGTAAGTGACGTGTATAGCAAAAAAAGGTGCGAAAGTGTGATAGAAAAACAACTGAGTGCATATGTTAAAAACAGAAAACAAAAGTGAACAAGAAAATGATTATGCTTGTGTGTTTAAGTAGTAAGTGAATAACGAGGGAACAAAAGTATAGGTAACAAATTAGTATCTCTTTCCTCTTATTAAGTAAATTGTGAGATTTTTTCCCCTACCTTAACTAATAGACAATTCTACACATAAAATACAACTAAATACAATAATAAGTATTATTTATTTGAAGAGTAACGAGGAACATCACTATTTTTGGGTTCCATAAAGTTTTAGATATATAAAGTGCGATAAAAAAAGTAAAAATAATAAACTTCTAAAATGATATTTTTATACAATATAGCTACTATTTAACTTAAGCTTGACTTCCATTTCAGCTAATACTTCAAACCCATAGCTAATACTTTAATAATGGACACATACTTATAAAGGATAATAATATAGATACACGTTTATAAGGCTGATAAGATTCCCCTAATAATAATACAAACACATGCTTATAAGATTAGGAAGATTCAACTAAGATGAACAATTGACCCCTAATAGTAATACAAACACATGCTTATAAAACTAGGAAGATTCAACTAAGATGAGCAATTGATCTTTGGTTTAATGGTGGTTGACTAAGGCATTCATATAAGCCCTAGTTTGTTTCTTACCTTGCTTATATGGATGTATGCATGCCCTAGTTTCATGTGTTTATAATTAGACATGTAGTGTGGTCTATGCACACATAGAAAAGAGCTCAGTATTTGCACTAAAAAATTCTATCCTCAGCATATTAAATTTGCTGTTTCGCTATAGTGATTTTTCATCAAGATCATCATCAGATTTTTACATAGGTCGTTTTTATTATATTCTTTTCTTAATCATTTTTACTATTAGTCTTGCATTATAATAATTTATTCATTCAAAACTTCCACATCAACGCATGAAAAAAAAAAAAAATTCTCTAACAATCTCTCTCTTGTGCGGTCTCTTTTTAAGGTAAAATTTGAAACCTTAGCTTCTTACTTCATTTTCATTTTTTTTTTTTTTTGTGTATTTCTTTCTGTGTATCAACTTTTTTTTTTTTTTTTTTTTGACCTCCGTGATTTTACAGGACTAAGAATAGCGACTTTGAGTTCGCTATGACTCCAAAGAATGAGAGAGAGAATACTAGAAATTCATATGGAGTAAAACTTGGTTTTTCCTTTCTGTTTGTACTATTTTCACTATTTATACGATGTAAACTTATGTTTAATTAATTCGCAAATTCTGATGCTAATTGGTTTAGGACATAGGTTTTGACTGCAATCATAATAACATATAATATAATACCACGTTTTTCATTATTAGACAAATAAATATCACAAGCATGGGTGTACGAATAAATCTCAAATTTGCATGAAGAAAATATAATTTATAACCTTTTTAAGGAATGCTAGCTTTAAGGCATTCGTGAAGGTTGTTGCCCACTGACTGGACCGTCGGACCACTTTCGTTCGTCAATTTACTCTCAATTATTGGGACGGGACAACTGGTCTAACTGCTTCCATAGCTACTCCCTAGATCTTAATTTTTCCTTAATTGCCGCTCCACATTGACTTTCTCTCTGTCTTATTCATCCATCAAAACCTATATTCTTGGTGCACTTTACGTATTGCTATAACGAAAAGAAAAATTTATTATTAAGACTATTGTAATTATTATTTTTTTTCCAAGAGACTATTGTAATTAAATGATTTGGATATTTGTCTTCTAATAAAATGGATGAAATTTATTTCTTTTTATTCGAAAGTTGTAATATAATAAATTAAAGGAAAAAGTATAAGAAAATCCCTAACTTTTATATTTTTACGAATCAGCCACTAATATTTTATTTAGTTCATTTTAGTTTTCAATTTTTTTAAGTAGTATCAAATAAGTTCTTTTGTTAAATTCTGTTAAATTTTGCATTATTGTTGACACATGTCAGTATATAATTGGTTCATGAATAATTTTTAAATAGAAATAATAAAATAATTATAAAAATATATATAGAAAAATACGAAAAATGAAAAAAAAAACTACAAAAATAAAAAACACTTAATGATGTATATAATAATTGTATATATTTATAAACATATACATAACAATTTATCAAAAAAATCAAATCCAGCTATCTACTAAAGAGGGAGGGATGGTTAGGGGTAGTATTGCATGACCCCTATAGGTAGCCGTCGACCACCTCCTAGCTTTTAGTTGGTTGAACTAAGAAGAGGGCCATGATTTACTGGTGATTGTAGGCAACTATCTATGACCAACTAAAAGTATAAAAAGAAAAAAAAAATATAAGAGAAACCTAATTAGGTTTCCAATTTTTTTTTTTTTTTGGGTTTTAGGTGGCCACCCACGGTTACAAATAAGTCTTAAGACTTATTTTGCAAAGTAGGTCACAATCTACTTCTTAATTCAATTAGATTTGGCTACCCTAAGGTTAGGAGGTAATCAACAATCATCTATGAGGATAGTGGGATTTGAATTTTTTTACTTTTTAAACTTTTATTAATTTATTTTAAATTAAATATTAATATATATAAATGTATATAAATATATATTACTAAATAATATGTATTATTTTTTAGATTTTTATATTTATTTTTTTGAATTTTTTATCATTTTTTGGTATTTCTTATTATTTTTCTAAATTTTTGTTATAAAATATATATTATTAGTTTATTTAATTATATTAATTATTTGAACGATTCAGATGCTACCACGTGTTCATACATAATGGTATAACTAACGGACATATTTTTTTGTATATTTATTAAAATATTTAAGATTAAAATATATTAAATAAAAGGTTAAGGATTGATTCATATATATAAGTAAATGTTAGGTATTTTTTTTATACTTTTTCTTAAATTAAAAAATATATAATTTATATATTATACTAATCGTGCTTTTACCAAGAAATAGTTTTGGAATTTTCTATTATAAAATGGGGAAACACTCATCAAAATGAAAATATATTCTGGAGGAGAAGTAACGCCAACATATCAAAAATTAATTAAGACATTAAGAAATTTCTTATATCACAACCTGATCCCTCTATCTTTTTTTTTTTTTTTGATTTTATGATCGTTGTTTGAGTAAAATCCTAAATTCCACATCACATGTGTATATACATATATTAACAAGGGTCTTAGTTATATATAAATTTCTATTGTTCATACGCATAAGTTAAAACTTCTCTCTCTCATACACATACGCACACGCATGAATCCTCTTTAGGATTCCCTAACCACTAGGGGACAGCCATGTAACCACCCCTTCTCTCAAATCTTCTTTACTTACTTTACAACTCTAAAATAACAAATCAACTACCATTGATTTTAATATTAATAGATCTACACTTTTTCATGAGATAGAAATTTCTATGTTCTTTTTCTATCGTTTTCACCATCATTAGTTTATTATAATCCATCACTATAAATCTACTTTTACAAATCACATAAATTTGGAAGAAATTGTGGTAATAAATATTGGTTTATCAATAATATTTTGAATAATGCCATCCCTTTTATAAGCACTTAATTTATTCATATAACAAAAATCACATTATCCCTTAGGTAAGACCGTTTAACTTTTGAAGGGTTAGTCCATCCGATTGGGTTTTTACAATCCCCAACATTTCGTTTATAGGCCCTCTTGCATCAATCAATTAGACCTAGGAATAGGTATCTGGCTTGGCCTTATCTAGTCTAAACTACCAGGTCATGCGTTCGCCAATGGGCAAATGGCACCGAGCCGGGAGCCCATGGTTCCGTGCCAAATCTAGGAAACTAGTGGATTAGCCAGTGTTGGATCCCATGTGACTCCAAAACCAGCAATATTATTTTTCTATTTGTACGAAAAAAATTATGGTACCTCCCGTTTCTCGGTTTTGCATATTTGTTTCCTTAATCAATGTTTATTGCATAACACATTAAAAACACATTGTGTAATATTAAAAAAAAAAAACGATTAATTCATATTATATAATGAAAGTGCAAAAAATTTTTGTTGAATAATTACTTAAGTGACACAAATAGATCGTGATACTACACAATTTACAACAAAATACAAATTTATCCAAAATTATACTAGATATTCATCTACAATTACATAAAAAATAATATAGAAATAGAACAAAGCCATTAAATGTACATAATAACATCATTTACAATCGTCAATATTTTCCACATTAAAAATTACTACTTTTATGATGAAGGTTTAGTGAAAAGGTTATCTTACCAAATATGTGGCACTTAATGTTCATCCATTTGTTCTTATAATTTTGTTCCATAATATTATACTATTGGTACAAGTACTTTGGCAGTCCAACTCAGTGATATTTTATTTCGCCTAGTTATCATAACTCTTTCCAATTATTAAAAAGTTTTACATGTAGCTCTTTTAACTCATATTGGTAATCACCATTAATTTCTCTTTTTATGATGTTACTTGTATGTGTTAGAGTAAAATAATCAATCTCTTGTCCTTATTGAAATCTTAATATATTGAAGTTGGAGATTTAAATGGAGACAATATTGAGTTCAAGAATTAAAGGGAGTTGAAGACATCAACTCTTAATATTCTATTGATTCCAATATAGATGCCATAAAGTACTTCCAATTTTATTAGTAAGTATAATGTTAATAGTTATTTCTGGACATTGGCCTCTATCCTTTGGCCGACCTCCTTTACCCATAGACTGAGCTCCCCAAAGGCTGAGTTTGCCTCCCTTGACATTGATTTTCTTGAAGTGACTTTACAGACCCCTTGGCATGGTTAAGCAATACCCATACATCCCATGATGAAAACTCATTTATTGATCCGTATGACCCCAAAATTCATTAACTATAACATGATTGACAAAGCACCCCTGTAAAGGTCTACATAGCTTAATGGTACGAGGTCTAAAGTAATCATAACCTACCTGTATAAGGAAATCTTACCAACCCTGATACCCCAAAACCTAGGAGGAGAGGCTACGAGTTGACTAAAGCTTAGGACCTTAACTATAAATATTCTAATCCTTCTCTTATTAAGGATAAGCCAATATATTCTAACACACTCTACCAAAATTCACTCTTATCCTCTCCATAACTTGAGAATAACTTAAGCATCAGAATGGCATCTGCAGAGAACTCTTGGCTACATTACTTATCCTTATTAATTTTGTAGATCTTGAGGACTCCTTAGACTCAGAATGCTTTGTCTTGCATTCCCCTTACACTCTTTTAAAGGCCTAGCAATCCAATTACTATATAAGCTAGAATCCATAGACAACATATGGAAAAGCTTATGAGGGTTTTTTTAAAATCAATTTGAGGTAAGTCATTTGTATCGGTTGTATGCGTCATCTCGACCTCCTCAATTTAGAATTAACTCTAAGCTACCCAATTTGCTATACTTCAGCTACTTGCTTGAACTTCAATATCAATTAAGTTTTTTTTTAAGTGATGTAGTTGTTTAAGCAAGTCACAACATTAGAGTCCAATTGGGTAATAGATAGTTTATTGCAAGTTAAGGATATTGAGAACTTATGCTCATAATCAATTCTAATAATTCATCTTAAAAGTGAAGGTAAAAATATTTACATTACATATTTTTTTCAAAAAATTTACCACACGCTTTTAAACTTTAGAATACCATATTATGTAAAAAGTGAAATGAACGAAATATTGTAAGGTCTCTTTTAACTCTTGAACAACGGATCACCTACTTTTTTGAGATTTTTCAAAAGAAAATTTGATATAAGTGGTGCCATATGACATCTTAATATTTATTGCATTATATACACAATAGAAGAGTTGAAAATTTTAATAGTAATGGAAATATCAGCATGATAGATATTTTGAAGAGGGAGGAAATATTATAGTAAATTATTATTATAGAGGTTGTCTAGCATAGATTGTGTGCGTGTACGTATGTTTGTACTTGCATAAAAATAAATAAACATATATATATATATATATTTGTGTGTGTGTGTGTCCACCTATGGAAATTAGAGGAGGGGCTGGAATGTGTGTGTGTGTGTGTTGCTTTGAATTTGGGATTGTGTATGTGACTGTCGGTGATTTCATGTGGTATTGCAAAGTTGCAGCATGGACTGGTCAATTAACTAATTAATTAATTTTGAAGTTTTATTAGTAGACCGTCAGGTTTAGTGATCACAGGCAAGTAAAATCGGCCTGCTATATCAGGTTCGAAGCTTGATCCTACGTACTGGTTTTGATGCGACCGATTGATAAGGACCGGCTCGTACCGTTGCTTGCTGGGATGATAATTTGAATTCTCTGCGTAGAGGTAACGATTATGTGTGTTGTGAAATAACGGTAGTACTGTAGTAGCTTTTGGCAGATAATATTAAATAATTGATCCCCATAATGCATCGTAAGGCAAATATTCCTCCAGGCAGATTAGTACCTATCACCTAACCCAAGCGTGCGTGTTTGGGAGTATTGACTCTGATGTTGAGTGTTGACAAATATCCTTGTCTCTAAGGTCAAAACATATTATGTACGCATCATTTTACTTATTTTATTTATTTTTCTAGAATATTATGTAAGCATTAATACGTGATGACGATTGACACAGGATCGGAATAATGTACCTACATATCATTAACCGAAGTCGCATGTTTTTTTATATTTTATATTTGGTTAAACTTTTTTTAAAAAATATTAATAATAATATTTTCACGTATTAAAATTTTATTAATATTTATATATAATTCATTAATAGGATAGAAATTTTTCTCAATATCACTAATTTATTACAATAACCAAGCAGATACCATATTACAATCCATTATCAATACATCATAAATGCTTTTAAACATTTAGTTTGAGTTTTTAGAATAAATATATCAAAGCAATCAATTTCATAATAAACTTACCCTTAATAAATAGTTGTAATTGCACAAAATATTAGGTAGGAGAATTTCTTTCTTCTCCATCTTCTAGAGTTTACTTTTACCCAACAAAACCCTAGGAGCCGTGGTCGTCACATTTTGGTCATTCACCCCAAAACTCAACCCAGGCAATCTCCTTTTGCTTTATTTACAACAAGTGGTCTTCTTAATTTCATCTTTGAAAATTAGCGATTACTCGTTAGCTCCTCCTTTCTTCTAATCTAGTCTTGTCTTTTTTTCAATAGTTCTGTTTCTTTAGTTGTTTAATTATCTTGGAGAAGGATCTTTTCTTACTAGAGTCCTAACTTCATTCCAATATTGCATAGGATTTTTCTGTATTATAGAGATCATGTAGACTTTTTTTTTTTTTTTTTGAAGAGAGATGATATGTTCCTTTTTTCAATTGAATCTTAAGATCCCATCTCTTTTGATCTAGTTAGTTTTATCGATATAATATTTACTCTAATAAAGACATGAATAGTACTAGTTACGTTTAATTGAGTTGAATTTGCTATCGTCAGAAAAATATCTATCATGTTTTTTGTTTTTTTTTTTTTTTTATTTGCAAATTTACGGATTAGGTTTATCAAATTGATCGCCAACATAAGCTCCGAGAATTAATTTAGTGGCTAAGGATATAACACTAGCGCGTAAGAAATTATTTGAAATCTTCACCTTTTTAGCCACATCTAACATGCTATCAAGAACAATTAATTTATTGCACTTTTACCTTGCCTATTATTATGTATGGCCACCAATCATGAAATTGCGAAAAAGATAGGTGATTTTTCCTTCTTCTTTTTTTTTCATAAACTCGTTCCATTAGCTTATGGTAACAACAGGGTTTTCTTGAAAATTATATCAAGATTTTTAATATTATATGTATCATATAGAAATAGTGCAGTAATTTTTAAGAAAAGTCTTACGTATGATAAACTGAATGAAAATTGCTTGAGGAAAAAAAAAAAAAAGAAGGAAAAGTGCATATAAAATAGAAATGTCCAAGCTACTTATTTTTGCATAAAATCATATAACACAAATCAAGTTTTTACTGTATATAATTCATTTTATAATCATTAAATAGTTATGATGTTGTATTGTAATACAGTGATATTAATAGTGGTCTCTCAAATTCGAGTCTTATCTCTTCAATTGTAATATAGTTGGAAGGAAAAAAAAAAAAAAAAAAAAAACGGAAGAAGAAAGAACATCGATACAAATTCGGCAGGAAATGTAATCTCCATACCAATTAAATAATGTTTACAGGTAGTGAGGGGTTGTGGAAAAGTCATTTGGCCCACCCATTTCCCAAACAAATACCCCATTAAACAACATCAATGTTTTCCACATTTTCTTCATATCAACAGCACCCTTTTCCTCTTCCTCTGTATATCCATCTTTTCTCTCTCTCTCTCTCTCTCTCTCTCTCTATTCTTCCATACATTCCATTCCTATGTTGTCTACTGTCTCACGAGCTGCTATCATGGTGGAATACATAGTGTACTCTCAACTTTGTTGTACCAAATCAGAGAGACAAAAGAAGATGCTGCTTCTTGATCATTTCATGATGATGGAATTTAAAGCCCTTGTGAAGAGGTAGCAACCATTATTATATAATTATTACGAGATTCAAGAACCACAAGTACTGCTATGTACACCATATATCCACAAAAGATATTTCGGGTGATGATATACGTATTGAATTCATCAGCCACAATGGCGTACATGGGAATGCCAGGCACTATTTGCTTTTCCTCTCTTATATTTCATGTGTGTTTGTTTTATCTGGTTAGTACTTTGATTTTGCTTTTCTCAGTTATGAAGTAATAATTTGTCTGCTGCTAATTCCATAATACTAGATGAACCTCACATTTTAGAGATTTTTGCTCAACTGTTACACATATTACCTTGAAAGAGAGGGAATTGAATTTCGTCTATCTCGTTTGAGAACTGATGTTTGTGCTACAGCCTTGACTATATTTTAGAGATTAATTACTCGTTTTCTTAATTCCCAAAACTTATGTTCTATATTATTTCATTCTGTTATTAAAATTTTCGAAATAAAAATGACACGTCCAATGAAAATCTCAAATTTTCTCATCGAATGCAACTTATGGGTTTAACTTCAATCTATGGTCATAAAAGATGTTTCAGTTTTAAGGGATTTAATTAGTGCAATAGCTTTGTGTAGTTCTCTCTATTGATACTTAAATGGCGGTGCACTCGTTTAGCATAAAGTTCTCCGTTGATTTATGTTATAGATAATTGTGTATATCGAGATAGAGGATTATGACCCATTTATGTGTAATTTAATCATAAAAGATATATTGAAATCTTGAATTGGATGCTTAATGTATTACGAGCTTTTGAGCGCTTTATTCAAACTGAGTATTGAGCCCTTCAAATGAAGTGAGGATCTTCAATTACTTTTCCTTTTTGAAGCACCCGATCGTGAGCTATCTAACTGTATAAAGTTTGCGGTAGCTAATTGCCAATTAAGTGTCTAGATTTTATACTTTTGCAATTTACAACTTAAATATTCAATTATATGAGAAAGTAAAAAATTAGCGAGTTAGCATTATTTTGATTGGTTATTGTCAACAGCACGCAAGAAAACAATATATTTCATAAGCATCGATTTGGGAGGAACGTGCCTCATAGCATGAGTACATCACTCCCATCACTACAAGATAATTGAGCAACTGAGGCTGCAAATTAAGAAGAAAATGAAAGAAACTCAATTCCGCTTTATTATCAACAACAATCTATGAGTCTCCAATTTTTTTTTTTTTTTTTTATCCCCATATCAACGTTGATTTCAATCGTGAGCTTTTTTTCTTAATATATTTTTCCTCAACTATATTAAAACTTAAAAAATAAAAATTTAAGCGTAATAAAAATAGTGTTTATACTATTAAATTATAATAGTTTTGACTAATCGTTAGTTTAATCAAATAGTAGACATCTACTTGTTTGACATAAAAAAGAAAAAAGGAAAAACTAATATAATCACAAATATGAAGTTTCGATTAATGAAATTTGACAACCTTGTATGCCCTACACAAAATTGGTTGGTGCAGTACCACATAATAGAGGTCGTGATAATTTAACCGTGTTTGGTGTAAGACATAAGCACAAGGGCCGGTCCCTTTCCTTGTTATTTTGAGCCTTCGCTCAACCAACCAAAGAGCAACAACTTACAACAATTATGGTGTCCACTGGGGAGAAAAGATTCATTAAATGATATATATATATATATATATATATATGATATATAGATACCAATTGTGTTTGAACACGTGATCGTAATTGTAAAATAATGGATAGTAGTTTTTTTTTTTAAATCTACAGCCTACCTTTATATACGTGACATGTGTTATTTAATAAAACTTTTTTTTCTTCAGATTATCGACGCATTTTGGGGTTTCTTCTGCTCTTTTTTTTGTTTGTTTCTTATTCAATGTCGATGGCATGTACGACCATGACCCCGTGAACGTGAAATCACAACATCCAGAACAATTAAAGTAATAGAGAAAATTTTTTCACGTTTGGTTTTTTAGGGTAGTGAAACATGCCGGGTAGACGAATTTAATTTTATTAGGATGAATGACTAACTTATTTAGCCAACTTTCTTGTTGTGGCGATTCAAAAATCTTGTCCTTGGTTTAAATTGTTTTGATGAGGGTCTTCATCAATGAACTTACTAGGGCACGCAGCGGGCAAGGAAACACCATTCAACCACAAGAAAGAACAAACAAAAGACAATGACAGGATAGAGAAAATGGAAAAGTAATTTTACGTCCAAAACTCTCTAATCTAGGATAAAAGAAAAATTAGTACAAGAAAGTACAAACAAGTTGTATCCTACAAATATTGTACTGAACCTACTAATTAGAATCCATATAGAACTTATTTTTCCTATTGAACTCCAAGAATCAATTCTAGGTTTACAAAAATAAACTCACTAACTCTTTGTGTTGCGAAAACTTGACAAATAAGCCAAATCTCATGAGATTGAGCCAATTTCATACTAAATTTGAAGCATCTATTCATAACATGCAATTGTGGAGAATGATTCAACAAATTAGATAATTTTGAAATAGGAAACAAAATAAAACACGAAAGTGAAAATCTCATTGCAATAGGAAATAAACCAAAACATGACAGTGATGACCGCATTGCACAATGACCCGATTCAGTGCCTCGAAGGCTCAATCAAAATCACAACGGATCATTTATATTTTATAAACCGCCCCACCAGTGTCGAAGAATTCAAGTCATATTCTTTAAAACTTCGTACATCGATTGCAAACCTTTGTGTATTGATTAGTATAATAATGTATAATATTATGTACATATATATATATTTATATATTTAGATGCTTTTGCTACTTATACACGTTTTGACAAGTGATGATTAATAATTTATCATTGTTAAATATTTTCTATTATATGAAAATATTTTCAAAATTTTTGTCGTTTTCAATTTTACGTTAGTCCTACCATTTAGCTATTTATCACCATTTATTTTGCTACTCGGATATTCAACTATTAAAATTTATTTTCTTTATCCAAACGACATTTCTTTTATGCTGAAAAAAAAAAAAGAAGAAGAAAGGATTATGGTACTCAAGAGTCGAGAAGGTGTTCTGATCTTTGAATGCCAGGTTGCAACATTGGCATTACTTAACACAAAATGATACAAGTTTTACTATAGCATGTTACATTTATAATTTGAAAAGCCGTGACCTTTTTTATGATGGCATAAATTTGCACATAAACATGGAAAATACCACAAATAGTTATATATAAAATCAACATGTTACTATAAAGAGTTTGAGCTTAACTCTACTTAATTTGAAATCATTTTTAAGGCAATTATTCCGACACTTTGTGTTCCATGTGTGTTATGCAATGATTTTACAGGTACGATTCATTTGTAATCCTTTTTCTCTTAAGTTTAACATTTTTCCTCTTATAGAGTAAATAATATTATTCACACAATGATTATAATTATATAAAATGTCAGTTGTGATAATATTTTTGAGCAACTCCACTATTTTCTTTAATACTATATATTAAAAAAAAATCGTCTATAAAATGGGCTTGAACTAGTATTAGCAAATCTTTCTCCGTTATATGGCTAATTTATAAAAATGATGCATTAACCTTACAATTTAGTGCCATGAGTATTCATCTTCTAATCAGAGATAGATAGATGAGATATGATTCCACTATTTTTAATGGTTGTAATAATAATTGGCATTCGTTAATGGTGGCTTTGGTTACTTAGAATTGACGATGGATGTGAAAGCATCTGCATGAAATGTCAACGACCATTTTCTTCTTTGCAGAGAGTGAAGAAAATGGACACAGCAGACCCTGTGTAATTTTCTCCGACGATACGATATCTAGTGGGAAGAAAAAGTTCGATTTCAGGCATTCTGGTCAAGACTTGACTTTCAGGCTTTCGACACAAATTTGCCCATCACGGGTCTGTCAGGGCTCAGGGCACAGAATCCTAAGCAGAGCATACCGTTGTTAGCTTTCGTTTGACGTGATAGCCTATTACTCTTTAAAACGAGAAATTCCGAAGTCCGTGAATTATGAGGTGAGAATGATGATACTTAAACCCTGTCGTGGGAATTTGGTCCCGTCTAGCCGGGCGGAACCAGTTGTTTCCAGTTTTCCAAAAGGAAGAACGACAACCGTTCATGTCCCCCGGTTCCAAAACCGGGTCCTTTGATCGGACCTGCTGGTGTTATCGGTTCCAATTCATGAGTCTTGGACTAGTGAATCAGCTTAATTTTTTTTAATAAAAAAAAAAAGAAAAAACTTATACTTTAAATTTTAAACTTAAAATTAAAATTAAAAAAAAAAAACTAAGCAAAAAATATTAGAGTCTCTACTCTTAGCCTATACAATTACATCAAGCTTGATTTACATATTAAGAATGTAGGAAAAAAGTTTAAAAATTATATGGAAGTTCCTTTGGTGGAAGTTTATATATACCAAATGAAGAAGTTTATTCACCCAAAAGAAAAAAAAAAAAAGAGACAAGTTTTGAATATACATTTATTTTTTAAATTATTGAATGGGAACTAAATTTTTCTTTTTCACGTTCAAATAATTTAAAATTCTAATATTATTTAATTTTATTTGTTTTTAATAATTAATTTTTATTTTAATACCAATAACAACTGGATACCCTCTAGATTCTAAATGGTTCAAGAATCATCATCACGAGTCGATTTTTGATCAATTCATGGTTTAGAACTAGCTAATGATCTAATATAATCAGACTTATAACTTAAATAATCGGATTGGTAAAAAAGTTATAAGGTAGGATTAGTGCATTTTTCTACATAAGCATGCAAGGTATATATTAAACTTAAGTTTATAAGAAAAATATAGGTTTAATTGAAAGAGGAAAACTATAGAAAATGATAGATATAACATGTTGTTTGTTACGTTTGAGATCTCTCTCAAAGCTGATGATGATTTAATTTAGATCCTTTGATGTTCATCAATTAATAAATAGTTATATATTTAAATCTTAAATTCCCATCTAACATTTTGGCCAAAAAGAAATTCCCATCGAATATGATAATTATTGAAGGGTAACCATCATTATTATGCACCGACACTTCTATATAATGTTCTGAAGGACATGCTCTCCCATTGCGTTGCGTGAACCTCGACTGCTTCCTGACCACCTATGATAATACATTCTGAGGCTTCAGCTAACTATCCAAACACCTGTCGACACACTGGCCACTACCTGTGTCATCTTCCTTAGATGAGATCTTGTTGGTTATAATCTGATGCAATAGGAGCAACTCACGGTGTCTTACTAGCTTCATCATAACCGAATATTAAGCTCTCTTGCCTATACAATTAAAACGCCCCAGGTCGAAATGATAAAAATAAAAGATATATATAACAATAAAATAATAGATATATAAAAAAATTACAAGAGGTAAATAAAAGATGTATAAATAAAGAATATCTTTATAAAATAGAAAACTAAACATCCATACAATTACTTAGCACCACTATAAATAGGTTCCTTCTTTTCCCTTACAAACCACTCGAACAGGACTTGTCTGGATGCAATATGGACAGGAGGAAACAGACTGAGGAAATCGACGACAAACAAGTAAGCTCAACTCAACTTCTCCTAATCATAAATTTTAGATTTCAGCACCTAGAATCGAATTAATTAATGATAGTAAACTAAACCATAGATTTCAAATTTAGTAAAGTGATTCATTAAAGTAGATTCTTCGTGAATAGTTCATAATACTTAATGGTTACACTAAATTATGATTTTTAAGTGGAGTACAATATGATAAATCGTTGAATAAACGTATTACGGTTCATATTAAAAATAAATTATGATTTGATATGAAAAAAAAAAAAGAGAAGAAAGCGAAAAATCTAGGCTGATCACCTTCAGGTCGACTTCCCATCCCTTAATATAGGTCGAGCGCCCCCTCCCCTAAACCGATCAATCTACCTTTCCCTTTGACTCGGTTGATCACTCTTAAATTAATCAAAAAGGATCCATAAAATACCTATAATGAAAAGTATTAAGTTAGACTAAGCAGAACATAGGCAAATAAGAAAGTCCTAAGATTGATAATATAATTAACTTGATCTATTATAGGAACAGCTCACAATACGAAGTAAAGACAACAAATCGTAATCACAAATGTGAACGACTTTTGCCTTGTTGTTGTCTATACATGTTAGGATAGTCTTTTTTGCGTTACTTACATTCAGGATCTTGTTATGCATATATGCCTATGTTGTTGTATGATATATTGATCTACAAGCTTCGAGTGATTGATACATGCGAATATAGAATTATACAAGTCCATACTTTCAAAACCAAAACTCTAAGGTTCATTCCACGCTTCCAAAGCTTAGACCCGCATCGAATTAATGTATAGGATTTTAAGAACTCGTTCGCACTCTCAAAAAAAATGATTCTAGGAAGCTACTTTATACTTAAAAAATAAATAAATAAAGGACTTTGATGATCTGATTTGTCTTTATTATGAAAAAGGAAAAAAAAAAAAAACTATAGAGACCATTATGTGTTCACACTTTTAAAATCAGACTCTAGCAAACATAGCTCGTTATTGATTATTGGAAGTTTAAGAGGGCTCACAAACTTTTGGGAGCATGTAGGTCTACGTCTTCTTATATCAATCTCCCAAGAGCATGTAGATCCACACCCTCCAAAAATCAACTCTGGGAGCTGACTCTATGTGCTCACTAAATAGTCTTACAAAGTCAGTAGATGACTAAGTAGTGAAATGAATTTATATGTGTGTGCTTGTTGTATAAGATTTACGTGATGTGGTATATGCATTGTGTTTTTTCGTATGGTAGATAGTTGCTTATTGGGTTTTGTTCACCTCGTTTGGATTTCTTTTTCCTTGGACTATCATTAAATGGATGTGAAAAAAATAAAATAAAAAATGATGGCTTAAGGTTGATTGTTGCATACGTTTTGGGGCATGCAGTGAACTATGGTGCACTTTGGGCTTAAAGCATGACAATTTAAGTGGTATTAAACCTAGTGTTTAAGAATCTTAAAAATAAGTGTGAGATGTGGTATTAATGAATAAAAAATCATAGAACAAATACATAGTTAACAGATAATGATAATGAGTAAAATATGAAACAATACCTTCTATAGTCTAAGTGTTATACCAAAAACCCTTGAGACGGCTATAACAAAATTAAGTATACATAAAAGAATAACTTAGAAATTTGAAGAATTAAATGGAATTATATGTGAGTTAACAAACTTAAAAAAAGAAAGTCGTTACCCTAACCTCAAACTATACTTATCATTTGAAGCTATGTCAATTCTTATTTAGGAATTGGGATTGTCTACCTTTTTTTTTTTTTTTTCTTCTTTTTCCTTCAATCTAAAAATACCATTTTATTTTGGATACATCTTACTTAAAAAAAAAAAATAACATTCATTATTAAGAGGCTAATACTTTTACCGCTTTGTTAAATGAGTCGAGATAGATTGACTCATTTAACCTTACTCCCTTCAACGAGTTGGGTCGGATTCATCCATTTAACTTATTTACACAACTCTAATTATAAGAAACTATTCTTTTATTTTAAATTTATCTTTCCCTGGAACATATTTCTCTTGGTAGGTTTATTGGTGAAATAAAAATTAAAATAAAACTAAAAGTACTAGAGACGTAAAATGGACTTCCCGCTTTTATATTATAAATAAACTTTTAACTTTTAAACTCTAATTCAAGGATTATATCTTCAATGGAATTATGATAAAATAAAGAAAAAGACAAATTTATCCTAGTATTATGTTTGAAATTGAAATAATTAAAATATTTTTTCAAATACTAGATTCAAACAAATACTAATGAGATATAAAATGTTAATAAAAAATATACAACTAGAATACAAAAAATGGACTGTTTAACCTTTTATAGCATGCACGACAATATTGCACATTTTCTTTCAATTGGGTAATAGATGGCTCTGTTCCACTACGTCTGTAACAAGAGGAAGAATTAGGGTGGAAAGAATGTTAGAAGAAAAAATTAGAAAGGAAGGAAAAAAAGGGGGGGGGGGGGGGGGTGTGGGTTTATTTTCTTATATATTTAGATAAATGGAAAGCGAGAGAAGGAAGGGTTATGGAAGGCATTCTTTTTGAGATATCATTTAAAAGCACTTTTAACTATTCTAGCCAATACATACTCATGATGCATGTGAAAAGGTTTTAGAAAAGGTTTATATAATTTAGAATATAATATATTTATTGAATCAAATTGTATATGCAACTAATAATTTAAGAAAAAAATAATGTATCGACAATTTGAAAAGCGCTTGAAAAGAAAGAAATATAGAAATGATTAAGATATTATAAATATATTTGATAATTAAAATTAACAATATTATTATTCATTAAAATAACCATCAATTAATCAAATGAAGGCTAATCCAAACATTATTTTTCTCATTTAACAATTTATGACATGGATATAGAAGAAAAGTTTTTGAATTCAAGACACATCATCTTAACGTATTAAAATAGCGCAAAAATTAATTTATCAATTGAAATCATCAAGTCTATCTTATGAATTGTGTCTATATATGAACTTCTTGATTTTGTAGGTTTCACAATAGTGAAGTCTCAAAATCCAATTGAGATCTTCTGTGACATGTAAGATCTTTGTGCCATTTTCAAATTATAGTGAAGAATTGTAAGAATGAATAAAAAGATAAGTTCTATTTCATTTATTACTTATTGAAAATTGAACGTTTACTTTAGTTGATTTGAATGGTATGCCCATTTTTCAAATTATAGTGAAGAATTGTAAGAATAAATAAAAAGATAAGTTCTATTACATTTATTACTTATTGAAAATTGAACGTACACTTTAATTGATTTGAATAGAGGGCAAATCATAGTGATGAACATGAAAAAAAATTATTAAAGTGTTTCAATAAGGTTGGGAGAGGAATATAAAATTTAAAAAGGGATCTGTTGTCTCAAGAATTTTATTGGTATTCATTTGAAGAGGAGTTGGGCTTTGCACAATTTGTAAGCTTACAAAAGAGAACATTATGATGGGACATCAGGGTGTTGTCCAGTATAACTACTTCAATATTTGAGTTAGCAAGAAATTTTGAAGAGTATAAGTACTCAAGAGCAATTAGAAGACTTATGTGTGCAAAGTGTGAAGTAGTTTACTGTTGAGTAGTGGTCTTATATTGATAGAGAAGTGGTGCTGACAGTTAGAGAACAATTAGTGGGCTGAGTTATTTTCGTAAGTATTGGAGAGTGACTTTATAATGTCCAATGTAGTCCGGAAAAGTAGGAAATAGTTATTGACTTAGTCTTTTGGCCTTATTCAAAGTTTTCTAGTCATTGGAGACTTGCCATAGTTGGATAAGCCAAACTCTAAGCTTAGGTTGAGGGCGACCTGAGGTAAGGAATGAGCCTAAGAATATCGACATAGGCCTAAAGGGCTCATATCCAAAAAGCCCTATCAATACTTACCCCACTCCCACCCTCCAAGGTCTCGTTGCCACAGTGAAGACAAGGAGAGTAAAAATGGGCTTCTTAGGTAAATGATCGATCTAGTTAAGTGAAAGTTCGAGGCGAAGACATCTAAGCTGTTGTGGGGTTTGAGGCAAAGAGGTCCAATTTGACGTGAAGCTGAGCTAACTAGTGTAGGCGTTAAACAAGTGTAACGTATCTAATTGAATTGCTCTCCGAGTAGAGATGAATGAGAAAGTTCTAAGGTAGGACATGAAAAGTCCGACCTTTTTGGATTGAGCAGTTTGCCTTTATTTGGGTTAGAGTAGGGCACACATCTACTAGACTAAAAGGGGTAACCCGAGGTAGAGAACTCACAATTCGAGGTAGTTGTTTCGAGTTGAGGCAAGACTGTAGCAGGTTGAACTTAATAAGAGTTGTAAAGGAGAAACGCTTAGTAGGTCGAGCCGAACTAAGTTGATTGTTGTCCGGGCAGGAAATATATATGATCTGAAGCATAGTTCCAATAGCATTCGAGCAAGTTCTCTTGTGGAAGTTGAAGGGGCCTTGGGGAAACTTCTAATAGAAGCAACTTTTCAAAGCCTTACTTTATCGTACTTGTTTTTAACGCATTTAATGCGATGTGACAACTATCCTGTCACAGCAAACTAATATGTAGCTGCATACCTTTTGTCTTTTGAATGTAGTCGTCCAATCAAAATTGACCCACATATCTGTACTGTAGTATTCCAAGGGATTTGTACTTTAAATAAATCCCTATAACCAACAATTCGGTTTCTAAGATAGTTGGCCTATAAATACTACAATTGTGTTGAGAGGTTACTCTTTTGCAATTTCTCTTTTCTAATACTGCAAAATTCATTCTCTCTTTCATCGATCTTCTTCGTAAACTTTACAACAAAGTTCATTCATTTCCATCTATTTTTAATTAACTATGTTGACCAACACAGGTGAGACGCCTTTAGATGCGTCAAACTACAACGTCATTGACTTTGAAACTATAAAGAGTGATCTTCCCCCTACAAGAGAGGATGAAGTCTCGACAATGCAGACTAAGACCAAGAATAAACAAGGTTGGTTTCAAGGATGGGTCAAAGCTTGTTGAAAGCTTAAAGAAAGTGATGGGATTATGTGAGAACAATAAAAGTAGAGTACGCAAAACCATGAACAGCTTTGAGGATATGACGTGCCAAGAAAATTATAAGGACTTATGGCATAACTCAATATGATGTATGAGATGGTCTAATAAGGTTATTCACCATCTAAGCTCACTTAAGGGTTAGGATAAGAGTAAAAAGAATAAATAAGCTAACGAGAGTAATATTCACAAAAAGGTATATTCAGTATATTGATGATAAGATGATAATTGATTATGCAGCTATATGTACAATGTTACGCTTCGAAGTCGCAAAGTTGCAATAGTCCCGCCGTGTAAACCAACCTATAATAGGAATTGATCTCACAGTGCCTATCATAAATATGATCTACACAAGACGTCAACGACTCCTTACTTTGAAGTAAACAATTCGACTAAGATTTTTAGCTAAAATTTACAGTAAAAGTAAAATCTTAAGTCATATATAAATAATTACATCCACATTATCGTAGGATTCCCAGGAGATCCTACAAAATACAACAGTTAACTAATGTACATATCATATATCAGTTCTTTATCTTAAGGATACTAGCAAGACTCCAAATAAGACTTGATCTTTTGCCAATGGATCCTCATTCCCCATAGCTTTAAAAGAAATCTAGCCTCTGGGTAATTATATCACGACATTACAAATTAAAAGTTAGGACCTATAAAAGAATCTATGAGGATATGAGCAACTACAGCTCAATAAGTTGAATTAGAGACTCATGAATATACATAAGCACAAATAAGGTTATCAAAACAATTTTTTTAATGAAATGCAATAAATAAGCGCCATCACACAACATAGTCCAGTCCGTTGTGAAATTAGAGTGATTTTACTTGCTCTAATCCGGGTTGAGGAATTTTCATGTTATGTAACAAGTCACAACCAAATTCAGGTTTGTGCAATAGAGACTTTGCTTCTCCTAAGACTATCATTCGAACCAATCCCTTCATTCGAACCGCGACCTCCTCTCTTGCACTTAGTTCGGTTAAGAATGAGGAAAAAACCAATTTACTATCCAGCGTTATATTTTTTGAAGTTGTCAGTGTTTGGTTGGAAAGTCCTAATCACCCCCATAGGGTTGTAATGCATATCCTTTTAGGGTATTTAAGTCAATTAAGTTTATATTCAGTTTAAGGTGGCTAAACAATTCCACACCACTTTAATCATAATAATCATAAAAAATAATGTAGATTTTAGCACAAAATTAGATACACAAGCACATATATAAGACTACTTATAATCGTAATTATACACAAACTTAAATCTTTGAGTACTCTAAAATAGTATTCTAAAATACAATAAAGGATTAAACTTAACTTACTTGGAATCTTGAGTCGCTTAACCACTTATCATAGGTTGACTCGTCTCTGTGTATTCTATAATATAGATACGCTTTTTAGTATTTATACTTAGATGATACATATTTTAAGTTAAGATTTAACTCAATTCTTCTTATATTCCTATCATTTACTAATGATTCATCTTACGTTAGTTTAGGGTTCGGTTTTTGATTTCCCAATCCAATTCCAGTTCAAGTTCTACTTTGATTTCACTATGAGTAATCTTAAAATACATTTTGAACCCTAATGTAAAATTAATCACATTAAGCTCGAGCATCCTAATATCATACTAGGTTTTAATTCAGTATCTAATCTACTCGGTACATTTTAATCCTAATTAGTGTACTGGGAATGTACCGAGTAAATTCCCAATATAAGAAAATTTTACATATTTTTGTATAATTACCTAAATTAATTTTTGTACCAGATTTAATATGTACTAATATTATTATTATATTATCCAATTCAACCTCGTATTTTATATTTATTAAAATTTTAATTTCACATATTACTAAAGTACTCACATTTAATACATAATTCCTATATAAATTGCAATTAACACTCTAAATGCTAGGATTATGTTTTCACATCAAAGATTAACATCCTTAAACATCTAATTACCTTATAAATAAGTAATTAATCATTTAATCACTTAATTAATCTAAAATTACTCATTTTCTCATCATTTTAGGGATAAAAAAATTACTTAAAAAATTATAAAATTAATTTTAAAAAAATTGACTTCATAGCATTGTTCTATATCATTTAAGTATCTTACAAAAAATAATTGAGCTCCAGACTATACTCTGAAGCTTATTTATTCATAATTTTAAATATACTTGGTTTTGTCTAATTTCTTAAGAACCCTATATTTATAGACATGATTAAACTTAATCACTATTTTTTCCTAAATCTACATACAATAAAACATCATAATAACAAATTCCATAATTCTTTGGGAAAAATTAATAATTTTACTAAATTTTACAAAATTAGCTAAAATCTTAGACTCACTTGACTCTTGAGTTTCTGGCCACCAGCGACGACCTAGGGTGGTCAGCTAGTCCAAACGCTAGGTTTGGAGTAGGGTGGTGGTGATGGTTCGGTCTTAGGTGGTGATGATGTATGGGTTTGGCCTACTTGCCATAAATACACAGATTTGGGAAAAAATTTTCTAAAACCCTAATTTCTCTCCAATTTTGGTGCTTTCCAATTTTCCTAATCTTCTAACCGTCCAAAGAGTCTTTTGAATTTTTTTTTTTGGCTATTTATAGGGCCATAAAGTAACTATGGTGCATTAATTTGGACAAAACAAGGCTTATATCTCTTCCTATTTGCCTTTTTTGTTGTTGGATTCTAATTAGTTCTATTTTTTTTTTCTTCTTCCCTCAACTACCACAACTTGATCTAAAGCATTCCCTATTTCCATGATTTTTTTTTTATTTTTCATTGATTTTTTTATAATTTTCTTTAATTATTTAGCAATTTTTTAGCTAATTTCAGGTAATTTAGGTAATTTTGCCTATTTGTACAAGTAAACACTCCTAAATATTATTTAGGTCATTCTATGATTTTTAGTATAAATATGATTTATCTCTAGTGATTTGTTAGTTATCGGAATACATTTTACACATTTTCGATAAATAACGAGTAATATACTTAGAATTTGAAAATTTTATATTCTTTTATTTTATTACTTATTTTCTTGAATTCAAACTTATAGGGTCATTTTTACTAATATTTCTAGCTTTAATTTATAATTTAGGTTTGATCGGATCATTTAACTAATCGCCCTAAACTTTGTGTACTAAGTTTGATCTTATAGTTATACGGCTTATATTTAAAGCTTACATACAGTGGGTATTTATACTCAAGAAACTAAGGGAACCTACCTAAAATGGAAAAAAATAAAAGGGTAATGTCTAAAAAAAGTAGTGTACAAAGAGTAATAAAAGGTACAAATGATAATTCAAGTAAATTAATAATTGGCGCTACAGATTCTTTCACATAGGTCTAAGATACATGGCAACCACATATTGGGGATGCTTTTGGTAGAATTAGACTAAATAGTACGGTATGTATTGGAGCTCTCGTCTTCTCAGTACCAATGTTGTCAATCTAGAGGTCAGCTCAGTCAAAGTCGAGTAGGTATGTGTGAAGGGCCGAGCAGTTAGTAAAGCACTCAACTGGTTGACACATAATTACTAAGAGATTTGTGATTACTTAGCTCGGCATAAGAAGTTAGCCACAACAAAGATCAACTCAACTCCGGCATGATTCAATTGGAATAAGAGAATTCACGTCATTAGTCCTTCTCGGCCTTGGGCTTGGCTACGAGTTAGAGGTCTAATAGTTTGATTCCTATCACTCATTACTGGCATAGCTCAATGACTCCACTAGAATAGCAGTGGAGGCACTAGACAAAGCAAGGCTCATCATTGCCATCCCCAAGGACATATACATATACATTCCCCGATCACATCCCAAAGATTTGTTTAAGGTGTCTAGGACCAGCAAAGGCTTAAGCAGTCAGGTAAGTAAGAGCAAGGCCTTTACCCTCAACTGAATCTTGAGCAACTTTATCATTGGGCCAATCCTTGGGTAGAAGATACGATTACCAAGCAAGGAAGAAAGGGTAGCCCTACTATCAGGGAGGTACTTTGTGATGTTTGAGAAGTACCTAGAGTTTGGGTAGCTCTTCTCTATTGTGAACCGTGACCAAGAACAGACAAGATCGATTGTCGGATGGTTCTAAGATTGCAGAAAGCTTAAAAAGAATTAATAGGGAAAGTGCAAAAAGGGAAAAGTGACGAATGGAATAGTAAACAAAACTTACGAATAGCTCCAAAAGATATGATACACTAATGGAACTTTCGAGGACTTACGACATAATTCGATATGATGCATGAATTGGTCCGATGAGGTTACTTGCCACCTAACCTTGCTCAAAGGTTAGGATAAGAGTGAAGCCAAGAGTAAACAGAGTGTTTATGGAAGGAAGAAAAATACTCAAGTGTATTAAGGATGATTTGATGCCTTACAGTTACAAGTACAAGAGTATTTATACCTATAAGCTAAGGCAACCTGCTTAAAAAGGAAAAGACAAAAGGGCATTTCATAAGGAAGTAACATACAAGATACAAAAGAGTAAAAATGAATATACGAGAAAAACAATCATTGGTACAACGAATCCTGCACATGATATTATACACATAGCGATGCTACATTAGCAATGGTTGTTAGAAGATGCGGACAAAAAATATGGACAAATGACTTGTCCGAGCAGGGATGGCTTAGTCATTCTAGAGTCTCTCTTTCTTGACTTCTCTGTAAGGAAGATGCTGAGTAATTGGTCGGCTTGGGAGTTAGTGAGTAATCTTCAATTTGGCATACTACAGAAAGATGGGCAATCATATGGCTTGACATGAAGGGTGACTCAGCATTGAAGTACTCGGCCTCAGCAGTGATAGGAATCAATCCTTTGGACCGATCACGAGAAGTCGAGCTAAAAGACTTCAAACTCTCGCACAGAAAATACTAGCTCTTAGTCATAGTTGAGATTGAGACTTGTATCCTAATCCAACATCCAACCGACCTATTTACCAGATTCTCACGTGCGTCCAACATGCTAAGTCCTAACCTAAAAGGTAACCCAGGAAAGGCCAGACGAGCCGAGCTCTCCAACCAACTACTGGTGCTTAACTCTAATTCAGCTGACTTCCTAACCAGACTAATTGGCTCTCGACCTGATCCAGATCAGGTCGGCCCGTGACTACCTGCACTTCCCCGTTTTTACCTATGTTGTATCATACTCCTAACGTACAGTCATCAAGCAACACCTTTCTTCTAATATAACGTTTCAGAATGATTCTTTCTTTTTCGTACTAGATATTCTTTGTCATTTTTACCCTTTTTTAGTATAATTAATGTAAGTAATTGTAATATACCCTTTTGTCTTTTCATACATGTAAAATAACCTTAGTGGGCACGTATATAAACCCCTACTTTCCTTGTATGAAGACGTTCAGCTTTTAATACAGAATCACTCACTTTGAGTAATCTTGGTGTTCTTGTTATCATTCCACTTTTATCTATTTTCTTTAGTAAAGAGTAGTGGCGATTAAGTCTCCAATTCAGACCAATGTGTTATATCTGGTGAATTGTAGACTAAGTAGGATCGAGTGGTGAGTCATATCCATTCGGTAGCTGCTCAAACTTCGCTAGTTTCTTTTCTGTTTTCCTTTTTAGTTTGTTCGTTGTAGTGTTTCTCCATGCGTCCAAACCTAGAAACGCATCAGGTAGGGGTCAGTTGGAACAGAAGGATTCGTCGTACAAGTCTCTCTAGTTCTCAGGCTTGGTTATGGGTTAAAGATCCGGTAGCCTAATTCCCATCATTCCTTTTGGGTTATTTTGGATTTGGGATCAAATCCGAATGGTCTTCACTCAGTTTTCCGTCATGGTAATACAGACTGAGGTTGGTAATGCTGAAGGTTGTAGATACCTAATTTTGGCCCCTTTAATTTTGTTTTTATTTTATTTTTTCAATAGGTCCTAAATTAGGAAAAACACAAAAAATAGGAAATTAAAGAAAACTCCCAAAAATTAAGAAATTTAGAAAAAAAAAACGAAAAAAATTCAAAAAAAAAAGAAAAAGTACAAAAAATAATAAATTTAAAGAAAAGTACCAAAAATAGGAAGTGTAGAAAGAAACCCTAAAAAATAAAAATATTAGAAAATAAAATTTTAAAATTTTGAAAATTGAAAAATTACAGAAAAATTAGAAAAGTTGAAAAAATAAAATATTTTTGAAAATAAAATTTCATTAGAGTTGATTTTTTATTTTTAAATTAGATTTAGAAATTGAGCCATTGAACTTGAGCTTAAATTAAATCTAGCCTAAGCTAACCGAGTTTATATGTGTAATTTAATTGCACATATGAACAAGGCATAGGCCAATGGCCTAAAATTAAATACATAGACTTGGTTTGGGTATTGAGTGTAAAGTCTTGGGTTTGAATCTTAACAAAAGTAAGGGGGCCTTTTATTTATTTATTTTTTGTTAACTAGCACACTATCAAGTGTCAAGATCTTATTGCACCACATGTCCTGACATGTGGCATCGTAGGATTAGACGACCTTACTGATGTGGCGCCACATGGCTTGCTACATTAGCTACCACATGTCATGTGATGATACGTGGTGGGTCAGGGTTGGTTGAGTCGACTAATGTAGTGCCACATCATTTTCTGCCAATTTTCCTCTTTTTTCCTTCTCAAGAACAGTCTAACCCCCTCACTTTGGCCTCTGATTTCGTGCTTTTTCCTTATTGAAACATACCAATTAATGGTACGAATTCATCATTTGCATGGCCTACTTTGAACAAAAAACAATAATGCGTCCGAATTCTTTCAAATGGGCATTCAAATCAAGCTCCAAAAAGTAGAAAATAATTGAAAATCTGGAATTTATATTCAAATCCTAATTCAAGCTATCCTTATTTGTTTGATGAATTCGTGTATAAATAGGGGGCTTGCAAGCATCCAAAGGACATACACAACAATCCACAACCAACAATGAACACCCGCGAGCTCTCTTTCTCTTTTTCAGATAGCTTTCTCTCTCTCTAGCTTAACACCACGGCTTATCACCCTAGGAATACTTCCAATAACTTAGGCACCCAAAACCAACCACTCTTACGCCTCACTGTAGCCTCTAGCATCGCCACCAAACCACTTCTATGAAATCTTAACCATTACACCCCATATCACACCCGTAATTAATTGAAGATAGCGCTTATCCACCCCCGCATCACACTAGTGATCAATTGAAGATAGCGGTCATCCACCCTCGTATCACGCCAATGATAAGCTGAAGCCCCTCGATCACGCTCGTAACCCCTTCTAAGTGACTACCTTAACTGACTCGATTTGATCTACAATCGACTTGAAGTCCACTCCAGGTCCAACCCGCGTACCCATTGCGTTTGAAGTCAAATTTCTTTTATTTATTTATTTATTATTTAGTTGTTGCTTTTTTATTATTTGTGAATGTAAATGTAATAATAAAAAAGAAGGAAAGAAAAAAAGTAGTTTATTTTTTTTATTTAGTTTAATAAAAATAAGTAGAAATAATAAAAAATAAAATAAAACTAAAATAAGTAAGTTTATAAGTTAAAGAATAAAAATTGTGTTTGACACTTAGAAAAATCAAGTTTTCAAAAATAAATAAATAAATAAATTAACCCTTTTCAAATTAGGACTACTTTTAGATTTTTTTTTTTTAAAATAAAGCTTCTAATTTAAGACCTTCCTTAAAACTCTTTTGAAAAAAATGAATTAAATAAAAAACTTAAATCCTGCATGTTTTCCAAAATTAAAATCAACATCACCCATAAAGTTTTCGAAAAAGAACTACATACGTTTGATCTTGAATAGCGGATATATAGGTACCCACGAGGCGACAATAAAAATTAAAAAATCTAATTTTCCTTTTTCTTTAGTTTAGATTATTTTTTTATCCAATTAGAGTAGCCAATAATCAAGTTTTTTCTTTCAAAATTAAAAGATAATTTTCAAGTTTAATTCTAATTTTGGAAAGTCACTGGTACTCGAAAGGGTTTAAAATTCCTAACCCTAGGATCTAGATTCTCTAGTTTCAAAAACCGTTTTGTAAAATTAGTTTTAATTGTTAGACCAATGGCTAAGTTATAACTAATCCTTCCAATTAGTTATAACTTAACTGTTTTTCCCGTTTCTAGTTGGGTGGCGACTCCAAAGTTGTTTTCAAAACAAAAAGGAACGGTTTTCTTTAAGCCCTAGTCAATGATCAGTATTAAACAGGTAGGGTTTAGTACTGATTAGTTTAAAGAAAGCCTATTTTATAAAAAGAACTGGGACGGTGAAAAACCAAGCTCAAAAAAGGCATCAGAAACCCATAGTCCTTAAGCAATTCCATTCTGTAGGCATTTTTATTGATCTTCTGGAGGATTTTGAAAGATCCTTCCGCTCTTGCAAATAATTTGTTCCTCCTCTTGTTCGGGAACCATTCTTTGCTGAGGTGTAGCCACACCAGGTCTCCCTACTGAAATTGTTTAGTTGTTATACTCTTCATCTTTTCTCGCATTATTCTAGTAGCTTGGTCGATGTGCTAAGTGACCTTATCATAGATGTGTTAAATGGATTGTATTCTGGCTGATGTGTCAGGATCCTCTTATACGAGTATTGTTACAGGGCCATGGTCAAGAGGCAACTTGGGATTGAACCTATAGACTACCTCGAAGGGAGTCTGCTTAGTGGTGTCATGTATTGTTCAGTTAAAAGTAAACTCAACCATTAGCAGGTAGATGTTCTAATCATCCAAGTTCTTACCTACTGTAACTCAGATCAGTAAACCCAAAGTACGATTAACCACCTTTGTTTAGCCATTAGTTTAGAGGTGACATGAGGTACTGAAGAGTAATTTAGTTCCCAACCGACACTACAAGGTTTTCCTGAAATGGCTTAAGAACTTTGGGTTTCTATTAGAGACTATACTTCTCGGCACGTTGTGTATATGCACAATCTCTTGGAAGAAGAGAGAAGCAATAGCTGAAGTGTTGTTAGTTTTGGTATAGGGCACGAAGTATGCCATCTTACCGAACCTATCTACAACCACCATTAGAAAATCTTTGCCTTAGGCAATTTACGGCAGTCCGAAAATAAAGTCCATGCTCAGTTTAATCTCAGCCTCATTGGAACAGGTAAGGGTATTGCTCTCCCTTTCTCGGTTCAGTACTTAGCCATCTTACATATGGTACAACTTTCGACCACTCAGTACATATCTCTCCTCATTCTCAGCCAAAAAAATCTGTCATTCAATAGTTTACAGGTCTTCCTTGTCATATACAGAATAGTTCAGCTGTGGTCCTCGGAGCTTCTCACTATGGAAAGTAATTGGTCGGCCTTCCTACATTAGGACAATGCCTATTCCAACACCTGATACGTCACACTATAGCTCAAAGATTTTTTCAAAATCAGGTAGAACTAACATTGATACAGAGGTCAATCTTTCTTTTATCTCGGCGAAGCTCCTCTCCTCCTTTTCTCCCCATCGGATGTGGGTGTTCTTCTTTGTTAACTTGATAAGTTGTGCGACAAGAGTGCTAAAATTCCTTATGAACCTCCTGTAAAACGAAGCCAGTCTGTGGAAACCTCTCACATCGACATAAGTCATAGGAGTTGGTCACTTGACAATTGCTTGGATCTTTTCAACATCAATTCGTAAGCCTCCTCCATTGAATATATAACCCAAGAATACCTCTTTCTCCTAGTAAAAGCAACATTTTTTTAGATTATGGAATAGTCTTTTGGTACAGAGGATATCCAGGATTGCTCTGAGATGTTCATAGTGACTCGGCATGTCGGCACTGTAGATTAAGATGTCGTCAAAATACACTACGACACATTTTCCTATGAGATGTCTCAATACATGGTTCATTAGCCTCATGAAAGTGCTCGAGGCATTCGATAAGCTGAAGGGCATGATTCCATGTCGAGTCATAGATGTAGTTTTCCACTCGTTGCCTAGCCTTATGTGGATTTGATGGTAGCCAGATTTAAAATCAATCTTGCTGAAAATCTTAACTCCACTAAGTTCACCCAACATGTCTCCTAGCCTCAGGATAGGATACCTGTATTTAATTGTGATCTTATTCATAGCTCGGCTATCTACACATATTCGCCAGGTTCCATCCTTTTTCGGTACTAGAAGTACAGGCACCATATAAGGGCCGACACACACTCTCTCTCTTACATAGCCTCTCTCTAACAATTCATTGACTTGACGTTAGAGCTTAGAAGCCTACTCAGGATTCATCCAATAAGCTGGCTTATTCGACAGTACAGCACCGGGTACTAAGACAATGCAGTGCTTTATGCCTCGAGTTAGGGGTAACTCTTCAAGTAATTGTTCCAGGAACAGGTCAACATATTCATCCAACAATTCCTTGATCTTTTGGGGTAACTCACCCTGTTCCTTTATTTCCAATAGTCACCTCACCAACATAAGGGTAGGCTCGTCTACTTTGATGACCTTTCGAAGCTTAGCTCTACTCATCACTAGAGCCTTCTTCAATCCGCGAGCACGTTTTGTCTGTAACTTGTGAACTTCTCTCGGCAGCATTGGGTTTAATGTGATCTCTCAATCATCTTTCTCGAACATGTATGTATTCATGTAGCCGTCATGGATGACCCTCCTATTAAATAGCCACGACCTACTTAGCAATACATAGGAAGCACACATAGGTAATACGTCACAGAGAATTTGGTCAAAGTAGTTCCCTATAGTGATCAGTAGTAATATTTGCCAAGTGACATGTAATGCTACTTTCTCACTTAACCAGTGCAACTTGTACAGCCTTAGGTGCACAACAGTCAGCAACTTCAGTTTTGAAATATGATCAGTTGATGCTACATTGATGCAGCATCCACTATCCAAGATGAGGGCACATACTTGATCATTCACCTTACAGGTTATGTGAAACAAATTCTCTTTCTGCTCCTCCTCTTGTGAGGGTACCGCATTCATAGTGCATTGGACAACCATGAGTAACTGGTTCATGTCCTTGGCAAATATGTCTTCCCTAATCAGTTTTTTCTCGGCATTTTCTTCTAGGCAGGAACCTCCTTCTCCTCGAGTTTCTCATCTGTACTCTCTACTTTTAGCTTCAAGATGTCTCTCTTGATTACCATCTTTCGTTGATTCGGGTACTGAGCAGCCATATGTTCGAAACTTTGGCATTTGAAGTACTTGATCTAGCTCATTTTCCTGTTAGACTTTTGCCCCTTCTCATAAGTTCAAGTCGGCACTTAACCATTTGGTCGGCCTTTTTGCTTGGCTCGAACATCAATCTTCTTATTTAGCTTTGTACTCGACTAAGCTCAATGACTTGCCTATTGGGGTTGGCTATTCGGCATTATCATCGGTACTCGGCTCTTTTTTTACCTCTTTACTCACCGGGCAATCTTAATAGCTTCATCTATTGTGTCAAATTGTTGGAACTCTATAATGTCTCGAATGTTTCTCCTCAACACAGTAATGAATCTTGAGACTGTTTGAGCTAGTTGTTCCTCCACTTCACAACAAATCACGAGCATTTGAAACTCATGCTCCTTCTCTTGACTCAATCTGGTTGTTTTGATGCATTTGTTTTTATTTTGTTTTATTTTATTATTTACTTATTTGTTTCATATATTGTAATTATATTAAAAAAAAGGAGGAAAAAAGAAAAAAGCAAGAAAAAGAAAAGAATAGGCTATTTTTATTTCTGATTAAAGCATGGATAAAATAAAACAAATAAATAGATGAATAATAATAAAATGAAAAATAATAAAATAAAAATATCTTATCACTTAAAAAACCAGCTTTCCAAAAATAAATAAAAATAAATGAACAATTTCCAAATTAGGACTACTTTAGAGTTTCTAAAAAATAAAACACCAATTAGGATCTTTTAGAAAAATTTTCTTAAATAAATTGAACTATATAAAAACGCAAACCTAATCTTTTTTCAAGAATTAAAATTAATTAACCCGCCAATGTTTTCGTGAAACGAATTACAAAAGTCTGATCTCAAATAGCGGGTACATAGGCACCCGTACATACAGGGTAACTTAAAACATGATTTTTTTTTTCTTTTTCCCATCTTTTATAAATAATTGATCGTTTCATCCTTTTAGAGTTAAATTAAGTTGTGTGTAGATAGATTTCATTATAAGGGTATATTTGAAAGGCAAAATTAAATTCAGAAAGTTAAAAAATGGTACCCATTTGGGGTTTAATAGGATAGCCCCCGAATCCAAATCTTTAGTTTTGAAAATCGTTTACAAAATTGGTTTAATCAATAAATCGATAGCTAAGTTATAATTAATCCACTTAATTAGTTGTAACTTAACTCTTTTCCCCAACTTTGGTTGGGTAGCAACTCTAATACGTTTTCAAAATAAAAACTAGTTTTCTTTGAAACCTTGTTAATAGTCAGTATTAAACCGATAGGATTTAATATTAGTCGATTTAAAGAAAACTAATTTATAAAAACCGAGAGGAAAAAACCAAACTCGACAGCTTAGTGACTTCACTAGAGACCTCAACAGGGCTAACAACTTAAATATTTTCTAAAATTAAAATTGCTTTTCAAAATACCAATGTTATTTATTTATTTGTTTGTTATTAATTTCATGTGTATACTTTGTTTTAATTATTTATTTTGCATACCACATATGTCGGGATATAGGGGGTTCATTTGTTGAATCAAAGATGCAAGGTAGATGCGGTCAGATCCAAGCCGTCTTAGGACCTTAGGAGGGGAGCCATTGTGTAGGCTTTGGGCGTAGTAGTGTAACCACCGTTCGGGGTTGATTAAGCCACCCCACTTAAGCTCATTATGACTAATGAAAGTGTTTTCTAAAAATAAGTAAAGTTACAAAGCTTAAGAACCTTTTAGAACTTACCTTAATTGTATATACTCCCCTTTGAGCTTGAATTAATACACTATCCTTAAGAAATTGCAACCCTACTAATCGTTCAAAAGTTTTAATGTAATTAAGTTTTTGAAAATTACATTAGGGCTGCAACTTAAGGAGTAATGTATTAACTCAAACAATCCTAACATCTGCATATTTCTATGTGCTTTCTTTTGTTGCATTGATGACTGATTCTTATCCATAAAATTTGTATACTTAAGAATGGTAGATAACTAAGCAAACAATCAAGGGAATGATGGTCTACAGGACATTTCCAGGACTCATGAACAAATGTTGAAAGATGAGATTGCCTACTTGAAGGAAAAGCTTGAGTGTTTTGAAACTCACAATTGGGCTTTAAGGTCATTTCTAGCATAGGGCATTAGGGATACCTATGAAATGATAGAAGACCTTAAGGCTCGTATACAAGACTTAATGGAGGGTTTTTTCTAATTCACATTTAAAGAGACTAGAATAAATGCCAAATTCCAAAATAAATGTTAGGTTTTTTGCCTTTGTTTTATGTATTTTGATCTTTCACAATAATAAAAGTTCTATTTAGTTCATCGTTCATCATCCTTCATTCTTTAGCATTCTCTTCTTTGTAAATAGTCCTTTAATAAGCATTTATCTAATCACTGTTCCTTCTCATTTAGGAAAATGTAAATAAAATCCATAGACTTGTAAACTAAAACCCTAAAAATCACCATTTTTATTTGTAAATAATTTATAAATAAAACCTTATCTTTCTCTCTCTAAAGAAAGAAAAAATAAAGAAACAAAAATTGAAAAAATAAAAAGAAAAGTTGCTAACAACTATAAATCCTTATGAGCTCAAGAAGCCAACACAAGCTTAAGCCTTTGGCCCACTTAAGTAGCCAGCCAAAACACTTAACTTCCAACCCACACAAGGCCCTTTGATTTGTTAAGGAAGCCAACACGAGCCCTTTGGCCCATTCAACACAAACATGAACCTTTTGGCCTATTTAACCTAAACACGACCCCCTTGGCCCATTCAACACAAACACGAGCCCCTTGGCCCGTTCAACCTAAACACTAGCCCTTTAGCCCATTTAATCAAAACAACCTTAGGCCTATTCAGGTAACTTACCTAAACATAAGCCACTTAGCCAGGCAGCCAATCTAAACATAAACCATAGCCCATCGAGGTAGCTGACCCAAACACAATCCTCAACCTATAAAGGTAGTCCAACCAAAACCCACCTTGGTCCATTTAGAAAGCTAAACCCAATCATAAATCAAGCCAAAACATGAAGTCAAATCCTAGGGCATGACTTGAGAATCAAGGGGACAAAGCTAATCTTTATCCTGGGCAAATAAAAAATAGACTCCTCCTTAAGGAATCGGTAAGCCGCTTTTGAAGAAAAAGGTTTAAAATGAAAAGAGGTAAACTATATTCCACACATTAACCTGAAATGCTTTGAGAGTAGAGCGACATAATGGTGAGGATACTTTAGACTCATTAAGGAGGTCCACTTTGAATGTGATACGTAGATTAAAATAAAATTAAACATTCATTTTCAAATTCTAAACACAATTGTCTCTTATTCACGTTATTAAACCAATTTGGAGTATTTTTAAATTTAAACCCCATCAAGAACCACCCTACAATGAGGCAATTCGAAGGTTAGGGTTATTGATTAGAAGATAAGAGTAAAACTGGTTTATGCTTGCTTGAATAACCTTAATTCAAAAATGACTTTTATCTCTAATAAATTATTCTCCGTTGAAATGAAGAAGAGCCAACTCCTTTTCGAACACCTCAAGCTTATACATACCTTACTCGAGCTTATACAATAGAAATCCATGAATTTAAGGCCTTGAATCATTTAAAGGAAAAAAAAAATCAACAATAGAGATAATCATTCTTGGGGCTAAAAGAAAAGAAAGAATAGCAAGAGATAGTGAGGCAAAGTAATAATAGAAAAGAGAAGATGAAGAAAAGAGGTTGAAAATTGAGTCCAAGTATAAGACAAAAACCCTAAAAAGATATATCACATCCCAGTAAGGGCAACCAAATCGAATCAAAAGGCATGGAGTCAAAGCCCACAAGGCATGGAGTCAAAGCCCACATAGCTTTAGAAGCACAAAACCTTGAATCACATTCTAAAGCCCAGAAACTCAAAATCTCTATATCAACTTCGAAGCCTCTCTTACCTATGCTGAATCACATAAGGCCTTCCTGCCTACATTACCACCCTTACAAAGTAAAAGCTCTTCTAATCTTGAAAGATAATCAATCTTTAATAAAAGTTGTTTTTGAAACGGGGGCAAGCATATTTCTAATTTTTTCCTTAAGGTTCTTAACTTGTACACTCGGGATTAATAAAAGTGTTTCTTTCAAGATAGGCCTCCTCATTAATCCCTTTTGAAACCTTTTTGACCAAAAGCCCAAATTCATGATGTTGAACTGAAAAAGACCTAATGGATTGATCAAAGTGTGTCACTCACAAAATGGACTGTAATTTCAAGAACTGTAGTCGAAAGCGAAATTTAGACCAAGAGCTAGCAAGGAAGCTCTCTTCAAATAAACTAATCACGAGTTACCTTTTCCTTAGGAAGGGAATGCTTGAAATCACAAAGACCCACGAGGGAGCCCAGCATCAAGGTTAGGAGCATTGAGAAACTTCACATGATTATTAAGAATAGGAGCAGTTATAAATTTGCTCCTTAAATAAGAATTTATAACCGTTGACAAACTTTCCAGAAAAAAGAAAAAAGAAAAAAGAAGACCAAGAAAAAAAAAGAAGAAGAGAGAGAAAGTAAAGGTTTGTCATAAGATTTTTGTCCAATCCATGTTAGCTTAAGTAACCAAGTTTTCAATTCATGTCATCCATTTCCTTTTCAAGGTAGTCACTATAGTAGCCTAGATCATTCTCCTTAATTATAGTTTTTAATATCCTTTAACTCCTTTTCAGATTAAGGGACCTATCCATATTGCTTTTTTTTTTTTCATAAATGGTTTTTCAACAATTTCCTTGTAAATATTTTTCCAAGTTAAGAAGTTTTTCAAATTGGTTACTTTCCTTACTTCAATTCTTCATAAAATTCCTCTTAGGCTTCAAGCCAGCTGTTAGAGCACTATCCCCTCTTTTAATTCATTTTTAGGGATTTAGCCAACCATAGTTGTTAAAATCGCGATTCTACTGTTCATTTGACAACATATAATCGTATAAAATCGTAAGCATATAGAATTGTATATAAAGTTCATAATTTTACCAAAAGTCTATACATAAGCGATTTTATCTTCATTTTAACTAAGAAAAAAGCTAGAAAATTATAAACTCATAAAATCATACTTTTGACTCACGATTTTAACAACTATGTAGCTAACCTTTAAGGCGTTGTCCCATCTTTCATTTTTAGAGATCTCGCTAACTTTTAGGGCACAATCCTATCTTTTTTTCTAGGGTGCTAGCCAGCTTTCAAAGCACTACTTTCGCTTTTGTCAATTCCTCTTAGGGTTTAAGCTAATTCTTAAAGCACTGTCCTATATTCTATTCTTTTCAGGGTTCCGGCCACCATCTAGGGCATTGTCCCGTCTTTCTAGGGTTTTATCCAACTTCCAAAGTGCCATACTCTCTTTCATCATTTTCCTTTAGGGTTTTTAGTAAGCCTGTAAGGTGTTTCTCCTCATCGAATCCTCTTAGTGAGCCCAAAGGGCACTTTCTTTCATCATCGATTCTCTTAGTGAGCCCGTTGGGCACTTTTTTTTATCAATTTTTCTCAAGTAAGTTCATAGAGCACGTCTCCTCATCAAATTCTCTCAAGCGAGCCCATAGGGCGCTTCCTTTCATCCTTAATTTCCTTTAGCAAGCCTATAAGGTACTTCTCTTCATCGAATCCTTTTAGTAAGCCCATAGGGCTTCCTTTCATCGAGTCCTTTTAGCAAGCTCGTTGGGTGCTTTCTTTTACCAACTACTTATAGCAAGCTCATAGGGCTCCTCTTTTCACCAAGTTCTTAGCAAGCCTATAAGGCGCTTCCTTTCTTTATCAATTCCAAATCTAGGGTTGTTAGTCCTCGAGAGATACTTCTATCTAGGTTAGTGAGCTCGAAAGTGCACGATTAGTTTTTTAAAATCAATTTAAGTTAGGGTTACTAATCCCCGAGAGATGCTCCCGCCTTAGTTAGTCAGCTCAAAGGAGCACTAACAGGTTTCAATTTAGGGTATTAGCCAACTCTAGGAGTGCTTTACCCATTTTGCTTAGGATAGTCAGCTCAAAGGAGCACTATCGGGTTTATCTCAGTTTAAGGTTACTAGTTCCTACGAGACGTTCCTACCTAGGTTAGTGATCCCAGAAGGGCACGATTCCTAAGAGACACTCCAACCTAAGTTGGTAAGTTTAAATTGCATAACCAGGCTTCTAAAATCTATTCCAAATTTAGGGTTGCTAATCTCCAAGAGATGCTCTTTCCTAAGTTAGTTAGCTCAAAGGAGTACTACCAGGTTCTCTTTAAGGTCTTAGCCAGCTCAAGGAATACTTCGTCCGCTTTGGTTAGTTAGCTCATTAGGGCATGATCAAGTTTTTTCATTCTTTTAGGGTCTTAGCCAACTTAAGGAGCACTTCATTCATCTTGGTTAGTCAGCTCATTGGGGCATGATTAATTTTCTCAATCTTTGGGGTCTTAGTTAGCTTAAGAAGCACTTTACCCACCTTATTTAGTCAACTAATTGGGGTACAACCAAGTTTTTTAATTCTTTTAAGGTCTTAGTCAGCTCAAGAAGTGCTTCGCCTGCCTTAGTTAGTTAGCTCTTTGGGTTATGACCAAGTTTTCTCCATCTTTACAGTCTTCGCCAACTCAAGGAGCATTTTGCCTACCTTGGTTAGTCAGCTTATTGGAGCCTGACCAAGTTTTCTTGTTTTGTTAGGGTTTTAGCCAGCTCAAGGAGTGCTCCACTCATTTCACCATGGTTCGTCAACCTATAAGGGTACGGCCAGGCTTCAATTCCTCTTTCAATCTCTCGGATGACTCTTAGAGCGCCTCCTCTCTCCTTTCATTGTTCACTAAAATCCCTAGTAAACCGAGTAAAGGATAGCTAACTGTCACGCGCCGAAGCGGCAGAGTCGTAACAGCCCCACCGTGTAAACTATCCTAAGATAGAAGTTGGCCTTACAACCGCTATCTTAGACCTGATCTACACAAGGCGTCCACGACTAACCCGCTTTGAAGTAAACAGTTTGTAATTTTAATAAATCATTTACCTAAGAAAGTGTTAAAAGTTATATATAATCACTATAATTCAATTATTACATTATTCAGCAATGAAAAGTAATAACATATGTGTTGATTCTTCAATGTTTTTCCTCACTCCCCAGGATCCAACAGTTGCTAGCTTCAGAGTAGTTGTTGCCACTTCTTAGCCAGCACCTGCACGACGTCTATAGGGATGTGAGCAACCACAGCTCAGTAAGTTAGGACGGAGGACTTAAAACTATACCATACACACAACAAGGTTTTCAATCACTTATTAGGTGCAATGCATGTGCAAGCAAATGCCATCGCACGACGTTGTCCGGCCCGTCGTGAAATTAGAGAAATTACGCCCGCTCTAATCCGGGTTGAGGAGTTGCCGTTAATGCAACAGCTCACGACCAAACCCAGGCTTGTGTAATGGAGACCTTGCTCCTCCCGTGACTACCTTCGAACCACTGTCTTCACCCTCGCCGCGACCTCCTCTTCTGTCACTTAGTTCGACTGAGGATGAAGAAGGGACCAATTTGCAATCCTGCGCTATCCCTTCCGAAGGGGTCCGTATTTGGCCGGAGAGTCCTAAGTTCCCCTAACGGGTTGCCACGCATGTCCAATTATGAATACTGGTCGGATATTTAATTAAGTCCAGTTTAGGGTGATCAATCCTTTCATATAAGTCATACAATATGTGCCAGAGCAACAAACAAAATCATAGCAGCACCCATAATCAAGCACATGCACACATTCTCTATCTAACAAGCACAACTAAGCATAATCTTAAGCCTCCAAAATACAGCATCGTATTAATCCCAACTTACCTCGACTCCTCGCTTACTCACTCGAGGTCCGATTTGCTCAGGCCATCGCCGATCACCCCTATAACACGAACGTAGTTTCAGTATTTCATATAATATTATAAGTTCATTTTATCCGATAACGCTTATTGCTAGGTTTTGTTTAAGGTTAAATATACCTAATTATCTAGATATTAAGTCTTTTATAATTATTTTAGGGTTGGGGTTAGGTTTAGGTTCGGTTTCCGCATCGATTTCTAAATTAGGTTTTTAGTTCGATTTCTAAGTAATGTTTTTGATTCCAACCCTAGAAATCCGTTTCAACCCATAATGTGAAATTAATCACATTACTTCCCGATCTCCTAAATACGATTACTACCCCTAGTCAGCATTTTATTCCATCCGGTACACTTAAATCCGTATTAGTGTACCGAATTTACTCATATTGTGAGAAATTTCTATATTTTTCATATAATTACCTAAAATTGAATTTTGTTTCAGATTTGTTATGTTCTGATTTTCATTATTTTATTATCTAATTAAACCTAATTTTTCCATATTTATTAATTTTTAATTCCACATTTTCCTAATTTTCTACATTTACCACATAACACCTTCATTACTTACACTTAACACTCCATAGACTAGGATTAGGTTTCCACATAAGAGATTAACATCCCTAAACATCTAATTACTATCTCAATCAGTAATTAACATCATAATCACCTAATTAACCCTAAATCACCCAATTTTACCATCATTTTAGGGTTAAAAATTAACTTAAAAATTTCAAAAATTAATTTTAAAAAAATGGCTTTATAGCACTGTTCTATATCACATGAGCATCCTACAGAAAAAAATTGAGCTCCAAACTACACTCCTAAGGTCATTTATTTCTAAACCGAAATGTGCTCGGTTTTGCATGATTTCTTAAGGACCCTATATTACGGGACATGTTTTTATCTAAATAATATTTTTCCTACAAACTACATACAAAAATGTCTCAGAATAACAAAATTCATAATTTTCTAATTATATTTACTATTTTTACAAAATTTCACAAGAATCGGGCTAGAATTTGGACTCACCGGTTTGGGTGGCTCCGGCCACCGCGGGCCGCCGTGGCCTTGTCGGCTGGCCTGGGCGCTGCCACCACCATGTGGTGGTGGTGGCCGTCCACTCCCAGCTCCTCGTATGGTGTGGATTCCTTTTAAAACCCCTAACTGCACAGTTTTTTTTTTCTGGATTTTCTCTCGATTTTTTCAGTGTTTTGATTTTTCTCAAATCCTAAACTGACCAAAGTACTTTTGGAATTTTTTTCCCTATTTATAGACAATTTTAGAAATTAATGTGCATTAATTTGATGGGATTTTGCACCAATTCCATGATTTTTGGCTTTTTGTTTGTCAAATTCTTATTGGTTAATTTTTTTCTTGCTGACCACGACCTTATCTTGTTGCAGCTTATCCTCTTCTGGTTTTTCTGATTTTTTCTATAATTATTTTGTATTTTTCTTTAATTATTTGCTTAGTTTTAGGCTAATTTAGGTAATTACGCGTATTTCTATCTACACGTAAATACATGTGGGGTATACGTGAACATTCCTAAATATTATTTTGGTCATTCTAAAATTTTTAGTATACATATAATCTATCTCTAGTAATTTATTAGTTATTTTATTACACTTTTCGCATTTTCGATGATTAATACCTATTATGCTTAAAATTTGAAAATTTTATAGTCTCCTATTTTACTATTTATTTTCTTAAATTTAAGTTTACGAGGTCATTTTTACTAATATTTCTCTCAATAGTTTATAATTTGGGTGTGATCGGATCCTTTAGCCGATCGCCCTAAACCTTGGGTTCTAAGTTCAATCTTACGGTTACTTAGCTGAACTTTGGAGCTTACATTCTACCCCCCTTAAAAATAGTTTCGTCCTCGAAACTACTGTATACCTATGTATTGCTTACTTGCTAGGATTGATAGTACATTTAGCTCTACTTAAATTTCTAAGTCTAGACCTTCATCAGGTCGTATCTTTACCTATTCCGTGTCTCAACTCTTGAACTTTTGAACCTGATTATCCGTTATTTTTTGGCGTTACTTCATATCCTTAACTCCCGTCTTCCATTCTACTGAGCTATCATCAAATGAGACTTCTGTGTAATCTATTGATTAAATTCCTTGATTGCTTTCTAATTAACATTTCATTTCTTCTCTATTTGATCCTTTGTCCAATCTCTTAATTTTCTTCATTTGCATTCCTTATCTTAGTATCGATCAGGGCTTATTTCATCGCTGTAGTCTCTTAATCACATCGTATTATCTTATAACTTAGCTTTACGATTTTTCAAATTTTCTTATTGGTTTATTCTCCATTTATTCCTTATTTGATTGTTTCTTAAGTTTTATTTATGATCATTAGCGATTCTACATACATTTACTTCATATCATCACCTTTCCTCTCATCCATAATCTTCTATTCAAAATGATGATACTACTATCTTAGCTTCTCATTTGTTCTTCATAAAGCTTAGCATAGGATCAACAGAAGCAATTTGGCAAATCTTAACGCTTCTCCATCTCGGATTCAAATGAGATGGTTAACAACTCAATTTGACTTGACTTGACTTGACTCGAGGAGGATGAATATAACTTTTGACTGACAGACTCAGCAAAAGAAACAATATTGAGATTATTACTGGACAAGACATGACACAACAAGATACACCGACCAGATCAACAAGACATGAGACTCAACAACAACAATTGGACAATTCAGATTTGCCATGTTCCTATTGGATTACCTATTGCAATTGCTAATATGAAGTACATTGTAGCTTCATAGCTTCTTTGTTTACTAGATTACCTCAATAGATTTTTCCTCTAATCATTAATTCAACATTTCTAATACCACCAAAATCTCTTATCCAAATATAATGAACTAATGAAAACGTAATTTCTTTTTCGAAAATCACATGTCTTCCATTTCAATATACTATTTTGATCACTCAACTTCAATAATGCTGTCCCCAGATATTTTGTATATCAAAATACTATTGATGGATACCACCACAAGTGTTTCCATGTATGGTTGGCATGCATTTCTTTCTCCTGATTCTAGGACTACAATTAGTGCACTGATCGTATCTTGATGCTCTTCCAATCTAACATTATTCTAGAATTTGATAGTTACCCTTCTAACTCTTTAAGTCTCATTTACAACGTCCAATGCAGAGTTTCGATCATAGGTTTGATTCTTGATTGACTTAGTCATGAAATTCAAACATCAACAGAATAATCTTTAGAAATACATTTAAACTCTTATATGTTACTAGTAGGTTCAGTACTTAGTGATATTTTCTTCAGTCTCTTCTTTATAGATATGAATAAACTTCTCATAATCTACCATCAGTAACTTTCCTTTTTAAATTCCATTTCCATCATATCCTATGATTCTATGGATTAATATCCTTTCTTCGATATAAATTCTAAACTGATAGGTAACGATAATCTCAATCATCTTACAATCCTTGTCCATTCACTAGTTTCTAACTTATATGGAATGAATACCTTAATATCATCCTTGTACTTGCATTTCGTCCATTTGCATATTCTACAGTGAGAATCTAAAATCACTACTTATCTTCTAATTCTTTTAAGCTCGGATCCTTAAATACTATCTGTAATCAACATTCCTTATTTTAATTAGTTTACTAATAGATGACTGTCTCATAAAATTTACTTTCTAGAGAGTTATGCCTTGCTAGATGGGTCCTTAGGATAACTAAGTAACTATTGATCAAAAGTCCTAATTGTCTCCAACTAGTAACTTTAATTCCATCTCCACTGTCGCTTGTTACTCATCCTACTAATATTTTAGGGTGTTTAGATATTTATTCAATTGTAGTTTACGTAGCAATCTTACTTCATTTGTCATGTACCATTTAATAACTATCCATCTCCTATAATCAAATAAAAGGACCATATAATAATATAATTCCACTTACCTTAATACTACATAAGGATCTCATTATCCATTTCATATTCATTTGGCTTCACTCATACATAATTATCACTCCAACTTATAATTCTTTAATTCATGATTCATTAAAGACCTAAGAATTCTTAATTTGATTGTAACCTCATAACACTATTCCTTCTACTGTTCTTACACATATAAAAGACTTCCAAGATTGTCTACCAAAATACATACGATCTTTTTACACTCCCAGCCACAAATATGTCAATCATCATTGCATTTACACATGTCCAAAAGTTTACACTTCATCGAGAAGCACTGTTACATCCATTAAAAGATCATTTGGATATCCACACGATCAACTATCATACCATATCCATAATTCAAATTACTTATAACAACTATTCATTCAAAAGAATTCCACTACATTTGTCTTCTAATTAATTCCATATCATTTCCACTTGTTGATTTGATCCTTTATATTTCCATAGAACAAAATCAGAAATAACGATCACTTCATATACCTTTTCATCATTAGACTCCTTATTATTATCATCATTTATCATCTCCTATATTGCATTCTTATTTTATATAAGGTTTATTCTTGACTTGGGTTTTGATTATACCTCGAGTATAGGTTCTGATTCATTTCTGAATCGGTTTCTAACTTTTCCCTCTCAATGTTTTGTCTTCTTAGAATCCGTTTCTATACCATTCTTTATTTCATTTCAAATTATACTACCTCATATTTATACCAAGCACCAAGCTAAGATCATCTCACAAATCCTATGAGTTTCGGATTCACCTTAATTTTTTATACATATCACCACATCTCTCTTGTTCCAAAACTCAAATTGATTTCCACTATCGTTCATGAGTCTCGTCACTTCATCGCATCACATTGGTTACAACACAAATTCATCAACAACTTCTTAGGCATTTCATCCACAATATTAACACATCCCACTAATCAATTCTATCAATATTCTTTATACCTCAAATCTATATTAACTCAAAAAAATTTCTTCATTCAACCTAAATCACTTAAATAAATCACCAATTCTTACATATACAAAACACTTCCAAAAGCGGTCACCTAAGATGCATCCAATCCTCTTTCACATTCTTACTCACAAGTGTATAATACATCATAGCATATGTACATATTTAAAGAATATATATCCATTAATGAGCACTACTGTATCTATTAAAATATCAATAGGATCCTAACTTATATGAATAGCTAATCATATGATCAATTCTAACTTTTAACAAAAATATAACCATCTAGTACATTGTATTCATCATTCCAATTTCCACCACATTTATCTTCCCATTCATTGAGTATCATTTTCCATTTGGTGATTCAGGACGTCGTACTTCAATAACAAAATCAAAAGTAGTAATCATTCCATATATCTTACTATTACTAAACTCCTCAATACTATTATCAATTGTCACCTCATATACCGTATTCTCATACTGCATAAAATTTTAATCTACTCCAACTGATTCAAGAAAATGTAATAACCATTCAATAGTAGAATAGAGTGTCTCTCTTCTATCTTTATTACACATATCTCATTAACGTCATCTATGTTACAATCTTTCACTTCTAAACCATCCTTATTCATCAAGTCATATCACATGATCTCCATTATGTTAAAACTCAGATTAATCTCTATTATCATCCATAAGTCTCATCAATTACAACGTAACTTCGATAATAAACTCCTCAATAACATATTCCGACTTAATCAATTATCATATTGTTCTCCATATCTCAATTCTAGATTTCATCATGGATTCTTCTTCATTCCACTTGAATCATCTCAACTACTCACCTCAACTAATCACCAATTTCTCGGCACGATCCCATCATTAGAGTTAACTTCGATTAACGCCTATCTTAATGTAGCGTTACAGTTACTACTTATCCTATAATTTGTAGTTCGTTACTTTAATATCTCTTTATTTCTACCCACTCTCAATGTACTCCTAAAGTGTCTAATTCTTTTAATTGTTCATTTCAAAGCGAGTTCAGTAAAACTACGCTCTGATACCAATTTAGAACTGTCACGCTCCGAAGCGGCAGAGTCGTAACAGCCCCGCCGTGTAAACCATCCTAAGATAGAAGTTGGCCTTACAACCGCTATCTTAGACCTGATCTACACAAGGCGTCCACGACTAACCCGCTTTGAAGTAAACAGTTTGTAATTTTAATAAATCATTTACCTAAGAAAGTGTTAAAAGTTATATATAATCACTATAATTCAATTATTACATTATTCAGCAATGAAAAGTAATAACATATGTGTTGATTCTTCAATGTTTTTCCTCACTCCCCAAGATCCAGCAGTTGCTAGCTTCAGAGTAGTTGTTGCCACTTCTTAGCCAGCACCTGCACGACGTCTATAAGGATGTGAGCAACCACAGCTCAGTAAGTTAGGACGGAGGACTTAAAACTATACCATACACACAACAAGGTTTTCAATCACTTATTAGGTGCAATGCATGTGCAAGCAAATGCCATCGCACGACGTTGTCCGGCCCGTCGTGAAATTAGAGAAATTACGCCCGCTCTAATCCGGGTTGAAGAGTTGCCGTTAATGCAACAGCTTACGACCAAACCCAGGCTTGTGTAATGGAGACCTTGCTCCTCCCGTGACTGCCTTCGAACCACTGTCTTCACCCTCGCCGCGACCTCCTCTCCTGTCACTTAGTTCGACTGAGGATGAAGAAGGGACCATTTTGCAATCCTGCGCTATCCCTTCCGAAGGGGTCGGTATTTGGCCGGAGAGTCCTAAGTTCCCCTAACGGGTTGCCATGCATGTCCGATTATGATTACTGGTCGGATATTTAATTAAGTCCAGTTTAAGGTGATCAATCCTTTCATATAAGTCATACAATATACGCCAGAGCAACAAACAAAATCATAGCAGCACCCATAATCAAGCACATGCACACATTCTCTATCTAACAAGCACAACTAAGCATAATCTTAAGCCTCCAAAATACAGCATCGTATTAATCCCAACTTACCTCGACTCCTCGCTCACTCACTCGAGGTCCGATTTGCTCAAGCCATCGCCGATCACCCCTATAACACGAACGTAGTTTCAGTATTTCATATAATATTATAAGTTCATTTTATCCGATAACGCTTATTGCTAGGTTTTGTTTAAGGTTAAATATACCTAATTATCTAGATAATAAGTCTTTTATAATTATTTTAGGGTTGGGGTTAGGTTCAGGTTCGGTTGTCGCATCGATTTCTAAATTAGGTTTTTAGTTCGATTTCTAAGTAATGTTTTAGATTCCAACCCTAGAAATCCGTTTCAACCCATAATGTGAAATTAATCACATTACTTCCCGATCTCCTAAATACGATTACTACCTCTAGTCAGCATTTTATTCCATCCGATACACTTAAATCCGTATTAGTGTACCGAATTTACTCATATTGTGAGAAATTTTTATATTTTTCATATAATTACCTAAAATTGAATTTTGTTTTAGATTTGTTATGTTCTGATTTTCATTATTTTATTATCTAATTAAACCTAATTTTTCCATATTTATTAATTTTTAATTCCACATTTTCCTAATTTTCTACATTTACCACATAACACCTTCATTACTTACACTTAACACTCCATAGACTAGGATTAGGTTTCCACATAAGAGATTAACATCCCTAAACATCTAATTACTATCTCAATCAGTAATTAACATCATAATCACCTAATTAACCCTAAATCACCCAATTTTACCATCATTTTAGGGTTAAAAATTAACTTAAAAATTTCGAAAATTAATTTTAAAAAAATGGCTTCATATCACTGTTCTATATCACATGAGCATCCTACAGAAAAAAATTGAGCTCCAAACTACACTCCTAAGGTCATTTATTTCTAAACCGAAATGTGCTCGGTTTTGCATGATTTCTTAAGGATCCTACATTACGGGATATGTTTTCATCTAAATAATATTTTTCCTACAAACTACATACAAAAATATCTCAGAATAACAAAATTCATAATTTTCTAATTATATTTACTATTTTTAAAAAATTTCACAAGAATCGGGCTAGAATTTGGACTCACCGGTTTGGGTGGCTCCAGCCACCGCGGGCCGCCGTGGCCTTGTCGGCCGGACTGGGCACTGCCACCACCGTGTGATGGTGGTGGCCGTCCACTCCCAGCTCCTCGTATGGTGTGGGTTCCCTTTAAAACTCCTAACTGCACAGTTTTTTTTTTTTCTGGATTTTCTCTCGAATTTTTCGGTGTTTTGATTTTTCTCAAATCCTAAACTGATCAAAGGACTTCTGGAAATTTTTTTCCCTATTTATAGACAATTTTAGAAATTAATGTGCATTAATTTGATGGGATTTTGCACCAATTCCATGATTTTTGGCTTTTTGTTTGTCAAATTCTTATTGGTTAATTTTTTTCTTGCTAACCACGACCTTATCTTGTTGCATCTTATCCTCTTCTAATTTTTCTGATTTTTTCTATAATTATTTTGTTTTTTTCTTTAATTATTTGCTTAGTTTTAGGCTAATTTAGGTAATTACGCGTATTTCTATCTACACGTAAATACATGTGGGGTATACGTGAACATTCCTAAATATTATTTTGGTCATTCTAAAATTTTTAGTATACATATAATCTATCTCTAGTAATTTATTAGTTATTTTATTACACTTTTCGCATTTTCGATGATTAATACCTATTATGCTTAAAATTTGAAAATTTTATAGTCTCCTATTTTACTATTTATTTTCTTAAATTTAAGTTTACGGGGTCATTTTTACTAATATTTCTCTTAATAGTTTATAATTTGGGTGTGATCGGATCCTTTAGCCGATCGCCCTAAACCTTGGGTTCTAAGTTCAATCTTACGGTTACTTAGCTAAACTTTGGGGCTTACACTAACTAAGGTGCTTCATAGGAAAAATTCCACCCTTAGAGGAAAAATCTCTCTTTAGAATCGACACACCAAAACACACACATACAAACACGCCTAGCTGATATTCTCTCTCTCTCTCTTTAAACACCACCGACCCACGCGAAACAACCCAACCATGACTGAAATTGATGTTATCGCTATGCTTGTAGCCTCCTAAAACCTAATACCCAACTCCCTATCAAAACCTAGGTACCTTAATGCGGATTGGCCACCACCGTCATCTACAGCCAAACTTCAAACAACCATTAGACGGCTGCTAAACATCACGACACTTCGCCTAGACCCCCCAAGCCCAATAGAATTCACACAAAAACACCATCCCCGGTTAAAACTAGTGTTTGGATCTACCACCATAATCGAACCTGCGTGGCCTTCTTCTTCCTTTCTCAACGTTGTACGTGTAACATCGTTGCATGAGTTGGCTAACCCAATACTGACACCGATCGACCCAGGACTTGCACTATAACTTGCGCATTCTCCTTCTCCTAATTCATTTAAGTTATTTTGATGTTTTTGTTTTTATTTTATTTTATTTCATTTTTATTATTTACTTATTTGTTTCATGTATTGTAATTATATAAAAAAAAGGAGGAAAAAAATAAAAAAGCAAGAAAAAGAAGAAAAGAAAGGCAAGAAAAAGAGAAGAGAGAAAAGAAAAGAAAAGAATAGTTTATTTTTATTTTTGACTAAAGCATAGATAAAATAAAACAAATAAATAAATGAATAATAAAAAATAATAATAAAATAAAAATATCTTATCACTTAGAAAACCAACTTTTTAAAAATAAATAAAAATAAATGAACCATTTCCAAATTAGAACTACTTTAGAGTTTTCAAAAAATAAAATACCGATTAGGATCTTTTAGAAAAATTTCCTTAAATAAATTGAACCGGGTAAAAGCATAAACTTGATTTTTTTCAAGAATTAAAATTAATCAACCTGCTAAAGTTTTCATGAAATGAACTACGAAAGTCTGATCCTGAATAGTGACTATGTAAGTACTCGTACATACAGGTGACTTAAAATATGAATTTTTTTTTTCTTTTTCTCATCTTTTGTAAATAATTGATCGTTTTGTCCTTTTAATGTTAAATTAAGTTATATGTAGATAAATTTCATTATAAGGGTATATTTGAAAGGCAAAGTTAAATTTACAAAGTTAAAAAATGATACCCATTTAGGGTTTAATAGAATAGGCCTCGGATTTAGATATTAGGTTTGGAAAACTGTTTACAATATTAGGTTTTCAAAACCGTTTTACAAAATTGGTTTAATCGATAGACTGGTAGCTAAGTTATAACAAATTCACCAAATTTGTTGTAACTTAATTCTTTTCCTAACTCTAGTCGACTGAAAACTTCTATACATTTTCAAAATAAATACCAGTTTTCTTTAAACTCCAGTGGAAAACCCCAGTTGAGGGTCAGTATAAAATGAGTACGTTTTAATACTAATCGGTTTAAGGAAAACTAATTTATAAAAACCGAGAGGAAAAAACTAGGCTTGACAACACCTATACGCCTACACACACAGTTCATTCACATAAGGTTCATGACCTATACGATTAGTTACGTCCTATCACATGGCTGTATACATAGCTGAGTCCAGCAGTAATCCAAGTTCACATGGTCCAATTCGATCACTCGCACGAGTCACCTCGCTTAGGTAAATTATTTTAGTTATTTATTTATCTTGTTAATTAATCGCTTGATTTTATTAACTTATTCCTTTTTTTTAGGGCAAGTTATTTTAGATAATTTTTTAAAATTAAATTGCATTTTTTAGGTTTAGTTGCATATCTTCTTCGAGATTCATATCTTTGGTGGAGATGTATATCTAAATTTTGTATCTTAGTAGATCTTGTACTTAAGATTTAGAAAAATTAATTTTGACACATAGTAGTTTTTAAAAAAAATAAAAATCTTAATTGGAGTTTTAAAAAGATTTAGTTAATTAGGGTTTTTTTTTTTAAGTTGATTTGTGAAGTTAGATATTTTAGGTGTTTTTATTTAAAAAATAATAAATTGATAACTAATGTAAATCTAGCTCGATTTCTTAAAAAAAAATCAACTAACTAAATCTTTTCTAGAAAAACAGAATTACGTTGATTTAATCTCTACTAGCAGGTACATAGGTACCTCTAGGACAACCATAAAAAACAAAAACAAAAATCTTTTTTGGAAAATTCACAATAAAAAATATAAAAAATCCATTTTAATTATATTTTTTTATCTTTTTACATATTTTGGCATCTTTAAAAACTTATAAAAAATAAAGCCCATTAGTTTTGATTTTATTTTTACATAGTAACTTAGTTTTAATAAGTTGGCCTTCAAGCTTAGATTTTTTGGTTTAATTTTCTCTAAAAAAATATTTTAGAATATTTGCAAATTAGTGCCTTCGAAAACCTTAATTTGACTTTTTACTAGTTTAACTGGTTAGCGATTTCAATTTTTTTTAAACATTTTTTAAAGAATTTTTTTCTTTAATTTAATGTCAAGTAATTTATATTAAGCAGACTGGACTTAATATAAGTTAAATAAAGAAAAACTAAAATAGGGCTAGATAGAATTGGTGACTCTATTGGGGATCCTAGTGGGTTATCTATGTAAAAATAAAAATTAATTAATAGGTTTTCATTTTTTTATTTCTTTTTATCTATCTATTGTAATATAGTTGTCCTAATGGGTTTTAGTAATATAGGCCTTTAAGAAAAACCTAACCTAATGGGCTTATTATTGGGGATTTAAGGAAGCCTTTATTTAAAGAAAAAGTCATTTGTATGCTTAGATGTAGTCGGACTTGGGCTACTTCAGGAACTTAAGACAAGCAGCCATTGTGTAACATTCAGTTGCTAGGATCCTTACTCTTGCCTGGTAGGGATAGACGAGCCCACTTATATTTTAATGTAACCCATTAGGTTTTTCTCCGAAAATGCCTAGAGCTACAGACCTTTAGACCCATAGACCCTACCTTCTTGCATCATTTTTTTGAAAAAAAGGGTTAGTCATTTTTAAATTGTAGAAAAATTTAATAATCTGCGATTGGTTGGGCTTTCTCTTTCATAAACAAAAAAAAAGGGAAATTAAAAGAATCAATACCCTTATATATAAGTGTCCATAAGTTTCATTTTTTTTTATTTTGATCCACTTATATATAAGTGTATTATTGACCACAGGCTCATAATAATTCATATAATTTATTAATTACAGACTTTTATTGCACTACATGCGTATATGCCATATTGCATCATATTTTCTTTGTATTTTAATGTTATTTTTTACATTTCGTATATTTGCTAATGTATATTATATTGTAGCCTATATTTTATATATTGTAATCCTTATTTTATTTTACAAGTTAGGTGGTGTAAAAAAAATTCAAGATGATATCCGCCAAATTATATTAAATCTTTTATAGGCTAACAAATGAATAATAGTGCAATGTTTTAAATATATATATATATATATATATTAAGTAAGGAGTTGCAATTTTATTATTTTCCCATGTGATATATTGGTCGTATAATTTTTTTCCCTATATTTTCTTCTTTTTTTCGTGTAAAAAAAATTTTCTGTAAACTATTAAAATCTCTATACTTTGTTTATGTCTATACTCATAGAAAAACTCCATACTCAATAAGGTCTTAGTGCATTTGTACTCAAATTAATGTAATCATGGTGTTATAATAAAATTACAACCCTAAATTTTTACGATAATAAATTATTGCACTATTATCCGATTGCTAGCCCATCATATCCGTATGTGCCCTTCTACTGTATGTTAATTATTTGTTCATTTTTGTTACTCTATTGTTTGATGTTGCTTATTTCTATTGAAAATTTTATATAATAACATACTTTCATGTAAATAAAAATCAAAGAATAAATAAAAAAAATCCTTTAACTTGTAAATGTCATCCACAAAGTGTCTTCTAATCATCTTTTCGTAACATTAGACACCCTTCATATAAAATTATAACCCTTCAATTACAGGTTATTTCCTTTGAAGTTTTGTCATCCTCATGTTGCTTCTAGCCTTTTCTTTTCTTTTGACAATGTTAGTAATGTAGTTATTGATAGCATAGATTCTCTTTAGTATTCTTTAAGGTTTTCAAGAATTTTTACTTGTAAATAAGACATTAACCTCAATTGTTAACTTTATAAAATTGTCACTCCTTCTTGTCAACTATGTAACTTTTTTTAATCATTCCAATAAGTTAGGAGATGTTGGTAACCCTATTTGTAATATAAGTATTTTCAAATGCTTTTTGTTAGAATAAAGTTTTTCAAATATAAAATCATAAATTTTTCAAAGGAAAACTATATGCTAATGAGTACGAATTTTATGGACTTTGAGTTATTACTTTTGAGCGGTTAAGCCCATTGTTGAAGCCCGTAGCCATTCCTTTTTTAAGCTAAGACAACCGATAACAACAATGCCGACCTAAGCTTAATCTTAGCAATTACTCATTCTGAGCCCAAAGCATTGTGTGGCCTATGAGTTAAACTTGATATTGAGGGGCTAAAGGGGAAAGCACATTGGAAATTGATAAATGAAAATGGTGAAGGCATAGCCCATCCTCAAGAAAAGCTTAAGACAAACACAATCCTTGAAGAGAAGTCTATTATCAAACCTTTTCAAAAATCCTAGACACAAAAGCCTAATCATAAACTACAAATCTTCCCATCTATTTTAACCCACTTTGAGCTAGAAAAAAAAAAAAGTTAAACACATGGCCTACTAACTTCACCTAAAGCTTTGTCCATTTACATCAATCCTCTCCAAGCCTAGAAGGTCCTAAACACTTACTGCACAAAAAACTAGCCCACCCACTCTAATGCCAAAATCAAATATAAAGTTTGTCTCCACTATGAATGAGCTTGGGTAGGGGGCAATAAAAGGACCCGTTTAATTAAGTCTAAGAGGGTAATTTTTTTTTAAAGCAAAAGGGTATGTGACCCGTTGGAGCATTACGGAATATGTAGTCTTATCTAATGAGATTAATGCAGATAAGGGTAAAGAAAACATAAAGTGTTTCATTATCAAACTGATGAAAGTATGTCATTATTTGAAAAGTTTAGAACGATAAGAGGTAAGCCCTGATCCCAAACATTGACAAAAAGAAAGGAAAAACACTATGGGAGTTGAGAGACATGAAAGTAAGAATAAGACTTATTGCTTAAAGGAAGTCTATTTTGCAAATGATATGTGAATTGAAAAGACAATAAAGATTCATTTCACCACCCTAAATACTTTTATCCTTTCTAACCTCTTTTGAGCCTTTGGGAGAAGTTTTTCAAAAAATAAATGTTATCAAGAACTACCTTACATTAGGAGAATTGGGAGGTTAAGGGGCATACTTAGACACATGGAGGGTGATCACCTTGGCAAAAAAAAAAAAAAAAAAAAAAGAAAGAAAGAAAGAAAAGAAAAAAAAAAAGAAGAAAACAAAACCAAGGTGATTGCATCCCAAATAACAGATCAAAAGTTCTTAAAGGGCCTAGGCTTAAATATCTTTAAAAAGTTTAGCCCATTAATTCCCAGATAAAAGAATTGAGTTTTCCTAATATCCTTCAAAACACAAACCTGAGTAGAAATTCCAAGCCCAAAGGAATGAAACTCTAATTCTGTGATCTTACCCATTATACCATCCTTAACAAAGCTCTTTTGACTGAAAAAATTGACTTCTCTTAAGCAATCATTGCTCGTGAAACTGAGACAAGCCCATTGTAGCATTTTCCTAGTAAGGTTCTTGACTTGTAAACTTGGCTTGAGATATTAATTTTTTCAAAAATTAGCTTACACATTGATATTTTCTTTTGTTTAAGCCATTGACCAAAAGCTTACGTTATAACCTTGAGGAAAAAACTTATTGGATCAGTCAAAGTGTATTACTTGCAACACTAACCATAATTTTTGGAATCATAGTCAAGAGTGAAAATAGACCATTTGAGAGTATACGAAAGTCCTCTTGGATTAAATTATTTAAATAATCGAAAAACTTTCCCTAGGATGAAACTTGTGAAGCAAAAGTCAAGCATACCTTAGGGGTACGGGAAGCACGTCACTCCAGAATCAAACGAGAATTTCCTATAGTAAGAAGAACAGGGTATTCAGTTGAAGTTTTTTTTTTTTTTCCCTATTCCATCATCATAACATATAAGCAATCAAAGATGAATAATGAATGGCCAATAAGCTAAAAGAATGAGCATACCACTTACTGTAACATTTAGAGTTGGTAAAATTTTGTTCCATATTGGCAAGAAAAATATGAATTTTTTTTTTATTAAAAAGCACCAGACTTTCTTTTGAGTGTTAAAAAGCAAAAATTTGAGAACTTGTAATGTGAACTTTAGTCACCCTTGAGTTAGGAACTTTAGTAATCCCTCGAGAAAATTCTTAGTGATCCTTTCAAAACTTCAGTCATCTTAATAGGAGCTTCGGTCGTCCTTATCTTAAGAACTTTGATCGTTTGATGATTCAAGAACCTTAATCATTCTTTCCTTAGGAACTTTGATTATTTAATTCAGGAGTTTTAGTCATTCTTAATTCAGGAACTTTGATTATTCTACGATGTGAGAACATTCAAAAGCTTCGGTCATCCTATGAAAAGATTATTTAGGAGTCTTTGTCATCATACTAAGAGCTTAGGCTATCTTAAAAATTGTAAGAACTTCAGTTAATCAATGTTTTAAAAGTTTCATTATAAGAACTTTTGTCACTTTACATCAAGGAACATCGGTTATCCAAGGATCAGAAACAATTAGCAATGCCTCTAAAACCCTTTAGTTAAGTTGTTTTCTTCAAAAGATCTATCATTTTGAGAAGCTAATTATTCTTTTGAGAAGCTACATAGTGCTTATTTTTTATCTATTCTTTTAAGACAGGCTCCTTAATCTTTTTGCCCGATCCTTTCAAGACAGCCCCCCATCCTTTTGCCTTGTCCTTTCAAGACAGGCCCTTTAATATTTTTGCCCCGTCCTTTTAAGACATGCCCCTTGATCTTTTTGCCCTGTTCTTTCAAGACAAGCTTTCTTAATCTTTTTGCCCTATCCTTTCAAAACAGGCCCTCTAATCTTTTGTCTTATCCTTTCAAGATAGATATTTTAATCTCTTACCCTATCCTTTCAAAATAGGCACCCTAATCTTTTGTCCTATCTTTTCAAGATAGGCTCCTTAATCTTTTGCTTTATCCTTTCAAAATAGGCTTCTTTGGTCTTTTGTCCTATCCTTTCAAAATAAGTACCTTAAACTTTTGCTCTATTCTTTTAAGATAGATACCTTGATTTTTTTACCCTATCCTTTCAAGATAGGCTCCTCTTAATCTTTTGTCCTATCCTTTCAAGATATGCTCTCTAAACTTTTGTCTTATCTTTTCAAGATAAGCACCCTAAATTTTTTTGCCCTATCCTTTTAAGATAGGCCTCTTGATATTTTACCTTGTCATTTCAAGATAAGCTATCCTATTCCTTTGCCCTATCCTTTCAAGATAGGCCCTCCTATTCCTTTACCCTGTTCTTTCTAGATAAGCTTCTATTCATTTGCCTTATTCTTTCAAGATAGGCCTCCTATTCCTTTGCCTAGTCTTTTCAAGACGGGTAGTTTATTTTTTGTATCGAACTTTCGAGTTGGTATCATTTTTCAAAATAAGATACTACTTAGTTGATTATTAAAGTCAATAATCTTCACCCTGTCAATTCAAGATAGGATTTGGCAAAAATGGACATCTCTTTTGTCTTTATAGTGAAGTTTTAATCAAATTTTGCTACAAAGAAGAGTAACTGTAGATACCTCATTTTTGCTAATGTTAAAATTCTTTCTTATCGGGCCAGATTAAAAATAATAATAATAAAATGAAAAAAAAAGTAAAAAAAAAAAGGAAAATTGAAAGAAAAATAAAAAAATATAAAATGTTAAGTTAAGTCAATTGTGTAGGGTTAGATCGGACACTGGTTGAAGATATGCATTTAATTTAATAAATTCCAAGCTGTTGAATAGTTATGCTTCATTAAAAAATACCTTTCAATCTAATATAAAGTTGATTTTTATCTAATTTATTTATGACTAAAAAGATATAGGATTTATTAAATAGGTTAGCATGTATATTGGGCTAAATTAAGATGGATTAAGTTGGGCCTAAGATAGCAAACCCAAATTAATGTAAGGTTTCTAGAAAAATTGAATTAAATCTTCAATAAATTTAATAAATCTAAATCGGATATCATTGTATCTTATTAATATTGGATTTGTTAAAATTGAATCTATATAAAAAAAGATCTAAAAAGATTCAAATTTATCGCTTATAAATAATAACTTTAGCTGTAAAATTTTAATAATTTATTATTTTTTTTAACACACAAACTCCACAAATACAATCACTACACATCCTTACAATTTTCACATCTCACCGTCTATACATAGCACACACCTTTTACGAAAACTTACCGGTATTTACGTACAGCCACTTACAAACATACTTTGCACTTTACGTTCACACACGTCTCACGCTCGATTCACACCGATCAACACGTAAGCCACATTGCTTCACGCCGATCCATACACGTCTACGTCTAATCAGCACTTCACGCCTGTACACTGATCACAGCATGTCCACGTCCGATCAGCACATATACGCCTGCATATACAGTTCATTCACATACGATTTATGAGCCACACAATCAGCCACATCTAATTACGCGGAGGCACACGCAATTGAGTCCGGCGGTCCGAGTGTACATGGTTCGGTCCGTTTACGTGCACGATCCGAGTCGCTTGGTAAATTATTTTTTATTTATCTATCTTGTTAATTAATTGCTTGATTTTATTAACTTATTTTTTTTTTCTTTTAGCACAAGTTGTTTTAGATAACTTTTTATAGTTAAATTACGTTTTTTTTTTTATCAAAATTACATTTTTAAGATTTAGTTACATATCTTCTTCAAGATTTATATATTCGTTGAAGATGTATATCTAAATTTTGTATCTTAATAAATCTTGCATTTAAAATTTAGAAAAATTAATTTTGACATGCGGTATTTTTTTTAATAAAAAAATAAAAATCTTAATTGGAGTTTTCGGAAAATTTAGTTATTTAATGTTTTTTTCAAAAGTAGATTCATGAAGTTATATCTTTTAAGTGTTTTTTTTTAATAATAAATTGATAACTAATGTAAATTTGGCTTGATTTCTTTTTTAAAAAATCAACTCACTAAATATTTTCTAAAAAAATAGAATTACGTTAGTTTGATTCTGACTAACGAATACATAGGCACCTTCAAGACAACCATAAAAAATAAAAAAATAAAAACTTTTTTTTTTCTTTTTTGAAAAATTCGTAATAAAAATTAAAAAAAAAATCCATTTTAATTACATTTTGTATCTCTATACATATTTTAGTTTCTTTAGAAAAATTATAAAAATTAAAACCCATTGTTTTTTTTTCTTTACATGTGACTTAGTCTTAATACGTTACCCTTCAAGTTTAGATTTTTTGGTTTAATTTTTTAAAAAATAATTTTTTAGAATATTTATAGACAAGTGGCTAAATTAAAGTTTTTCCATCCAAAAACCCTAGATTGCCTTGTACTAGTTTAATTGGTTGGTGACTTTAATTTTTTTAAAACATTTTTTAAAGAAAAATGTTTTTTTCTCTTTAATTTAATATCGAGTAATTTATATTAAGCGGGTTGAGCTTACTATACCTTAAATTAAAGGAAACCAAAATAGGGCTCGACAAAAGGTCCTGAATTTTATACGCAACACTAAAAACATAAGCCTTATGTATCCATCTCAAAACACAAAACTGAAAGCCATTTACACAAACATGTCCTTATTTAATAAAACTTTTCTGATATTAAAAAATAATATATTATTTTTGAAACTGAGGCAAGTATACTTCTAATTTTTCCTAAAAACTCTTGACTTGTACATTTGGGATAAATAAAAATATTTCTTTTAAAATAGGCCTCTTTGTTATTCTTTATTGAAACTCTTGAACCAAAAGACTAAATTTATATTGTTGAATCGAAAAAGGCCCAATGGATTGATCAAAGCGTATCACCTACAAAATGGACTATAATTTTAGGACTATAATCGTTGCGCTTCTTAGGTTTAAGTCATCATCGGGGCAAAAATAGTGTCTCTTTTATCGTGTGGTAAAGTTTTACTTAAATTTCACCACAAAGAGAAGTAGCCTTTTATTTTATTTTTCTTTTTTTTTAGATAAGGTAAAGGGTCCTAAATTAGGGAAAAGCACCAAAAAATAAGAAATTTAAAAAATATATAAAAAATGGAAATTTTAGGGAAAAAAAGAAATTTAGAAAAACATAAAAAATAGAAAAATTTTGAAAAAGTCACGAAAAATAGAAAAAATTGAAAGGATTCAAGGAATTTAGAAAATAATAAATTTTTTAGATAGTATAATATAATATAATTTTTAATAAAAATAGGGAGATGGCCGTTGGGCCTAAGTTTAGATTCAAATCTAACTTAAACTAATCTTGTTCATGTGTGTAATTTGATTGCACATATAAACAAGGTAAAGGCTAAAGACCTAACAATTAAGCATTTGAACATGGTATTGGAGTTGGCTTGAAGGTTTGGGGTTCAAATCTCACCAAAAGCATGGAATGCCTTTTGTTTTTTTATCAGAAGACACACTGCCGTGTCACCTATAACACATGATGCCATGTGTCAGGACATCATCACGCCACATATCTACTGTGGGACATATGGCATTACCACATGTATGAACATCGTATAATACGTATCGCCACATGACATAATAGGTGTTGCATATGTATCGTGACGTGGCATGATACGTATCGGCCATGTCACTGACCACGTATCTTTCAGGATATGTGGTAGCTTCTCATTAGTTGATACGGGTAACATGGCACTACATCAGCACTATGTGAGCGCCTCTTTCTTCCACTTTCCTCCATCTTCCTTCTTTTTCCCCAAAATTTCCACACTTTCCCTTTTAGTTAGTCGACTTCAACACCAATTAAAAGCCTTTTTATGACGTAATTTCGCCAAATTGATGGCAATATTGCAAACTAGGCATAGTCCAGTTTTGATTTCACTTAAAATCTTATCTTCATTCATGATCATAAACATTTGAATTGGGTTTGGAAATTTGAAAAAAATTAATTATGGTTAAAGTTCATCAATTCTTTTTTCTTAAGCCAATTACTAAAATTGAACCACAGATCTTCTTTAGACTCAATCTCTCTCTTGAACTCACCGACTCTCTCTTTTACTTCAACCTTAACTCCACATTCTCCCCTTCATTGCCTAACTCACCATCGCAACTAGCCACTGACTACACCAGTACACATAGAAGTATGACACTTGCTACTACAACATACGCCCAAAAACAAAAACCCAGGCCCTCTCTTTTGTGCCCTAACACTAAACCCCACCATCAACACATGTACACGGATCCAGGGAGCTTGCACAATGCGATACCCAAGTACATAGGTACTTTGACTGAGAGCCCACAATAGCAAACCCTTCCACTCTCGAATCCCTCTCGAGCAGCAACCGATCTCTCTCTTTAGTGGATGCTCTCTCTCTTTCCCTAAAAAATCTCCTCTGACACCAACCACCCAAATCCACCAAACCAACCACAGCAATACAATCACCCAAGCTGAGCACCATGTCTACTACTTACATTGTACTCCACTATTGTAACTCCACTACTCACGTTACACTCTACTATCGTAACTCCACAGCTCGTACGACGTTTACCCATCGTCCACCGATAAATACAGCACCGACCCATGCTCGCCCATATGGCCCAATGAAGACCAAACCTAACATTAACATTTCCAATCTTGTATGGTAGCCATCCTTAATCCAAATCTTCAGTTATAACCACACAACAATGTCCTATTGCTTATGCCCATTGCATAACCACACTGTCACCTGACCAATTTTCGAGCTCGAACCACCTTCGCCGTTGGACACTATGACTACCACTACCATTGGCCTAACTGTCATGCCCCGAAGCGGCAAAGTCGTAACAGCTCAACCGTGTAAACCATTCTAAGATGGAAGTTAACCTTTCAATCACTATCCTAGACTTGATTTACACAAGGCGTCTACGACTAACCCGTTTTGAAGTAAACGGTTCGTAATTTAATTAAATCATTTACCTAAGAAAGTGAGAAAATATATATATACACTAGAATCGGTTATAACAATTAATGTTTACAACATTTGACCGTAATCTATGTCCTAGTTAATACATTATTCAAAAATGAAAAATTCTAAGATAAGAGCTTAGATCTTAAAAATATATATCTGTTCTTCAAATGTTTTTCCTCACTTCTTAAGATCCAGCAGTTGCTGGCTTCAAAGTAGTTGTAAACCACTTCTTGGCCAGCACCTGCAACGACGTCTATAAGGATGTGAACAACCATAGCTCAGTAAGTTAGGATGGAGAACTTAACACTATATTACAAACATAAACAAGGTTATCAACCAAATCATTTGATACAATGCATGTTTAAGCAAATGCTATCACATGACATTGTCCGGCCCGTCGTGAGATTAGAGAAATTATGCCTGTTCTAATCCAGGTTGAGGAGTTACCGTTAATGCAACGGCTCACGACTAAACCCAGGCTTGTGCAATGGAGACACCGCTCCTCCTGCGACTACCTTCGAACCATTGACTTCACCCTTGCCGCGACTTCCTCACCTATCACTTAGTTCAACTAAGGATGAAAAAGGGACCCATTATTCTATCCAAAGCTATCCCTTTCGAAGAGGTCGGTATTTAATTAGAGAATCTTAGGTTTCTCCTAATAGGTTTCTATGCAGGTTCGATTTATGTTTACAGGTCATGTCTTTATTAAGTTCAATTTAGGGTAATCGATCACTTCAAATAATACAAGCCTAAATAACAAACAAAATCATAGCATCACTTATAATCAAGCATATGCACACAACTAACTATCTAACAAACACAATTAAGTATAATCTCAAGCCTCCAAAATACAACAACGTATTAATCCTAACTTACTCGAGGTCCGATTCACTCAGGCCATTGCCGATCATTCCTATAACATAAACGTGGTTTTAGTTTTTCAAATAGCTATTATAGGTTGGTTTTATCCTATAACGCTTATTTTTATCTTTTGTTTAAGGTTTAATATGTTCAGTTGTCTAGGTTTTCAAATGTTTTACAATTATTCTAGGTTTGGGGCTAGGTTCGGGTTCGGTTTTTATATCGATTTTTTTTTAAAATTAGGTTATAGTTCAATTTTTAGGTACTATTTTATACTCGAATTCTAGAAACTCGTTTCAACTCATAATGTGAAGTTAATCACATTATTTTCAGAAATCTTAAATACCATAATTACCCCTAGTCGATATTTTATTCTACTAGGTATACTTAAATCCTTATAAGTGTACCGAATTTACTCTTGATGTAAGAAATTTTTATATTTTGTCATATAATTACATAAATTCAAGATTTCTATCAGATTTATTTACATTCCTATTATTTATATAAAATCAATTTTTATTCTAATATCTTCTATTTATTATATTTCTAATAATTACATATTATGTATTATCATTATCACGTAGTATGTATATAATACACATCTAATATTTCTATCACTCTAATTACTATCTCCTAATATTAATTATCATTTAAAAATGTCTAAATTCATCCTAAATCAGATTTTACACCTAATTATCCTAATTTACAAAATTAACTTAAATTTTACTATTTTTTCCTATTACTTATTTACTACATAATTAGCCTAATAATTACATCTAACACCCTAAATGCTACAAGTATCATACTTCATCAAATTTCAAAATCCTAAAACATATAATTATTCACGAAATCAGTAATTAACCATTTGATTACTTAATTAATCCTAAATTACCCATTTTATGTGTCATTTTAAGGCCTAAAAATCATCTAAAAATTTCAAAAATTATTTTTTAAAAACAGGCTTCATAGCACTATTCTATATCATCTAAATAGTCTACACAAAAATTTTGGGCTCAAGAACACACTCCTAAGGTCATTTATTTCTGAATTGAAACATGCTCGGTTTTGTATGATTTCTTAATGACCATATATCAGGGGATATATTTTCATCAAAATAATATTTTTCCTAAAAATTACATACAAAAATATTCTAGAATAACAAGTTTCATAATTTTCTAAAAATATTTAATATTTTTAAAAAATTAAACAAAATTAGGCTAGAAATTAAAATCACCGATTTGGGTGGCTTTAGCCACTGTCGGTGGCCATGGGTGTGTCGGCCAACCTGGGTACTGCCATCACCGTGTGGTGGCGATGGCCGTTCACTCGCAACTGCTCGTCCGATCTAGGTTCTCCTTAAAAACCTTAACTGCACAAATTTTTTATGATTTTTTCTAAAACCCTAATTTACTCTTAATTTCACCTCTCTCTATTTTTCTCACTCTCCAAACTGACCAAATGAGCTTTTGAAATTTTATTGCTATTTATAGAGCATTAAGGAAATTATTGTGCATTAATTAAACAAGATAATTATCTTATCTCTTTTTTTCCATTTTCTATTTATTGCATTTTAATTGCTTGATTTTGTTTCTTTAATTCCAGATTGCCACGCCTCAATTCTAGATTTTTCATCATTTTTCCTCATTTTTCTTGATTTTTTCTTAATTAATTATGAATTTTCTTTAATTATTTATTATTATTTTTACACATTTCACGTATTTTAAGTAATTATATATATTTCTACCTACATGTAAATTCATATATAGTATAAATAAATATTTCTAAATATTATTTAGGTTATTCTATGAATTTTAGTATACATATAATTTATCTGTAGTGATTCGTTAATTGTCGGAATGCATTTTACACATTTTCGATAAATAACGAGTTATATACTTAAAATTTGGAATTTTTATATTATATTATTTTATTATTTATTTTCTTAAATTGGAACTTTCGAGATCATTTTACTAATATTTTTAGCTTTACTTTATAATTTAGGCTTAATCGGATCTTTTAACCAATCGGAACCTCAAATAGCTAGTTGTAGGGTTTACACCAACTTCTGACAACCACTCGAACCGCCTCCAACTGCCTCAACATCATCCCTAGACCCTATATCCTTAATAAAATCCACATGAAAATGTGATTTCCCCATCCATTTAATGCTTGGATCAACTACTACTCTTGAATCTGTTTGGCCGTTGTCTTCTTCCTTGTTATGATGTGGATAACATGCAATCTGGTTGGCAAACCGACCCGATCCGAGAACCACCTCTAAGATCAACCCAAAACCCATGCACCTCTATCTATGTTTTGTTTAGCCTTGTTTTAGTTTTGTATTTTATATTTTTTTATTTATTATTGTAACTTCTTGTAATTATAACAAATAAAAAAAGAAGAAGAAGAAAAAAAAAGAGAGAAAAAGAAAAAAGAAGGATAAAAAATCAAAAACAAAGAAAAAAAGAAGAAGAGAAAAAAAAAGAAGCCCTTAGTTTAGTTTTTATTTATTTTCACAATAAAGTCAAAATAAAAGAAAAAATAATAATAAATAATTAAAAATATTAAAATGGAAAAAAAACTCCTTTATCGCTTAGAATTTTTTTTTGAATAAATATAAATAAGTACATCCTTTTTTCAAATTAGGACATTCTCAGAATTTCTAAGAATAAAACCCCAATTAGGACCTTTTAGAAGAATCTCTTTACATAAATTGAACTACGTAAAAATGTAAACTCGATTATTTTCTCAAATTAAAATTAATCAACCTACTAAAGTTTTCGTTAAAAGAACTATAGAAGTTCAATCTCAAATTATGAGTACGTAAACACCTGTACGTACAAAGCGACTTAAAATATGAAAATAATTTATTTCCTTCTCTTTAGTAGATATTTCTTTAAATTCATATTTTAGGTATAATTTCAGTTATTGCTTGTAAATAAACATTATTTGAATGGTATTTGAAAAGCAAAATTAAATTTGAAATGTTAAAAGGTGGTACCCATTTAAGGTTTAATAAGATAGCCCTTAGATCCAAATTTTTAGTTTTTAAACCGTTTTAAAAATTGGTTTTATCAAAAGACTAATACTTAAATTATAATCATTCTACCTAATTAGTTATAACTTAACTCTTTTTCTTGACTTCGGTCAGGTGATGATTCTAAACATTTTTTTAAAAAAGAAAAACCAATTTTCTTTAACTCTTAGTCTATGACCAATATTAAATGGGTTAAAATTTAATATTGGCAGAGTTGAGGAAAATATTAAAAACTAAGAGAAAAATTAGGCTCGATAAGATTACTTATGAGGGTCAAGTTAATAGCATTTTTATCTACTCGATTAACGGGAGTTTCTCTAGTTAAAGGATGTTTTCCTTTACTGAGGTTACTTGAGGGGATCAGGTCGATGGCGTTTTGACGTGCTCGGTTAATAGGAGTTCCTGTAATTAAAAGGTGTTAAATTGATAGTTAAATTATAATCAATCCATCTAATTGGTTATAATTTAGCTTTTTTTCCTAACTTTAGTCGGGTGATGATTCTGAACATTTTTTTTAAAAAAGAAAAACCAGTTTTCTTTAACTCTTGGTCGATGACCAATATTAAATGGGTTAAAGTTTAATATTGGCCGAGTTGAGGAAAATATTAAAAATCAATAGAAAAATTATGCTTGACAAGGTTACTTACGAGGGTCAAGTTAGGAGCATTTTGATCTACTCGATTAACAGGAGTTTCTCTAGTTAAAGGGTCTTTCCCTTTACTGAGGTTACTTGAAGGGATCGGGTTGATGGCATTTTGACATGCTCGGTCAACGGAAGTTCCTCTAATTAAAATGTGTTTCCTTTTACTGATGTTACTTGAGGGGTTTAAGTCTATGGTGTTCCGATCTACCCAATCAACAGGGGTTCCTTTAATTAAGGGGTGTTTTCCTTTATTGATATTACACAAGGAGGGGGGAGGGGGGGTGGCAGGTCAGTGGTGTTTCGACTTGCCCAACTTACAAGTCTATTCACCTTTTGAAGGCTGTGACTTAGTAAGAGAGTAAGAGAGGAAAGGAAAAACACAAATGATGTATGCAAAATGGAGCATTTCATTCATAACTTAAAAAGATTTACATAACAATACTATAATCAAAGTAAAGCAAAAAGTTGTCGGCATTCCATATGTACGGGATGAGCTTATCATCCAATCTTTCTATTCTATATGCCTTATTGCCTAAATTTTCTCTAACCCTGACCAGGTCTTCCTAATTAGGGGCTAACTTGCCTTGTCTTTCTTGCAAACCCGTAGCCTCTAACTTTCGATAAACTAGGTCACTAACTTTGAATTTTTTATGTCTGATCTTCTGATCGTAGTATCTATCTGCTTAATGTTGGTAAGCAATTACCTAAGCAGCGATAGGATCTCTGATTTCTTTGATGGTATCGATGCTAGCTTATAATAAGGACTCATTAAAGATGGCATTAAAACTATGAGTCTGGATGTTGGGGAGCTTGAGTTCAATAGGGAGGATTACCTTTGACTCGAACGCTAGGTAAAATGGGGTTTCACTTGTAGAAGTGCGGTGGGTAGTCTTCTACCCCCGCATCGTGAGCTCGATCAACTTACTTCTTTAAATTGTTGAAGATGACTCAATTTGTAGCTTTTACCTGGTTGTTTAACTAAAGGTGCCCAACCGACATGAAGTACGGCGTAATGTGACATTTAGAGCAAAATTCCTTGAATCTAAGGTTGTCAAATTATAGCTTATTGTCCATTATGAGGGCATAAGGGGGCACAAATCAGGAGAAGATGTTGTTCCTAGCAAATGTCTCAACACTCTTCTTTGTGATTTTCGCCATAGCTTTGGTCTAACCCACTCAGTGAAGTAGTTGACTGCAATTATAATGAATTGCCATCCTCCAAAGCCTTATGGTAGGGGTTGATGATGTTGATGGCCCACTAGGCGAATGGCTACAAATTAGTCAGGGGTTGGAGACTGGTATTGGGGGCATAACTGATGGAAGCATGCTTTTGGTACTGGGGGCACTTCTAAGCTACAACCTTTGTATCTTGCCTCATGGTAGGCCAATAGTATATGAGTTGTAACGCCTGAATGTGGAGGTTTTGGGACTAAATGTGACTACTACATACTCTAGCCTTCATCTCCTCTATGGCATGTAAGCCTTCACCTTCTCAAAGGCATTTGAGTAGGGGGAAGCTAACTCCTCTGTGATATAGGATGCTATCAACCAACGTGTAGTTGGTGGCGTGGTATCTCAGCTTTTTTGCCTCTCTTTTATCTTCTGGGAGCGTACCCTACTCTAAATAACTTCAAATGGGATTGATCTAACTTGGCTCTAGTGTTGCTACTATCGGTTCCAAGATTTTTGGCAAGCCCAAAGTTACGCTCTTCTCCGGCAGGTACTTTATGAAAATCTTCCTATCTCTTACCTCGGCCTTTTATATACTTACAGATACCCCATTTTGCCCTCCCTTTTTATTTTTTCAAAATTTCTTAAAATAGGATAAAAAAAGTCCTTAATTAGGAAAAATAACAAAAATAGAAAATTAAGAAAACCTAAAAAACGAGAAATTTAGAATAAAAAAAAAAAGAAATTTACAAAAATACAAAAAAAAAAAGAAAATTAGGAAAAAGCACAAAAAAATAAGAAATTTAATAAACATATAAAAAAATGGAAAAACATATAGAAAATCGAAAAGTCACAAAAAATTGAAAAAATACAGGATTTAAGGACTTATAAAATAATAAATTTTTTAGATAATTTAATATAATAGAATTTTTTAATTTAATTAAAAATAAAGAAAGGTCTGTTGGGCTTGAGTTTAAATTTGAATCTAGCCCAGGTTGATCTAGTTCATATATACAGTTTTATGAACAAAGCACAAACCAACGACCTAATGGATAAGCACTTGGGTTTGGATTTGCATTAAGCTTAAGGTTTGAGGTTAGACTCTCATCAAAGGTAGAAAATGCCTTTTGCTTTTATTTTTTCCACACTCCACGTACTGCTACATGTCAAGAGATCATCAGGCCATATGTATAATCATGACGCGTAGCACTTCGTGATTGGTCTTCACAACACATTTTCCTTCTTCCTTCTCTTCTTTCCTTTTCTTTCCTCCCCTTTCTCATTCAAAAGAAACTCACGCAAAGCAATCTGAGGGGGGGAGGGGGGGTTTCCACTTTAGAACTACACCGTCTTTATCTTTCACACAATTAAATACACAATACACCCAACCCTGTTTCTTTCTCTGAACACACAAAATCAACAATACACCCTCTCTCAGCATTCACTCTAAACCCATAGCCACGATACCGAACCATCATTAATCCCAACCCATTTCCAATCCTAAACAAATACATGGCCTGACCTCTCTATCTCGCCTTCGTTGCCCACCATACAACCCGACCAACTTCTAACCTCACTTACACAGCCCCAAGAACCAAGACAAAACCCAACCCCACGGATAGTAACATATAATAGCAATAAGCTACCTACAGCCACTGCCATCCAAGCCACTTGACCTTTATCCTTTCGAACACATACCAACCCACAAACCACCCAGATCCACCACCTTCTTCTTCTCTCCCAATCTCACACATACGTATCATTGTCTCTATTTCTCTCATCCACCGTCAAGCCCCTAAAATCTCTCTCTCATGCGATAATATACATACACATAGAGATTGGATCATTTCTCTCTTTAGCTCCATTTCCCTCTTTCAACCCCCCGATCACTCACGGCCAAATCACATATGCACTACTACTTGCTACTCAAATCTGCAGCCACACCAACTATATCCCGATGACCCATTGTTGTACACCATTAGTATACACAACTCTCACACACAAACGCTAATCGAACACCTTATGTCCTTACATACAATCGCATTCAAACATGCGAACAGCTCCATCGTTGCCACTCTAACCCAAATACCTTAAAACCACCACTAATCGTCATGACGTTTTCCCTATACCCCCTAAACCCAATCGAAAACTCACAAGAAAGTTTTTTCCCGATCATTTTGACTATTGAAACGGCCTCCGAAGCACCACTCCAACAATTGCATGCAACCTAATGAATCGACCCTACCGACCCAAATCAACTCTATGTAATTTGAACCTTAGTCCGACCTGCATACTCCCTCTCCTAATTTGGTCTGACTGTTTTGATGTTTTTGTTTTTATTTTATTTTCATTTTTTATTTACTTATTTGTTTCATGTAATTATAATTATATAAGAAATGAGAAGACAAATAAAAAAAAGGAGGAAAAAGGATAAGAGAAAAAAATAATAAAAAGAAGAACAGAGAAGCAAGAAAAAAGGAAAAAAATAAATAGTTTATTTTTGTTTTTATTTTTTATTAAAGCATAATAGAAATAGATAAAATAAATAAATAAATAAGATAATAAATAATAATAATAATAATAATAAAAATGAATAAATAAAAATCGTTTTGACACTTATAAAAAAATCAGTATTTTTTCCCTAAAAATAAGTGAAAATAACCAATCCTCTTTCCAAATTAAGACCTTTTTTAGGACTTTCCATAAATAAAATCTGTTTTAAGACCCTTTGAAAGATTTTCTTAAATAAATTAAAACAGGTAAGAATATAAACTCAACCACTTTTCAAAAATTAAAATCAATTAACACGCTAAAGTTTTCATTAAATAAACTACGAAAGTTTGATTTCGAATAGTTGGTACATAGGCACTCGTACATATAGATGACTTAAAATATGAAAAGTTTTCTTTTTTAATCTTTGTAAGTAATTATTTAGTTTAATTAATTTAGTTGTATGTGATATGATTTTTACAAATTGAAAAAGGGTATTATTGAAAAACAAAATTAAATTTGGAAAGTTAAAAAGTAGCACTCATTTAGGGTTTAATAAGATAGCCCCTAGAAGATCCAAATCTCTAATTTTAAGACAATTTTAAAAATTGGTTTTGTCGAAAGATTAGTAGTTAAATTATAATCAATCTACCCAATTGGTTATAATTTAACTCATTTTCCCGAATCTGATTGGGTAGCGACTCCAAAAAGATTTTCAAAATATAAAAAAAAAAATCGATTTTCTTTAAACCTTAGTCAATGGTCAGTATTAAACAGGTAGGGTTTAATATTAATCAGTTTAAAAAAGAATAATTTATACAAATCGGGAGGAAAAAACCAGGCTTGACAATCCCCATAGAAGCAAGTGTGGATAGCCAATCCGCTACTAAATTTTTGAGTTGGGGGATCTTCGTAATGATCCACAAAAGGAATAGCTAGAAGGCACTTCACCTTCTTTAGGTACCTTGCCATGGTATCATCCCTAACTTGATATTCTCCTCGGACTTACTAGACGACTCGTATAGAGTCCGAGAAGACTTGTATGTGCTCAGTGCCGATCTCTTTGACCAGCTTAAGATCAGCGATCAGGGTCTTGTATTCAGATTTGTTATTACTAGTAGCAAAATTGAACTTGAGGGTATAGCAAACTGTGATCTTATGCAACTGGTTAAGACAAGACCCGTACCTTTGCCCTTCGAGGTGGATGATCCTTTAATGTGGAGAGTTCAAATCGGCTTATCGTTACCCAGTGGTGCTTCATCTTCTCCTGTATATTTAACCACAAAGTTGGTTAGCACTTATGCCTTATAGGTTGTTCATGGCTGATATTGGATACCATATGCGCTCACCTCCATCGCGTACTTCACCATCTGTTCTCATCATATGCATCGGTTATTAACTTAATGTCCAGCTAACACATCCAACTTCTGCAACATAGTGCAAATTAGCTAGTCAATAAGCACAATGATTTGGTGTACCTGGAAATAAGGTCTTAGTCGTCGTTTCGAAATGGTGATGGCTAAGGTGAACTTCTCTGCCTAGGTATACCTAACCTTAGGCCTGTAGAGTATGTGGCTAATGTAATATACGGGCGTGTGCTTTCTACCTTCTGCTTTGACCAGTATAGAGAAGAGTGCCCGGTCGCTTATGGCTAGATACAAAAATAAGTCCTCTCTTTAGATAGGTTGGAGAGGACTAGAAGGTATACGAGGAAATCTTATAATTACTGGAAGGCTATTGTACACTTCAAAGTTTATTCAAAACCCTTAAGATTTTTTAGGATTTTGAAGAACTCAGCGCATTTATTCGCACTCTTCAAGACAAACCTGCTTAGTGTGACCACCATACCAGTGAGCTTTTATATGTCTTAAACCTAGGTAAGGAGCTTCATATCCTTAATGGTATGCATCTTTTCAAAGTTGGCTTCAATACCCCTTTGGGTGACTAAGAAGCCCAGAAATTTGCTGGAGCCGACCCAAAAAATAGATTTCTCAAGGTTCAGCTTCATGTCATACATTTGCATTTAGTCAAAAGCTTTTTAGAGGTCCCTAACATGATTACTTAATTTCTTGCTCTTGACAATCATGTCATCACCGTACACCTCCATGCTATGCCTAATCTGGGGCTTAAATGGCTTCATTACCATGCGTTGATATGTTGCCTTAGCATTTTCTAGGCTAAAGGCCATGATTGTGTAGTAATACGTACCAAAGTTAGTAATGAAGGAGGTATGGACTTCATTCTTTAGGTCCATCTTTATCTAATTGTAACCAAAGAAGGCGTTCATGAAGCTCAACAGAGCATATCCCGAAGTGGAATTGACCAACTGGTCAATCTTGGGGAGAGGGAAGCAGTCTTTCGAATAGGCTTTGTTGAGGTTAGTATAATTGGCATACATATGCCACTTCCCAAACTTTTTCTTAATTAGCACCATATTTGCCGACCAGGTTAGGTACTTCTCTTCTCTTACGAAGTGAGCCTTTAACAACTTTTACACTTCTTTTTCAATTGTAGCTTGCCTTTCTAGAGAAAAATGCCTCTTTTTTTACTTGACAGTTTGCGAAGAAAAGTCTATGTTGAGGCTATAGGTTGCTAGGTCGGGTAGGATCTCGAGTATGATAAATGTCGACCGAGCAAACCTATTTAAGTTAGCCCATATGAGGGCAACTATTTCATCCTTCACCTCGGAAGGAGTCTCAATCCTTACCTTTGTTGTATGGTTGGGAGAAGGATCAATTTGGACTTCTTTAATTTTCTCACCCGACTCGCCTTTATTAGCCGGCTTCTCTTGCAGGCTAATTTCTAAAGTGAAAACTTTGTTGCCTCTGGTAACCTTGACATGGAGCTTTCGGGAGAGCTTCCAATCATACCTACATACTCTTATGCCAGTCGAGGTTAAGAATTTGGCTTTCAGATGAAGAAAAGATGTAATGACCCCAAACGCATTTAGACTTAGTTTTCCTAATAGAGTGTTATAAGAGGATGGGTAGTCGATCACGACGAAGTCCACCAATCGTCGTGCAACATTGTTGTCATCACTAAGCTCCATAAAGAGGGTAATCATTCCTTTGGCTCAGACAATGCTCCTATTGAAGCCAATGAGATTATGATGGTATGGCTTCATCTTCACCAGTAGCTTAGTCTTCATCTACTTGCATGTATGGAGGAAGAGAATATTGGTGGAACTATTGGTGTCCATCATAATTTTGAGGACCTCTAAATTCGCAATCCTCACACCTATTACTAGGGCATCCTAATGGGAGGTATCTGTAGGCCTTGCAATTAGAAGTTTAGAATTGATACGTAGAGTTTAGGGCGATTGGATAAATTGTTCAATCGAGCCAAAATTATATAACAAAGTAAGAAATATTGGTAAAAGTGGCCCCATGAGTTTGAATTTAGGAAAATAAGTAATAAAATAATTAAATATCATAATATTGAATTATAAGCATGTTATTCGTTATTTATAAAAAATGGGTAAAACGAGCTCCAATAACTAACGAATCAATAGAAATAGATCATATGCTCATTAAAAATTATAAAATAACATAAATAATATTTAAAGCATTTACTTGTACTATATGTATTTATATGTAGGTAAAAATATCTGAAATTACTTAAAATACCTAAAATAATACTAAATAATTAAATAAAATTATAAAAAATCAAACAAAAGTTAGGAAAAATAAGAAAAGTGTGGAATTGTCCAAATCTTGGTTGTAGCATGCTGGGATTAAGTAGAAAAAAATTATCCAATTAAATTCACCTAAATAGAAAGCAAATTGGAAGAGAATAATGGATATTTAGCTATTAGAAAATTAAAGAGCAACTTTAGACTTCACTATAAATTCAGACCATCATCTTCATTCCTCATTTTGGTCAATTTGGAAGCTAAAAAATAAATTGGAGAGAGATTAGAGAAATAGGACTAGATAATTTTAAAAAAATAGCAAAAATTATATGCAATTAAAACTTATAAAGCAAACCCACAACCAATGGCCACTTGAAAATGAATGGCTACCACCATCATCTAAGCCTACCAATACACTTAGAGCCACCGCTTGTGGTCGAAAGTTGATTGGACAAGTGAGTTCGATTTCCAACCTAATTTTGTTTAATTTATTTAAATTAATAAATTTATTTAGAAAATTACGAAATTTGGTAGTCTGTGGTTTTTATGTATGTAAATTTAGGGAAAAATATTAGTTTAATAAATTTATATTTAGAAATATATAACGCTTAAGAAATCTCGAAACCTGAGCATGTTTTATATTTAGAATTAAATAGCTTTAATAGTGTAGTTTTTAGCTCAAAATTTTTGTGTAGGATATTTAGCATATGTAAAATAGTACTATGAAAAGATTTTTTAGAAATTAATTTTCAAAAATTTTAGGCCTTTAAATCATATGTATAAATAGTGATTTTGGGCTAAATTAGTAATTGGATGTATAATTACAAACTTAGTACGTAATTAGGTGTTTTATGATGTTAATATCCGATGTAATACAATATTTGTAGTATTTAGAGTATTAGATGTGATTATTATGTGTATTATGCAGTGAATACATGTAAATTATATGTAAAACTGGAAATATAATAAGTAGAAAATATTATGTTAAAATTGATAATATAATAATAATAGTAAAATACAATAAATTTGATATGGAACTTAAATTTAGGTAATTATATAAAAAATGTAAATTTTTCTCATATTGATAGTAAATTCTGTAGTTAAATTAGAATTATGGTGTATCGTACCGATTAGAATACTAGTTAGGGACCAAAAGTGACATTTAGGATATCCAAGTATAATGTGATTAATTGCACATTATGATTTGAAATGAGTTTTAACACTATAATCTAAAATTGAATTAAAACCTAAATAAAAAACGGATTCGAAAACCAATTCAAAAACTAGCGTAGAATAGATTGGTAATAAATTATATATATATATATATATTTGGAAAATTGAGTTAAAACATAATTTAAAACCTATATGCCATAAGAATATAAATACTAAAATAGTATTTATATTACAGGATACGTAGAAACAAATGACTTGTAGCAAGTCGAGAGAGTATACTAAGGATTTCAAATAAGTTGGGTTCAATACATCGTTGTATTTCTTAGGATTGTATGTGATTATGTTTTTGCTTGTAGGTAGTTATATATACATGTACTTGTGTGTTTGTAATTACTTGCTAAAAATTGATGTTGTATATTAGTTTTTGTTGTGAATTGAGTGGTGTGAGATTATTTGATCACCTTAACCAAACTTAATTATAAGTAACCTAAATACCTCAATTAGACCTGCATTGCAACCCTTTAGGAGACTATTAGGATTCTCTAACCAAATATCGATACCTTCTAAAAAAATAGCATTGGATAGCATACTAATCTTTTCTTCATCCTTAGCCAAGCTAAATAACAGGAGAGGAGGTCACAGTAAGGATGAGGGCAATGATTCGAAGAATAGTCATGGGAGAAGCGGTGTCTCTATTGCACAAACCTAGGCTTGGTTATGAGCTATTGCATAAACATTGAAACTCCTCAACTTGGATTAAAGCGAGTGAAATTACTCTAGTTTTATAATGGATCAGACCACATCGTGTGATGGCATTTGTGTGTTGCATTCTACATAATTAATTGTTTGAAAACCTTGTTTGTGTTTATTATACATTCTTAAGTTTCCATCTCAACATACTAAGTTATTGATTACTCATACCTTTATAGATTTTCTTACAAGTTTCGATTGAGATGTTGTGATATAACTATCTTGAGGTTAGTTTCTTTTGAAGTGCCTTAGGGGAGTGAGAATCAACTAGCTGAACAATCGAATCCTTTGGTGTTTTATTACTAACTCTTAAGTTTATGTACTGGTCTTATAATACTTTATTTATCTAAATAATATGGCATGTAAATATTTCCTGGGAGTAAGACAATATAAGTATCTTTATGTAAATATGACTTAAAGTGTTTACTTATTTTTATAAATTTTGTCTATAATTATAAATGAGCCGCTTACTTTAAAGTGAAGAGTTATAGATTTGTTGTATAATCGTATCTTTGATAAATACTATGAGGTCAGTTACTATCATAGGTTGGTTTATATGATGGAATTGTTGCAACTTCATTATTTCAAGGCATAATAATATTAACCTACTCCAAATCTTCATTGGAGAAAGAGACCGAAGTGTCTAACTTCTGTATCTTCACTTTCACTATCAGCACCTCGGACGGGGCATTAACTGGGCCATTAGTGCTCAGCTAACTCCCAAGGTGTAGCCCCCCCAAGAATTATATTGATAATTCTATTAGGGGTGTAGTTGTTGCAGCGATCATCATTCTGCTTTACTCAAGCACCCTTAGTATGCCGCTTTCAAGGAGCCTCGTACTCATCATCATCAAAACAATCATCATTCCTTTACTGAGCCACGTACTCACCATATTCAATCGCATTCTTCAACCGAAAACATTTATCGGTGATGTGACCATGGTCGTCGTAATACTAGTAGTATTTGTCCAAGTTCTAATGGTTAGGGTTCCCCTTCATCTTAGGGAGTCTTCGTAGTAGGTTCCTATGCTTCACCTCGGAGTAGACCTAAGCAATTGGTCTATTTAGAGGAGTATGTTGCATGTAGATAAGAGGGGGGAGCTGGTCTCTCTCAACTCGGCATTTCTTCTTACTCGAACCCTCCCCCTTCGATTTGTTCAACACCTTCCCACTGAAGCGATCTTTAACAAACAATCTCTCCTTATCTTGTTTTCTGCCTAACCTTTCTTGGTTGGCGTTGCGCCTGGCATGAATATTATCTTCCTGGTCCATGTATTTCTAGTCTTTATTCTAGAAATCAGCTGGGATCTTCAGCTTGCTCTTCGTAAGCAATCAAAAGAAATCTCTCGAAGGTTGGATGCTTAATTGAGCGATGTATATAGTAACTCCCTTGTCTAGTTAAGGGATTTCAACCATAGCATTGTCGAACCGGGCCACAAATTCATGCAGAGTTTCACCTTTACTCTGCTTAATCAGATACAAGGATGATGTGTCCAAGGACGGGGGCTTACTAGCCCTAAAGTAAAGGCTAAGCTTCTGCACAAACTCATCAAAAGAGCTGATGGAGTTATCGGACAAGTGGTTAAACCATGTCCGAGCTACTTTCCTCAGGTTTCCCAAGAAAACTTTGCACATTATTGCATCTCCATAACCATAAAGGTTCATGAGGGTGCAGAAGTGGAGGAGGTGATCATCAGGTTCTTCTATACCATTATATTAGTCTAAGGTCGGAAGCTTATTATTAGGGGGCAACATTTCATCTTGGACACTCCTAGTGAATGGGTTTTTGAAACTGGCAGGTAACCCAACATCGCCAATTTCCTTACTTCCCTATTGCTTAGAGAGCCTCCTCATGATTGTACAGAGCTCATTGAGGTCGGCATCATTGGCCAAATGAGCTTGGCGTACTACACAATGAGTTGATACTCCTTGGAAGTCAACCACTTGCTCATTTCTTATTAGGGCTCGTTCGCAGGTGGCCACAAACCATACCGGTTGTTGCTGCATTGGGGGATGAAGATGTTGAACCCTACCATTTAGTTATTGCTGATAGTAATTGTTTTACCCAGTGTAAGCATTGGAAACATCGAACAGATAAGTCTATATGCTATGCCTCTTGGCTTCTTTGAGGTAAGCATAGATCGACCTATTTTGGGCAGCATATTCCTTTGCCAAGCACTCCTCCAACGTTTCCTTTAGAAAGGGCTGGTTCTCAACGGGTTGGTTATTCACCAACTGGTAGTTGTCAAGGTCATTAGTGCGGGACATGGTAGTCAAAGGTGGTGTCTAAGGAGAGTGTTTAACGTTTTTGATTTGTTTAGGTAGGAACTTGGATCAAATTCCCACAGATGGTGCCAAATGTCATCTTAAGAATCTTGCCAGTATTCATTTAAAGAGGAGTTAGGCTTTACGCAATTTGTAAGCCTGCAAAAGAGAACATTATGAGGGAACGTTGGGGTGTTGCTTGGTGTGGCCACTTTGATACCTAATTCAATAAGAAGTTTTGGAGAATGAAAGTACTCGAGAGCAATTAAAAGGCTCAAGCACCTAAAATGTCAAGTAATTTACTATAAGGCGATGGTTTTATATTTATAGAAGAGTAGTGCAAGTGGTTGGAGAGTAGTTAATGGGTAAAGCTACTTCTACAAGTATTGGAGGGTGGGTTTATGATGTCTGATGTAGTCCAAAAAAGTAGAAAGTAGTTATTGACTTAGTTTTTTAGCCTTATTTGAAGTCTTCTAGCCGTTAGAGACTTACCATAGTTAGATAGGCTAAACTTTAAGCTTAGGTTGAGAGTGGCCTTAGGTAAGAAATGAGCCTAAGAAGATTGATACGCGCCTGAAGGAGCCCATGTCCAAAGGGCCCCATTAATAGGATCTGTAGTTGGAAATTACTTGAAAGTCCTTAAGTAAGCATACTGGGGAAAAAAAAAAAGATACTCTCCAAATATTCTAGGAAAAAAATTGAAGAATATGATGGACAAAAATAAGGACAAGAGGCTCCAACTTAAATAATCCTTAAAACAATTGTAAATCTTTTCTATTGTAGCCTATCAATTCTTTAATCAAGATTGAATAACTTTATCTTATAATGAAATAGAAGAGAAGTTTCAATAATGATTAGCAGACGACGCACTTGCATTACAGGTACATAAACATAAAAATTGCACATATAAAATTTACTTAAATTAAAAATTATGGATTAGTTTTGAGATTTTGATAAAAAGTTTATATAATAAAAACAAAATATTGATATTGGTGCAAGATTTATTACACCAGTAAAATGGACGATGAGAAAAAAAATTAAAGAAAAACTGAGCAAGTTAATTTATGATATTGAAGTAACTACTTTTTTTCATATATAAAATTTGTTTGAAAAGAAAAATAGGAGAGAGGAGAGAGAGATTAATGAGGTAGAGAGAGATTAACATGAGAGAGGAGAGATAAATTAAACTTATCCCGAAAAAAAGGATAAGGGAGAGAGAGATTAGTGTGAGAGAAAAATTAAGGAGTTGTTATTTTGATATTAGTATTTTGTTGAATAATCTTGGTTGAAACTAAATATGTAATTTCTAGAATTGTTGGTATTTAAGTTTGCTCTAATACAAATAATATGGATAAGAATGCAATTCTTCAATTTATGTGAACATTTATCCTACAGCCTAATTTGATTTTGCTGTTAAGCTTTCTTTTCCTCTTATCTTCTCCTCCAATATTATGGACAAAAATAGCCAATTTTCCAAATGTAAATAAAAGGAAAAGTAGGAAAAGGAAAACAAAATCAAGAAAGACATTCCATTTATAAGTTTTTCAAATTTCAATAGAGTGAAATTGAATTAATTTATTAACTTAAAAATTTTATCTCCATATGGAATTTGCATGAGATTTTGATTGCGATTATGTTTCCTGGTGGTTGAAAAGAGCACTTATGGTATGCTATTTTAGGAGCAACTTAATCATAGATTGTTGTGATAGGAAATTCTCTATTCTAAATAGGTCTCATACATATCTTATTCAATTATATAGTGTCTTATATAATGTAAGTCCTAAAGCTAAACCAATTGATCGTAAGATCGAACTTAGGATATGAGGTTTTGGGCGATCGGTTAAAGAATCCGATCAAACCCAAATTATAAACTATTAAGAGAAATATTAGTAAAAATGACCCCGTAAACTTAAATTTAAGAAAATAAGTAATAAAATAGGAGACTATAAAATTTTCAAATTTTAAGCATAATAATTGCTAATTATCGAAAAAGCGAAAAGTGTAATCAAATAACTAAGAAATTATTAGAGATAGATTATATGTATACTAAAAATTTTAGAATGACTAAAATAATAATTAGGAACGTTCACGTGTACCCCACATGTATTTACGTGTAGATAAAAATACGTGAAATTACCTAAATGGGCCAAAAACTGAGTAAATAATTAAAGAAAATTATAAATTAATTATGGAAAAATCAGAAAAAATTAGAAGAGGATAACATGAATCAAGATCAGGTCGTGGCAGGTCCAAATCTACAAAAGAAAAATCAGCCAATAAAAATTAGACAACTTAAAAGCCAAAAATCAAGGAAAAATGGGTAAAGTCTTGTCAAATCAATGCATATTAATTACAACCAATGTCTATAAATAAGGGGAAAATTTCTTGAAGCCATTTGGTTAGTTTAACATTTGGGAAAAATAGGAACACTGAAAAAATCGAGAGAAAATCTAAAAAATAAAAAAAAAAGGAAAACTGTGCAGATTGGGCAAATGAGCTAAACCCACCACTTACCACCACCTGGGACCGAACCACCACCACCACCCTACATTGGAGCCACCGCCTGGGCCAGCCGACAACCTTGGACCGGGTTTGGATGGCTAGAAAGCTTCGAATCGGTCAGTCTTTTATTTACCCCGATTTTTGAATAATTTTATAAAATTAGTTATTTTGCCCAAAAAATTATGAAACTTGTTATTCTTAGGTTATATTGTATGTAGATTTAGGAAAAAATATTTATTTAGTTTAATTATGTTTGAAAATATAGGGTTCTTAACAAATTGTTCAAAACCGAGTATGCTTAGAACCGAAAATAAATAGGCTTAGGAGTGTAGTTTGGAGCTCAAATTTTTTCTGTAGGATGGTCATATGATATAGAACAGTGCTATAAGACCATTTTTTTAAAGTTAATTTTTTAAATTTTTAAGTTAATTTTTAGCCCTAAAATGATGGAAAAATTGAGTGATTTGGGGTTAATTAGGTAATTAAGATTTAGATATTAATTAGATGTTTAGGGATGTTAATCTCTGATGTGGAACCCTAATCCTAACCTTTGGAGTATTAAGTATGGTTAATTTAGGAAATTAGGTAATTAATATAAGAAATTAGTAATATGTGAAATTGTAAATTAATAAATCTAAAAAATTAGGGTTATTTAGATAATATTAGAGTAAAAATTAGAATAATATTACAGTTGAATTCAGAGTGAATTTTAGGTAATTATATAAAAAGTAAGATTTTCTCACATCGGGGAAAAATCCAAACCCTAATTAGGATTAGCGTGTACCGGATAACTTAGAATACTAAATTAAGACTCAATAGGATATTTGAATATTTGAGCTTAATGTGATTAATTTCACATTAGGATTCGAGCATGTTTAAGACTTAAAAATCGAACTAAAACCTAATCTAGAAATTGATGCGGAAACTGAACCCGAACCTAACCCCAAACCTAGAATAATTATAAAAGACTTAAGACCTAGATAATTACGTATATTAAACCCTAAATAAAACATAACAATAAGCGTTATAGGAGAAAATGAACCTATAATCATTATATGAAAATTGAAACCACGTTTGTGTTATAGGGATGATCGGTGATGGCCTGAACAAGTCGGACCTCGAGTGAGTGAGCGAAGAGTTGAGATAAGTTGGGATTAATACAATGCTATATTTTGGGAGGCTTGAGATTATGCTTGGTTATGCTTGTTAGATAGTTAGATGTGTGTATGTGCTTGATTATGGGTGATGTTATGATTCTGTTTGTTGCTCTAGCATGTATTGTATGATTTGCATGAAATGATTGATCACCTTAAACTGAACTTAATCAAATATATGACCAGTAATCAGAATCGGACATGCATGGTAACCCATTAGGGGAACTTAGGACTCTCCGGCCAAATACCGACCCCTTCGAAAGGGATAGCGCAGGATTGCAAAATGGTCCCTTCTTTATCCTCAGTCGAACTAAGTGACAGGAGAGGAGGTCGCGGCGAGGGTGAAGACAGTGGTTCGAAGGTAGTCGTGGGAGGAGTAAGGTCTTCATTACACAAGCCTGGGTTTGGTCGTGAGCTGTTGCATTAACGGCAACTCCTCAACCCAGATTAGAGAGGGCGCAATTTCTCTAATCTCACGACGGGCCGGACAACGTTGTGGGATAGCATATGCTTGCACATACATTGCACCTAATAAGTGATTGAAAACCTTATTGTGTGTATGGTATAGTTTTAAATCCTCCGTCCTAATTTACTGAACTGTGGATAGACATCGTGCAGGTGCTGGCTAAGAAGCAGCAACAACTACTCTGAAGCTAGCAACTGCTGGATCCTGGGGAGTGAGGAAAAACATTGAAGAATCAACACATATATTATTACTTTTCATTTCTGATTAATGTAATAACTGAATTAGTGATTATATATTACTTTTCTCACTTTCTTAGGTAAATGAATTATTTAAATTCCAAACTATTTACTTCAAAGCGGGTTAGTCATGGACGCCTTGTGTAGATCAGGTTTAAGATAGTGGTTGTAAGGCCAACTTCTATCTCAGGATGGTTTACACGGTAGGGCTGTTACGACTCTGCCGCTTCGGGGCGTATCATATAACAATCTTTAATATGTTATGTTTATAATTTGCTTTTAAAAGTATGCAATTAATGCATATTTTCTTATTTTAAAAGGCTAAATAAAATAAAAGAAATTGAAAAAAATGTGTTAAATACTTTAGAAACAAATCTAATGTCAGGGTTAGAAATAAACATAAGAGACTTCAACTTAACCAATCCTTAAAACAATCATATACCTTTTATCTCATGGACTCTATGTAATTCTTTGATTAAAGTTAAATAAGTTTATCTTGTAATGAACTAAAAGAGAAATTTAAATAAAGATAAATGCGATTCTTCATATTATATGAACATTTTCAATAAATCCATACTTTTTTTTATTGCTATCTCATGCTTGTTTTTTGGTTAATATTTTATCATCTTGTCCCTTAGTACTAGAGAGAAAATTACCCATATCACCACATATAAACAAAATGAAAAATAAGAAGAAAAGCAAAATTAAGAAAAATAAAGTTCCATTGATAAGTTTTTCAAATTCAAATAGAATGAAACTAAATTAATATGTCATTTTGATATAATACCAACATGAGATTTTGATTACAGATGTATTTCATAATGATTATAAAAAAGAAAGAAGAAGAACACTTATTGTATGCTATTTTAGCAATAACTTGTTGTGATTGGAAATACTCTATTCTAAATGGGGCTCATACTTATCTTATTCAACTATATTCTGTTAAGTGTCATATATACAAATATTTAATATGTTATATTTATATTTCCCTATTTAAGGGATGCAATTAATGCATATTTTCTTACTTTGAATGATTGATGAAATTTTCGAAAAAGGAAAAAAATCTTAAAAACTATAGCATTTTACTTTTTATGTCTTTGTAAGATAACCAAATGTTTTTGCTTGAAAGGGTAATTGAAGGAATACAAGTGGTAAATTTGTCCTAAGGGCCAAACCAGTTCGAAACCACTAGTTCATGGTAGGTGTAGGGGTGAAGTAGGATCGACCCTTAAGGGGGTTGGTTCGTTAGAACTGACAATTAAGGGACAATTTAGATGGCTCACGAACCATTTGTGTTTTTTTTTTTGGGAATTTTTCTTTTTAATCTTTTGTAGATTTTTTTTTTCACTTAATATTTTATGAAAGAAAAAAATACAAAATATAGAGAGATAAAAAAAAATATGGCCAGAACTCTTATTTTCCTAATCCACTGTTTGTTTCCCTATTCTATTTCTTATGAATTGAAAATTTTATTTCCTGAATAATTTTCCTTTGGATCCCGAAATAATTCGTTTGGTATAACCAATGTTATATTAGAAAATTAAACAAAAATGGTCAATGTGACAAAAAATGCAAAATACAAAAATTTTTTATTTGGATTTTAGAATACATTGTCAAAAATGGAAAAATAAATTATAAAGTAACTGTAATTGTATATTACAAAATTTGATTTATCGGATTAGAGTATAGTTATTGAATAGAAGTATAAATTACAATGTCATAATAATAAAAAAGAACTATTTCATATGTCATAAAAATTTTGTTATTTTTATGGGCGCCCCAAAAGTATCTACTAGTCATAATTAAATCATCGTAGCTCAATATAATTTTTTATAAAACATTTATTATGTTGTTTAATTTTAAATTAGGAAAAAAAGAGTCTAAGTTTACAAGATTATCCATTTAATTTTTTAAGAAAAAACCTTTTTTGGGTGCTAATTTGAAAAACCTAAGAGTAAATCCCTAATTGTTGAAAAATCATACCATTTTGCCTTTTTTTTTTCTAGTAATTACAAAAAAATTTTTTCTAAATAACAAAACATTTTTAACTGAAACAAAAGGAATGGTCAATCGGTCTCACCTTACATTAGTGCTCACTTAAGAGTAGAACTCGCACTTCAACTTGAGCCTGAGCTTCCATCTTATTTGTTCTAGTTGTTGAAGCACTTGTCTTCTTCTATTGACATGCCGCATTGACTCTTATTTTCTATAAGCTACCTTATGCCAATCTTCGGTGCATGTACTTGCTTCAATGCTAATGACAAAAGGGAGGCTTACTAATCGTTGAAGATGAGACTTGCCATATTGAATGCTTGTTCAACAGCCACTGTTAACATGGGAGCAGCAAGAACTTAACTAGTAATGTAAGATGGGATGAGATAACTTTTTGCATGCATCTTCCACTACTCCAAAATGTCAAAATCTCGTATGATAATACTATTAAGGAACTCGAAATTGGTGGCCATGTAGTGTTGAAGCTCGGTTGTTAACCCCCAAACTGTTGTCTTTTCAATTTCTAGTCCAACAACTCTAAATTCTCGAATGAATAATCATGTTCGATAGGGGGTGGTAAGGGAGAAACTGCTGTCTGCCCACTACTATACGTGTATTGCTAACACATGAAGAGCTCTTCTAAATTTGTTGTGGTTGCCAAAACTTCCTCTTATGCTTGTAAATTGTATATTTCTTGAGAATTCGTAAATGAATCAATATACTCATAATAAGTTTTCATATATAGTTATAGTACATTAATTTTACAATGAGGGTCCAAAATTATAGATACAAGATAAATATGGGGAATTTCCCTATAATAGTATAACCATTTATACGTTGTTTCAATTGCACAGTCATAGAGGTTTGGGTTCGTACATGCTTCCAATAAAGCACCAACAATGTTAACGGATCATCATCAAGAAGTGTATACTAAGCCTGTATACTTGAAAAAAAAATTTAATAGCATTATGGAAAATCTTAAGAACCTTGAGCAACTGGATACATATGTTTTAGTTGTTCAGGTGAATTTCAACTTCCGGTAAATTGTATATCATAAAGTTACACAAAAGTTCATTATCAGAAACAATATTTTGTAACAACTCACAAGTTGAATTCGAATGATGAAAATCATTCGTTTTAAAATTTCTAGGTCTCTTTCTGTATTTAACATAGAAGTTCCTCCACTTCTTGTATAGGAAAATTATAACGAAAGGGGTCAACGTTTGAGGATAAGTTCAAATAAGGAATTAACGTTTCTAAAAGTTCAAATAAGGGATCAACATTTTATAGAGTAATTCAAATAAAGGATTTATAATAGCCAATCTATAAAATTGTTTGAATAATTTTGTTAAACGTTGATATCTTATTTAAACTTTTCAAAATATTGGTTCTTTATTTGAACTTATCTTCAAACTTTGATCCCCTTTATTGTAATTCTCTCTTTCTTATATAGAGACAACCTCTCATATCGTAGCCTTTATTGAGGAAAACTTGTCCTACAAAACTACAATACCATCTATGACACATAAATTTATAAAATGACATGAACATCTAATATAAAAAAATATTCGTTTAGTGTTGGTTGATAAAGGTTTTTTAGATTCCTAATTGAGGTGGTGTTTGCACCAATATTATCGAATCTAATTGAGAAAATTTTCTTAACTAAATTGTACTCATGTAGAATAATGTTTATAATTTTATGTATATTTTACACCATGTGGCGCTCTTTGAATACCCTTAACGTCAATAATCTTTTACACAATTGCCAATTATCGACGATCAAGTGACAAGTTATGACCAATATATGAATTGTTACGGGACGAATCAATCCATATATCATCACATATTGATACGAATGTATCTAGGAAAGTAAACTTACCTGCAAGCTCCTGTTTACCTTTATGGTGGAGCTCTTAGGTGGCTCTACTCAATGTGCTGCAACTAACCTTATTTACGTTGGGATTGAATACATCTTACTTATATCTACTTTACCATGAGGATGCATCTACGATGAATGACGTGTTTGCAAGGTATTGCGAGATTATACTTGTATTTCTCCTTGTCATTGGTTTGGATAAGCTATCATCTTGGGCAATTTGCAATTGTGTCTTGTTTATCTTAATTTCTTTAGGATGCTTTGATTTTAGATGTTTGTTTAAAGTATTGTAACATTTGCCATATTTCCATGTGTAGTGCGCTTTGCAATAATTACAAAACGCCCGTGAGTTCCCTTGCTCATCCTTACTTGTAAGAAAATGTTTAGTGAACATATCAGATTTACCAAGTTAGGGGGCTTATCTGAAGGTCCTGAACCGCCTAACTGCTAACTTATCTGTTGCTCATCCGTCTCTAAAATTATTTGAATATCATCCTCCTCCTTATCAAAGATGACTATAAGGCAATTGTTACGTAAAGGTTAAAATTTGAGTTATGGTAGAGGTATAAGGTTAACATTTGGCATCATATCATATAATCTCATCGTGTTATAGTCATACTTTGGCTATGACAATACATCCCTGAAGTTCTACGGTAAAGATGACATGGTCGTAGTTGTCCCCCCCTTTTTTTTTTTCTTACTTAATGGTGAAGCTTACTTCTTTTCGAAAAACAATCTATAGTGATTTTTTTTTAATTTTTTTTATTGAAAGAGAAAAAAGTTTGCATGTAAAAAAAAAAAAAAAACCCTCCAAAAGCAGCAAAAAAAAAAAAGGAAGAGCGAAAATATAAAGATTTTAGATACTACGTAAGTTATATCAAAAGAACAAATTATTTTTTTAACAAGAAAACTGTAATGGAAGCAAGGTAATTATTTCTAGCATTCATGGTTGAGATTCATTTCTCCCGGAAATGCATTATGCATCATGTAGCATGCATGATTCTTTTTTTGAAAAATTATGGAGAGTAACTAGGGCTTCCCCCATCCCCATCCTTCTCTCTCTTTTTAAGTGCGAGCCCAAACCAGTGGTTTTTGGAGCTTGAATCGCTTGGACTCTTAAGATTTAACAAGGTCTAATGATTCAACTATCAATTCAGACTCATGCAAGACAAGATCGAGCTAGTTCATAATTCGAAACCAATTCTTGCACTAATCTAATAGGTGACAAAACGTTAATTTTTAGGGTGTGAAGTCTAATGTATTTACTTTATAAGATAATTACTATATTATTTTAAAAATAAAAGAATATAATTGGAATTATATCATTTTCCTTTCTTAAGAAAAGCTTTCCTCTATCACATTTGGTATGCAAGAATAAATTAGAACATAACTATAACTGTAACTTTGGTTACCATTCCATGGAATTGATAACTCCAACTTCAAGAAATAATTTAAATTCTGATTCCATTCCCTTTCATTAACTAAGTTTAACTAAAATTATTTATTTAATCTTCAAACAAATTATACTATAGAATAATTATATACTTTTGTTTGATAAATAATATTATTTATATATTTAATATCATTTCATTTTATTAAAAAAAAAAAAAAATTCTCCCTACGGTCGTTAACCCATTTTAGTTTAATTCATTTTGTTATATTCCATTTCAAACTCTTCCATCCCACGAATGGAGACATTAAACTATTATCCTCCATTCTTTCTTTCAACTTTCCTCCAATGTCCCTCTGCCCCCCTCCCAATCTTTCCTTCCAAACATAGCCTTATTGTCCAATCAACTCCAACATCAGCAGATGCCTACAGACAACAGTCCAACAGCCTTCTCTCTCGTCAACCTTCAAACTCGACACTGTGAAGACCCTAAAACCCCATATTCAATCCTTAATCAAATGGACAACCCTCAATTTTCACTAATCTCACTCTTTAATCTCACACCAATTTTCTTACTTTTTCCCTGATTTTGCCTAACCTTCTTGCACAAAACGCAAAAATGGCGCCCAATTCAACAACCCATTGCCATCAGTCCTGTTCCTCCTCCACCAAACGCGTCAAAGACGAGCCTATCACCACCACCGCCACCACCAGTGACCTCTTCTCTTCCAATTTCCCTGCAGAACCCCAGAGAATTAGGTTTCACGAGAAGTTCGAAACCAGACCCGTGGATTGTGGCAAAAACTTTGACCTAGATTTAGTAAAATCCATCGCCAGCCCGTTCTTTAACTCCATGAAACAAAACGGAGTGTGGAAGATGTTGGAATTACCCGATTCGACGTACCCCAACTTAGTTAGAATCTTTTATTCCAACTTAACTGCTGGAAATGTCTACACCGACTTGTGGAAACCCGAAACCGCTGAAAATCTGCTAACTTCCTTTGTTGATTGTAAGCCTATCGTTATTTGCCCCGATACAATCTCCCGGCTGTTAGGGATTGCTCCTGGTGGTGCGGTTATGCCGAATAAGCAAAATTTTGATGGTAGTGAAGCTTGTAGGGTTTTGTATAATGACCCTTCGATCACTTCCCGCACTTGGCGCAATGCGATCGAAAAATATAAAACCAAATCTTTACCTGTTGAGCATAGGATTCTCCACTTTGCTATGACTTTTGTTTATAATCCGCGAATTGGTAATCATGCTGGGATAACCTATGAGGACTTGTGGCTCATGGGCAATATTGTTACTGGAAGGAAAATTGATTTTGGGCAATGGGTGATTAATAACATTAAGAAGGTCCTCAATAAGGATTCCCAATTGTTACCTTATGGTCGGCTTATATCCTATTTGCTTAAATTTGAACATGTTGGGATGGAGAATGATCGGCCCCTTAAGTCTCCTCTTAACAAATTCACTGTCACTAGTCTCACCAAGTCTGGATTTGTATGTTATGAGAACCGGTGGAGTAGGGATGCGCCTGCTGTTGATGATTCTGATGATGCAGAGAATGAAGTCAGTGCTGCAGATGAACTGGCAGAGGTGGATGCGGATGGTGCTGATCATGGCTTCATTTCATCCTTGAAGCGTAAATACCTTGAACTCAACACTAATGTCGTTGAAACTCGTGAAGAGATTCAACGGTTGCACACCAGGCTTGATGCCCAAAATTTATTGATGAATAACATTTTGAAGGAATTTGGCCTTCAAACAAAGTACTTCCAGGGTCTTTATGCAGCCCATGGCCTTCAGTTTCCACCTCCATCATCGCCAGAGCAATGATTATTCATTCTTGTCATTGTTTTTGGTGATGCTTTGATCTTTATTTCATGAATCCATTGGGGGAGAAGATCTTTGTTTTGCTTGCACCTGGGCTAGCTGGAAGATTTTCATTTGTAATATAGCTGTCTAGCTGGTTTAATGAAGTTCCACATGTAATTGCATTTAGGCCAAAATTTTGCTTGTCTTGCTGTGTTTATATATACCATCATGTCAACTGGCTTTCGGTCTTTGGGCACTTCATATGATTGTAGAATTTTATCCAAGTCAATCTAGTAAATTAACTACCAGAAAACATGTTACCTTCCGTTGTATGGTATTAGCTTGCATTGCTTCTGCTATATTTATCGTTACTACTGCCGCTACAGCTGTGGAAAAGCAATTTGTTGCTAATTCATTAAGCAGAGTTTGAAGAATTTTACTAATGTGATGTGTTGGAGATGAGGGTAGTAAGAAAAGATAAAGATAGCTGATCAGTCATATCAAAGTTATTTTTCACCACTATTAATGTTGACATTCTTGTTGTGATAGCTGCAGCTTTGTTGTTGCAAATGTTGAAAAATAGCTAGTGTTGTTGAATAAACGGTATAGGATGACTGCTAATAATCTGTACATTCTCTAATATATTGAGATTGCGAGATAAAGTTGTGTAGTATTATTTGAGTTTGATAGAGTGTTAGTTTCTATATCACTTTCATCCTAATGTGGGGCTATGACTAAGCATTAGCAAAGTGAAATGTGATATTAGTGGCCAATGATTAAAGAGTAACTGCCTTGTTTTGGATGTCTTTCTCTGACAGATCCCATACTTTAAGCTTCTGACAACCAATTGTCATTCTTTGAAGACACGGCTAAGTGCATCTTCGTTACAATGCTGAATTTTGGAAATACTTGGCATGATACTGGGACTTTTCATTTTTGTTCTCAAAAACATATGCTTGTAATTCGCCTCCCTCCTGGTTTTTTTCTTGAACTTGTTTCACATACATAGGCACATTTACTTTCAGCAGGAGGCATTGTAATTTTTGGCTAAAATGCCAATCATGATTGTCAATGAGAAGTTGCTCTCCCTAACATGTGCATTCTTCTCAGCTTTCAGTTTATTGAGCAGCTGCTGCAGCCAAAAGGTAATTCTTACTTAAATTTATTTTACTTTTTTGGCGTGAAACAATTTGATCTTTTAGATCTGGTGAAATAACCTCTTTCTTTCGAACAAAACCTGATGGAAAAGAGTGCATACCATAAAAATCTGTCACAAATTTCTCTGTCTTTATTTGGTTTGGGAGGCTGCAGTTTTGCGCTTGGACTCTAGCAATTTGCTATGTGAAAAAGGATAGGTTTTAATTGTTCTAACTTTTTTGCTTACAAGGTATACATATCAGGGTAAGAATAATTAAATATCTTCATTTTATGTTTGTTTGACTTCGGATTATAATTCTTGAGGCCTTCAAAGGTGTACTTATGCCTTGTCCTGCTTCACATTAGTTGCGATTGTGGCTTCTTGTAGATAATTATGCTGATTTTGTTCTTTTTCTGCCATGAAATTGAAGGGATTGTCATAGATTTGTTTCTATCTGCTTTTACCATTGCTTTAGAGCCAATACATGCATGCTCCTATCTTACTTGTTTTGGGTTTTCTTCCTCCATCTTTTACATACCACCTTTGAAGGCACAATGTCTGACACTTTTGGAGCTTGCTTTAGTTATTTAAACAATCTATCCTTGTAGAAGTAGAATGCTTGATATGCCCTACGCAGAGAAGTACTACATATGGCATACTCAAAGTTGTTGGGGGAATCTAAAAGAATAATAAGTTATGAATATTCTGGACAAAGATATATTTGGTTTAAACCTTAATCAAATCCTCTCCATTATTTTTAATGGTTTTTTTTTGGCAACTTAATTTAACTTAGCTTTGTTCGGGGTCAGTTGTTTTACTTGTGTTCTCTTTGTGAACTTTGTGCCAGCATTATTAGGTCTTAAAAGTATGGATCCATTAAGCAAGTCATTGGCAACTCCAATGTTTAGAGCTTGTTTGTATTCTCTCTGTGAACTTCATACCGGTACTGATGTTGTGGATGCTTTCAATTTATAACTTACCACTTCTTCAACACTGATTATCCTTGATAGTCTGTCGAGCTAATATAATTTGCATCACCTTCAAACTGTAGACTTCTGCATAGTTCATCTCATAATTCAGATAGCAGTATTATAGCTAACATCTCAGTGCAGTAAATTTTCTGATACATTGGTCATAAGGTTGTCAGTTACCCCAGAACAAGGGAATTGCATTGGTTTGTAGATATAAAGAAGTGTTCTTCAATATGATTGGCAATGGAAGAAACTAGTATTTTTTTCAGTGCTGTTGAATAAGTGTTGACTATCAATATCATTTTAAAGGACCAGAAAAAGGGTGTCGGCTTTAGGTATTGAAGAGTAGTAAGGCTATATATTTGCTATAAATACTAAATGTAGCACTTGAAATACTTAGTTATTATATAACATTCAGGAGTTAATATAGAGGAAAAAGAGAATTCATTATGGAGAAACAAGATGGAATTACTTCACATGCTCAAGTTGGCTCCCTACTGGTTTTGACATTTGAAGTAATCCCATGATAATGATCGGAAAAATCTAAATTGAATCTTTTTATTCCCTACAGCCCAAGTTTTCTTTGCTGAGTGTACCATTTTAAGTTGTCTGTCCAATTCAATTTGTCTCTGCCACTCCTCATTCTTGTTCCTTTTGCTATCGTTTAGAAAATCATATTGGACGATGAGCAATATGGTGACAGAGAATAATAATTGTGAAAACAAGCACTGGACGTAGAAGGTCTACTTATATGATGAAAACTAGCTTCAGTAAGTAAGTCAGTGAGACAAGCTCACAGTAACTTCTAGGGGTGGCAGTTTGTGTCAATGGCTTGCTTGTGTCTCATTTCATGTCAAATTTGTTTTAGTGCTAAGGTACTCAACATTGAATTAAGATCACAAATAATTAATTTACATTACAGTCATATTTATTCGTGTCAAAACGTTTTTTTTTTTTTTTCAAATCATGTCTTGTGTCAATTCCATATTTTGTTGTCGTGTTATGTTTGTATTATCATGTTGTGTCAACAATTATCGGACCTGGTAATTTCTTCAGTCCTTGATATGACCCTAGAAGTGTTCAAGTGTATTAATATGTGTCTGGTGTTGCGTGTGTGCTGATAAGTGTTGAGTACAAGAAGTGTGTGTGGTGTAAATGTTCTGTGCTGTAGTATGTACTGTATTAGTGTGTGCTCTGTTGTATGTGCAGTGTAATAGTATGTCCATTTCAGAGATTCTCCTGAGGACTATTAATACATTTGTTTCTTCTATTCATTGATTTCTTTGTATTCTAATTCGTCTATTTCTTGCTATTGTGAGTGAACCCATGGTTGCATCAGTCCTAGTAAAAGATCCTGGTGTGATGGTAAACGTTCATGGTTTTGATGGTAAAACAACTCCTAAGACGGATCAGTCTATGTGGTAAAAATCTAAGATTTATGATTGTCGGATGTTGAATAAAGCTGACTGTTTGGTAGCTATATTCTTGATTAATAAATGTGTCATGATGTTGCTGTAGTTGATTGTTAATCTTCATTTCTTCAATCTGTTCAGACAAAGCTAATTTACAACCACTAGGAAAAAGGAGCAAAGATGCTTAGGACGGAAGGAAGCAGATTTTGTCCAAAGGCACATGGTACATTGGGACAGCTGGCAAACTTACTATATAATGTATAGTCTCCTTCAGTTCAATAGGGCATTTTTCTTGTTCTATAAAAAAGAAGGGGATGCCGCAATTGCATACAAAACCTAACCCCCCATAAGTCTCCATGGAAAAACAAGAAATCTAGGGATTCCTAGACTAAAGCTTGTGAAAACTGAAAAGAAAGAAGTGTCGTGTAAGACTCAAATTGAAGCAAGCCAATGCTAATGATTGGCTTTATATAGCTGCAGAAACTTCAATCCATATGGAAGCAGTGTCAAGGATCTGTCAAGGGTTTGTGGAACAGGCAACTATTGGTTTCCTAACAGGTAATTCTGTCTTGAAGCTTGCTTCGTGACTATGTAAGTGTAGCAATGAAACTGACGGTGGATCTAAATACATCATTACCTTAATAGAGATACATCAGCTAAAATCAGCACGTCTGCTTTTATTTGCATCTTGCTAATTTCCTATATTCAGTTAGATGGACGTGACTTCGTATGGTGAATGCAAAGGCAGGAAATAAGATGTACATGAAAGCAGATGTGCTGAGCTTTGCATGTTGATCTATTTTCCACGGCATTGGTATATTCGAATCCACTGAAAGTTCAATTGTGACTCCTATAATAGTCAGCAAAGCAGCATTAAGATGGAATTACCTCTGAAAAATTCAATGTTGTTTGCTTTGAAAAACCTTTCACAAGATCTTGACCAGAGTTTCCAGCTATATAAAGGCCGATTATAGGAAATGGCTTGGTATTCGAAATCTTTATTTCTTTTTGGATGTTATTCGGCAAATTTTGTTTTTCTTTGACCTTTATTTTTAATTCGTTTTAAGATTATATAGGGAGTATATGCAAGTTTCGTAATGTTACATGAAGCTGCTTCTGTATATCATGGACAGAACTATGTTGTTTACTTGTTTTCTGGAGCTCAGTTCTTGTAGATTGCGGAGGATGTGAGCAAGGAACGTTGTAAGGAAAAATGTGTTTGCAATTGGTAAGGATGTGAGAAGTAGCTGGCAAGCAAGGCTTTAAGTGCTTCTGCAATTCAAGGTGCGGATCTTGCTTATTAGCTTTTTATGCCGTGAAAGATGGATTTTGATGTTTATAAAAAAATCTGGTGCATCTAATTTTAACAACATTTTCCACTAATATCGTGCTATATAAGAAAATGGTCCCTGTTTTACATGTAGTCTCCATTTCTTGTCTTGGACACGTGAAAGTGTTGTTTGAAAAGTGTACCGAGGGTCTATCCACTTTTCACTCGATGTTTGATTAGTTGATGAGTGGATTGATGTTTGAGAAGGGTGACAAGAATCATCAGCTAATTGGACCTTTTTACTTACTATATCTAGTCGACAAAATTCAAAGATGGTTTGAAGACTTGAAAAACATAATGGATTATCAAGAAATTAAAGTGAAACTTCATAGATTTTCAAGACGATGTCCTATTTACCATGGTTTATTCATCATAATTTTTAGTATTAAGGTTTGATTACTGTTTGATTTGTGTAACTATTTGGCTTCGGCAATTAGAATAAATTAAAAAAAAAAAAATTTATTTTATCTCATCAATTACAAATCTTAATATAGACTCAAATCTGCATAGACCATGCGTACAAACCGCAGCTATTGTACACCTAACCTACTTCGGTCCATAAAAATCAGGCCTATCGGAGGGATTTCCTCCTTCACGGAAAAGCACATACAAAGTTGCAAAATTAAACTGAGATAATAATGGGAGATAAAAAAACTAAAATCCTCCTCATCTTTCACTTTTGGTGGCAATCTATGAGGGACAATCGCATATTGGGACAAACATGTTAACTAGGAAGCCTTGTTGCAACAGTATAACTTTCTAATATATTTGTCTCTTCAGGGACATCCGATATCAGTTCCGATAAAACTGATCGTTTTTGGGAAATCAAGGGAGTAATAGCACCTTCATGGTGGTTTTGGTCCACTGAAGAGTTTGGACAAGTTGATCCAAAGAATTAAGTTTCACTCTTCCGTTAAGCTTATTAGAGCACAGAATCTCTCATTTGTATTATTTATTTATTTATTTTTTATCCCCTTATTATTTTAGATCTTGATGTTTAGGTGTAATTCCATTTGGTACCTGAAATTTAAAGTTATTGAAATGTCACATTCAATCTAACTTTTATTTATCAAATTTAATACCTTAGTCATCTTTAGAATACCATTGACAAAAAATATTTGGATTTATTAGTCCAAAGGGTGCATGTATAAATGATGAAACCTCCTCATCTTTTATCCATATCTATATTATTTAAGTTTCAATAGCCTTATGATGTCTTTTCCACATTCCCTGAATTTTCCATTAATAGTATTAATGTTTCGTATAATCCACTTATTTCACTAGGGTTGTGATTGTCAAATAACATATTTCCACTTTTACGCTAAAAACGGCATTTGTGTAATTACATTTGCAATCAATAATTTAATATGACGTTTTAATTCATATTAATGTAGATTCCCTCAATAATTTTTAATGTTAAATCATTAATATATGGTATTATTAACAATCCATTTTAATTTCCACTAATATCAATTCAAAAAGAAAAAATCAAATTTCAAATCAAAATGAATTTAATACTTTCTCATTCTAATCTCTCCCATTACATTTCTTCTTTTTATCATGTTTGAAGCACTTTTCCTATTTGTATAAAGGTTACTTATCAAGGTGTAGCTCGAAATCGATTTTGTCTTTGCATATTGTCTTAAAATGTCCCACTCACTTATCACATTTTCATTTGCAGGTTTATGATATCTCATTGGGGAATCATGTCAGTAGACAAAAATTTGTAGAGTTTTTTTTTTTTTTTTTACCTTTTAATTTTGATTTATATAATAGTTGAATAAGGATGGTGGTTTGATTTTGAATCCAAACTGCATCAAAGTCATATGGTGTTTTTGCGCTAAAATAACTTAGGAAATTTATATGTCATCTAATCAAGATATTCTTCCTAGAAGTGTGACTACATTTTTCTTCAAATTTAAATTTAATGTTTCATCAATATTATTCTTATTGATTAACGATGTAATGACAAATGTATGATCTCTATTCCACAAGCAAAGTCTTTCTGATTTCTACATAACAATATTTAAATTTATATGCTCTGAATTATGTAAAGAACGTACATGTTGCTTTGAAGACTCTAGAGTTGCACATTTGGAACATTGAGGAGATTTATCGTCCACATTTCAAGAAAGCCATGGATTCCCATCAATTTGCCTAACAAATGTACATCCTAACCTAGTTTTATTACTCTTAGAGATCAATTTGCTAGGTGTAATGTAACTTAACGTAATTTCTTTGAGTTCTATGTTTTGTTTTATTCGATTTTCCAGTATCATTTACTTTTAATTTCATAGGTATTATCAATTCATTGAGATTACTATTATTGGTAGTTTTATTGTGTGTTGGATTGTATAGTTTTATTCTTTAATCACAAATGTGTCATATGCTAATGTATGTAATTTTTGTTAAAAAAAAAAAGAAAAGAAAAGAAGAATGATTTCTTTTACCTAGCTCAATATCTCATGTCATTACGCAGGTATATCTCTATGTATCAATAGTTTTGTAGCCTAATGGAATGGAAATTAGTGTTTTGAATAGGATGGATTAGGTTCGAATTTCTCATCCCATATCATAATCATTAAAAAAAAAAAAGGTGTGTATCGTTAGTTTTGTAAGTTACATCACAACTTTATTTTTAAATCTCATTAAGTATCCACATTGAACAATGTGTTGTGCTCTATCAAGATAGGAAGCCACACACGAGCAGCATGTGCATGGGCAAGCTTAGTATGGATACTTAAAAGAAAGCTTAATACCTTCATTTAAATTTTTCTCTTTTCACCATTTTATACAACAGATTATAATAGTATATTTGAAGGAAATCTTTTGGGTTAGGGGTCCATAGGCCTATCCTTATAGTGAATTATATCAAATTGAATTATACCTAATCTTATTATTAATAATGATGGTGCAATGGTAATAATACTTAGGTTAATGTAGGAGTGGGATGGTGTGTAGGGAAATAGTAGTAGTGCTAGTGATGGTATAATAGTGGTAGTGATATGATAATGACAATGGTAGTCATGATGGTGGTGGCAGTAGAGGTGTAGGTTTAGGTAGTGATAATAAAATGGTGGTAAGGAGGTAGTAGGTTAGTAGTGACTTGGGTGATGCTTTCCTCATAGCAATAGTGGGGCTGGTAAAACTGCTCCTTTAATGGGGTGGGGGAAATTGACATTGGAAGACTGACTCTGTTAAAAATACATGATTTATGATTTATGATAGTTTGATCTTGAATAAAGTTGACTATTCACCAGCGTTTTTAAACAGGAAATGCCGTTACTATGTTGTGTGGTCAGCACTGAATTTCTCAATCGCTTTAACAAAGATTAATTTATATGCCAAAAGAAAAAACGAAAAAGAAAAAGCCATTGTGCTTGAGAATAAAGGAAGCGGATTATGTCTAAAGTCACATGGGCACAGTGAAACAGCTGGCAAACAAAACATAATCTATATAGTCACCTTTAATTTTTTATGCACTAGTAAATTACCGATATATTTGCATATATGTTTTACAGAAACGAAAATATAGACGTAGGATAAAAACGCAATATGTAGAGTGAAATTTACAATAAATATAACATAAAAACAGATCAACAGTGCATTTTCTTATGCTATAAAAAAATAAATAAATAAATAAATAAAAGGGATGCTACAACCGCATACAAAACCTAACCCTCCACGAACGAAACTTCCCCCACACCCACCCCCGGCCCATAACTCTCCATGAAAATATAGGGGATATAGGATATTGCAAGACGAAAGCTTTGAAAGCTGTGAAAGAAAGAGGTACTGCACAAGACTCGAATTTCAGCAAGCCGATCCCAATTATCGGCATTTTATATAGCTGCAGGAACTTCAATCTGTGTTGAAGCAGGAGCAGCAGATCTAATCAAGGATTTGCCGAACAAGCAATTACTGGTTTCTTAGCAGGTACCTCTGTCTTGATGCTCTAACTATGCAGGACAAGCAATCAAACCGACGATGGATCTAAAATGCAACATCAATGAAGATACACATGAAAACTCGGAGTAGCTGAGTTTTGCAAGCTGATCTATTCTACGTGATGTCGGTGTATTTAGATCCATTGAAAGTTTGATTGCTGCTCCTGTAACATTAAGGGAAAGTGGCATTCGGATAGAATTACCCGTAAGGAATCCATTGTTGTTTGAACTGGCAAACCTTCGCGAGATCTGCTGCCATTGCCATAATACAGAGCGGAGTTGTTGCTGCTGTGTAGATGTCGATTATTAGAAATGGCTTGGTATTCGAAATCCATGGCTGGAATCTTTCCCATTTTGTCGATTCCACATTGGCGGATTGGTAAATTTTCGTTTCTCTTTGGATGTAGTTTTTAAGTTATCGCATTTTTCTTCAACCATTTTGTTTGAATCTCTTATGGTTTTTATCTTTAAATATCCAAGCAAATTCATTAAGAAATCGATAAGGACAAAATTATGCAGAAGGCTTGATGTTTGCTCAAAGAATGCATTTCGGGTCTAATGTTTGTGCAGGGATTCATTTCGTATCTATCACTGCCCAGCCAAACTCATCATAATCTGATTTAATGTGGGAATAATGCTTCACGCAATTTACCTTTCAAATAAAGCTAATATATTCAATTATAATACCCGTTATCTACCATTACTGGAAAAAATGGAAAGAAGTGGACAACAAATCACAGTAATACTAATTGCATACCTTATCAATCTCACGAAGGATTAGAAAGTGAAATTTGTCCAAGAACCTGTCAGCTTGAATCCTCTAAATCAAAATGTAATATGGTTCGCAAACTAATCCTCTAATCCTCCATCTCGTCTTGTTCTAAATCCTTATTTTGTGTGCAAAAATTTAGAAGCACGAACCGTATTTAGATGCCTAGAAATGCGATGCAGAATATTCAATGCGTTTTATCATATTATAATTTCGAAGGACTTTTCGTGGAAAATACGTCCAGGCGCAGTACAAGCCTCTTTTGAGTCTTTCAAGTTAAATTTTTCCTGAAATCATCCGGAGTAACCATCCGTGGTTCCTCTCGTTGCATTATCTCAAATTAATTTTCTTTTTCTATGGACTGCATTGCCTGCATGATCAAAAGTTGTACACAAATCTAATAGAAGAGCAGTGAATTTTCAGATGTCCCCTATTCAACCATAACCTTTGATCTTGCAAATCTTCAATTCCACCTGCAAATATGGCTATATGTCCTAGTGAAACTGTGAAAATTCCAAGTACAACTTGGCACGTTTGGGATCTTGCGACACTATCCTCACAGTAGTATCACTCAAAGCCAGAATTTGCTTTAGAACAAAGTTAAATGTAGTCAATGAGTATCATTGTATCAATGAATATCAAGTATATATTTTTTGGTAAATTAACAATAAGAAAGTCGTTATTGTGTTTCCATTAAAGAGTAGTAACTAAGCCGGTTACTTTTAGTCATTCAAGTGTGAATTGGGGATTTTATATCTAGCAAGTCAAATATTATTAATTAACAAAGTTCGAAAAAAATACAGAGTGTGGGGAAGACTCTTTCAAAAAAAAAAAAAAAAAAAAGTAAATAAATAAACCAGAAGATATTATGGTTACAATACATGAAAGAAATGTGAATATCCATTTTATATAACTTAAAACAAATAATATAGATATTAAAAATGAAAAAAGCGTGAAAACTCTTAACCATGTACATAATTGGAAAATGAAATATTACATGTATGTCAAGTAAAAAAAACATAAAAACTCAGGTATGTTTCTTATTATCAACCCTTACTAATTTTATAAGGATAAGCTGTATATATTATAATAATAGTTTTAGAAATTTGATTAAATAGACTAATATTATAAATACTTTTATGCTCTTGAACTATTTTAGATTTTTTAAGTTAAAATTATGTAAGTCCATTAATTGAAAGAAAAAACTATATCAAAATAAAAAACATGTGCTTTTATTGTTACAGTGTAAATAAAGCAAATGCCATTCACCCAAAAAAAAAAAAAAAAGAAGCAAAAGCTAGTGCATACATTTATATATCCTATAAAATACATATCCATGTTAGTATGAATATATACATATACTCACATATATAGGCATATGCAACATTGTATATTATGGACATAATTTCATTAGTAAAAAGTTAAGTAATATGACAGAAGTATAAGAGTGAATCGCAAATACAACTCTTTGTATTTGTTTTATCTGCACTTAATTTTCTTATTTTTGAAATCGTGTGCTTAGGCCCTTAGGCTTTTAAGAACGAGTATTTAGATACTAAGTTCTTAATGATTGAAACATTAATTATCTCATAACAAACTCTAGATCCTACTTTTTCTTATTTATTCATGTAATTATTTTTTCATGGAAGTTTATTATTTTAGTTGTCATCTTTCTTTCTTAAAATTAAGGAACTTAAAACAGTTTTTGTAAGTATAACCCATTATATTTGCTTTATATGCATTTAGCCCCATATCTTTAATATCATGCAAATAAAAGCAAACCCTTTGAAAAAAGTGCATTTAAATTCCAAAATATAGTGAAAATGCATTTTTTAAAGTATTTTAAGGTTTAAAGGTATGATTTGAAATATAAGGGAATTGAGTGTACAGGAAACAAATTTAAGGAGGTCTATTAAAATTACAATTCAACTGAAGAATAATAATAGCAATAGCAACAATACCGAGCAGTAACAATGACTCCAGTAGAGGGATCAACAAATAATTATAATTGTTTTTCATATATTTGCTTTATTGTTAATGTAAGAGAGATCTCTTCTCTTGACTTCTTAACAAGACTGCCCCTACCTACACTGCATGAGCAAAGTTGTTCATTGTTTTACTATTATTAATAAACTTGATAAAATTCAAAACAAATAAATTCGTTTAATAACAATCTTGTTAGATGTATATATATATTGGTTAAAAATAGGAGAAAATTTTACTTTTGACAATGCATTAGTGACTCGACCGGATATCTTATAAGTTTTTTCTAAAAAAAAAAATCAAAGGTATAATCTTTACGAAGAAAGAATAACCGAACACAAGGAAGAAGAGTTTCTTCATTGACAAAACGAAAGAAGTAAGATGATATTGATAGCCAGTCATTTAGTAAAAATGACAAGAAGAAGGGGGTAGTTATGTTTAAATTTGTGGGATAATCTAGGGATGCAGATTTGTTATGATGGTATATATATGTAACAGTGTTTTTCATCTCCTTTTATCTTTTTTAGCCATTCATGCTGATTTAATAATTGAATTGAAACTGAATCTGACAAAATTAAGCCAACCCAACCCATTCAAAGCATTTTAATTCAGAAGGAGATGCTGAATCAAATGACAAGATACTGTTCGGTTTTGAATTACTCCTTAAACAAAGCCGAACTGCGTTTTACTAACCAAACCACATGGAATCTAGTTATTTAACGTTATGAAAGAAGTCTCGCGATGGCAATTTCTATGGTGAGCAAATATAACATGAATCTTATCAATTGAATAAGTTTATAAAAATTATTAAAGGTCATCGGATAAGCTTTGAATACGATTTTTCAAAACTTTATAAGATACATTGATAATATTTCACTATTCCGTACCACTCTATAACATCTTTTTTAAGATATATAGATAATGATATCGATTATGTAAAAATATAATATAATAAATAAAGAATACAAGATGTTATTATATTTCTTCTTTCTAAATTCCACCAAAAAAGGCAAGAAGCTATAAACATATAGGGTTTAGCTAAGGCAGTCATCTATAAGAAATAAAAGAAACTTTATAAAGTTTCTTACTTCATCCTTCCACCGTTCCACCTACCTCTTACTTAATTTTATGTTTCTATTTTTCACTTGTCTTGTCTCATTTCTTCCCCATTTGAACTTTAACTTTATTATTATATCCTTCATTGAATGTAATACTCATAAACTTTTCATGGTGAATTTGATGTTATATATTTTAAGCAATTGGACTAAACTTTCTAATAAGTGTAAGTTTGCACATGAGAAGGGTGTGTCTTCTTTATGGAAATGTTATTTTATCACTTTTACTTTATAAGCTGCTTCTCTAAATTATGGAGAGTATGCTTTGTGCAATTTAAATAAATAAGATGTCATGGAAACATAAAGTAGTTCAAGTTATTTAAAATTTACCTCAAGGTTTTAAAGGAAAAGTACACTTTTAGTACTTAACATATACCCATTTTTCTTCGTCCTTTTTTTTTTTCCCTCCCTACTTGAGTTCTCAATTTTAAAATCCTACAATAATAAGACTTCTATTAAATCCATTAAATTTTTTGTGCACCTTAAACATGTGTTAGCTCTCATTGGCCTTGGTATAATTGGGCAATGTGGTTGAGATTTGTATAAATTTTGCATCACACTTTTCTTATTTTTGATTATTTATATGTAATTTTTTGTTATTTTTATCATATAATATAATTATTTTTATTTAATATTAGCTTTTATTATACTATATAATTAAACGTATTTAATATTATTATTTATTAAATTAATTATCGTGGAGCAATTTGAAGTGAATATGTGTCTGGACTAATGAGCAATTCAACCGATTTAATGCAAGTCTATTTCTATAAGGTTTTGAAAATGTTAAGTGCTTAAGTAGAAGCAAAACAATTGAAAACTGAAAAAAAAGTGGATAAATGCCAAGGACTAAAGATGTATTTTTCTCAAATTTTAATATTATAAAAATACAATAGAAGAAGTTACGGGTTTAGTAAGGTACTCTATAAATTGCTTAAGTTATAAATTTTAAGGCAGTTCCAAAATGTTATAGATAAAGTTGGAATTTTAAATTTTGAAAAGTTGTATGTATTGAATAGAAGATTGCGCAATCACTTTGATATATCATACCCCGTTTACCTTTATCCATTCACCATGTAATTTCCATTCAACATCTGTAAGATTGCCCAATCACTTTAGTAATAATAGAAAGATTCATGGTTAATGATGTTGGACAAAGTTGATTACTCAAAGCTATCGTGGTATTGGGGTGGCTGATTAATCTTTAATTTCTTTGACCTGTTGAACCAATAATACAAATGGAAATCAATTAAAAAATAAAAAATAAAAATAAAAAGGAAAGAAGAAAGCAATGATGCTTGTATTTTTATGAGAAGAAAAGAATCGGACTTTGTCTTTTAAGTCACTGGCACGGCACATGGGACAACTAGCAACTAAACTATATTACATCAACTCCTCTTATTTTTCTAAACATATAATTCCAGGTTCACATGGAGATGGATGAACCTGTCATTATCTTCCATGAATGAGCGGTTGCTAAATGGTACACGTACATGTGAACCTAACAATCTAGGTCACAAAGTCTTACCTGATAGCCTGGTTCTGGTTCTGTCTGTTTCCAACACTTTGACAAGCGTGCTCCGTGAAAAAATATTTGAAAAGATAAACCAAATATTCTCCCTTCTATTTCTAAAATTACACGTATTTTCCGTTACTATAATTTCAAAATTGTCACTATTTGTAATTTTCTTAATAATTTTCTTTGTTATATATATATATATATATATATATTATGCCCAAGAAGTTATGAAGGGGGAAAGTATCAGGAATCTATCTTATACTTGATTAATAATTTAACCCTTTGCTTGTAATAAGGGAAAGAAAAACGAATGATTCAGGAAAAATAGTAAATGGAGGGGTTCATAATTTTTCCTTTGTTTGAAAGAGCCAAAGAATATGTCAAGAAAAAACACACAGGAATTAAAGTCATACCCTTTGTCCCTCTAAATTAGATTTGATTAGGATGGCAAAAGAGTTGAAATTTTAATCGTGACCTTTCGTTTTAAATGCAGAGCTTACATTGGTGTGAGAGTAAGAGTTACATTCATCCAACCCTGTCTAATTAAATTATCTATTTGAAGGATTTTAATTAAAAAAGTTTTAATCCATAAATAAATATAAAGCTCGCACTAAATTTATAAATTTAAACTCTTATTAAACTATTTATTGTTAATGTACATGCTTGCTAATTTCTAATACGGCAAACAAAATTGTTAGATGAGAATATCATTGGAAAGACCGTTACAGCATATTTGGTTTGAGGCCAGGACAAATGAGAGCAAACAGGAGCCTTTTACTTGATCTTTTATTTTTTTAATTATATTATAACTTAAAAAGAGAGGAAGATTCCAAGTTAGAGACCAGAATTTATGCCACTAATATACCTTCTAACCCACTATTTATTCCTAGTTAACACTACGAGAAAGAGCCAATAAAACCATCAACAGATCCTGCATACATGAGACCCCTAGCATACCCTAAACACTCTTCAATGGTTGCCGAAGTAAGCCGGTGCCAACAATCAGCCTTTATATAGCAGCAGCCACTTCAGTATGTATAGTAGCAGTCATAGCAGGATGTAGTCAAGGTTTCAAGAACAAACGATTATTGGACTCCCAGCAGGTGATTCTGTTTCGATGCCATTTCTTTCCTTGTTGTTCGAGTAGCAGTTGAACTAGCAGTGGATTTGAATGCCATGCCATGAGACAAATCGATTGGCTTGCTAAACTTAAGCTTCCCCGGCTTTGTATGCCTCCATAAAGTCGCAATAAAGTTCGAATTGCTTAGTTTAGCTAGCTGGTCTATTTGGTTCTGGCATGGTTGTATTCAAAGTACACTGAAAGTTTGATTGCTACTCCCCCAACAGCCTTAAAGGGGTGGCGTCTCGATAGAGTTACCTGGCTGGGATCCAGTATTGTCTGCCCCTGAAAACCTTCACAAGATCTGCTGCAATTGCTATAATACGCAACGAAGTAGCTGCATCTATATGAAGGCCAATCGTTGGAAATGGTTTGGTATAATCAGAAAAGGTGTACCATAGAAGTTTTTCCATCCGTCGGTTCGAAAACTTTCACATCTCTCTCATTGTCTGGTTTGTATCTGCACATCGTAATGTTTTTCTATGGTAACTGTTAATTTTTCCAACCATTTTTCGAGAACTCTTCAAAGATTGTTAAGCAAGTATATTATGACAGTGTCAAAATCATTAGTCAAGCATATAGGTACAGTTAAGTATACGAGGAATCCGCAATTCACAGAGTGGATTTTGCTTACTATTAGCTTGTGATCTTACGTATCTTTTCTCATTGGATGTTGATTTGAATTATTCTTGTACTTGAAAAAGCCATGCTTATGATTGAACCTGCCTGTACTAATTAGTCTAATGATCCTCGATTCCTCCAATCATTTGGAAAGCTTCCTCTAGCGATGGATTTAGTGTAAGTCTTGAGGTGCTTTTGTGGAATGGTGTGTAGTTGACTACATGGTGCCCATCCTCGGCAGGATCCGTCGGTAACAAGTTTCTCTTTCTCTATATCAGATCTATGTCTTGTCACATTCGTTACATGTCCTAATGCGGGTCCTCTGGTTTGCCTTTCCTGCTTTTTGCTACACCGCAGCCAAGCTTCCGCGCTTCCTCCTCCATAAAAATATTCCCCCAAGCTGCATACTCTAGTGATTGCAGCATCAACTGAGAATGAAATGAATTCTCATAGTTTCATCGTAATCTCCAGGTTTTCTGATTGAAAGGATGGAAAAGCAGGTGGAGAATTTTTCTGTCCCAATGTAAAGCCTTTCTCAATTTATGTTGGTGGAATCAGTGATTTCTTAGCCTTTTCTGTTCATGAGATTAAGTTGCAATGGCTTAAAATGAGGTAATCCAAACTACAAACAGTAGCCAAAGGTCAAGCCCCTTGTCATCCTATTTTACTAGATCTGTGATGAGAGATGGTTCTTAGTTCCTATGTTCAAACTGGATAATGCATGGTTCCTGTAAGATTTTATTCTTAAACAAAAATAATATATTTCTCTTATTCATTTCATCTGTTCCATGAGCGAAACAGGGAGAATACATGTGGCACCACAATTAGTTCGAGTTAATAGAGATTGGTGGCAATGAATATTCAATAATCCTTAATTCTGCAAAGTAGTCTTTTTTTTTATTTTTTTTTATTTTTTTTATAGATGATATTTAGGAGGAGAAGAAGAATGTTATTTTGTAGAAAATAGGTGTGACTTAGAGGGAAAAATATATGTAAAACATAGTGTATTAAATCATAAAAAAATTTAGAAAAAATATAAATGTACAATATTCAATTTTAAAATGAATAGGAAAAAGAAAAAGAAAACAGATAATGGAAACCTTTTTAAAAGTTGTTTTATAGACTCATAAGAAGTAGAATTTAGAGGACATAGCATGATAAGTAGAAAAATCATTGGGAAATAAATCCTTAAAAAATAAATCAATGACATCAAAATATACACGTATAATAAAGAATAAGAAAAGCTTAAATAAATAGTTACAAGATTGGGTGATAAAGTCTGGAATACATGGTGAGAAAGCTTCAATCTTGCTACTATTCAAGATTGAAAGATAAAGTTTAGAATACATGGTGAGATTCCTATTGCTAGGAGATAATTTTGTTAGAAATGATGTAGAGATAACTTTGTCAGAAAAAATTCTAATATTATCCTGTAAAGTAGACTTTTTTAGAGCGAAATTATTGTACTATGCGTGTAAAAAGTAGATTCTTTTTACAATAAAGTGTTCAAAGGTTATTTCACAAAGAATTTAGAGTGTCTATATATTTTTCTCTTAGTGACTTTTTCGTATCCTCCTTAAGTATACATTTAAAGTTTATATAGAATTCCAATAGGCTGGGCATATCTCTGCATTGGATTCTTTTTAAAGGGTGAAAATATAAAGGTTTTTATCTACGGTAAATAGTACATTAATTTTTCAAAAGAATATACTTTTTACATAGTAAATAGTACAATAATTTCGCTGAAAAAGTCTACTCGTAAATTTGTCTCCTAGCAAAAGGAATCTCATCATATATTCTATGACTTCGTCATTCAATCTTGCATAGCGGTAAGGTTAGAGGTTTCTCATCACACATTCCAAACTTTATTATTCAATCTTGGAACTATTTCTTTAAGCTTCTCTTGTTCTTTTCTCCTTTTAAGCTTCCATTGCAAAGCTTCAACTTTCTTCCATGAAATGATTTTTATGTCTTTCTATGGTATCCATGGCTTTAGTTTCTATAGGTTCCCATAGAACTTAATGGTCTTGAGAGGAGATACTGTAAAGCTTATTTTGAAAAATTAAGAAATAATTCTAAGGTTGATCTAAAATTCAAGTTAATTGAAAACTTGTCCAATTTCTAATTTGTTCAATTAAAACTTTTCTATAAAAATATTCCCTATTGACTTGATTTTTATTTTTTTGAAGATTTAGTCCATAGTCAACATCCACATAAATGGTATAATATACTAGTCTTATATCATATCCAAACAATTCTAAAGGAATATAATAAAAAGTTATTTTTACATAGAATAACTTTTCTCCTTTTGAAAGCAATCATTTTTACTACTTTTATCATGGAACCAAATTCTGATTTTCAAAATTATTCCGATGTTACTCTAACTATATTTATTAAGTCATAGTTTAATAATGTTTGTTCTATAAAACAATATTCATCTACACAAATACTTATAAACTTTTCTAAAAGTTTGTAGATGCAAAATTTTATTTCATTATTTTCATTTCTAAATATACAAAGAAAAATATTTTTATTAGAGATTTTCGATATGTTAAATTGTAAGATATGAAATGGTTTCCAAAAATTCTTTTCTACCAGTTTATTAATGTATTGTCTACACTTTGTTGGTAATTTATCAATATAAGGATACTTTTTAAAGAAAATATATGCATATGTTTACTCGTATAAAATATCTTTATCTTCTTTATATTTAATGTATTGTCTAAGAAATACTTGTTTAAAAGTTTTCCATTTGTCTAACGTTTCCTTTATTTCTACCAAAAGTATTTTTTCTACTTGATGTCTATATTCACTAATTAACTGTAGATTTATTAAAAAGTCTTTATGTCCCATAAATTCAATTAATTTTTGTCTAGCTTCAGCAAATAAAATTACAACCACTCTAGATTAGGTTGTGATGATCCCGAATCTAAGGAATTACTTTATATCGTTTTTTATATATACTTGAATTAATCAATTCATTAGTTTTCTGTGAAAAATGTGTACTTTCTTGTCTAGAGGCAAGCTTATTATTTATGTTTGCCTGTACTTTAAAGTCCCCATACTGCATCAATAAGCACTTTTTAGGCTTCATTTACTTCTACTTTAGTTGATTGTTTAAATTTTAAAGATAACCTTTTGGATAAATAGAAAGTTCTATTCCATTGTAATTTTTCATGGGGAATATATTACTACTACTACTACTATTAATAGGCCATGGAACTAGCTTAAAAGTTGTCAACCTTTATCCATTTGTTTATTATTGAATGAAAATCTTATTGGACTTTGTTGAAATGGCTTGTGATTGTAGATCTTCATTAAAAATATTCCTACTCAAAACATTAGCCAAATTATAATCTTTTTCTTTTATGTGTTCTATTTCTATTTTATATCCATTATTAATTAAAATATCTATAAACTTGATCTATCTTCTTTGTGAAATGCTTTTATTATTATTATTTTTGTATAACTTAACAATAGTCTCACAGTTAGTCCTTATTAAGATTTCAACTTTATTAATTAAAAATAGTGTAAAACTATTTAATCCATAAATTATTGCAAGAATCTTCATATCTATACTATTGCGTAATCCTTTTTTCCTAAACATTTTACCATTATATTTACAAACTTCCTCTTCACTTTTTGGGGTATAATTATGTAGTTTTTTTTTTTAAAGATTGCTCCCTATTCATTTTTATATTCAGTTGTTTCTACAATTAAATAGTTATTGTCTAATGGTAACATTAAATTTGCAATTTTCTTATCAATTCTTTTATTTGTTTTACTTGTTTTAGCTCTTCTATGTTTAAAGGTTTAAAATTATTGGTTTTCTAATTTAATTGTTTGGTATAACTTTCTAAATTTTTTATACATGGTTTAGCATAAGTGACTAATCCTAAAAATTGTTGTAAAGTCTTTTTGTCAAATTCTTCATTAAATTCTAAGACCTTTTTTGAAATATGAGGTTGTAGTCTAATTTTCCTATTTCCTATTTTTGCTCCTAGAAATTCTATATTTTTTCTGTAAAATTTGGCTATTTTACTAATAGCTATTCTATTTTTAAGAAATTCAGATAAAATTATTTTTAAATGTGATTATGTTCCTTTTTTGTTTTTGAATGTACTAAAATATCATTTATATAAACACAAACAAAGGGATATTTTGGAAAAATCTAATCCATCTTCCTTTAAAAGATTGAAGAAGCATTTTTTAATCTAAATGGCATGACTAACCACTCAAAGTGTCCTAACAGAAATGTAAAAACAATCTACGGAATTAATTCTTTACATATTCTAATTTGCCAAAATCCTAATTTATAGTCAAATTTATTAAAAATATTACTACCTTGTATTCTATTTATTAAATATGTTTTGTTAGGAATATCATATACATCTATCCTTATATTATCATTTAGTTGTCTATAATCTATGACCATTCTACTTTTACATCTAACCATTTTACTATACTTTCTAACAATAAATGCTAGGCTTCTATGGGAACTATTCAACCTTCTAATAACTCCTAATTTTAATAATTCTTCAATATGCATTTCAAATTCTTTTATATCCAAATTATCACATTCTATATTTTTAGATCTTATTTCGAAATTTAAGTTAAGTATATCTAACTTACAATATATTTTATTTATATCCCATAATTTTATGGAATTTCTACCTATAACTTCTTCTTTTTCTTGTTTATTAATTATATTATCTATTTATGTTATTCCTATTTTTATAAAATATAAGTTTTGTTTAATTTAAACAATTATTTATTATTTTTAAATCCTCATAATTTTCTATTACTTGTTAATATAACTCTTGTTCTACTTCTATATTTTTTTTCTTCCACTTTTTTATCGATTATTTTTATCTTACATTTATCTTGTATGTCACACACACATTTTTCTTTCAAAAGAAGTATTATAAGAGAAGCTAAAAGTGTTAATTCTTATGTACTAAAACTAAATCCATAATTGTCATTTAACAAAAACTATGATCCTATTACACATATGTGCTTACGGAGTTTCACATCACTTACATATGTTCTAGAGCTGTGTAAACTATTTGTCTATCCTTTATTTATTTCTAAAGCTATTTATATTTTACTAATATATCACAGTATTGAAGTTATCCACTATCCATTTGCTTTGCATATACACATTCATTTATTGGTAACTTTTTAATCAAATGTTTTGAGATTTGTTTACTGTCTAAGAAATTATTTGATACTCTACTATTTATCAGAGCTTATGTTTCTAAGATAAGATTTCTTATAATAAATTTTACATTTATTCTCACATTTGTGATCTTTTCTAAAATATGTTTTATCTATATTTATATGACTATCTTCTAATTTACTTTTTAATTTTTCTTCTATTACTATTCCTTTTCTTATTCTTTACTTGTATTTCAATTCTTTATTTTTCTGTAAATTTAACATTTCTTCTATTTTATTTACTCTTTCTTCTAACTTTAGCATCATTCTTTCAATTAGATCATTACTAGCTTCTTTTTTAAAAATTTTTTGTTTTAAATTCTACTATTTCTCCTTAATTATTGAAACAAACTTTACAGGCTTCAATTAAACAATTATTACATTAGTATCTTACCTTTAATTGAGGATATTTATTACAGAATTTACAAAGATGATCATCTGATCTTGATCCTTAATTCCAATCATGATTGTAGCCTATTTTATCATCTACAAAACTATTGAATACTTATATTTTCTAGTATTTCTTTATTTCATCTATTCCTTATAATGTTTCTATCACTCTTTTTGCTCCTAGGATTTTTTGAATAAAATAATCACTATTTTCATCGCTATCAATTTCTTCTCTATCTTCTATACTAATTATGCCATATATGGTTTCTAAATCATCTATAAATTCACCTACTTCTAAAATATCTTCTTCTACACAGTTAATTAATATGACACATTTATCATAGATATTATGTCTTTTATCACAATCCCTAGCTAAATGTCCTTGTTTACAAGCAAAGCATGTTAATGTATTCTTGTAATTTCTATCTTTATTATATTTTCTTACTTTTCTATCTCTGTTTAAGTAAGGTTTTCTTACTCTACTCCTTTTAAGATAATATTTTTTTACAGGTTTCTTTTGTTTAAGCCTATATTTTCTCCTTTTAGTTCTATTATTCTTTTCATCTTCATATCTTTGAGGTGTATAAACATTTCCATAGAAACTACATTCTCCTTTTAATTGTTTTGTTATTTGTATACTTGTAAGCCCTAAATGTAGGCTTTATAACTATAGGATCAAGCTTAATATGTAAAGTTGAAGGTGATCATCGGCTAAATAATTCGATCAAGTCTAAATTATAAAATAAAGTTAGAAATATTAATAAAAGTGACCCTATAAGTTTAAATTTAAAAAAAATAAGTAATAAAATAAGATAATATAAAATTTTCAAATTTTAAGTATACTACTTGTTATTTATCGAAAATACGTAAAAACGTATTTCAATAACTAACGAATCAGTAAAGATAAATTATATACATACTAAAATCATAGAATGACTTAAATAATATTGAGGAGTATTTACTTATACTCCATATGTATTTACATGTAGGATAAATACATGAAATTACTTAAATTACTTGAAATTTACTAGAAATTTGCCAAATAATTAGAGAAAAATAAAAAAAAAATCAAAGAACAATAAAAAAAATTAAGGAAGTGTGAATGATCCCATGGTCGTGGCAGCAGGGGGAATAAGGAAAAAAAATTGACCAATTAAATTCAAACACTTAAAAAGTTATAAAGAAGGAGATATAAGCCTTATTTTTTCTAATTAATTCATAAGAATTGCTTTATAGCTTTATAAATAGCCAAAAAAAAAAATTAGGGGCTCATTTGGTTTTTTTGGAGTTATAAAAAATTGGAGAGCAATGAAATTTAGAAGGAATTAGGGTTTATACAAAAATTTGCAAAAATCTATACAGTAAGAGCAAGTAGGCTGAACCCATACACTACCACCATCAACCTATTTTAATTCGACCACCTGGACCAGTCGACACATACTGAACTGACGTTGGTGGTCGGAAGCCCAAGAACCTGATGAGTCTAATTTTCCAGCCAATTTTTCAAAAATTATTAAAATTATTAATTATATCCAGAAAATTATGAATTTCATTATTCTAACGTCTTATTATATGTAAATTTAGGGGAAAGTAGTGATTATATTTAATTACATCTATAGATATAAGGTGCTTAATTAGGAGTGTAGTTTTAGGCTCGAATTTTTTTTTTAAACTACTTAAGTGATATAGAACAGTACTATGAAACTATTTTTCAAAAATTAATTTTTGAAAATTTTAAGTAAATTTTTAGTCCTAAAATGAAAAAAAAAATGAGTTATTTTGGACAAATTACTAATTTAGAAGGTAATTAGATGTTTAGAGATATTAATCTCTGATGAGGTAACATAATCATAACATTTGGAGTATTAAATGCAATTATTATGGGAATTATGTAATAAATATGGGTTATTTGATAATATGTATAATTGGAATTATGATAACTATAAAATATTGGGTTAAATTAGAAAATATAATGATAAAATTAATACGTATTAAATTTGGTATAAATCTTAATTTTAGATAATTATACGAAAAATATAAAATTTTCTTACATCAAGAATAAATTCGGTATACTAATCAAGATTAGAATACTCTGAGTAGGTTATAATACTAATTTAAGACTAAGTATGATGTTAGGATATTCGAGTCTGATGTGATTAATTTCACATTAGGGTTCGAAACGTATTTTAGAAGTTACTCTTAGTTAGAATCCATTTAGAGCCTAAATTGAAATCGAATTTGGAAATTGAACCCCGAACTAATGTAGAATGAATCAATAGTAAAAAATAGGTGTATAAGGATAATTGATTTAAATTATAACCTAGAATAAATATCATCAAAGTATAAATATTAAAAAGTGTATTTATATTATAGAATACATAGAGACGAGTTAACCTACAACCGACTAAGTAAGCGACCGAGGATTTCAAGTAAGTTAGGTTTAATATTTTACTGTATTTTAAAATACTATTTTAAAGTACTCGAAAACTTAAGATTGTATATAATTATGATTGTAAGTAATTTTATGTATGTGCTTGCGTATCTGATTTTGTGTTAAAATATGTGTTGTATTTGATAACTATTATGATTGGATTGGTATGGAATTTTCTGAACACTCTAAATCGAACCTAATTCTAATTGACCTAAATACCCTAATTTGATGTGCATTGCAATCCATTAAGAGATCATTAAGATTCTTCAACCAAATACTAATACCTTAAAAAAAAAAATAGTGCTGGATAGCATAATGGTCTTGGTGAGGATGAGAGTATTGGTTCGAAGGATAGTCTTAGGGAAAGTGGTGTCTCCATTGTATAAACCTAGGTTTGGTTGTGAGCTATTATATTAACGGAAACTCCTCAACCCAGATTAGAGCGAATGAAATTACTTTGATTTCACAACGGACCGGACTAAGTTATGTGATGATACTTGCTTGTTGCATTTCATGTAAATAATTACTTGATAGCCTTAATTGTGCTTATATACATTTATAAGTCTCTAATTCAACTTACTGAGCTGTAGTTGCTCATACCCATACAGACTTTTTTGTAGGCTCTGACTTCTGATTTGTATGACATGTTACAATTACCCAAAGGTTAGTTCTCTTTTGAAGCTATGGAGAGTAAGGATCAAATGGCCTAATGATCAAGTTTTAAAGTCTTACTAATATCTTTAGGATTAAGGATTAATATATGATATGTAAATTAGCAAAACTATTGTATTATGTAGAATATCTTGGGAATTCTATGATAATGTAATTATATATATATATATATATTTAGCTTAAGGTTTTAATTTTTATGGTAAATCTTAGCTAAAATCTTAAATAAACTGTTTACTTCAAAGCAAGAAGTCATTGATACCTTATATAGATTAAATCTATGATAAGGACTGTGAGATCAGTTCCTGTTGTAGGTTGATTTACACAGCGGGATTGTTGCGACCCTGTGACTTCGAGATATAACACACTTGTACATTTTCTACTAATTTTTCTATCACCATTGTATTCTTATACCTAAATTTTTTAATTTTGTAAGTAAGGTGGGTTCTCTTTGTTCCTTAAATTGTTTATAAATTTAATCTCCTAATAGTCCTGGTAATTTTAAAAATAATTTGTTTGCTTTGTTTATTTTATAATAACATCCTACCATATTACAATGATAAAAGAAATCATTCATGAATTTTTTTATCATATCACCAATCCTTTAGCTATAGTTGTTCTTAGGGTCTCATAGCATTCATTTTTACTCATAAATCATTAGCTACATTGAGATATATAATCATTATTAATATAGTAATTTTATTTGTAAAATTATGAAGATTAGTTTCTAATTGTAAATCTGCGTGGAATTATTCTAGAAATTTTCTTTTATAACTTCCCCATAAAGCTTTAGTATTATCTCTTAAAATTTTTTCTAAAAAGTTATACATTGCTATATAGCATTATCACTTACATTGCAATTTTCCCATTCTCTAATTACTAATTGAGTCTAAGTACTTAATATTTGTGGCCAAAGTTAGGGATCATGAGCTACTAAATTAAGTATACTTCCATTGTCTATTAAATTTCTTTTATCAAATGTTCCTAAAGGCATTCGTTTTCCTAAGCTTTTATAGCCTCTCTGAAGTTCTCTATAGTATATACAAGGGGTTCTACTTGGTTATCCAATGGAATTTTCTAATAAAATCTTCCATTAATTTGAACTTTCTATTATACCCCAATATCTAGGTTTGCTTTCACTTGCATCTAACATCATCTTTATTCTAGTTTCTAAGTTTTCATTTATTAACACTTCTTCATCAAATATTGTTTTTTCTTTATAGTCTAAAAATCTTAATCTGTATGATCCATCGGGATTTCTATACATTATACTATCCTCGAGAACTCTACTTATACTTAGACTTTCTAAGTATTTGGATATGTTCCATTCTGATCCTTCTAACTCTCAACTTTCTATTTTCATAGGTTGGATAAGCTTAATTCATGTATTGGCTATTTCCTGTATTATACCACATATGTTTAGTTTGTATTATGTATTATTTCCATCCATTGCTCTTCCTATAAATCCAATGTTTATTAATATATTATCCCTTATATGGTCTTTGTATCCTTTTCCTTGTAATCTGATTTCCAAATTTTTTATATTATTTACACTGATAATAAAAGTTGGTGCACAACAAAATCTACCTTTATTATTGTTCATGTCTATTTCATTGTACCTAGCATTGCTTGTTTAAGGTCATTTTGCCAATATTTATCTATTGTTACTAATAACAATTTTGCTCGAATTTGTTTTCTTACTAATCCTTTTATCCCTATTACTATCATTCTTAGATGTACTAGTCTCCTTCCTTCTTGTTTTAATTTTCTAATAGTTGTATCACTTAATAACTTTATATTAACTAGTTTAGTGGTTATTGAGATGGTTTCTTCTTGATTTGTTCTTATCAATCCTATTATTCCTAAGTTTAATCTTCCTATTCTATATAATATTATAGGATTATGAAACACCTCAATTAGGTTAGTAATTTAATTAAGTTGTAAAATTCCTTAAGCTCGTGCTATTAGAAACTGTTTCTTAATAAATAATTTCTCAATTTATTAAACTTCAAATAATTCTAAGTCTAAAATATATATATCTTATAGAATATATGTCTAATTAAGGTTTCGATTATATATATATATATATATATTAAACTCTTATTTTAGGTATGTATTAAATAGATTAAATTTTATTTTACGTATAAGGATTTAATATTTTATGAGTACTATATATTACGATATTTTATATATATAACTTAGTTTCTGAAATACTATATATTCTCATTTTAATAAATTCTTTAATTTTCTATTTCAAATATAAACCCATCTACAATTTAAAATATTCTAGAATAATCTAGAATACTATCCTAAAATCCTATTCTATTTTCTCCCCCACAGTAATCCTTTTCCTTTTTCTCCCTCAATTCATTTTATTTCCTTCCCTACCAGATCCCTCTCCCCTTAAGCTCTCTCCCATCGTCTTTTCACCATCGAACCTACACCCATTAAATTCCTACCCATCGTCATTCTCTCTCGTCTCCCTAAACCCCTAGCTTCATTCATCCCTTTTAATTCTCCCGACCCCCAATCATTGCTCCTCTCGTCCCAAAATACCCCAGACCCTTTCCCCTTTCTTTTTCAATTGTCGGACCCCACGTCTGTGTCTCCAAATCCCTCCTTCAATTCTTTCCCCAAACCAAGCTTCTGATGTTGGAACCCCCACCACGTCCCCTGTATATTTCTCAATCCCATTTCTTTACAAGTTTTATTTAATTTCAAATCCCTGTCCACTGTACCCCTCCCCCAATCAAATTCTTTATCGTAGAGCCCCGAAGCCAATTTCCTCACTGTGTGTTGGAATCTTCCTCACTTCTCCGTATTCTGAGTCACTCCAGTAAATATTATTAACTAATTATTTAAGTATATTATTTTACAAAATATAATTCCTGTATTTTTGTGTACTAGGTTCTCATTTGACATCAAAGCATGCCCATCCGGTGTTTTCTTCTTGATTTATTTGTGCGAACCATTTCGATTTTTGAATTGATACCATGTATGTAGTGTAATATTTTTATTTTATTGTCCATTGTTATTATGAAAATAATTAAGTATTAATATCCGATCCCTATTGATAAATTATTCAAATGCCATATTGTATAGTATTAAATTACATGAAAGTTATTATTATATATTTTATCGTATTTCGGATTATTAATTATAGATATATATGTTGGGGCTAAATTTCTATTTATTTATATAATATACTATATTATGCTTGGTACGTCCAATTTAAGTATCGTCTATTATTGTTATGTATTTTCTTATGAGTCGTTACGAATTATACTATTTTTTAGTTAAGTATGTATTACTTAGTTATCATATCAATTTGATAATCTATATTATTAGTTTTGTGTCTATTTTATACTTTTTTTTATATATAGATATGTTATGTATATATATATTATGTACTTTACGAGTTACTATAAAAAGTTAATCTTATATATATATATATATATAGTTATATCATCTTTTTTAGTTTAATCATATTATGTTAGTATTATTTGACTTAACGATTTCTTTTGAGACCTTAGTTGAATAGATCATAACCTCTTATGGAGGACATAGTTTTAAAATGCCTAAGGGTTAACATGTTACTTTTAAATTCGTGGTGTTCGAATTCCTTTATTGAGGTTTGAGTTTTGTTCGGGTTTGAGATCAGACTATTATATTTGATCTTTGAGCAATTCCAAGTACATGGTGTTGATTGTTGCTTGTGTTTCATAAAAATTAGTAATCAAATTGAACTAAATTTATATTCGGCCTAATTAATTTGGTTTGTTGGTTTTGCTTGACTCAGTTCACTCTAGGGGCCCGCAGTAGTAATTCCCTACAGGAACAACCGCTGACCATATGTGAGGATTCTTTAGTGGACTTGTATATAAGATGACACGACTAAAATATTAGGTTATAGTCTCTGAACTTTGGTTCTAGGCGTAAAGAACTTAAAGGAAAATGTATAATTATATTTACTTATGTATGTGGGTAAAGACCAAGTGTGGCGATCCCTTTGTTGATTGCTAGTTTAAATTAAAGATAATTAATGTTCTGGATTTGACATTCATATATGCTTGTGCACCCGTACTAAGTTTCGACTCACTATTCTATTTTTACAGTTGCAGGTTGATTTATTAAGTTACAATAAGTATGGAAATTATTATCTTTAGGTCGGGATTGAGAGTGAATAAGCCCAATATGTTGTAAAAGGTTAAGATTTAATTATTTGGTATGTTTGGGGTTAAAGTGACTCGGTTATGAGTAACTTAATTTGATATATTTAGAGATTTATCGTTTTGTACCTATTAAGAAGTTATTATAAGTGATTTTGAAGATTATCGTTTGTTTTAGAGCCTTAACGTATTTCTGATAGGTACCTAATGGGTTGTGGCGCCCTCAGGTTCTAGGTCGTTACTATTTAACAAATCAATGTTTCTATTATTATAAATTTCTATGTCTTTATCTATGTTAACCATTTCTTCTAACTATTCAATGTGATCTCCCTATCTACGTCTACTTGTTAATCTAGCCAGGATTCCTTTTTCTATGGAAGTCTCTTCTCTGGTTAGGTTGTTTCCAAGCGTTCTACTATTTCCTATAAATGGAATGGTTCTTGTCCTTGAAGATATTTTCTAATTCTTGTGAGTAGTCTTTTTCTTCCTTTTCTACTTTTCTTTTATTTTTAAATTCTAATTCTATCTTATCTATTTTTTTACGTAGAGATAACAATAACAAAATTATAATACTATTTTTTCTAATAATTATTTTATCTTATTTAGTGGGAGCATTATAATTCGTTAATTCTTCAAGATTTGACAAGTATTTTCTAATTAAATCTAAGGCTTTTCTATAATTAGGGTTTGATTTTACTTCTGCTATAAAATTATTACTCATTAATCTTATACAAAATGTTTTATTTATTCTACTAAGCTTAGTATCTTTCTATGATTTTGTTGTATTTCTTGGAGCTTTTTGTTTATTTCTATATGTCCCTTGTGAGATTCTATGATTTGTCTATCTTCTTCTAATTGATTTAATTTTCTAATGAGTGTGCTATTTTGTTCCTTAATATATTTTTTGTTTTTTTTTATTTCTTTTGATATGGTGTTTTTATCTACTAAAGGGTTTTGTATACTTTTCCAATGATTAAATTTTCTCAATTCTTGTTGAGCTAAAGATTCTATTAAGGTTATGTGCAGGTCTACGATACTATTTAATTGTTTATTACTACCATGCAACTGGTGTTCAATCTATTGAAAATAACATGTTTAAATTGTCTTATTTTTTCTATCTTTTTGTTTGGATTATATATTTCTAATCCCAACTACTCTAGCTTTTTTTGTATTCTCAACTTTTACAACTAAAGCACAAACAATTAGTTAATCTTTTCTAAAACAAGTATCATATAAGTAAAAACTTTCTCCTAATATATGATATGACCAAATGATATATACTAAAAATTCAATGGCATTTTCTAAATAGCACACAAATTTTATAAGATCATTTCTATCATTATCTTTTATTTATTGAGATATGACGATTTACCATCCAACTTACTTAATATGAATCTTATTGGTGGTCTTCAAATTTAGTAGGAAGTTTTTCATCAGATGAGGAATATTCTTTTATATATAGATGTTCTAAATATTTGATGATTAAAATTGTGTAAATGATTAAGAATACTTCAATAATTATAACCATAACCTAATCTTCTAATATAACTTCCTAATGAGACAAGATGATTACTTTATAGGGTCTTGAGATGTTGTCTAAAAGCAATTAATAACAAGCGGTAAAACTTATCTCTTGCTATGAAGCTAGAAATATATATTGCTTCTTCACCTTCTTCTATTACTAATCTATTAAGTCCTTCTATGTTTAATTGTATTTTTTCTCTTATCCTACGAACACAATTATTAACAACTTTTATTATATCTAATTATACATCTTCAATGGAATTAACAAGATTATCCAAATTAAAGAATCATGTTTATAACCAAACCTTCGTTATATTGTTATGTGACTTATGACAATATCTAATATGTTTTTGAGTTGATTCTAATTTTATCCTTGTTCTAGTTAAAAGTAAATATGCTTTTGTAATTACATTTTTTTTTCTTTTACGACATATAGGACTTTTAATCGTGTTTTCTGTTATACCCCGAAAAAATAAAGTTATAATAGTCCTACCATGAAAATTATCCTATGATAATAACTAACTGCACAGTCATTATTGTAGATACGATTTATATAAAATGTCTATGATTCCTTACTTTAAATTAAACAACTCATTCAAGATTAATAATAAAATTTATATATATAACTAGAAACATTAAGTCAAATTTATATAGATATACTTATATTGTCTTATGATCTCATGAAATATTTACATGACATAGTAGTTTAGTAAGTAAAATATTACCAGACTATTACATAAACCTAAGAGTTGATAAGAAAAACACTAAAAGACTCAATTATTTACCTAGTTCGATTCTCACTTCCTTAAGGCACTTCAAAAAGAGACTAACCTTGAGATAGTTATAGCATGGCATCTTAGTTTATACTTGTAAAAAAATCTATAAGGGTATTAGAAGCTAACAACTAAGTAAATTGGGATGGAGATTTAAGAATGCATAATAAATACAAACAAAGTTTTCAAATAATTAATTTGATACATATAATACGCAAATGCAATCACGTAATATAGTCCTGTTCGTTGTGAAATCAGAGTAAATTCACTCGCTTTAATCTGGGTTGAAGAATTTCAATGTTTATATAACAGTTCAAAACCAAACCCATGTTTGTGCAATGGCGACACTGCTTTCCACATAACTATCCTTCAAACCATTGCCCCCATCCTTATCACAACCTCCTCTCTTGTTACTTAGTTCAGCTAAGGATAAAAAAAAAGATCATTATGCTATCCAGCACTAACTTTTTTGAATGCATTGGTATTTGGTTAAAGAATCTTAATTGTTCCTTAATGGGTTGCAATACATGTCCAATTGAGGTATTTAAGTTTATTATGATTAAGTTCAATTTAGGGTGACCAAAATAATTTCACATCACTTAATTCACAACAAACTATCATAACACATCATCAGTATTCAGCAAGTAATCGGAGATACATAAGTACATGCACATATGACTACCTATAAGCACAATCACATACAATCTTAACTCTCTAAGTACTTTAATATAGTAATCTAAAATACAGCAATGTATTGAACTTAACTTA